>OX422207.1:705408455-706608455 GCA_949130495.1 Sambucus nigra | reverse complement strand
ATATGAGACAAACGTTTTATTTTTATCATGGGCTGGCATCCAGTATTTTAATAGATGGGGTGTCATAGATGGTATCAGAGCATTAGGTTCTATAGTCCTTAGGATCTATGTGGCTTATTACGTTTCAGCGTATAGTCTTTGATATAGAGCCTTATAACAGGATTGTTGTATTCCTTCATGTATACGACTTACGATCTCCTGCTATTATGTATAGTAATGCGATTCCTATACGAGTTCGGTTGGGCTTTGCACACCGAATAATTATGGAACACCAGCAAAAGCCATTAGAAGGAATGCATGAAGAGAGACTCAACAGAAACCATAAATATTCTAAGAACAGTTGCCGCAATAGGAGTTACCATAGCAAAGGAAGGAGAAAATCCAAAGAGAATTGTGTAGGGTGGAGTGGAATGACACCTAGGATTAAATTACGGGCAAAAATTTTTGGCTCATAGGAGCCGCGTTGTAATGTTGGGAGTCGGTCACCACAACCATGGAGGGATGCCATGGGTAACGAGGAGCATGGGGTGCGGTTTGACTGCAAATCCTTTCATCAACTGTTTAAACAAATAAAAAGGAATTCGAGACTTATTTGAAAAAGGGCCGAATAGTGGTCGGTCAAAAAGGAGAGTTGACTGTAATACCCTGTATTTTCACGATATTAAATCATTATGAGATTTATTATTATTGTTGGATTAATTAAATTGAAAAGGTGAGAAATTAATTTGATAGTTAATTAATAAGGAATAAAATAACTATTAACTAGCATGCCAAGGGTTAATACTTATTGATGAAAATGATTGAATATTACTGTGTGGATATGTAATATGGAATTATTAATTTTATAAATTATCGAGAGTGTGAAATGTGACAGTTTGGTATAGAAAGTCGGGACGCGCGTGTGAGTCGTGTCGAGACTAATAAATGGATTAAAGAATTAAATTATTTTTGTATAACTCGTATGGTAATTTCGAGTGTGCCATTGAGTCCGTAAGGGTCGAGATTGTTAGAAAACTCAAATCGGGCATTTTATTTGGACTCCGGGATAATTTTAGGCATAACCGGCACCCCGTATGGGTATTTTTGTCCTTTGGAATTTTGGAGTAATAATATGGACGAAAATTAAGAAATTAAATAAGGAGGTACATGGGTTAGTGGGGAATTATCAGCTCTAAACCTACGTGAGAGAAAAGAGAAAGGCACAGAGGAAGGAAGAAGAAGCTATTGGTGTTCTTGGTGCCTAACTCAAGAACACACGACAAAAACTATACCAAAGTATAGATCGCGAGACGAGGAACGCACTCATGTCCATATCATCAACGGATTTGACCATCATAATCGATGCAAGTGTTTATTACTTGCTTTCTATTAGCAATAACTGTGCTCATGTTAGTATAGGTGTCGAATACATGATTTACTCGATGAAGAATTGAATCCCTATATATGTAGAATAGAAATCCCGAAATCATATGTTGTGATTGGGAAACGTTTAAATGAGTTTTAAATGGAAAGTTGAAGAACTAGGGTTTTAATGGTTCAATTTGGGGATTTCATATTTTATTGATGTATTTTAAAGTTTTAATGATTCTAGGTTGCTAGAAATCATCTAAGAATGTTAGGAGATCAATTAAGTTGCTGTTTTGGTGTTTGGAATGAAGAATTTAGCGGTTTTAGGACTGAATTTTCGAAGAAGACGAAGTGTAACAGGTGAAATACGTAATAGGTCTCGTAGGGGTGGATTTTTCTCAATCTCGTTCGAACGCGGTTGAGTCTCGTTCGAACGAGAATGCATGTCGTTCGAATGACATCCATTCTGGTCCCAACGACAAGTTCAAAATATGAAAAAAAACTATTTTAGTGTAATTTTTGATTTGTACAGTTATTTGGAGTGAGGAACTATCATTTGATGATTTTAGCATAGTGGAGAATTGTTATGGGATATTCGTAGAGTAATACTATGCATATTTTCAGAGAATTAGTTAACCGTGTAAATTTCGAGAGAGAGAATAATCGAAATACTAATATTATAAGTAGTAATGAGAGGATACTACGTATGGAAAATATATGTACGAGTTGGGTGAATACCTAATAAATTTGAATAGGATGTGAGAATGCCTATTATATGATTGTATTTGTGTGTATAGCATACCTACTATGCTTTTATCAAGAGGATGTTTCGCGTAGTGGACCATCTTATCCTGGGTGACCCAATGGGTGGATATTTGACTTATAGCCAGAGCATATGAACTTGGATACGTGCTATCTGAGACGTAGGTTAGTTTCGATGACTGAATGGGAGCGTAAGTATGTGCGTGACCCATTTAGCTGGTGAGTATGCTGACAGGCCAATATTTATGTTATGAGATTGACGGTTCGCAAGAGACACTGAGCCAATTGGCCATATGCAGCGAGTGATGCACCGGGACATGATAGCATAATATGCATTTGCGTCAAGTGGTCTTAACCTAAGGGTGCACGATTATTGTATTTATAGGGATGTTATGACTATATATATATATGTGTGTGTGTGTGTGTGTGTGTGTGTGTGTGCTTGTGGACATTTTTACTTTATGAAACTAGTAGATACGATAATAATAATAATTGCTTTGCACTAAGTGGTATTAACCAAGGGGTGAAGGTGTAGTATACATATATAGGGATGATGTGACTATATATATGAATAAACTTGGGAAAATTCTACTGTGTGAAATTAGTAGATATAGTAATAGTGAGAAACAAAATAATCTTAGTTGGTAAAAGATTAACGGGTCGGACGGTGAATAATGATGCTTAGTTATGAGGGATAAAATATTACAATAACGTATTGTATGGACGATACGAATATACTACTAGTGACATAGATGATGGTATGGTGACTTCGAACTAGTTAGGCTGGGTAGCATAACTAATAGGAAGTAGATGTATGTTAGGCGTACACAATAGATGAGAGGTGGAAATCTCATTTGAGAGTTCGAAACTAACATGCACATAATACTTGCTTCATTGCAGTTTTAAATGCTAGCTAAAATAAATATTTTTACAACTCGGGATCTGACCCGTTTTTTGCTATTCTCCTCTCTTTTGCTATATATATATATATAATTTACCAGGTGCCCAGCCACAGGGTTGCCACCAGACTTAAACACATGGATCATTTGGCGAGCTGCAGCTGTTGTGGAAGCTGTAGGTTATTGAGATTAAACGCTTCATTCTTTTCAATCGGTTCTAGATCAGACATTTCAGTTAGGGCATGTGTCTCCCACTCCCAGTTTAGTTATTCAGCGATCTTACTTTTCTTAGTAACATTTCTTCTCTTGTTGGATTGAGTAGTAGTACACTGTTGGTTTGAGACTTTGAACTTGAATGTTTTTCCCAGTCTTATTTATTTCAATAATTGATTGGTGTTCAGTATTTAGTTATTCTGGTGGAATGTAGATAACTTTTGTTTTAATAATGAAAATTTATTAACGGATTATTTGGTTATAATTAAAATTAAATGTTTTAACACTTAGCTTAATTATTTATTAGGTGATAAATAAAATAAAAATTATTTTCGACAATGATGCTAAGAATGAACCAACCGGTCACTTCTGTTGAATTTAATAAAGGAATGATCACCCTGTATTTAATTAGTCGGGTTGTCACAGGTGGTATCAGAGCATCATGTTCTGGTGTCCTTAGGATCTGTGCGTCTTTTCTACGTTTCAACTTAGTGTTGTTTGATATAGAGCCCTATTATAGGATTATCGTATTGCTCTACATACACAACTTGAGTTCTCATGCTATGAATTATAATTGATCTGACACATTATACGAAATCGTTTGTACTTCGAACACCAAACATCATAGGATGACCAGTGAAGGCCATAAGAAGGACTGCAGGAAAAGAGACCCGGTAGAAGGCATAGAGTAATTTGGGAATAGTGGACGTGACAAAAGTCATCATGAGTGTTATTTAAGCAAGTGATAATATAGTTATCACTCGAGAACAAAAAGGTTCCCCAGTCATACTTCTAGCTAACGGTGGAGCGATTTCAAGATTATCTAGCGTAGTCGATAAGGGGAAATCAGAGGGAATCTTTTGAAAAGTCATTGGTGAAGATGCAGAGAAGAAAGAGAGAAAGTGAAATAGGCCAATGGAAGCAGAAAGTTCGAAGACAATTAGGTAGAGTGGAGTGCAGCGACACTTAGAATTAAATTGGGATTAAATTTGTAACTGTTAGGAGAGACATAAAGTGATTAGAGCCAATCACTATATTTAAAGGAGTGTGTTTGAAATATGAAGAGACATGTTAGTACGATTTGACCGTGACGTCTTCCATTTGATGTTATAACAGAGGTACTAGTGAAACTTTGAAACTTAGCACAGTGGGTAGGCTAGAGACAGATCGTGAGAGATAGGTTGAATTCCCTAATGAATTGTGTACCTGGAAAAGAGGGATATAATAGAAAGGGTTTATTGTTATAAAGGACCGTGTGTAGTATACGAGGATGAATAAGAAATCCAAATAGGATAATTAATGTTGATGTCATCAATGTTATACGTTTGCAAGTTATTTTAGCACTTCCAAAAGAAGTGAGATAGGATGGCTAGAGAGTCTGACCAAAAGGTAAAACTGAACTTAACGGTGTTAATGAAACACCACATGAGAGTATGCCAAATAGGGAATTCATTTAGATCATTTCAATTAATTGACTTCCTACAAAGTGACGATGAAGTCAATTAGGGTTGTAGAGGCCAATAATAATTCCGAAAGGCCCGCATAGCCAAAGGGACAACTGGAGGACAATTGGGAGCTAAGACTGCCCGATTCGAGAGAAGGACATTTAAAAATGGTTAGTGGGACAAGTGATGGGAAATAGCTCGGGAAGTTTCCCTATGTGTAGAGAGTGGGACTACTAATGTTGAATGTGCCCGCGTTTAGAAATAAAACCAATAAGAATTGAGAAGGGTAAACCATGTCAGTTAGGCATAACTACTGGAGGAGTGAGATTATCAGAGGAGAAATTGGGTCAAGAGAATTGAGCCCAAGAAGTTACAACCCGAGAGTGGTGGGTTCAGGCAGGACCAGTAGAGTCCTTGGTAACAGTAGCACACCGTATTTCAGGGTTGATGGGGCCCAGGAAGAAATAGGGTGGCCAGTAAAGCCATAAAAGAGGCCAAGATATGTTAGGTTAATGTTTGAATGATGGGTGTGCAAGCCGCAGAACATAATAATTTTCCCACAGCGAGGATGGGGCAACTATTGGGTAAAATATTAGATGTATAAAGATTGTAAATACTCATGGGTCGTGTTGGCAACTACGTGTTGGGATCCTACGATCAAGTGAGCTTGGTGAAGTTTTGTTTCATCATTGTGAGAAGAGGATTAGCTCAAGTGACATTGGTGCATCACAATACATATGTGAATTGTAAAAATAAAGTTCACGTGCGATTCAAGTTTAGTGGGTACATTAGTTTTAAGAGTCTGGTTACAAACATGTCTATCATGGGCAATGGGGCTTTCTGATGTTGCCCGTGAGTGAGCCGGGTGGGCCTAAAATTATAATTTACTATTGACTGAATTAGCAAAATACAACTTATTATAGTAATGTGTAGTGATACTCACTGAATGTTTGAACGTTAGTAGATTGAGTGATGGACTATCGTGTTGGATATTCCGGGTGAGTAAAATTACTTATGTGTGGTGCCGCCTCAAATAGGGATGGACCTATATATATATATATATATATGAAAATTTCATGATATCGTAGAATCCAATGAGTATGTCGCCTACTTATATATGACCCCGATGTGTAGGAATTTATTTACTGATGTGACTCAGGATACATTGTATTCTTGCTGAAACTTGGGATAGTGAGAGCGCCATGTTCATGTTATTTTTACGAACATGAATAGATTAATATGTCAATATATGGAGATTATGGGAAGGTACATATTATGGACTAGGGAACTTACGGATCTCGACGACCGATAATGTTAGGTAGTAATTTATCGGGAGGGTTCCTTGTTTGGATTTTTCTTTGCGAGACATCCCATGCATGAAACTAATGAACATCGGGAGTTGGAGAGAAGTTTGGATGATAGTACATGGGATTCGTACCTTGGTAGTTATACATTTATAAGAGTATAATTAAGATTGGATAATTACACTATAATGTGAGAATATAATTCATTTGTGCAAAAATGCGCAAGGCATAGGGTGTATGGGCGCCTTAGGTAATTGAATCTTGATTTTGTTTTCGTTCGGAACGTATGGGATGAGGTAAATGAAGATAGAAGTGGAGATATCAGGACTTGATTGTATGCTCATGAGAATAGTATTGTATTATGCAGTAGATTGTGATTATCATTTGATTTCGATAACATTTATCCCGAGAGTTGAAGTTATTCTGTAAGAATTATTAGAGGCTTGCGTTTCATGAGAAATTGATTACTAGAGCAGGGGAAGGACCTTTGACACGCGATGAGGCAAAGTCACATGGATTACGATTAGAGGTACATTTGAAATAATAAAAGATGTATCATGTTATAAATAATAGTGGTTATGGGATTTAACGAAGAGAAATATTGATAAATTCGTTTGTAATGGGTCACCAGTCTATAAAAAAATGGTGGACCAATCAGAAACCAATAGGGTTTTCTTCAACCGTTAGGTATTCCTAAGTAGTAAGGGGAGAGTATTCCCGAGATTTTATTACGAAATGAGTTATGATCCTATATGGGTGATAATGGATCGGTTGACTGAAGTACCTCACGTTATGCCAGTTAAGATTGGTCATACTATGGGATGGTATGCACAGATCTTTATAATGAAGATAGTGAGGTTATGTGGGGTACCGCTTGATATCAAGTCCGATTGGGACAAGATCTTTGTCTTTGAATTATGAAAAAGTGTTCATGAGGCTTTGGATATAGATTTATGGTTGAGTACGACCTATCATCTGCAAACGAATGGGCAGAATAAGAGGACTAGTCAGATGATAGAGAATAAATTATATGTGTACCCTTGGACCTTAGGGGAGGACGAGAGTAGTCCCTTCCATAAGTTGAGTGTACAATAACTCATATAAGTTCACTTTTGGGCATGGTGCCAGTCGAGGTATGGCACGGTAAGCCTTTTTGTTCTCATGATCGTTGGCTAAAGGTGGGGAAAAAAAATCCTATTGCGAAGATTCGAGATGAGTTGATATTTATATTATATTGTGTGTGTAAAGTATATACATCGCTAATAACTGATGCGTGTGTGATCGTTGCGAGATGAGATCGCGTGTATTTGAAGAACGATTAATCTATTAAGGTGCGAATAGTAGAAGGATAGACAAAGAATATATCTAAAATAAAGTTTAAGTAGTAAAACTTAAAATGGTAAGACTTGGGCCAGAACCTACGTGATAGGGTAACCTGGAGTTTAAAACAAACATATGTGAAATATTCATTATTAAGTGTATTTGATAACATACTATATGGGTGGTATGGAGTAGTTTACTTGGGAGAGCAATGATGCGATGTGCAACATATATTCAGCGTTGTTTGTACCTGGTATACTTTTTTCCAATTTCGGGATGAAATTATGTTGTAAGGGGAAAGTATGTAATACCCCGCATTTTCATGATATTAAATAATTATGAGATTTATTATTATCGTTGGATTAATTTAATTGAAAAGGTGATAAATTAATTTGTTAGTTAATTAATAAGGATTAAAATAATTATTAACTAGCGTGCCAAGGGTTAATACTTATTGATGAAAATGATTGAATATTATGGTGTGAATATGTAATATGGAATTATGAATTTTATAGATTGTCGAGATTGTGAAACGTGACAATTTGGTATATTAAGTCGGGATGCGTGTGTGAGTCGTGTCGGGACTAATTAAATGGATTAAATAAGTAAATTATTTTTTTATAACTCATATGGTAATTTTGAGTGCGCCATTGAGTCCAAAAGGGTCGAGATAGTCAGAAAACTCTACCCGGGAATTTTATTTGGACTCCGGGGTAATTTTAGGCCCAACCGACACCCAGTAAGGGGTATTTTTGTCCTTTGGAATTTTGGAGAAATAAAATGGACAAAAATTAATAAATTAAATAAGGAGGTACATGGTTAGTGGGGAATTATCATGTCCAAACCAATGTGAGAGAAAAAAGAAAGACACACACGAAGAAAGAAGAAGCTATTGGTGTTCTTTGTGCCTAACTCAAGAGCACACAACAAAAACTATACCAAAGTGTAGATCGCGAGATAAGGAATGCACTCATACCCATATCATCAATGGATCAGACCATCATAATCGAGGCAAGTGTTTATTACTTGCTTTATATTAACAAAAATTGTGCTCATGTTAGTAAAGGTATCAAATACATGATTTAGATTCGAATTGGGTAAAGTTGGAGAATTTGATTCATAGATTAAAAGTTATCTTGATGAAGAATTGAATCCTTATGTATGTAGAATAGAAATCCCAAAATTATATGTTGTTATTGAGAAACGAATCTGGGTTTTAAATGGAAAGTTGAAGAACTAGGGCTTTAATGGTTCAATTTTGGGATTTCATATTTTATTGATTTATTGTAAAGATTTAATGATTCTAGGTTGCTAGAAATCATCTCAGCATGTTAGGCGATCAATTAAGTTGTTTTTTTGGTGATTGGGATGAAGAATTTATAGGTTTTAGGACTAATTTTCGAAGAAGACGAAGTGTAACAGGTGAAAAACCTAACATGTCTGAAAGGGATGGATTTTTCTCAATCTCGTTCGAACGACATCCATTCTGGTTCAAACAACACGTTCAAAATCTGAAAAAAAAAATCCTATTTTAGTGTAATTCAATTTGTACAGTTATTTCGAGTGAGGAACTATCATTTGATGATATTTGCATAGTGCAAAATTGTTAAGGGATATTTGTAGAGTAATATCTTTCATATTTTTGGAGAAGTTAGTTAACCGTTGAAATTTCGAGAGAGAGAATAATCGAAATAATAATATTATAAGTAGTAATGAGAGGATACTACGTATGGAAAATATATGTACGGGTTGGGTGAATACCTAATAAATTTGAATAGGATGTGAGAATGCCTATTATATGATTGTATTTGTGTGTATAACATACCTACGCTGCTTGATATCAAGAGGATGTTTCGCGCAGTGGACAGTCTTATCCCGGGTGACCCAATGGGGGAATATTTTACTTGTACCCAAAGCATATGAACTTGGATACGTGCTATCTGAGGCATAGGATAGTTTCAATGGATGAATGGGAGCGTAGGTATGTGTGTGATCCATTTAGCTCGTGAGTATGCTCGCCTCCAATATTTGTGTTGTGAGATTCATGGTTCGTGAGAGACATTGAACGAATTGTCCATATGCAGCGAGTGATGCACCAGGACATGATGGAACAGCATGCATTTGCACCAAGTGGTCTTAACCTAAGGATGGAGGATTATTGTGGGTGTATATATATATATATATATATATATATATATATATATATATATATGTATAGGGATGTTATGACTATATGTATATATGTGCTTGTGGATATTTCTACTTTGTGAAAATAATAGATGTAATTCCCCGTATTTTTATCGATATTTATATAAGGAATTAATTAAATTAAATGTGAATTAATTAAAAATTAATCCGGATATAAATACTAGCAAGATGTGAGTTGGTATTTAATTATGATGTAAAAATTATTATTTCAAAGTATGTATGGTAATACTTGAGTATTGTAAAATATTAAAATTGTCGCGAGACTGAAATTCGACAATTTGGAAAAATTTAGTTGGGACGTGCGTGTCAGTCGCGTCAGAAATGAAATTATTTAAATTAATAAGTGAATTTTATTTTTATCAACCGTATGGCCATTTCGAGTGCGCCAACGAGTCTAGAAGGATCGAAATAGTTAGAAAACACTAGCCGGGGGTTTAGTTTGGATCCTGGGGCATTTTTGGGCCATACCGACAACTTAAAAGGGTATTTTGGTAATTTTGAAATTTTGGGGATTAAGGCCTACGAATTTTAAGAGTTAATTATACATTAATTAGTGACCCACTAAGCCCATTATCAAAATTTGGCAAGTTAAAGGGCTACGAGAGTTATAGGAAGAGTTAAAGGAGGTTCCCAAAAGAAAACTCATAACCACCATCTTCAACCTTGGGAGAAAATTTGTAGAGAAAGGGGAGAGATCAACCTTCAACCTTCAACATCAAATTCCGAAGAACAATCTAAGGAAAGTGATTTAGTATTCTTAATTCATTGAATATGTCTTCCATGCTTAGTGTAGGAATTTATCTCATATTGATCTTTGTGAAGAAAACCCATGAAATTTGTTGGAGAAACTTTGAATTTGGGATAGGATTTGCATGTGTAGTATGATAATGGATTGAGTTAATACTTGAAAATTTTTATATGATAAATTAAAAATGGATTTATGATGAGTAATTAGGCATAAGAAAATTTGGAGTTCATGTTCATAGGGTTTGGAAAAATATTTGAAGATTCATGTCAATCCCATGATAATTTGCAAGATTTGAACCCTTAAATGTGTTGAGGAATGATCTAGGGTGATTAGAAATGGTTTATATATGTTAAAATACAATTTGGATGGTCTTAGGGTGGATTTAGAGGAGAGAAGAATTGAGAAAACGAAATTGGGATTTTTTGGGGTGAAACTGCCATCTCGTTAAAAGACCTGCCCAGGTCGTTCGAACGACCTCGTTCGAACGAACTTCTAATGAGATGACAGTATGACTTCTAATGAGTTAGTATCTCGTTTGAAGTCCTTCATTCGAATGAACTCGTTCGAACGAGATTTCTAATGAGTTGACAGAATGGCCTTTTTGGCCTGTTATGATTTCTAGTTTTCCCGTAGACTTATCCAAATGGTGAGATAACCTTTCCTTATTAATTAGTGGGTATAATTGGGAGATTGGGGTACATTGAGGAGTAAAACTTAGATTAGTGTCTTAAATCGGATGTCATTTGTGGATTGGGAAGTGAGTAACTAATCATGAAGCTGTAATACCCCGTATTTTCATGATATTTATTTTTGGGGATTAATTGAATTAAATGTGTATTAATTGAAAATTAATCCGGATAAAAATATTAACGAGATGTGAGTTAGTATTTGATTATAATGTGTATACTTGGAAATAAATGAATATTGGAAATATTGAAATTGTCGCGAGATTGAAATACGGTAATTTGGGAAACTTTGTTGGGACGCGCGTGACAGTCGCGTCAGGAATATAATTATTTGAATTAAAAAGGGAATTTTATTTTTATCACCCGTATGGTCATTTTGAGTGCGCCAACGCGTCCGGAAGGGTCGAAATAGTCAGAAAACACTAGCCGGGGGTTAAGTTTGGGTTCCGGGGCATTATTGGGCCATATCGGTAACTTATAGGGGCATTTTGGTAATTTCAAAAATCTGGGAATTAAAACCCACGAAAATTAGAAACAAAAATCTGACTCCTTCTTTATCCACTAAACCCACTAATTACACTAAGGGACTTAATGGGCTACGGGATAAGTTAAGATATAATCCCAACTTACCAAAAACCAACCACACCTCCATTGTCATCTTCCTTAGAGAAACTTGTAGAGAGAGAGAGAGAGAAGAGAATTCTGCAGAAAGAGAGAGGGAGAACAACTTAGCCTTCAAGACTCAACATCATATTCAGAGAAAGATTAAGGCAAGTGGTTTAATTACAATTGATTCAAAGCTATGCTTTTCCATGTTTAGGAATTATCGAATTTATCTTGGAAGATGATATGGACCCATGAATTGGAAGTTTAAAACTATGAATTATGTTAGAGACTGCATGTAGTAAAAATATGGACGAATTATGAACTCAGAATTATGACCCTTGATGATTTAAAAACGGATTTTTGAAGAAGTTTATTAATGTTCTTGAAAGAAATAGTAATCTGGAATTCTTAATGAAGATTTGATCCATACAAAGCCCTTGAATGATGAATTATTGGTTTTAGAACGTTATTAATGTTGTAGGATGGTTATATGATGATGCTATAATGTTATATTAGAGATTCATGCATTAAAAGTATGTTTTGGGTTGATTTGAAGACTGCAAAATGAAGCAGTCCGTAACCATACCTGGTGCAATCGATCGATCGACATTCATCTGTCGATCGATCGACCACCATAGATCGATCAAAGGAAAAGGTCGATCGATCGACCTTCCCAGAATGAGTAAAGTTTTTCCCTATTTAAATTTTAATGATGTTAACCCTTGATTAATATTATTGGAGACCATATGAATACCCTTAACCTTAAGGAAGACCAGTAGGCTTGGTTATGAGATTTGGACCTTAATTAGAATTCAATTTGAGGAATTATTCTAAAACTAATGAAATTCGATAAGTGAGTAAATATTTGGGTTAATAGTGTAAATTTGAATACTTTGATGAATTGAGGTTTGGGGCAGAAGTAAGGACCTTAGAATTAAAGATGCTATACGTGGGAATAATAGAAACTTAATAATCTATTTTAGATAGGTTTTAAGTATAAGAAACTACGGCGTGAGACGTGTCGACAGTTTAACTTTTATATTATTGGGAGACGTAAAATATACAAATTTGGAATAATGGTATAAGGATGTAGAGTATACCTTTATTAATATTGAATTATCTAAGATGTGTAATGCTTAGTATATGATTTCTATATGTATGACATACCTACCATACTATCTATCACGGGAGGTTACGTTCGCTTAGGGCCTTCTTATCCTTGTGTTGCCCGAATTTAGATTGGTACCTCGAGGACATAGTTCAAGAGAACGACTTATTTGTGAGTTAATAAGCCAGCTGACTATGGAGCGTAGGTATGTACGTGACCATGGATATGTTGAATTATGTTCGCCTCCATTTTTGTGTGTGGTGTTTATTCCAACAATTCCTGAGAGATTCGGAATTTGTAATCCTTATGTACGTGATGTACCGGGATGGATAGCAGAGTATGTGTGCACCGCAGCTTAGCCTTTGGGTGCTTGTATAGTATATTTATGATGTGAATAATATACGGTTAAATGGAAAGGAAATTGATATGTTAATTGTGGGTATAGTAATTGTAATATTATGAAAAGATAAAAGGGGACATATATCAATAAATGGTTTTGTTAATAATTGGGAATCTGAGAATTAAAGTAGAACTCTCTATTTAATTGTTAAGGTTGGAAATTAAACGTGAACCGAGTAGAAGTGTTAGAAACTCTTTGGAATTAGATAGTTATGAGAAAACACATGAATGGGTAAAGGAACGTTAGGAGTGCACAGTTAGACGAGAGGTGAGTATTTCTTGTGAGAGCACGTCCTAACATGTATCTTGCATTCATTGTTTTAATTATCATTAAAGCACTTGCTGTTTTTAAAATACTCTCCACATTCGGGCTCTGACCCGTTTGCTTTCAAATCTATCTTTTTGTAAAAACCATTTTAGGTGCCCAGCCACAAGGACACCATGCTTAGGATCCTCATTCAGGTGACGAGCTGTAGCGGTTTGTGGGAGTTACAGGACAATGATTATAGACGCTTCATCTATCTTGACTCTATACTCAGTATTTATCAGTTGTAGGGCATGCCGCCCATTTCTTTTAGAGGCATTTCATTTATTTCAGTTATTCAGACTTCGGGCATGTACTTAATTCAGAATTCAGACTTGTCTTATTATTTTCAATTGTGGGTTTGTTGTGAGGAGTTTTCCTCCGGACTTATTACTATTGTTGGTTATTTCATTACTTCATTATGGTGAATGGATTTATGTTGTACTTCCATTATTCTTTTTGCATGTTAATCAGATAACTTAAAATTTGACAACTTACTTTTTAAATACTAGGTGGTTAGTAATCTTTAAAATGTTTTCGACAGTGATGCTGTTAACTGAATCAACTTGAAATTTTGTATTGATTTAATAAAGGAGTAGCTACCCGGTATTTAATTAGTCGGGGTGTCACAAGTGGTATCAGAGCATCAGGTTCTATTGTCCTTTAGGATCTGAACGGCTTATTATGTTTCCGCTGAGCTTTCTTTGATGTAGAGCCCTATATTTTAGGACTGTTGTATTCTTTTGTATATGCTACGTTCTTCAGCTATTTTAAGTTTATAACTGCGAACTTATAGACTTTATTCTTATTTCAGAATGCCTCCACGACGTGCACCACGGGTTCCCAGGAATGCAACACCAGAACCACAGCCCGCACCAGTTCAGGGCACGATGAACGCCGCTGAGGTTGCAGCCATAGTAGCCCAAGCGGTAAATGTTGCATTAGCCGTAGTTCAGCAGGCACCACCTCAGGCGCCAGTTTTCGCGCCAGTTCAGCCATATGCATTCCCGTCTGCCTGGGAACGTGTACGTGATGCTTTTCAGAAAGCACATCCACCGGAGTTTGCTGGCAGCTCCGATGTTGTTGTTTCGAGTCAGTGGAGAAAGGATATACAGAGGCACTTGAGGATGTATGAGTGCACTCACGTTCAGAGGCAGGTACTGACTACTTTTAAGCTAGTGGGATCTGCACTACAGTGGTGGGAGTCTATTACCACCGCAGAGGAGAGAGATACTCTCACGATTCAGGAGTTCTGGATGCGGTTCGACCGCAAGTACTTTCCGTCTGCTGTTCACACGGAAATGAGGAGGAAGTTGATGAACCTTCGACAAGAGGGTAAGACCGTGGCCGAGTATAAGGCCAAGTTCACGAATCTGTTGAATATCGTTCCGGATGAGATACCGACAGAAAAGAAGAAGATTGAGAAATTCACCGACGGGTTGACATGGAGGATCCATCAGCATCTGTTAGGGAACCTTTCGTTGGCCACTTATTCTGATGTGGTTAACGCTGCTTTGTTACACTGCCAGGATCACCGCTTTCATATGGCTGATGGCAAGAGATCGGGAGAGTCTAGCCATCAGGGCAGGACAGGGGGAAATGGTGCTAGCGGGGCATAGTCAGCTCAGGGTCAGTATAGGCAGAGCGATCAGGGTTCCCAGCAGGGGGATCATAAGAGGTTCCGATCAGGGGGTTTCAGGAACGGACAGGGAGGATTCCGGAATGGCCAGCAGGGTCATAACGGCCATCAGGGCCCGCAGGGTCAAAATGGTCAACATCAGCAGTTTCAGTAGGGCCAGCAAGGCCAGGGAAGAAATGGTAACGGCCACCAGGGCCGAGGGAAGCAGGGACAGCGAGGGGGAAACTTCCCGGGGAAGTGTTTCATTTGTGGTAAGATTGGCCACAAACGTCAGGATTGTCCTGATAAGGGCAGGGCCTCGCAGTAGCAGCAGGGTGCTCGACATGAGCCACAAAGGCCACTTTTTCAACCTGCTCTTCCAGCTCCAGCCCAGGTGCCAGCACTACCAGCCATTCTAGCAGTTCCTGTGCAGCAGGGGCAGTTACAGTATGGACGTGTCTATAACGTTCACCAGGTAGCAGCTCCACAGGCACCACCCGTGATTGAGGGTATGTTTCCTATCCATGGTACTATGGGTCGGGTTTTGTTTGATACGGGGGCAACGCATTGTTTTATAGCTACACATTTTGCGAAAGCCTTAGGGTTGTTAGCTACGGCAGAGAGCACAGTAACGTGTGTAGACTCACCATTGGGGAGTGGGTCACTTATTTTCTTTATATGCCGGGGAGTGGGGGTAGAGATTGGTAGTCTGGTATTACCTGCAGATATGCTGGTATTAGATATGCATGTTAACGATGTGATTATCGGTATGGATTGGCTTGCTGATTATAGAGCCATGATTGATTGTTTCGGTGGGAGCATTGTTTTTGCCATTCCGGGGTAAGAGATATTTGTAGTGGCGATGCCTCGCCCAGAGGGAGGTTCGACCGCTCATTTGTACTACTTAGAGGAGGATACCTCTAAGGAGGTTGTGATTCCTTTAGATTCGATCCCAGTTGTCAGGGAGTATTCCGATGTGTTTCAGGAGATACCAGGCCTACCACCCAGTCGAGAGATAGACTTTGTTATAGACTTATTGCCAGATACGAGACCTATAGCACGCGCACCGTACCGTATGGCTCCAGCCTAGATGAGGGAGTTATGGGATCAGATTGAGCAGTTGTTGGGTCAGGGGTTTATTCGGAGGAGTACTTCACCATGGGGTGCCCCTGTGTTGTTCGTGAAGAAGAGAGATGATTCACTGAGATTGTGTGTGGACTACCAGGAGTTAAACAAGGTCACGATACGGAATAAGTATCCGTTGCCTCGAATCGATGACCTATTCGACCAGTTGAGAGGAGCTTCTTGCTTCTCAAAGATTGATTTGCAATCTGGATACCATCAGTTGCGTATCAGGGAGGAGGACGTCTCGAAGACTGCATTCTTATCGAGATATGGTTCTTACGAGTTTCGGGTTATGCCATTTGGTTTGACCAACGCTCCAGCAGTGTTTATGGACTTGATGAATAGGGTGTTCAGGGATTTCCTAGATCAGTTTGTCATTGTCTTCATCGATGATATTCTGGTCTACTCCCAGACAGAGGAGGAGCACGCCGAGCATTTGAGACAAGTTTTGCAGACGCTACGTCAGAACGAGCTGTATGCGAAATATGAGAAGTGCGGGTTTTGGCTGAAGGAGGTCCAGTTTTTGGGACATATTATTTCCGACAGGGGAATATCTATTGATCCGGGGAAGGTATCCGCGGTGAGGGAGTGGGGACGGCCCACGACACCGACTGAGATCCGTAGTTTCTTGGGCTTATTTGGATACTACAGGAGGTTTATCCGGGGTTTCTCCACGATAGCGGGTCCCATGACACATCTAACTCGTAAAGGTGTGCCGTTCATTTGGAGTGATGCCTGTCAGTTGGCATTCGATGAGTTGAAGGAAAAGTTAACCTCAGCACCAGTGTTAGCATTGCCGAGACCGGGAGTTGAGTATCTTGTTTACACCGATGCGTCCTTATAAGGACTTGGAGGTGTACTGCAGCAGGAGAGTCAGGCCATAGCTTATGCTTCCCGTAAGCTCAAGCCTCATGAGAAGAATTACCCTACCCATGACTTGGAGTTAGCGGCAGTGGTATTTGCCCTTCGTATTTGGAGACATTACCTTTTGGGGGAGAATTTTCGATTGTTCACAGATCACAAGTCCCTACAGTACCTATTCACGCAGAAGGAGTTGAATATGCGGCAACGGAGGTGGCTTGAATTCGTGAAAGATTATCAGTTCGATATCCAGTATCACCCGGGGAAGGCTAACGTGGTGGCAGACGCGTTGAGCCGTAGGCCAGTAGATAAGGTGGAAGGGGTGTGGAAGGCCAAGTGGAAGGAGTTGGGACACCAGGATGTAGTGGCCCGATCATTCATGTCTGTGATGACCATTACACCGCAAATTGTCACGAAGGTGGTAAAGGCACAGGCAAAAGATTCGTTCTGTCAGGAGCAGATAGTTCGATTACTAGCAGAGGGAGCAGATTCCTATACCGTTAGCTCAGACGGGGGATTACACTTCAATGGGAGATTGGTAGTTCCGGAAGGGGAAGAATTACGACACGAGGTGATGGCAGAGTCGCACGGCTCACGGTTCGCGGTACATCCCGGAGGGGACAAAATGTACCAAGACATGAGGCGACAATTTTGGTGGAGCGGGATGAAGAGAGATATTGCCGTGTTTGTTTCAAAATGCGCCACTTATCAGCTAGTTAAAGTGGATCATCAGAGACCGGCAGGATTTCTACAGCCATTGGAGGTCCCGATGTGGATGTGGGAGAGCATCTCCATGGACTTTACCATGGGGTTGCCTACGTCATAGAGAAGTCATGACTCCATTTGGGTAATTGTGGACATGTTGACCAAAGTCGCTCATTTTCTACCCGTAAGGACAGAATACACTGCGGGACAGTATGCTCAGCTCTTCATTTCAGAGATAGTGAGACTTCACGGTGTGCCCCTAAATATCGTGTCTAACCGAGACAAGATATTTGTTTCACGGTTTTGGGAGAGTTTTAAGGTGGCCATGGGCACAGAACTGCGGTTGAGTACGGCGTATCACCCGCAGACCGATGGGCAAACTGAGCGTACAAACCAGATGTTGGAGGACATGCTACATATGAGTATCATTGACTTTGGGGGTGGATGGGAGCAGTATCTTCCACTGGTGGAGTTTGCTTACAACAACTCCTACCAGTTCACCATTGGCATGGCTCCATTTGAGGCATTGTACGGTAGACCTTGTCGTTCCCCAGCATGTTGGTTGGAGGTGGTGGACAACAAACTACTTGGGCCGAAAGTGATTCAGGATACTTCGGTGAGGATAGAATTGATTCGGAATCGCATTCGAGTAGCTCAGGATCGGCAGAAGAGCTATGCTGATGCGAAGAGATTCTTCAGAGAGTTCCAAGTGGGGGACCAAGTTTTGCTCAGAGTATCTCCTATGAAGGGGATCATGCGTTTCGGGAAGAAAGGGAAGTTGGCACCGAGATATGTGGGACCATTTCCTATTATTGAGCGGATTGGACCGGTTGCGTATAAGCTTGGATTACCGGAGCATTTACATCGGATTCACGATGTATTTTATATTTCCTCGCTAAGGAAATATCTTAGAGACGATTTGGCTCATTCTCACATTGCTTTAGAGGACATCGATCTCCAGCCGGATAGCTCCTACGAGGAGGGACCGATTGCTATTTTGGACCGAAGTGAGCGGAAACTGCGATCAAAGATAGTTCCGTTAGTGCGTGTTCAGTGGCGACATCATAATGTCGAGGAGTCCACATGGGAGCGAGAGGATAAGATGCGCGAACGTTATCTGGAGTTGTTCTTACCAGGTACTTTCTAGTTCCGAATTTCGGGATGAAATTCAGTTATTAGGGGGGAAGTATGTAATACCCCGTATTTTCATGATATTTATTTTTGGGGATTAATTGAATTAAATGTGTATTAATTGGAAATTAATCCGAATACAAATATTAACGAGATGTGAGTTAGTATTTGATTATAATGTGTATACTTGGCAATATATGAATATTGGAAATATTGAAATTGTCGCGAGATTGAAATACGGTAATTTGGGAAACTTTGTTGGGACGCGTATGACGGTCGCGTCAGGAATATAATTATTTGAATTAAAAAGTGAATTTTATTTTTATCACACGTATGGTCATTTTGAGTGCGCCAATGCGTCCAAAAGGGTCGAAATAGTCAGAAAACACTAGCCGGGGGTTAAGTTTGGGTTCCGGGGCATTATTGGGCCATACCGGTAACTTATAGGGGCATTTTGGTAATTTCAAAAATCTGGGAATTAAAACCCGCGAAAATTAGAAACAAAAATCTGACTCCTTCTTTATCCACTAAACCCACTACTTACACTAAGGGACTTAATGGGCTACGGGAGAAGTTAAGATATAATCCCAACTTACCAAAAACCAACCACACCTCCATTGTCATCTTCCTTAGAGAAACTTGTAGAGAGAGAGAGAGAGAAGAGAATTCTACAGAAAGAGAGAGGGAGAACAACTTAGCCTTCAAGACTCAACATCAAATTCAAAGAAAGATTAAGGCAAGTGGTTTAATTACAATTGATTCAAAGATATGCTTTTCCATGTTTAGGAATTATCGAATTTATCTTGGAAGATGATATAGACCCATGAATTGGAAGTTTAAAACTATGAATTATGTTAGGGACTGCATGTAGTAACAATCTGGACTAATTATGAACTCAGAATTATGACCCTTGATGATTTAAAAAGGGATTTTTGAAGAAGTTTATTAATGTTCTTGAAAGAAATAGTAATCTGGAATTCTTAATGAAGATTTGATCCATACAAAGCCCTTGAATGATGAATTATTGGTTTTAGAACGTTATTAATGTTGTAGGATGGTTATATGATGATGCTATAACGTTATATTAGAGATTCATGCATTAAAAGTATGTTTTGGGTTGATTTGAAAACTGCAAAACGAAGCAGTCCGTAACCATACCTGGTGCAATCGATCGATCGACATTCATCTGTCGATCGATCGACCACCATAGATCGATCGAAGGAAAAGTTCGATCGATCGACCTTCCCAGAATGAGTAAAGTTTTTCCCTATTTAAATTTTAATGATGTTAACCCTTGATTAATATTGTTGGAGACCATATGAATACCCTTAACCTTAAGGAAGACCAGTAGGTTTGGTTATGATATTTGGACCTTAATTAGAATTCAATTTGAGGAATTATTCTAAAACTAATGAAATTCGATAAGTGAGTAAATATTTGGGTTAATAGTGTAAATTTGAATACTTTGATGAATTGAGGTTTGGGGCAGAAGTAAGGACCTTAGAATTAAAGATGCTATACGTGGGAATAATAGAAACTTAATAATCTATTTTAGATAGGTTTTAAGTATAAGAAACTACGACGTGAGACGTGTCGACAGTTTAACTTTTATATTATTGGGAGACGTAAAATATACAAATTTGGAATAATGGTATAAGGATGTAGAGTATACCTTTATTAATATTGAATTATCTAAGATGTGTAATGCTTAGTATATGATTTCTATATGTATGACATACCTACCATACTTTCTATCACGGGAGGTTACGTTCGCTTAGGGCCTTCTTATCCTTGTGTTGCCCGAATTTAGATTGGTACCTCGAGGACATAGTTCAAGAGAACGACTTATTTGTGAGTTAATAAGCCAGCTGACTATGGAGCGTAGGTATGTACGTGACCATGGATATGTTGAATTATGTTCGCCTCCATTTTTGTGTGTGGTGTTTATTCCAACAATTCCTGAGAGATTCGGAATTTGTAATCCTTATGTACGTGATGTACCGGGATGGATAGCAGAGTATGTGTGCACCGCAGCTTAGCCTTTGGGTGCTTGTATAGTATATTTATGATGTGAATAATATACGGTTAAATGGAAAGGAAATTGCTATGTTAATTGTGGGTATAGTAATTGTAATATTATGAAAAGATAAAAGGGTACATATATCAATAAATGGTTTTGTTAATAATTGGGAATCCGAGAATTAAAGTAGAACTCTCTATTTAATTGTTAAGGATGGAAATTAAACGTGAACCGAGTAGAAGTGTTAGAAACTCTTTGGAATTAGATAGTTATGAAAAAACACATGAATGGGTAAAGGAACGTTAGGAGTGCACAGTTAGACGAGAGGTGAGTATTTCATGTGAGAGCACGTCCTAAAATGTATCTTGCATTCATTGTTTTAATTATCATTAAAGCACTTGCTGTTTTTAAAATACTCTCCACATTCGGGCTCTGACCCGTTTGCTTTCAAATCTATCTTTTTGTAAAAACCATTTTAGGTGCCCAGCCACAAGGACACCATGCTTAGGATCCTCATTCAGGTGACGAGCTGTAGCGGTTTGTGGGAGTTACAGGACATTGATTATAGACGCTTCATCTATCTTAACTCTATACTCAGTATTTATCAGTTTTAGGGCATGTCGCCCATTTCTTTTAGAGGCATTTCATTTATTTCAGTTATTCAGACTTCGGGCATGTACTTAATTCAGAATTCAGACTTGTCTTATTATTTTCAATTGTGGGTTTGTTGTGAGGAGTTTTCCTCCGAACTTATTACTATTGTTGGTTATTTCATTACTTCGTTATGGTGAATGGATTTATGTTGTACTTCCATTATTCTTTTTGCATGTTAATCAGATAACTTAAAATTTGACAACTTACTTTTTAAATACTAGGTGGTTAGTAATCTTTAAAATGTTTTCGACAGTGATGCTGTTAACTGAATCAACTTGACATTTTGTATTGATTTAATAAAGGAGTAGCTACCCGGTATTTAATTAGTCGGGGTGTCACAGAAGCGAGAATAATGGATAATTTAAATACATATAAACCGGGGACTTGGGATTTGTATGACACTATGTGTTGGTCTAAGAACGGGAAGTATAACATTATTGAAATAATGTAATATCTAAGAGGTGAGAATGCTTAATATATGTAGTTATCTGTGTATAACATACCTACCGTACTTGTTATCATGGTAGGTTGGCGTTCGTTTAGGGCCATCTAATCTTTGTGTGCCTACGGGGGGGATTTAGACTGGTACCTCGAGGACATAGGTCAGAGAAGGACTTATTGAGAAGTTAATAAGTCTGCTGATCATGGGAGCGTAGGTATGTGCGTGACCCATGTGATGTGAACTATGTTCGTCTCCATTGTTTGTGATTGTTGTTAATGAAACGTTTCCTGAGAGATTAGGAATACGTGGTCCTCATGTACGTGATGTACCGGGATTTGATAGCAGATTATGTGTGCACCGCAGCTTAGTCTCGGGGTGCTAGTATTGTATATTTATAGTGAGAATAATATACTGTTAATTGAAATGAATTTTCGTGAACAATTGTGAGTATAAGTAATAACAACGGTTTGTAAAGTGAAAATGTAAGATTTATAATAAATTGTAATTCTAAAGTGGGAAAACTGTGTAATAAGGTACAATACTCTATTAAATAGAGTATAGATGTTGGGATTTATATTGGAAATCACATAGAAATGTTATATTTAGCGTTGGACTAGATAGATATGGGAGCAACTAGAATGGGTACGGGTACGATAGGAGTGCACAACTAGTTGAGAGGTGAGGAACTCATGTGAGTGCACACACTATCATGTACTTTATATTCACTGTTTAATGATATTAAACACTTGCATATTTTTAAATTATTTTCACATTTGTGCTCTGACCCGTTTGATTTTAAATTTATTTTTGTAAAAACCTTTTAGGTGCCCAGCCACAAGGACACCATGGATAGGAGTTCTATTCAGGTGACGTGTTGTAGCTGCTGTGGAAGTTATAGGACCTTGACAGTAGACGCCTCCATTTTTGATCTTGACTCTAATACCAATTTTATCATTTGTTGGGCATGTCGCCCATTCCTTTTAGAAACATCTTACTTACTCAGTTATTTCAGACTTTGGGTTGTAATTAATTTTAGTGTTGCAGACTTTATATTTATTTATTTCGGAATTCGATTTGTTGTGAGGAGTTTTCCTCTAGACTCATTATTAATTGATGGTTATTCTATTGTGACTATATCGTGTTGGTTATGTTAACTTTTCATAATTCATTCATTTCATATTAATCGGATTTTATTAAAATGGACAACTCACTTTTTAAATACTAGGTGGTTAGTAAATATAAAAAAAATGTGTTTTCGACAGTAATGCTCTATGAACTGAACCAACTTGGTATTTTGTATTAATTTAATAAAGGAGTAGCTACCCGGTATTTAATTAGTCGGGGTGTCACAGGTTGTATCAGAGCATCAGGTTCTAGTGTCCTTAGGATCTGTACGGCTTGTTATGTTTCCGCTGAGCTTTCTTTGATATAGAGCCCTATATTTTAGGACTGTTATATTCTTTTGTGTATGCTTCGCTCTTCAGCTATTTTGATATAATAACTGTGAACTTATAAGACTTTACTCTCATTTCAGATGCCTCCACGACGTGCGCAGCAAGTTCCTAGGGATGCACCGCCAGAGCCACAGCCTGCATCAGTTCAGGGCACCATGAATGCCGTCGAGGTTGCAGCTATTGTAGCCGAAGCGGTAAATGCCGCCCTGGCCGTTGTACAGCAGGCAACACCCTTGGCGCCGGTAGCCGCGCCAGTTTAGGCTCATGCATTCTTGTATGCTTATTAATGCGTCCGTGATGCTTTTCACAAAGCATACCCTCCTGAGTTTGCAGGTAGCTCCGATGTTGTGGTATCCAGTCAGTGGAGGAAGGATATTCAGAGGCACTTAAGGATGTACGAGTGCACAGATGTTCAGAAGCAGATACTTGCTACTTTCAAACTAGTAGGATCTGCATTGCAGTGGTGGGAGTCCATTACCACCGCAGAAGAGAGGGACACTCTCACTATAAAGGAGTTCTGGGTGCAGTTCGACCACAAATATTTTTCGTCAGCTGTTCACACGGAGATGAGGAGGAAATTGATGAACCTCAAGCAGGAGGGAAGGACCATAACCGAGTATGAGGCTGATTTTACCAATCTCTTGAACATTGTTCCGGATGAGATACCGACTGAGGAGAAGAAGATTCAGAAATTCACGGATGGATTGACTTGGAGGATCCGTCAACACTTGTTGGGGAATCTCTCGTTGGCCACTTATTCTGATGTGGTTAACACTGCATTACTTCACTGCCAGGATCATCGCTTCCACATGTCTGAGAGCAAGAGATCAGGAGAGTCCAACCAACAGGGCAGGACCGGGGGAAATGGTGCCAGCGGGGCACAATCTGCTCAGGGACAGTACAGGCAGGGTGACCAGGGTTCCCAATAGGGGGATTCTAAGGGCCTGTTTGGTTCTCGATTTAGAAAATTCTATTTAAACACTGTTTTTAAATACAGTTTTAAAATTCAGTTTTTTATGTTTATAATTATTGATGTGCGTTTGGTAAAGTTGTTTTTAAATACAGTTTTTTTAAAATTTGACAAAATTGACAAATATGTATATTTATATCATACATATGCATGTGTGTGTGTGTGTATATATATATATATGTATGTACATATAAACATACATAAAACTTTCATACATTCATGATACATGAATGTATACATACATACATACATACATACATACATCATAAATTATATACGTGTACATTTAATAACATGTATTTTTAGGTATATTTAATGAGGTATGTTGTGGAGTTTATTTATATATATTTATATATATATATATATATATATATATATATATATATATATATATATATATATATATATATATATATATATATATATATATATATATATAACTTTCATACATACATGATACATGAATGTATACATATACATACATACATACATACATACATACATCATAAATTATATACACGTACATTTAATATCATGTATTTTTAGGTATATTTAATGAGGTATGTTAGGGAGTTTAACTCTCTCTCTCTCTCTCTCTCTCTCTCTCTCTCTCTCTATATATATATATATATATATATATATATATATATATATATATATATATATATATATATATATATATATATATATATATATAATGATGTCGCATATATAATTCACTATAAAATTATATACATACATGAATTGATAATATTTTTTAATACATATGTACTATATGTATATTTTATATTATTCCATACATTAATAATATATGTATAAAACTATATATAAGTATCATGTATCTATTGATAATATTATTTAACTTTATATTATTCCATACGTAATTTTGTGTATATGTACATATATATTTTTTATTTATAAGAATTACACACATTAATGTATTATGTATATATATTATATATTAATGTATAATTGCTTTAAAATATTAAGAATGAATAATTCTGAGTTGAAAAATAAAAAAAACAGATGTTATAAAATACCCAAAATCTGTTTTCTGAAAAACTTGATTATAACACAGGAATATTATAATTCTGTGTTTAAAAACAGGTTGCCAAACGAAGATTTTTATCAGAATTGTATTTAAACACATAAATCAGAATTATAGTTGCAAACCAAACAGGCCCTAAGAGATTCAGATCTGGGGGTTTCAGAAGTGGACAGGGAGGTTTCAGGCAAGGCAATCAGGGTCAGAACGACCATTAGGGCCAACAGGGTCAGAATGGTCAGCAACAGCAGTTTCCGCATGGCCAGGGGAGGTATGGTAATGACCACCAGGGTCGAGGGAAGCAGGGACATAGAGGGGGAAACTTTTCGGGGAAGTGTTTTGTTTGTGGCAAGACTGGTCACAAATGCCAGGATTGTCCTGATAAGGGCAGGACCCCACAGCAGCAGCAACAGGGTGCTCGACATGAGCCACAGAGGCCTATGTTTCCCGCCGCCCTCCCAGCACCACCACAGATGTCAGCACTACCACCCATTCCAGCGGTCCCAGTCTAGCAGGGACAACTCCAGTATGGGAGAGTGTATCAGCTCCAGCATGCCGCAGCCCCACAAGATCCACCGGCCATTGAGGGTATGTTCTCTATTCAGGGGACTATGGGACGTATTTTATTTGACAGGGGGTCCACATATTATTTCATTGCCATGATATTTGCACGCACTATTGGGTTGTTAGGCACTGCCGAGAGCACGGTTACTTGTGTAGATTCACCGTTGAGTAGAGGTTCCGTGATTTCGCTTATTTGTAGAGGTGTGGGTATAGAGATCGAGAGGTTTACTTTACCCGCGAATATGTTAGTGTTAGAGATGACTGAGTATGATGCCATTATTGGTATGGATTGGCTAGTTGCGTACCGAGCCATGATTGACTATTTTAGTAGGAGTATTATCTTTGCTATTCCTGGACAAGAGATGTTTTTAGTGGCGATGCCTCGCCCTGAGGGAGGATCATCCACTCACTTGTACTATATAGAGGAATTGACCTCTAAGGAAGTGGTGATACCACTCGATGCAATTACAGTTATGAGGGAGTTTGCTGATGTATTTCAGGATATACCTGGACTACCTTCGAGTAGGGAAATAGGTTTTATGATCGATTTGATGCCGGGCACTCGGCCTATTGCCCGCACACCTTACTATATGGCTTCAGCAGAGATGAGAGAGTTACGTGATCAGATTGAGCAGTTGTTGGGTCATGGATTTATCCGGAGGAGTACTTCATCGTGGGGGTGCTCCTGTGTTATTCGTAAAGAAGAGGAATGGATCGTTGAGGTTGTGTGTAGATTACCGATTGTTGAATAAGGTCACGATACAGAATAAGTATCCGTTGCCCCGAATCGATGACTTATTCGACCAGCTAAGAGGAGCTTCTTTCTTCTCAAAGATTGATTTATGATCAGGATACCATCTGTTGCGTATCAGGGAACAGGACGTCTCGAAGACTGCTTTCTTAACGAGATATGGTTCCTACGAGTTTCGAGTTATGCCTTTTGGCCTGACCAACGCTCCAACCGTGTTTATGGACTTGATGAATAGGGTGTTCATAGAGTTCTTAGACCAATTCATCATTGTCTTTATTAATGATATTCTGGTTTACTCCTAAATAGAGGAGGAGCATGCCAAGCATTTGAGACAGGTTTTACAGACTCTACGTCAGAACGAGCTGTATGCAAAGTATGAGAAGTGTGGGTTTTAGCTGAAGGAGGTTCAGTTTTTGGGGCATATCATTTCAGAGCGGGGGATATCGGTAGATCCAGGGAAGGTATCCGCGGTGAGGGAGTGGGGATAACCCATGACACCGACTGAGATCCGTAGTTTCTTGGGCCTAGCAGGATACTACAGGAGGTTTATTCGGGGTTTCTCAAATATAGCGGTCCCTTTGAGACATCTGACTCGTAAGGGTGTGCCATTCATTTGGAGCAATGCCTGTCAGTTGGCATTCGATGAGTTGAAGGACAAGTTGACCTCATCACCTGTGTTAGCATTACCGAGATCGGGAGTTGAGTATCTAGTCTACACCGATGCGTCCTTACAAGGACTCAGAGGTGTGCTACAGTAGGAGAGTCAGGCCATAACGTATGCTTCCCGTAAGCTTAAGCCTTACGAGAGGAATTACCCCACCCATGACTTGGAGTTAGAAACAGTTGTATTTACCCTTTGGATTTAGAGACATTATCTCCTGGGGGAGAAGTTTCTGTTGTTCACGGACCACAAGTCCCTAAAGTACCTCTTCACGCATAAGGAGTTGAATATTCGTCAAAGACGGTGGCTTGAGTTTGTGAATGATTATCAGTTTGATATCCAATATCACCTAGGGAAGGCTAACGTGGTAGCAGACGCGTTGAGCCGTAGGCCAGTAAATGAGGTGGCCGCGGTGTGGAAAGCAAAGTGGAAGGAGTTGGGACACCAGGAGGCAGTAGCCCAATCGTTCATGTCTGTGATGACTGTTACACCGCAAATTGTTACGAGAGTGGTAAAGGCCCAGGAAAATGACTCGTTCTGTCAAGAGCAGATAGTTCGATTACTAGCAGAAGGAGCCGAGTCCTATACCGTTAGCTCAGACGGGGGATTACCCTTCAATGGGAGACTGGTCGTTTCAAAAGGGGAAGACTTACGACACGAGGTTATAGCAGAGTCGCACGGTTCACGGTTCGCGGTACACCCCGGTGGGGATAAGATGTACCAGGACATGAGACGTCAGTATTGGTGGAGCGGGATGAAAAGAGATATTACCGTGTTTATTTCTAAATGCGCCATTTGTCATCTAGTAAAAGTGGATCATCAGAGGCCGACAGGACTTCTACAGCCATTAGAGGTTCTGATGTGGATATGGGAGAGCATATCCATGGACTTTATCATGGGGTTACCTACTTCACAGAGGAGTCACAACTCTATTTGGTTAATTGTGGACCGTTTGACCAAAGCTGCTCATTTTCTACCCGTAAGGATAGACTACACTACGGGACAGTATGCCCAGATTTTTATTACGGAAATAGTGAGACTTCACGGTGTGCCCCTAAATATCGTGTCTGACCGAGACAAGATATTTGTTTCACGGTTTTGGGAGAGTTTCCAGGAGGCCATGGGCACTGAATTGCGATTGAGTACGACTTATCACCCACAGACCGATGGGCAGACCGAGCGTACAAATCAGATGTTGGAGGACATGTTGCGTATGTGCATCATAGATTTTGGGGGTGGATGGGAGCAGTACCTTCCACTGGTGGAGTTTGCTTATAATAACTCCTACCAGTTCACCATTGGCATGGATCCATTTGAGGCGTTGTATGGAAGACCTTGTCGTTCCCCAGCATGCTGGTTAAAAGTGGGGGACAACAAATTACTTGGGCCAGAGGTGATACAGGATACTTCGGCAAGGATACAATTGATACGGAGCCGCATTCGGGTAGCTCAGGATTGACAGAAGAGCTATGCTGATGCGAAGAGTTTCTTTAGAGAATTCAAAGTGTGGGACCATGTTTTACTCAGAGTATCTCCGATGAAAGGGATTATGCATTTTGGGAAGAAGGGTAAACTGGCACCGAGATATGTGGGGCCATTTCCTATCATCGAGCAGATTGGGCCAGTAGCGTTTAGGCTTGGATTACCGGAGCACTTGCATAGGATTCATGATGTTTTCCATATTTCATCGCTAAGGAAATACCTTAGGGATGATTTGGCCCATACTCACATTGCTTTGGAAGACATCGATCTTCAGCCCGATAGTTCCTAAGAGGAGGGGCCGATTGCTATTTTGGACTGAAGCGAGCGAAAACTACGATCAAAGATAGTACCGTTGGTACGTGTTCAGTGGCGGCACCATAATGCCGAGGAGTCCACATGGGAGCGCGAGGATGAAATGCGCGAACGTTATCTAGAGTTGTTTTTACCAGGTACTTTTTAGTTCTGAATTTCGGGACGAAATTATGTTATTGGGGGGGAAGTATGTAATACCCCGTATTTTTATCAATATTTATTTAAGGGATTAATTAAATTAAATGTGAATTAATTGAAAATTAATCCGGATATAAATACTAGCAAGATGTGAGTTGGTATTTAATTATGATGTTAAAATTATTATTTCAAAGTATGTATGGTAATACTTGAGTATTGTAAAATTTAAAATTATCGCGAGACTGAAATACGACAATTTGGAAAAATTTAGTTGGGATGCGCGTGTCAGTCGCGTCAGAAATGAAATTATTTAATTAAAAAGTGAATTTTATTTTTATCAACCGTATGGTCATTTTGAGTGCGCCAATGAGTCCGGAAGGGTCGAAATAGTCAGAAAACACTAGTCGGGGGTTTAGTTTGGGTCCCGGGGCATTTTTGGGCCATACCGGCAACTTAAAAGGATATTTTGGTAATTTTGAAATTTTGGGGATTAAGGCCTACGAATTTTAAGAGTTAATTATACATTAATTAGTAACCCTCTAAGCCCATTATCAACATTTGGCAAGTTAGAGGGCTACGGGAGTTATAGGAAGAGTTAGAGGAGGTTCCCAAAAGAAAACCCATAACCACCATCTTCAACCTTGGGAGAAAATTTATAGAAAAAGGGGAGAGATCAACCTTCAACCTTCAACATCAAATTACGATGGACAATCTAAGGTAAGTGATTTAGTATTCTTAATGCATTGAATATGTCTTCCATGCTTAGTGTAGGAATTTATCTCATATTGATCTTTGTGAAGAAAACCCATGAAATTTGTTGGAGAAACTTTGAATTTGGGATAGGATTTGCATGTAGTATGATAATGGACCGAGTTAATACTTGAAAACTTGTATATGATAAATTGAAAATGGATTTATGATGACTAATTAGGCATAAGAAAATTTGGAGTTCGTGTTCATAGGGTTTGGGAAAATATTTGAAGATTCATGTCAATCCCATGATAATTTGCAAGATTTAAACCCTTAAATGTGTTGAGGAATGATATAGGGAGATTAGAAATGGTTTATATATGTTAAAATAAAATTTGGATGGTCTTAGGGTGGACTTAGAGGAGAGAAGAATTGAGAAAAACAAAATTGGGATTTTCTGGGTTGAAACTGCCATCTCGTTAGAAGACCTGCCCAGGTCGTTCGAACAACCTCGTTCGAACGAAATTCTAACGAGATGATAGTATGACTTCAAACGAGTTGATATCTCGTTCGAAGTCCTTCGTTCGAACGACCTCGTTCGAGCGAGACTTCTAACGAGTTGATAGAATGGCCTTTTTGGCCTGTTATGATTTATAGTTTTTCCGTAGACTTATCTAAATGGTGAGATAACCTTTCCTTATTAATTAGTGGGTATAATTGGGAGATTGGGGTACATTGAGGATTAAAACTTAGATTAGTGTCTTAAATTGGATGTCATTTATGGATTGGGAAGCGAGTAACTAATCACGAAGTTAGAATAATGGATAACTTATATACATATAAACCGTGGACTTGGGATTTGTATGTCACTATGTGTTGGTCTAAGAAAGAGAAGTATACCATTATTCAAATAATGTAATATCTAAGAGGTGAGAATGCTTAGTATATGTAGTTATATGTGTATAACATACCTACCGTACTTGTTATCATGGGAGGTTGGCGTTTGTTTAGGGCCATCTAATCTTTGTGTGCCTACTGGGGGGATTTAGATTGGTACCTCGAGGACATAGGTCAGAGAAGGACTTATTGAGAAGTTAATAAGTCTGCTGATAATGGGAGCATAGGTATGTGCGTGACCCATGTGATGTGAACTATGTTCGCCTCCATTGTTTGTGATTGTTGTTAATGAAACGTTTCCTGAGAGATTCAGAATACGTGGTCCTTATATACGTGATGTACCGGGATTTTATAGAAGAGTTTGTGTGCACCGCAGCTTAGTCTCGGGGTGCTAGTATTGTATATTTATAGTGAGAATAATATACTGTTAATTGAAATGAATTGTCGTGAATAATTGTGAGTATAAGTAATAACAACGGTTTGTAAAGTGAAAATGTAAGATTTATAATAAATTGTAATGCTAAAGTGGGAAAACTGTGTAATAAGGTACAATACTCTATTAAATAGAAGATGTTGGGATTTATATTGGAAATCACATAGAAATGTTAGATTTAGCATTGGACTATATAGATATGGGAGCAACTAGAATGGGTACGGGTATGATAGGAGTGCACAACTAGTTGAGAGGTGAGGAACTCATGTGAGTGCACACACTATCATGTACTTTATATTCACTGTTTAATGATATTAAACACTTGCATATTTTTAAATTATTTTCACATTCGGGCTCTGACCCGTTTGCTTTCAAATATATTTTTGTAAAGACATTTTAGGTGCCCAGCCACAAGGACACCATGCATAGGAGTTCTATTCAGGTGACGTACTGTAGCTGTTGTGGAAGTTACAGGACCTTGACAGTAGACGCCTCCATTTCTGATCTTGACTCCAATACCAATTTTTCATCATTTGTTGGGCATGTCGCCCATTCCTTTTAGAAACATGTTACTTACTCAGTTATTTCAGACTTTGGGTTGTAATTAATTTTAGTGTTGCAGACTTTATATTTATTTATTTTGGAATTCAGTTTGTTGTGAGGTGTTTTCCTCCAGACTCATTATTAATGGATGGTTATTCTATTGTGACTATATCGTGTTGGTTGTGTTTACTTTTCATAATTCATTCATTGCATGTTAATCGAATTTTATTAAAATGGACAACTCACTTTTTAAATACTAGGTGGTTAGTAAATATAAAAAAAAATGTGTTTTCGACAGTAATGCTATGAACTGAACCAACTTGGCATTTTGTAGTAATTTAATAAAGGAGTAGCTACCCGGTATTTAATTAGTCGGGGTGTCACAGTAGATACGATAATAATAATAATAATTGCTTTGTGCCAAGTGGTATTAACCAAGGGGTACACGTGTAGTATACATATATAGGGATGATGTGACTATATATATGAATAAACTTGGGAAAATTCTACTTTGTGAAATTAGTAGATATAGTACTAATGAGAAACAAAATAATCTTAGTTGCTAAAAGATTAACCGGTCAGACGATGAATAATGATGTTTAGTAATGAGGGATAAACTATTACAATAACGTATTGTATGGGCGATACGAATATATTAGTAGTGACATAGATGATGGTATGGTGACTTCGAACTAGTTAGCTTGGGTAGCATTACTAATAGGGAGTAGATGTACATTAGGCATGCATAATAGACGAGAGGTGAGAATCTCACGTGAGAGTTCGAAACTAACATGAACATAATACTTGCTTCATTGTAGTTTTAAATGCTTGCTAAAATAAATATTTTTATAACTCGGGCTCTAACCTGTTTCTTATTAATCTATTCTCTTTTGCTATATATATATATATATATCAGGTGCCCAGCCACAGGGTTTCCACCAGACTTAGGCACATGGATCATTTGGCGAGCTGCAGCTGTTGTGGAGGGTGAAACTTATTGAGATTAGATGCTTCTATCTTTCCATTCAGTTCTAGTTCAGACATTTCAGTTAGGGCATGTGTCGCCCGCTCCCAGTTTAGTTATTCAGGGATCATACTTTTCCTAGTAGCATTTCTTCTCTTGTTGGATTGAGTAGTATTACACTTTTGGTTTGAGACTTTGAACTGGAATGTTTTGCCTAGTCTTATTTATTTCAATAATCGATTTGTGTTCAGTATTTAGTTATTCTGGTGGAATGTAGATAACGTTTATTTTAATAATGAAAATTGATTAACGGATTATTTGGTTATAATTAAAGGAAAATGTTTTGACACTTAGTTTAATTATTTATTAGGTGATAAATAAAGTAATAATTATTTTCGATAGTGATGCTAAGAATGAACCAACCGGTCACTTCGGTTTAATTTAATAAAGGAATGGTAACTTGGTATTTAATTAGGCGGGGTGTCACATTGACGTGTTTAGTGAACTTCATACCAGACATGGTGGATATGAAGAATCGAGAAGGTTCGTAAGTAAAAAATGGACTCATGGGTTGAATATACAATCATGGATGGTAAAGTCTAAAGAGAACGATGGGTATCGTTGTGAGGAGGGAGCCAAAAGAGTGGGAGTATCTAACCAAAGGGAAAGACTAGATTTACGGTGCTGGTGAGGCTCCACCGAAGGGGAAACTAAGTAGATAACTCATTTTAATGATTGAGATCAATAGAATTCCTACCAGGTGATGGTGGATTCAAAAAAGGCCGTCAAGGCTAGAAATGAGTCCCATAGGTCTAGGGAGCTAAAGGGACAACAGGGGTAGCTATTAGGGTTAAGACTACCACGTCTGCGATAAGGAGAACCCCAACATGGACAGTGGGCCAGAGGAAGGGGAACGACACAGTGAGGTGCCATATGTATAAAGATTAGGGAAAAATGTGTGGACATTATCCGCAGTGAATTAGGGGACAAGGGCGGGATGCCCAGTAGAGGCTACATTTATAAGAAGTATTGGTTGGGATGAGGGTTTTATGTCTAGGAACCATTTTAACCGCAAGTGATATTGGAAATTTAAGACATGAGTTAATTACCCAGCGTGATTGGGATCTCTTTTGTGTGTTTATTCACCGTTTGAGCGAATAGTTTTTAGTTCATTGTTATTTACATGCTAAAAACTTAGTGATAGTGAGAGCATCGTACCGTGTGAAGCCTTGAGAAACATGGTCATAGATGACATCTTAGTTACGTTCTTTGGACACATGAATTTTGACGATCGATAATGATAGGGAATAGTGCATTGGGGAAAGTTCTTTTGGGCTTCGTTGCGGGATGTTACACGTATATACCTTAATAAACGTTAGGAGTAGTGATACCAGGTCATCGATTTTAAATGTTAAATTATCGATCGTTCAGAGGAAACACTTTAAGCTAAGAGATATTACGATATATAGCCCATAGATCTGGGTAGTGCTACGAAGGAACCACTGAGAAAACTTTTACACCACAATTTAATGGGTGGGGAGGAATCCATAAGAATTAAAATACAAAGTTTGGGGTAATCGAGAATACCTATATGATATAGCCACTCCGAGAGTGCGGAGCTAAGCTTGAGATAAGTATGTTACGTACGAGATGTTAGTTATATTTATGACGAGATGTTTGGGTTATAGTATATAGTATGATGAGACTTTGTATTCGCTGTTTCGGGATATGATTTATTTGTGCCGGTCATCACCTGAAAGAGGGTCTAGTCTATATATATTATCGTGTGTCGTATAGTAGACTTATAACAAAGTGGTTGTATTTTTATATTTGATCCCGGGGAGTAGGGACGTGTACCAATGGGATTCAGGTTGGATAGGCATTTTATCGAGCGGGGAGATAGAGCCCTTGCTTAATTCGCACTAAGAAACTTGTGATAGTAGGTACGAGGTAATTTCATGATGTTTTTTGCAATATTAGAGTGGAGGAGTATACTTTTATGTTATGAGACAAGAATTTGGGGGTACGTTATATGGACTAAGGGCCTCGTAGATCTCAACGACTCACAATGTTAGGTAGTAGTGTAACGGGGGGAGGGGGGGTCCTTGTTTGGATTTCGCTTTGCCAGACGTCCCACGCATGAAACTTAACGCAATGTTAGAAACAGGGAGATGTGTGGTCATTAGGACATAAGTTTGGTACCTTAGTTAATACGTACAAATGTGGTTATAACTGTGAGTTTACAGTTATATTACGATTTAAGGCTAGTAGAGTCAGGTAACTTTCATGCAGATGAGAATGGGTACAGGGTGTATGGGCGCCCTGGGTAATCAATTTAATTCTTATATAATTATCGATTACAAGGGGTAGAGATATGAGTAGTGATATTAAGTGCATGCGAGTAGGGAAGTATTCGAGGCTTGGAGTACTAGAATCTTTTGAATTTTGAGGATAAAATTCCTTTGTAAGGGGGGAAGTATGTAACACCCCGTATTTATGAGGATAAATAATTTATTTAATTTGTTGAATTAGAATTTAAACTAAATTGATAATTTGGAAAATTTATTTAATTTGGAAGACTCAATTTATTTGGAGAATTAAGATTTAAATTAATTCGGGTTATTTCTTTTAAGAATAATTGTATCGTGAATTGAGATTGAAATTGAAGATTTTAGTTAAGTAACTCGGATGGTGATTCTGAGTGCACGGTTGAGTCCAAAAGGGTCAAAATAGTCCGAAAAGAGTACCCATGGATAGTAATTGGGTCTCGGGACATTTTTAGGCATAACTGAGCTTACACGGGGGTATTTGGGTCATTTTAATTTGGTCCATAGGCTTAATTTCTGGATTCACACAATAAAACCAAATTTAGGGAGTTCATGGCAGACATAACCCAATTAAGAACACCCTAGTTGCAGAGGAGAAAAGAGGGATCAAGTGGGGAGAGCTTTTGGGAGCCAACCCAAGAAGAGATTGATGTGTTCTTCATAAAAAATATTGTCTACAACAACGGAATCAAACCCTACGAATTATCCAAGCAAGTGGTTAAACTTGCTTTCCATTTAATTTGAGGTTTTCAATTCATATTATAGTGGGTGTAAACCAAATTATTTTTTTTGTTCGGGTATTATGTGAAAAATGGGTATTTATGAATTGGACAGTTGTGTAGATTAAAGGTGTGATTTATGTTGTGTTATGAACCAAAAGAGAAGATATCTGATTTGTAGTTGTAGATCAATAATCCATGTTATTTAATTTCGCTTTAAAAATCAATTTTGTAGAAATCAGGTGTAAGACAAAATCTTGAAAAAAAATTTAGGTTTTTAACTATTAATGTGAGAAATCGATGGTGGTTAGGGTTTGGATCTATGATTTGAATCTGGTTAAAGGATGGTTTAAATGTTGGGACAATTAGGATAAATTTTTGGGTTAAGAAACTAAGCTCGGGGGTTAGTTAATGGAAGAAAGTTAGGTCATGAGTAAGAAGAATAAACAGTGACGGATCTTCAAACGACATTGCACGTCGTTTAAACGACACTGTGTCTCGTTCAAAGGAGATTACAATCTCTTTCAATCGAGGTTGTTATCTCTTTCAAATGTCCCTAGATTTTGGACATAGAGATAGATCTTTTCGTTACAAATGCGTGTCCTTCAGTTTCATATTTTTCTGATTTTTTTCATTAGTTATGATTTTATTAAGGAAGTGTGTCCGAAACCGAAATTCTTTAGGAGAAATCAAATCTGGATTATTTAGGGATGTCCATAGATGAGTGTACACCTCTGAAAAATATTAAGGAACGCTATTTTTACCTTGGAATTGGATGGGAATGAGTTCGGGGTATGGATTCGAATGGAAATTTTGGATGAAATAAGGATACGGAGTGGATTGTGATGTGATTAGTGAAAAAAAATATGAATGTAAGTTAATATTTATTTAATAATGAGTCGAGGATTGTGACTCGAATATTTTCAGGCAAGTACATTAAGAGTTGGGCACAGAATGACCGAAATAATTTATTTTTGGAAAAATATAATAAATTATTGAATATTATATGAAACGAGAGGTGTGAACTAATATTTGGGTTTTGTTGAATAGATTTTATAGAGTAACGATACTTACCAAGTGAGGGAGTTGGAGTATTGTACTTGGGTGACACTAATTTAATAAATTAATCAATGTGAAATTTATGAGATTAATCGGTGTAATTTAAAATATAACGAATTTGGGGAATGAGAGAATCTATGCCTTAAATCAGTAGAATTTGAGTGACTTACCTACTGAAATATTTGAAAGGATAATTGGCATACTTCTAGTAGTGAGGGATACTCGGGAATATACTATACGAAATGTAAATTGGAATTTAATAATATGTAGGATATTCGGGAGATATATATGATATGAATGGGATATATGATATAGGTTGTGTGCATACCTATATTGATTTGTATGATTTATTATGTTTATGACATACCTATGCTACTTTCTATCACATAAGGTTTCTGCATCGGGACAGTCATATCCTAATGAGCCTTTGGGGGTGTTTTTGACTTGTGCCTCATAATATAGAACCTAGGTACGAGATATTTGTGATAATGATAGTGATGATGGTCATATGAGTGCATATGTATGTGCATAGCCCATAGTCTTGGAACTATATTCGCCTCCAACATGTGTGATTTGTGATGATGGTTCGAGTGTGATACTACACCAATGGTCCTTTACAAAGTGTGTGATGTACCAAAAATTGATAGCAGAGTATGCATGCACCGCAGGTCTCAGCCTAGGGGTGTTGTATTGTATATATATAATTACAATGATAAATATATATTCTTGTGTTTTATTCTACAATGTGTGCTTGGTAGATGATGTATCGGGACATAATATCATAGTCTAAATGCATCGCAGATCAGCCGAGGGGTGCCGTATTAGTATATATGTAACAAAATGATAAATATACACTTATGACTTATGCTACGGAGTGTAATTAGTTGATTAGAAATATAGTGACATCTAAGATAACCCTAGTGGGTGGAGAATTAAACATATAATGAGAAATTAATATTTGGGTAATTGACATAAATAATCTAGTAACATATTGTATGGGCGATACGGGTGAGTGCAACGAGTTAGTATGTAGAAAGAGGCAAGATACGTCTAGTTAGGTGGGGTAGCTTAAGTAGGAAGGTTAGCAGCCAAGCGTTAGGTGTGCACATTAGAAGAGGGGTGAGTATACCTCAAGAGAGTGTGACACTAACTTAAATATGAAGAGTGTACATGCATACTTAATTACTGCAATTTAACTTCTTGCTAAATATTTTCAAAATGTTTTACTTGGGTTGTGACCCATGTCAAAATATTTTTCAAAACCTTTTAGGTGTCTACCCAGAGGGATGCCAATTGAATATTCTATCTAGGGATGCGAAGCTACAGCGCACGTGGAAGTTGCAGGATTTGATATAGGCGCTTCATTTTTTATATCTAGTGTAGGATCTTTACTCCATTAGTCATTTGGGCATGTCACCCTCAGTTTTAATATTCAATTATTTATTTGATCATTGTATATATTGGTTATTGTTTCAGTTTACTGTTTTATTTTATTATTGAACCGATAGTTGATTTGGTTACTTATATTTATATTATTCATCTGTGTTTGATTTAGTTATCAGATTATTATTGATGGTTTAATACTTATTTACCTCCACATGTTTTTAATTAATGAAAGGTAAAATTTTGCGCTAGTCTAATTAAATTATTATGTGGTTAGTAACTTAAAAAAAAAAATCCGAGAGTGATGCTGAGAATGTGCCATATGAGACAAACATTTTATTTCGATCACGCGCTGGCCATCCGGTATTTTAATAGGCGGGGTGTCACAAATGTTTTGTTATTAAATATTTATTTAAGTGGATGTCCACTTATATTCCAGTCCACTGGTATTTCACAATTATTAAGGGATCCATTGGATTACCTTATTGTGTACTATAAATATGGGTCATACCCCTTTAGTATTGATAGATCATTGAAATGAAAAACTCACTCCCTCTAAATTTCTCTCATGTCCCTTTTATTTTACAACACGTTATCAGTACGATTGTCCAAATATACTATTTTTAATTTTTCTTCATCCCTCCATCTCTTCACGCCACAAGATATTGGAACATGGTCTACAAAGCAAAATCAAGGACATCTCATGGGAATCATTATCAATGCTGGAAGTTGTAACCATCACCTACTATAGTTTGTATATGAGATAAATGAGGTCAGCTATTTTTTTTTTTGTTGGAGCACTGCTAATGGGTTTTGCAACCACAGGTACATTATTCATGGTTGGCCAATTAAATAAGGTACAATCAACTTCTCATCCTTGGGCTACGATGTTTCAACGTCATTATATATATATATATATATATATATATATATATATATATATATATATATATATATATATATCATGGTAAATATTATTATGACATTTAACACTTTGGGTGACTTACATATACATTTGAATTGCGTTTATATACTAATGAGTTTTTGTGAATATATGCACACATATTTGGTGTCTGGCATATGGAAATGGTTGATGAATTATATATCTCTAATATTAACTTATAAGAAATTCAAATATAGTGACCATGTACTTTCACTTGGAATTCAATCCTTATAATTTTTATTATGTTCATACTCTAAAATTTGAAAATAATAAATAAATTAATTAATTAAAGCTTAGGACTCGATGTTCCCGAAAGATTATTGCCTTGAGTCCCCAATTGGTATTTAAATTATGAAACCAAAAGTTTGTTTTTATTAGGATATGAAGTTCCTAATTATCATTCTATTTTTAAACATGAAGTTCCCAAATAGTTATTTTAGTTTGGGACCTAAAGTTCTCATGTAATTTTTTTCATTTGGGATCAGAAGATTTCATATGAATTTTTCATTTGAGACCAGAGGATTCCTTTAAATTTTCTTAATTTGACCAGAAGTTCCAAAATTATTTTAAAAATGGGACCCGAAGTTCTCAATTATTAATCAATTATTGGACTTGACGGTGAAATATGCCCTAAAATCAAACCACAAGTTTTGATTATTTCTATAATAAGTAAGGGGTGCTAAAAGTCCCATAATAATTATATATAATTTGGACTCGAAGATCCAACAATTTTGTAATCAAACATGAAGTTTTGATTATTTATGTAATAAGGGTAAGGATATTAAATGATAAAAAATGATTATTTCTAGTTTGAACCTAAGGTTCCAAACAATTTTATCCGTTATCAAACTTGAAGTTTGAATATAATTTGGTGGACGTTTAAAGTCCCTAAATATTTAATGTTGTGATATGAAGTAGAATTAATTATTTACAACTAGAACCTGAAATTCCTCAATCATTATCCAAATATGGAAAATGAATTTTTCCTATCGATATTTGGAACCTCACGATCCTAAATTACTTGAACCAAAAGTTTCAAAAGCAAAATATGGCATAATCAAACCTGAAGTTTTGATTGTCAAATTGAAAGGGTATAGACCAAAATTCGCCTAATTAGTACTGATTTATGATATGACGATTCATATTCAATATTGTTGTTGATACCAAAATTAATATGCTGACATGGAATCACAAGAAGACACGTGTCAATCTACTTGACACATTTCTACAGCAACGAGGAACTTTACTCACCGATCAAGTCAGACACTCCGAGCAACATGTGTACTCCGAGAAACTCCATCACTCCGAGGAACTCCACTGCTCCGAGAAACTCCTGAACGACGAGCAAGTAAGGCGGTCCGAGCTGCATCTCGGCCATAAGCATTAATTTCCAGATAATCAACAGTTCAACTATTCCTTGAATTATCATCATACAGACGTATACTCTTAAAGGGCATTAATTGTTTACCCTTTCACATGTACAACTTAAGGGCTATAAATACATTGTATCATCCTCATTCAAGGGGACTGGAATTTCTTGACAGAATCATATATCGAGAATTCCTAACATTCGGCAATAACAGAAACAGTGGACGTAGGCCATTCTCATAAGGCTAAACCACTTTAAAAAATTCTTTGTCTCATTATATTTATCTGTGATCAAATAATTAGAAGCAATCTAATTTTTTACATCAACAGATTGGCGCCGTCTGTGGGAAACGACTGTTGTTATCGTTTTTCACCAAAAATCATCCATTATCAATGGCTGACAATCCGGAATCCAGCAATCGAAACGCTGGAAATGCTGGAAATCTTCCATATCCATATGCACCATCAGCTATTCCAGATCTGGCTAGAATTATGACCAATCTGGCCCAAAGTGAGACCGCCATGCAAGAAACCATGCGAAAACTCATCCAAACTCTTCATGGTGGCGCACCTGCCCATTCGGGACAACGAATTGGTCAGAGACAAACTCATTTACTTTCTTCACGATCCAGGCGTATAGATTCATATCGTAATGAGGAATTTGATGATTTCTCTTATCAACCTGGGCGAACTTCATCAATACGGGCCACAGATACTGAGCAACGTATTACTCTCTCTCCAGAGAGGACTAGTTCCCTGGAAAGATTGAGCAGGGTGTCTCCTTTTAATCGATTAGGCCCTAGGAAGAATAGGAGTCCACCTAAGACTATGTCGAGGAGTTTTTGACAACCATCATATCTAAGAGAAGGATCAGCACAATCACGGCCAGCTGCTCGTCAGGATAGGTCTCAGGAGGCCACATCAGCTCGATCAATTGCTCGAACCAATAGGCCCGAGGAGGCAAACGACGCATGGAAAGGCTCCATTCAAATATTGGAGGATATATTGGGAGAAATGGATAAGGCGAAGAATCCCCTACAACGAACCTTTGTTCAAGGGACACCTTTTGTCCAGGCCATTGTGGATTTTCCTACACCGTTAAAGTTTAAAGCACCTGTGGTGAGCCCCAAATATGATGGAAAGACAGATCCTGTTCTTCACATAGAGCAATATCAAGCTACCGCCAACATCTATGCTGTTCCCGACGAGATGATATGTAGAGCATTCTCGAGAACTCTTACTGGATCTGCCCAGATATGGTACAACAATCTTCCTCGGGGTAAAATTTTAACTTTTTTTCAACTGGCCGAGTTATTCATTGGGAATTTTTATTTTGGGGCAAAGCCAGTAAAACGAGTAGCACATTTGTTAAGCGTTAGACAAAAAGCTGGAGAGAGTATTAGAGACTACATAACTCGTTTCAATAACGAGAAGCTAGAAGTTATAGATTACGAAGAGAAGACAGCAATCACCACCTTGATGAGTGGGTTGTTGCCCAATAAGTTGTATTACACTTAAGCTAAAGATCCACCTACAATTATGTCGGAGTTGATGTCAAAAGTTGCCAAAATTATGAATGCCGAGGAGGCTATGGTTGCGAAGAAGAATATGGATAAAAAAACCAAGGTGGAAGTCGACAAAGCTAAAAAGAAAGAGTATAAGGGAAATGGTGGTGACAAGCAATCCAAAAATAACAGGTCGTCATGGGAAGTCTTGAAAAAATTTGATAATTATACTCCTTTGAAAATGGGTATCAACCATGTATTAGAAGAAATCAAGAATAACGAGGAGATAAAATGGCCAAAGAAAATGAAGTCAGAACCTGATAGAAGGAATAGAGATAAATATTGCGAGTTTCACAAAGATCATGGCCATATGACTACAAATTGCATAGACCTCTAGAATGAGATTGAAACACTCATTAGACGAGGAAAATTGTCAAAGTATGTTGATCGAAGAAACGAAAGAGGAAACGATGACCGAGCAAGAGAGAGATCCAAATCTCCTCGTCGGGGAGAAGAGAACATGAAAAGATATCATGAAGATGATACCGAAGATGACCCCGATCTTCCCAAAAATCCAAGGCAACCGGAACGTGAGGTATTTTCAATACGTTTTGGGTCATTTGATTGTAATGTTATTACAGGTGGAGATGCAGGTGAGGGAGACCTTACTGCAGAAAAAAAAGCTTACCTCTGTGAGGCTCAAGCTTGCTAATATATTCAACGGATAAATTTGGCCGAGGAGGATCGTCCAAGGAAGGTAAACAAAGAAAGGCTGGTCATTAGTTTTTCAAAAAATGACCTCGCAGGTGTCCTATACCCTCACGATGATCCTCTGGTGATCAAAATGAGGATGAAAGAAGTGATGATTTCCAGAGTTCTGGTAGACAATGGTAGCTCGGCAGACATCATGTTCTATTCGTGCTTTGACAGTTTAAACTTAAAATTATCTCAATTGGAACCTTATCATAGACCTCTCCTGGGTTTTACTGGAGAAAAAGTTTTTCCACTTGGAACGATCAAGTTGGATATATTCATTGGTACATGGACTGCTTGTCGAACAGAAAGAATACGCTTTTTTGTGATGGATAAGAATGTTCAGTCAGCTTACAACATCATCATGGGAAGAGTTGGTTTGAAGAAATTCGAAGCAGTCCCATCTACAGTACATCAGTGCTTAAAATTCCCAATAAACTTTGGAGTAGGAGTTGTGAAAGGTGATCAAAAAGTAGCTCGGGAATGTTATTATTCATCTGCCGAGCAAGAGGAGCTTGAGGAATCAAGGAAAAATACTACTACCTATCAAGTGGATGAAGGTACAGAAATTGAAACATTAGATCCAAGAGATGAATATCAACTTGTAAAAGGACAGGTGGTGGAAGCTACAGAGAATGTCATTCTGGACGACGAGCATCCTGAACGAACAACTCAAATAGGTTCATCGTTTGATGCTTCAATAAAGCAGGAGTTGATAATTTTCTTGAAGAGTAGAAAGAAAACTTTTGCATGGAGTCATGAAGATATGCCAGGAATAGATCCAAATTTCTTATGTCATGAGCTCAATGTGAATAAGGAGATCAAGCCTATAAAGCAGAGAAGAAGAGTATTTAGTCCCGAGAAGAATCAAGCTATACAAGAAGAGGTCGAGAAGCTCCAGAAAGCGCAATTCATTGAAGATGTTAAATATCCAGATTGGTTAGCAAATGTGGTGATGGTAAAGAAGAAAAACAATAAATGGAGAATGTGTGTTGATTTCACCGATTTAAACAAGGCATGCCCAAAGGATCACTTTCCATTGCCCAGAATTGACCAACTGGTGGATGCTACCTCGGGGCATGAGCTATTCAGCTTCATGGATGCTTACTCTGGCTACAACCAGATCAAAATGAAACCTGAAGACAGGGAAAATACGTCTTTCATTACCCCTAGGGGAACTTATTGTTATAATGTTATGCCTTTTGGTTTGAAAAATGCAGGTGCGACATACCAGTGGCTGATGAACAAGGTCTTTGCCGAACAAATTAGTTGCAACATGGAAGTCTATGTCAATGACATGCTGACAAAAAGAAAGAAAGATGCCGATCATCTAGTTGACTTAGGTCAGACCTTTGATCAACTGGATAAATACCAAATGAAATTAAACCCGACGAAATGCATATTTGGAGTACGAGAAGGAATGTTCCTTGAGTACATCGTCAATCAGCGAGGCATTGAAGCAAATCCAGAAAAGATCAAAGCTCTTTTAAGGCTGCGATCTCCAACAATGAAGAAAGAAGTACAGAGTCTCATAGGACGAGTTGCAGCGCTCAACAGATTTGTATCCCGAGCAACTGATAGATGCCTCCCATTCTTCAAAACACTTCGAAAAACTTTCGAGTGGAATGATGAATGTGATAAGGCCTTTCAAGACTTGAAGAAGTATTTGTGAGCACCTCCACTGTTGTCAAGGCCAGTAATGGGAGAAAAATTATACTTGTACTTGGCAGTATCAGAGAATGCAGTTAGCTCGGCATTGATCAGAATGGAGAATGGAATACAGAAGCCAATTTATTACACAAGTAAGGCTTTCTGAGGTGCAGAAATCAGGTAGCTAAAGCTGGAAAAATTGGCATTGGCATTAATTGAGGCAAGTAGAAGAATGAGGCCATATTTCCAGGCCCATACCATAGTTGTATACACCGACATGCCATTGAGACAAGCCCTTCATAAGCCAGAAAAATCAGGGAGATTGATGTACAGGCCAATAGAGCTCGGTGAATATGATATAATATATGAACCCAGGTCGTCGGTTAAAGGGCAAGCAGTAGCGAATTTTATAGCAGAATTCACCTATCCTGATACCCCCGAGGAGCAAAAGCAGCTCGCCGATCAACCTGTGGATGATACAGGATCAATAGACACTAGCTCAGACCAACTTAAGTTGGTAAAAGGGCAAGTGGATGTTACAGGAATAACAGATGCTGGCTCAGACCAACTTAAGTTGGTAAAAGGGCAAGTGGATGTGACAGGATCATCAAATTCGAGCTCAGACCAACTTAGGTTGGTAAAAGGGCAAGAAAAGATGATTGACAAAGAAAAAGAAAACTCAGGGGATGGTGAAAAGAAGCAACAAATATTTCATCGAGGAACTCTGTCAGATGAGAAATTAGAAGACGAGTTGCCTATATGGAAATTATATGTAGATGGCTCATCTTGTACTACAGGCTGTGGAGCAGGTATCATTTTAAGCAGCCCAGACAAAGTCGACATGGAATATGCATTGCGATTTCAGTTCAAAGCTTCCAATAATGAGGTTGAATATGAGGCCATGATAGAAGGTCTTAATTTAGTAAAGACTATAGAAGCGCAGCAGGTGATGGTATTCAGTGATTCTCAATTAATTGTGAATCAGATGTTGGGAACATATGCTGCTAAAGGAGAATTAATGGTCAAGTATCATGCAAAGGTGATGAAGTTGGTGACAAAATTTATTACCATTCAATTGATCAGAATACCGAGAATGGAGAATGCGTGAGCAGATGCACTATCCTGACTAGCATCAGCTACTCGTACCGAGCTACGAAGAACGATACCAATTGAAGTGTTAGAAAGTCGGAGCATATATGAAGATCTGACGATGAATTATATCACCCTTGACTTGGGACCATCTTGGATGGATCCCATCAGGGCATATATTGAGGAGGGAGAATTGCTAGGGGATAAGCTCGCTGCTAAGAAATTGAAATTCAAAGCTGCTCGGTATGTATTAACTAATGGTGTTTTGTACAGACAAGGAATCATGGCAGGATTGCAGAGATGTGTACATCCCTCCGAGGTGAAATAATTGATTGAAGAGATCCATGAAGGGTCATATGGAGCTCATGTGGAGGGTCGTACTCTTTTACAAAGGGTAATGACACAGGGATACTACTGGCGAACGATGAGGGCTGATTGTATAGCCTATGCTAAGAAATGTGACAAGTGCCAACATTTTTCCTCCATACGACGAACTCCACAAGCATTGTTGACACCTATAACTTCCCCTTGGCCATTTGCCATGTGGGGGATAGATTTGGTTGGACCATTTCCAACGACCAGGGGAAGATTTAAATTCCTCGTCGTCACAGTGGATTATTTTACTAAGTGGGTAGAAGCTGAGCCTCTAATCGATATGACTTACGAGAAGGTATATCAATTTGTCTCGAAAAACATCATTTGCAGATATGGTCTTCCTCATGCATTTATCACCGACCATGGAACGCAATTTGATAATGAAGAATTTGCTGATTACTGCCATCAACCCAACATTTTAAAGTTCCATTCGGCACCAGGTCATCCCCAAAGTAATGGACAAACTGAAGTGACGAACATGACATTGCTAAACGGATTAAAGAAAAGGCTAAGTGAGGATAAAGAAAATTGGATTAACGAGTTACAGTCAGTACTGTGGGCTTATCGTACTACTCCCCGAGTAGCAACTAGAGAATCACCATATATACTGGCGTTTGGAAGTGAGGCTGTAATACCTGTCGAGTTGGGTCTTCCAACACACAGAGTCTTGAATTTCAATTCCCCAATCAGCGACTTAATGAGAAGATTGGATTTGGACATGCTCGAGGAGGTTAGAGAAGAGGCAGCCATTAAAAATGCTGCTTACCAACAACGAACAACTCTGTTCCACAATAAGAGGGTGAAGAAATGCGACGTAAAAGAAGGAGATTATGTGCTAAAGAAGGTCATTCAGAAGCACAATAAGTTGGAAGCAAACTGGCATGGACCATACCGAGTTACAGAAGTTGTTAGACCAGGAAATTACCGAATAGCAACTCTAGAAGGAGAAGAGTTTTAGAATGCATGGAATGCTGAACACCTACGTAAATACTATCAGTGAATGTAAAATGTAAAGCATTTCCATCAATATGAATAAAACAATGATATTTTTCCATCTTCTCTCCTTTTGTTGAAAGTTTTTTCGCGGAATACTAGTGTTACACACTACGTCGCTCAGCAGTAAAAACAACATTCCTAAAAATGCCAGCTCCGGTTGGTTAGGAAACCATACTCCTTTGGTTAGGAGGCATACACTAGCTTAGACCAATTTATTTTGGTAAAAGGGAAAGTGGACATCAAATTCGAGCTCAGACCAACTTAAGTTGGTAAAAGGGTGAGAATGACATTCCTAAAAATGCCAGCTCCGGTTGGTTAGGAAACCATACTCCTTTGGTTAGGAGGCATACACTAGCTCAGACCAATTTATTTTGGTAAAAGGGCAAGTGGACATCAAATTCGAGCTCAGACCAACTTAAGTTGGTAAAAGGGCGTGAATGGCATTCCTAAAAATGCCATCTCCGGTTGGTTAAGAAACCATACTCCTTTGGTTAGGAGGCATACACTAGCTCAGACCAATTTAGTTTGGTAAAAGAGCGAGTGGACATAACAGAATCATCAAATTCGAGCTCAGACCAACTTAGGTTGGTAAAAGGGCGAGAATGACATTCCTAAAAATGCCATCTCCAGTTGGTTAAGAAACCATACTCCTTTGGTTAGGAGGCATACACTAGCTCAGACCAATTTAGTTTGGTAAAAGGGCGAGTGGACATAACAGAATCATCAAATTCGAGCTCAGACCAACTTAGGTTGGTAAAAGGTCAAGAAAGGATGTCGACGAAGAACAAGAAAAAATGCCAACTCTGGAAGAAAAATATATTTTACAATCCAAAATTGGTCAAGAAAGAAAATTCACCAAGTTATATTGGTAGAAAAGCGAAAGATGCCAACCCTTGTTGGTCGGGTATATTTAACAAATATTACCAAGTTAAAAATTTTGTCACTTGTAACCTTTAATCAATCGAGAAACAAAACATCATTATTTTGGGTCAACTAAATGATTATTACAAATGCAAGCTAGTCGACAACAAGTTTTAATCAACTACAGTTGGTCGGCAAATTACATAATATTGTTATCTTTTTAACAGTCAAGCTAGTCGACAATCAGTTGGTCGACAAAACACAAAACATTGTTATCTTTTTAACAGAGATACATACACAAATGAAAAACATTTCACAAAGATAATAGCAATTAACATTTGCAAACTCAATTATATATATTTCATTGAATCCAAAAACGAAGTACAAAAATGAATACATCGATTTGAAATGTATAAACAACTATTACATCAAAGAACCCTATTCTATCGGTCTCTTTCCTTGTGCTTTTGAAACAGGCTCCTCGCCAGCAGGAGGATCTTCCAAGAAAAGGGGAGAATTAATGAAGTTTGGATCGTGAAGCATTCTGACATTCATTATGGAAGGTGTATCTAGTAAATGCTGAGGACGAGATAATTCTGCCTGTGAATGAAGGTTATAGTCATCAAGGTACTTTGAGATCAAGCAGCGAGGAATGGCCCGAGAAGGGATCCAACTCATGTCAAGTTTGAAAGGCGGAATAGGTAGGTCGAGCAGCCCAGGGGAATGATAATCCCATAAATAATGACCTTGCTCTAGCTTCAGTACACCTAGGGCATTCAACCATCCCTGTTTGTAGCCATCATTGCTAGGATTTTCAATGCGAGCATCCAAATGACAGAGGGCCTCATTATAGCATGCCATCCAAAATTCACGAGGTTGTTTATGGAATTGGAAAATTAGTCTCTCTAACTGCTCATGAAGGTTTCTGGCAAAAATGTCCTTATGTTCCAAGGCAAACTTCTGAGCAGCAAGTTCCCCCTCCAGACTTTGGACTTTCTTGGACAGTTCAGACAAGGCTTGGTTTTTTGCAACCAATCGGAATGCTTGGTTTTCCAAGGCTGCTTGAGTACGAGATTCTTTAATGGTAGGATGAAGAACTCTTGGTCATCCCCGAGAACCTCTTCCTCTTCCCCGAACAACAGTTAAGGGGCCAGCTCTTCTCAAAGTTTCTAATTCTTCTCGTAACTTGTCATTCTCAACTTCTAAAAAGGAGAATCCTTCGTCGGTAACAGGTACCAAGGCAGTTGAAGATGAAGCAACAGACCTCAACTGAGCTAATTCCTTTTGCAAATTATTATTCTCTTGCTCCAGTAGCTCAGCGAATTGCCTGTTCTCTTCAATCTCTATCTGCAGCGTTCTCTCTCTCACTTCATAGCCAGCAAGCATCTTATCATAGCCTTTTTCAGCACTGAGTTGTTTGATTTTCTTCTCATACCCTTCGTACAAAAGAGCTAAAGACTCTTTATACTGCTGCTGAAGTTCATCGAGAGTACCTTGCAAATCTTCAATCATTTCGTAATAAGCCACATTATTGGCTACAACACGATCAAGAAGACATTTCAAGTACTGATAGGCCTCAACTGCTTGGTCTGAAACATCTCGACCAAGGATGTCTACAACCTGGGACTTGTCCAAGTCAGTGTGACCAGCTTTAAAATATTCATTACATTGTCTGAGTAGAGTTGTATCATGAGCAGACAACAATTCCATTCTAGCTATAAACTAGTAAAGAAGAGAAGACAAGAGTTAATAAGAAAGTAAAGAGAACATCAACAATATAGAGGAACAGAGAAAGGTCATTTTTATTACATCATTGAAAAAAGTACAATGCTCGGAGTACAGATGACAAAAGAAAATAAAACAAATACCGAACAACTTCACACCTTTTCCTTGTCTCCCAAGACTTTCTCGGGAGACTGGGACGAGGAGCTTGGTTGCTCGGTGGGAACAATCATTTGGACTGCAGGAGCAGGAAGTTCTTCAGAGGCAGAAGGCAGAGATGAATGCTCCTCGTCGACACGCTGAATGGGTTGTGGGGAAAGGATTTGATCACCCACTACCATTGAAGACTCCTCAGAGGCAGCTTCGACCTCTTCTGCATCTTCAATATTTAGAGGAGGACCAGGAAGATGCTGTTGAAACAACTCAGAGCCTTCATCCACCTTCAACTCTTGCAAGGCAGCAACCCAACCATCTCGAAAGTACTTAAGACAACCATACTGAACTTGGGACATCATGACTGCTACCCCCTTGTTCCATCCTTTGTCCCAGCCAGTGCTGAAGGACTTCTTCACTGCCATTTTTCTTTTCATTTTCTCCGAGGAGAGCTTCTCAGATAGAAGATCCTCGGTGGCCTTCAACTTAACTTCCACCTCCTCCTTCTGGCGATTTACGTCCCTCAGAAGGGTCAATTCTTCCTCTGCCATTCTCAACTTGTTTTCAAGCTCCCCAAAATTCTTGAGCTTCTCGGCATACTTTTTGTTTTCCCCCTCCAAATCTTTCACCTTATTATCCAACCCTTTGGAGATCTCAGCAAAGTGCACCTTTTCTGCCTCAACCGAAGCAAATTTCTTCTCCTAATCAGCCCTATCCTATTCATAATTTTGACGGGAATCCTTTAAAGACTGGGTCAACCCCAGTAAAGCATATTCTACTCCAGACGAGGAGCTAGAATCCTTAATCGCTTCATCCTTATTCACAATGGTGTTAAAGCAACTCACCAGCTGAAAAAAGAAAATAATGACAATTCAGCATAGATATATATGTAATAATGGAAAGAAAGAAAGTTCAGAATAAGAGAAACTTACTGCAGCAATGTGACGAGTAGCCAGGGATGTAAGCATATCCCGAGAAATATTCTCCTCAATTCCTTGGACCTCAGGAATGATCCAAGTCTTCACCGAGCTCATAGCAGAGCTTGGGGGAATAATAGTTGGAACACCAGCATCACTGATTGGGAGCTGGGGGATGGTTTCAGCCAAATTGACCGAGGAGGATTTCTTCAGTCTCCTCGGTGGCACTACAACAGATTCAACCAAGGAAGAACTCTTGGTTGGGGAGATGGTGATCACTTCCTTAGGACCATCCTTCTTGCTCGGAGCCACTGGGGGCTTCTCGGCAGCCTTTTGAAGTGCATCAGAAGGAGCCACGTCTACTTTCTTTGTCCCCTTTAGGACATCAGTCTTGTTTCTTTTTCCCTCTCCAGCAGAGGCAGCTTTCTCGAAGATAGCAGGAACTCTTCTTTTACCCATCTTCTTACTCAAGGAAATGTGAGATTCTGGAGAAGAATCCTCAGGAATTGATACTGGTTCACTAGTGCTGACCACAGGACGAGCAGTGAAGGATGATGTATAGCTCTTGTACTGCAAAAAGTATGAAGCAGACTTAATGTGTTCGTCTGTAACTTTCCGATGCAAACCCTAGATAAGTTTCAAATGCTTGATATTAACTTCAGCTTCTTTTGGAGTTTTTCTCTTGCTGTCAACTGCAAACAAATACATATTGAAATATCAATCACACATTTTATCAAACATAATGAAAGCACAATTTCAGAAATAAAATAAGATAAAAATAACCTATCCCATTGCCATAGGGAGGGCATCTGGGACCTTGGAATACTTCGTCTCCAACCAAAGGGGCGTGTTGCCAGTTTTTAATAACTACCCCATGTTCAAAATAATCCCTATTGGCATCAGGGAGGTTGACTACTAAAGCCCTATTCAAAAATCTAGTTTTTAAATAAAAAACATTATCTAGAACAGCCCATCTATAACAATACATAATCTCAGGAATTCCTATACGAGTTCCATGAGTTTGATTTAACCTATACACCCCATTAACTATTCTCCATGTGTTGGGGGCTATTTTTGCAGGAACAACATCGAAATACTGACAAAATTCTAAGCACAAGGGGTTTGGTGGAAAAGAAAATCCACACTCAGCAATAAATAGGCTAGGGAACCAATGTCCCTCAGCCAAGAGAAAATAATATGAAGGCTAAGAAAGATCCTCAAGAGTTACCCAAGAAGGGATAGAAAAATCAGAACGGAATTTCTCAAGAGATTCAATAACATAAACCATGGTGAATAAAAGAAATGAAGAAGAAGGAAGAAGATCTTACAGAAAAAGGGAGATCTGTTGACAACGAACGGAGGAAAGGATGAACGCACAAGAAAGAGAGAGACAATGGAAAACTCAAAAGCTGAAATTGGAAAAAGTAGAAGACGATGGGATTGTCTATGAAGCTTAAATACTTTGCCTCGGGAAACGACGAAAGAAATGATTACACAAAAAGAAACTATTACGCTACCGGCGGCTAAAAGGACAAAAAGTGCGCAAAGATCGAAGCGTTTATAAAAATTCAAAAAGGCAGATTCTGCGAATTTGGAAGGAAAAATAAATACAAAGGAAGCGTTCCTAAAAATCAGGAAGGTCATTTAATATTGCTATATTTCGAGAAAGAATGTTCCATACTCCTCAAATATCGAACTATGAAACATTGGGGGCTTCTGTTGATACCGAAATTAATATGCTGACATGGATGAATCACAAGAAGACACGTGTCAATCTACTTGGCACATTTCTACAGCAACGAGGAACTTTACTCACGGATCAAGTCAGACACTCCGAGCAACAGGTGTACTCCGAGGAACTCCATCACTCCGAGGAACTCCACTGCTCCGAGAAACTCCTGAACGACGAGCAACTAAGGTGGTCCGAGGTGCATCTCGGCCATAAGCATTAATTGCCAGATAATCAATAGTTCAACTATTCATTAAATGCTCATCATACAGACGTATACTCTTAAAGGGCATTAATTGCTTACCCTTTCACATGTACAACTTAAGAGCTATAAATACATTGTATGATCCTCATTCAAGGGGACTGGAATTTCTTGATAGAATCATATATCGAGAATTCCTAACATTCGGCAATAACAGAAACAGTGGACGTAGGCCATTCTCATAAGGCTGAACCACTTTAAAAATTCTTTGTCTCATTATATTTATCTGTGATCAAATAATTAGAAGCAATTTAATTTTTTACATCAACAATTGTGATTAGAAGTTCATAATTTTTTTTTGAATTGGGGTATAAAATATGAAGTCAAAAACACTCACGCTATTTCTGATTGTTTGGACTTCTAGATCCAAATAAAATATAACATAAATTAAAACTTGAAGTTTTTATTATTCATAGAATATGAATTTTAAAAGATCTCGAATAATTATATATAAATTAGACCTGAACCGCCAAATAGATTATTTTTATTGGGATTAATTTCAAAATCAAATGGATATTTAAACACATTTTATCAAGTTCTTGGGTTTTCACTTTCTTTATTATATGAAATGTCTTTTTAAATACTGTTTTAAGGGTTAAGTATACCTTTAACTAACACATTAATAGTTTCACCATTAAAATTTTGTCTTTTGACGTTTCACTTCATTTGAGTATTAAATTACTCTTAATGGTATTTAAATATAAACTCATTTTCACATTCCAATTATTTAATGTACACCGGAGCCTTGGGATTGTGAAAAGTTATTTCCTCATTTTTTTAATAAGGAAGTTGGATTATAATTGGTCGAAGTTGATAAAAATATTCAACAATTGTTTGAAAGAGTCTCTAACATTTTTACCCCCTAATTGAACCAAAGTTTTGATGCAAAAGGGTAGAAAATTTAATGTTCTTAGACATTAATAATATTGAACCTAAAGTTCAACTATTTGCGTAGCACCAGAAGTTCTCACATATAAATAATAAAAACATGAAGTTTTATACATAATTCGTACCACGCACTTTGTGAGTTATTTTAATGTTGGACCTGAAGTCCTAGATTTTACTTTTAGAATTTATATGAACCCGAAGATTCATATACATGTGACATTAAATAGAGAGCCTTAATATAAATGTGACATTAAACAAAGAATCTTAATTTCCATTACTTTTTGAAATGAAATATTTGTCATAATTATTTTATCGGCCATAGTTTTATGTTGGAAACCTAAAGTTTCTTAATTTGAGCCTGAAGTCTCTAACACATCGTAAGATTATGAACTTTTGATTCATTAATTATTAAATCAAAGTTTTAAACTGTGATTGGAAAAGTTTTTGTTATCTATCCCATTATTTGAATATCTTATACGATTTTTTTAAAATACTTTCACTTCTTAAAGTTTGGTTAACAAAAGTCTGATCATAAAATATATTATTGTATTCTTAAGAATCTCTATATTCCACTTTTGACTCTTTAAAGTTGCAATTGTGAGCAATCATCATGTGATAATATTTGTCTATAAGATAATAATTAACTCACGATATTATGAAAAATCAGAAGTTTTTTCTGACTTGGTATGTAATATAGTAGAGGTTCCAACCACAACTGAATCTAAAGCTCCAAAATATCCTATGTGATGATGTTATTTGGTACCCTCCACACATATGCGATGAATTACATGAAAGAAAATTTTGAAGTAATTTTCTTTATTTTATGGGCATTAGTATACATGATTGTCCTATGGAAATAAATCGTGTAAAGTAAATTTGCATTACTTCTAGTTTTAGAACCCATAAACTTACACTAGCTAACAATCGCTACATTATTCAAGGGCTTGTACTATACAATATTTAATATGGTAAATTGCATTTTGACATGAGCCTTTAGCTCCATGGTTCAATTATTTATTATTATACAATGACCATTTTAGTCACCTTAATTATTTTTCATAAGACATTGTGAACGAAAATGATATTCATCACAATTGTATATATGATGCTTAAGATTCACCATTTCTTGAACCAGTGATAAATACAATGTTTAGAGTATACGTGCAATTTTATTTTGATAAGACACTATTGTCATCGTTAGGGGGAGGATAAAATGTACCAGAAGTACAAATTATTCTTAAAGAGCAGTTCGTTCCGGAAGAACAATGAGAATTATCATGGAATACTTTCAATTTGTCTCATATAATCCCTTGTATCTTTCAATGCAAAAATCTATTGTCTCTCTCAATGCGAAATGAAGTCAAAAATTATATTCCAGCATTAAATGTCATATGGATTAGTTGCAAATGTGATTGCTATAATCATTGTCCCAAAAGGACAAAATATATTCAGCAACAAATAAATTTATTGCACGCTAGAAGCGTGACAAACTTATAGGTCCTAACTACTAACTCCTTAGTTGTGGAGATTAAATAAAATGATGCCCAAATAATGCTCTAGAAGAGGTTATACATATCTCTCTAAAAGAGATTATTAACAAGAGATCCACTTTCTCTAAAACCCCAAAAGAGGTTAATCTATAAAAAAAACATAAGACCCTGAAATGACTATAAAGCCCTTGAAGTTGGCAAAGGTACCTAATATTACTGAGATCTCGATGTTTTATACATATACAAGTGAAAAGTGGGATCAAGAAAGATGATCATCCATGATATATTTATATGTGATATAGCTACATAAAAATCAAAGGGCAATGATACTACAAATCCACGTATTATGAATGAATGTCGACAATGAATATATTGGTCGAAATGAGAAAATGCCATGGTGGCATAATTCGAGTCTCCTAATATACGTGGTGGATTTGGGCCTATAATAGAAACCCCATGAGATATTAACCTCGAAGGTAATGGATGGGTGTTAATAAGAAAGAGAAGTTATAAGATCGCTAAAAAGTGAACAACCTATGGCATGAGGTTTCTTGAAAAAATCGAAGATGGATTATATGAACATACCATCTCTTTACGGCTATAATAAATTATTTTCAGATATCTCACTAGCTTAGCAGTTTTTTAAAAACATATTATATGAGACTCGTGAATATTATAACTGCTTATATTTGTGGGACTTAGACAAAGAATATATATATATATATATATATATATATATATATAAATCCTAAACGGATTTTATTTTTCTGAAAAAAATATAATGAGTACGTACTCAAATGTACTAAGATGTTCATTGTACAACAGACAATCCAAATGGATATAGGTACAACCGTCTTGGTAAATATTTTTCTAAGGAAGGGTATGAAAACAATCTGATATGAAAATGTGCCATTATAATATATCCTTAATGGATGTTCTCTTGAGGAGCTCAACTAAAATGAAAAAATATCCTTAAATGGATGTACTCCTGGAGAGCTCAACTAAAATGCAAAATATTCAAATATGGAATTCAAGACCTTGGGATAACTAATTATTGTCTCGGCGTACAGATAGAGCACAATTTATGTTAAATTAATATCTATTAGGGTCTCTTTGGTTGATAATATTTTCCATGGAAAATATGGCGGCTTGGTTGCATAAATTACCATGGCATTATTTGCCAGTGTACAACACCCATTATGCATAAGGTGTTGGCAAACTTTGCTTACCTATTTGAGTGAGAAATATTTGACAATAAATTTGCTAACATCTTAAACAGTTTTAATATTTAAAAAAAAAAAATTAAAAACTGTTTTAAATAATTAAAAGAACTTTTATGAATATTTAAAAATTATTTTCTAATGTTTTAAAAACTGTTTTTAATATTATAAAAAAATTAAGAAAATGCTTTACATTTTTTTAAATTGTCTTATAAAAATAATGTAAAACCTGTTTTAAAGAAAGTTAAAAAAATGTTTTAAATATTTAAAAAAACTGTTATGAATATTTAAAATTAATTTTATAATATTCTAAAAACTATTTTTAATATTATAAAAAATTGTTAATAAATTTTTTTACAAATATTTTAAAAAACCGTCTTGTAAAAGTATCCTAGAAACTATTTTTAATATTTTAAAATATTGTTTTAACATTTTCAAAAACTATTTTGAATATATTATAAAAACTATTTTAAAGTTCTAAAAAGAAATTTTAAAAACTGTTTTAAATAGTTAATAAAATGTTATGAATATTTAAAAACTGTTTTTAATATTATATAAAATTGTTAAGAAAATGTTTCAGAATTTTTTTTAAAAACAGTTTTATAAAAATATTGTAAAAACTGTTTTTAAAAAGAGTTTTGAAAATATTATAAAAATTGCTTTAAAATTTAAAACTGTTTTTAATTCTTTAAAAACTGTTTTAATAATGTTTAATAAATACTTATTTTATAACTGTTTTAGAAATGTTTTAAAAACAGTTTTAAAAATTGTACAAAATTATTTTTAAAAAATGTTTAAAAAAAATTAAATTAACTAATTGAATTGACTTTAATTTCGCCTAATGGTTATTTGATAGCCTCATGTGAAAAAACTAGGTAAAATGACAAATTTTACCCATGACAAATTTTGCCATCCCCACTTTTGCCCACTTTTGAATCAAACGGACCATTAGTTAAATAGATTAAAAAGTCCTGCAATGTTTTAGCATATATTAAGCATACACTTTTTGTATACCCATTGCCTTTGATATTTGGTTATTAAATTATCCATATCATCCTAAAGAGGATGAAAAATATAAATTTAGTCCCGAAGTACCATATGTGCATGTTATTATAGTATTTGGTCCAGAAGCACCACATATGTACGTTATTAGTATATTGATATACATGACACAATGCATATTGGATATTATAATTACAATTAATATATTGGCAAGAAACAATTACCATTGACTTGCATAACATGAGACTAATATCAGTCATATCATACGATATTTTATATCTAATTATCTATTTCCAGTTAGTTATATAGATGTAGGTTATTGTAATACCCCGCACTTTTATGGATATTTAAATTACATAAATGGACGTAATTGGGAGATTTGAGGAATTTCTCTGAATAATAATTGTTGGACTTTATGAGGATTAGGTGATTTTCGATGTGTGTTACATTTACTTTTGGGACTAAGTAAATGAGTTAGATTATTTTAATTAATTGTCGCAATTGGATAAAGTGACAAAGGATAATATTTTAATTGGAGAACCCGTATTGATATGTGTTGGGTTTAATTAGTAAATTTTAGTTAAGGGACTCGAATGGAGATTTTTAGTGCGCGATTGGTTTCAGAATGGGCAAGATAGTTAGAATAGAGTATCCGGAGAAAATGTGTAGGTTTCGGGAATTTGGACTAATAGGGACTCACAATTGAGTAAATGAGTCATTTTTAGGTTTATAAGAGACAAGCCCTTATTTCTCCCTTATAAAGGCACGGGAGAGTGAGGGTGTATACACCTCATTCTATTACCCCCTGACTCTCCTTAGGTCCCTAGTACCTCCCTTCATCACTACAAACCCAGATCATATCCTGAGTACTGACCTAGAAGCCATCGGGCACTCCCAGGCTCCTTTTGACCAAAAAGTCAAACTCTTCAGCTCGACTAAGGCTGAATGAATCTTCTAAGGGCATTGAATTCCATTTCCAATGGTCTGTCCTGTGCGCGATTCCGACTTACCATGTGGACGAACGGTCCATTTGACTCCAAGAGGTCACCGAATGCTTCCAGGGCTCGGTTGACCAAAGTCAACTCCCCAAATTGGGTCAAACTCTTTGGAATGTCTAAGTACATCTCCTAACCTTTCCAATGGTCCGCCCCGTGTACCATGCGGACGAACGATCCATTTACGTCCGAATGATTTACCGTCCAATGGACCGACAAATGCTTCCGAGCCATATTTGAACCAAAGTCAACTCTTGAACCTGGGAGCGGTCCAAAGGACTTTCAAAGATATCTAAATTACCTTTCCGACGGTCTTCCCAGTGCATGATTCTAACCAACGATTTGCCCTCGACAGCCAATTTTTCCAAAAGGCCAAAAACACACTGCCAAATGGCAGGTTCCAGACCCTGCCTATCGGAAGGTGCCGATAGGCAGGAACAGGTCTATGCCGATCGGTAATGACCTGGGCCTATAAAAGGAGGCCTTCACCTCATTTTCAAAGGGGGCCCAGATCTGATAAAAATCTCTCTTAGCGAATCCCAAAAGTCTCATTCGAAGACAACGCGATTTCAACATCCAAATCCCTTTCTAACATCCACTTTTCATCATCCTTTTCATCAAAATTGGTGAATTATCCACTCTCCATCATCATCCAAGTGCAAGGGCTTCTCTCCAACATTCAAGATCAAGCTCAAGATCTTTAAGAAGGTCCAACTTTCTCTTCAAATTCTCTTAAATTCGCAATAACTTGTTTTATTACTTAGCACTTTTATTATCTCATCTCACACATCCTAATATACTTTTTATTTAGTATTATTGCACATCTTTTATTTTGATATAAATAAAACCCAAAAAATAAGGAAAAGAGAGTTTGCTCACAAATTCGAAATAGGGATTCTCATACTTTTCTCACAACTAAAACACTTTTTCTACGCACACACACACTCACAAATAAGAGATCCCCCATTTGGATTTATGGGATAAACCCCACCCCTCATTTTATATGGGAACTACGTGGACTTTGAGGCCTTTATAGGCTACGTAGGCGTCTCGGGGTAAAACCCGAGACGCGAGTCCTATTCTCACTTTCTCTCTCATTTTCTATCTTCTCTAAATCCAATTTTCTTATATTCAATATACTTGTTCTTAGTGACGTATCACTCCATATGCATTATCGTTCCATTATAACGATCAACGTAAGAGTAATCACGTAAATCTTATTTTTTAATATTATTTTTATACCTTCCTACGGATGATTCGCTTTATCTCTCCCATAATACAAGTCGAGGATTCCTATCTCCACTATATATATATACACATGAACACATATCACGGGAAAAATAAAAAGGGAAAATAACAAACATCCATGAGAGATCGAAAGGGTGGAATGGGTGCCTAACACCTTCCCATTTCGTAACTTAGCCTCCGAACCCTTCTCGAATCGTCTTGGTTTCGTGTGCACTAGTATGTCTTTGGATGTTGTCCTTCGGGATGGCTCCCCCTTTTTCTTTTGTCTGTTTTGAGTAAAATAGACTGGCGACTCTAAATATCTCTACATTTTCACACCTCATCTCAAACGAAACCGGCCAAAGCGCTCCCAAGAGGGAGGCGCGGGACCCAAGGATCCTCCTTCATGCGCCCGCCCTCGACGAGGATCGGGGATGGCCACAGTGGTGACTCTGCTGGGGATATGCATGTTTTGAGGGCTTAACTCTATTTAAATGGATGTTATATTTGTTTATATTTCCCCTATATCTTCATGTTCCCCTTTTCCATGTGTATCCCATGCTTATGCTTCTGTTCACACACTTGTAGAAAATTCTCCATGTACACTTCACACCACGTGCACCTAGGATCACATATATCCACATGTTGCATGCATCACCCATCCATACTTGGTGTACCTTTGGTACTTGTAATTTTCTCCCTGCTTAGCATAATCAAGAAAAGCATTCTCATCATAAGATACTAATAACAGAATCATGCATGATTCACACGACATCACCAAAGAGCATTGTTATTGACCAAATTTTGCCCAGTAACTGCAGGGTGACTTCGTGATGGGCGCTGGTCTGGCTGGTCCTAGTTAGCCTAAGCGATATGACTCTCACCTTCCATTGTCCAAGTAACTTCGACGTATATCGAATGGTTCTCCCGCATCGTACCGCTTGACCGAAGTCATGACGAGAGGTATATCGCAGGGAATTCGTTCACGTACGCCGAGTATATCAAATTTACTCTCACACGTACCGTCCCTATGAGGTATATAGTGAGGCAATTCACGTACACTCAGGTATATCAAATGGCTTGTCCACATGTACCGATTGATCGCAAGAGCAAGAAATATCGTGGAAGTCACACCAAAGGGGGGTACCCATTCTGATTCACCCAATCAACTACATACCCTCATATAGGTGTCAAACCTAGGACACGCACTTTAGATTATCGGTTTCAACTCGAAACTTTGCCAAAATTTCGGGTCAGCCTACCGCCCAAATTTTCACGCATTTTTAAAATGGGGACCTATCAGTGAACCTAGTTACAAGTCCAGCTGTAGCTTCGCATATATTAAAAACCCCACTTTTCCAGGCTCGTGTCCCATCCGGTATTGCATTTAGGAGAATTAAATACAAGTGAGAACATAATAATCGTAATAATTATGCTGAGTTCCATTTCCAAAAACATTTCTCACTTCTTTATAAAAAATCCAAAAATAGTTTCTTCTCTTTTTCTCAAAAATAAATCCCATTCTACGCCTTCTCAGGTTAATCGCAAGCCCTTGGCCTGGCTCCCTATTGGATTCGGTCTTCAGTCAAATCACCTCGGATTTTTGTCCATTCCTCTACTACTTCTTTCGAGTCCGGAATCTATCCACTTTCCATGGAGAATACAGATCAAGTACCAGTCATACAGCCGGATCTGACGGTAGTCCTAGCTTAGCTCATGTCCAAGATTGACAACCTCCAAACTGAGGTCCGAGAGATTCAATGAAACCAGGTTCCTATTCCTCAAGAGCCCGAGGACCTATTCTCTCATAATATGGGTCCACCCAAGCATATTTGGATTCTTAAAGAATATTAGCACGCTCCACGTACCCCTCCTGTCAATGGGCCATCGCCTGCCCAACTTCCGATACCAAACATTGCCCAGCTTGTGGCTAACCTGACTATGGTCGCCGATCCAAAAGAGAAGGAATTGAATAAAGTTAAAGAGGATCTCAAGATGCTCACCAAGAAGTTCGACCAAGTTAGAATCTCTGGTAATTACATATACTACACCCACATGTCTCCTTATCCTAAAGCGAGGTTACCCGAGAAGTTCAAGATGCCAAATATCAAGAGGTTCGGAGGGAGTGGACCCCCGATTGTTCATCTTCCCAGTTATCATCATTCCATGAATCTACTAGGGGCTTCTGAAGACGTGATGGCCCAATTATTTCAGCAAACTTTGAAGGATAGTGTCCTCCGATGGTTTTTTTCTCTCAAGGAATCCATAATCCGTAGCTGGGAGGATGTAGCCCGAGAATTCATGTTGCAGTACAAATACAATGAAGAGCTTGAGGTCACCTATCTTGATTTAGAGCTGCTCAAACATAACCCTGGCGAATCAGTCCGTAACTTCATAACCCGGTGGAGGGAGCGAGCAGCTACCATGACTAATCGACCATCTGAGGAACAACAGGTCAACATAGTGAAGAATAACTTCTTGCCCCATATCCGAGCGATGATGGGAGGATAATACTATCCCCACTTTCGAGCTCTCAGAGAAGCGGGAGTAGAAATCGAGGAAAGCCTAATTAAAATGGAGGTTGAACCGAAGAAAGTGTCCGGACAGTTCACCCCTAAAAATTATGACAAGCCTGCAAGTGCTATAGTCTCAACCATCAACAACATCTCTCAACCAACCACATCATGGTCACCAGAAAGCGTCCCTACCCCCATTCGAAGGGAATACACTGAGCTCTATAAGATGAAACCTCATCAAACCCTTGGATCCTCGTCCATTGCCAAATCCACTCCCAAGAAACTTCAAGGCCTATGCTCATTGCGCCTTTCACCAAACTACTGGCCATACCACCGACCAATTCTTTCACCTCTGAAACATAATCCAAGATCTCATTGACCAGGGTACCATCGCCCCACCAGCCAATCCTAAGACAACCACTACTCACAATCCACTCCTAAATCATGTCAATGCCATCTTCTTAGAACAAAACCCAGATTTCGATCCCTCAACTCAAATCACACCCATATACTTTCCTAAACCTCTTCAAATTTGCCCATATTTCCTTCTACACCCTATTAGCCTCGCTGATCAGGCACTATCACTCCTTACCAGAGCATGCATCGCTGTTCATACCCATTCTAAAAATGGAAATATGGAATTGTTAGAGGTGTTAAACCAACTCCTAGAGTTCGGGCTAAAATTTCCCTCACAGTTGGTCATCGATTGCCAAAGGTTTAGTACAATATTCTTGGAAGCACGAAAATGGGCCCGAGATTCAGATAAATGGGTGGTACCAACTAATGAAGTAAACCTAGATGATGTTATCCAGATTATGGTAGAATTATTCGGGCAAACCAACAGCATTTGTAGTATCACCGGGTTACTTGACATTTTGAAGCTACAATGGCGCTTGGTCCCTTCAACAATACATATCCCCACAGAATGGGAAGGCCTACATAAAGAAGCCGTTAAAGTTGTGGAATGCATTGACTTTATATGGAAATACATAATTTTTGCCACCGGATGGGGGGAAGAATTCGAAGATTCGAGTGAAGAACAAGCCTCAGGAAGAACTGGCCCATTAGCCAACATATGTGGGATGATATCATTTGAAGAACTCCTCGGAGAAATAAACAGGGTGACAGAACAACCTGAGATTGACTAGGAAATGGTATTTATGTTCTCCCCTACTTCAGTAAATCACATGACCAGATTAGGGAGACATTACCAGGTTCCAAGCTCCCTACCAGCAAATTACAAAGGTAAGGGCGTTGAAAACCTTCCTATCCTAGAGATGACCATAGAGGAAAGCAAGATCCTCGACCAACTAAAGATAAATAAAGATAACATCACTCTATGGGGGCTTTTCATGTCTTCCCAGTTGCACAAAAATGCTTTAATCAAGCTGCTCACTGGACCCACAGTTCCTTATTCTACCACACCAGAAGAAGCGATAAATATGGTCGGATCCTTGACCTCTACCCGAATGCTATCATTTTCTGAAGAAGAAATCCTCAGAATTGGGCCAAATCACAATCATGCACTCAACCTCTCCGTCCAAGTTATGGGGAAGGCCATGCCACTCTCTCTTATCAATAACGGATCCGCCTTGAATGTCTGCCCACTGAGAACCTTCAAGTGTTTAGGACTGAAAGAAAGCGACCTCGCTCCAACCTCTACCGCTGTATGTGCCTATGATAATACCCGTCGAGAGGTGATGGGATCCATAAAACTTGTAATAAGGGTTAGCCCTATAAACCATGTCATTGAATGATAAGTCATAGACATCCCAGCTTGTTTCAACCTATTGCTCGGACAACCCTAGCTCCACAGTATCAAGGGTGCGTCTTCCTCACTCCATCAAAAATTGAAGTTCTTCGCTGACGGGTGAGTCATCACCATTTTGGGCAACGATAAAAATGTCGAGGGTGCAAGCACCAGCAGTCCAATCCTTGAGATACAACACGGGTCAAATGATATGCTCCTATCAGGATTATGAGTTGAGCCACTCCTACTCCCGACAGGGGACGATTTCAAAGAAAGGGTTTGTCCAAAATATGACCCTCATGGCAATGTCAATGCGATTCAGATGTTCAGAAACATGCACTTAATGCTCGAACTCTGGCTAGGGCAAAGGCAGCAAGGGATACTTGAGCCCATCAAACTGAAGAAAGCTTTCCCTCCTTGTGGCTTAGGGTATCAACCATCAGAACAAGAGCTCAGAATAATCCACCAGTCTCGACCAAAGAGAAGATTAGACTGCATCCAAACTATCTCAGGAGACTCCTTGAATGGAGAATTCATCAAAAAAAAGGCGAAGACTTCCCCTTTTGCAGTTTTTCAGAACTATGGTATGACCACACAGACAAGAAGATGAAGCCTAGAATGGAGATCTTTTTCCAAGATAGTTACCCATGGGCCGAAAGTTTCCAATACCGAGTACAACCGCTCATCAAAGATACCAAAGAGATTGAGGAAAGTGATTCCGAAGATTCCTTCAACTTTTAGATAATGGGGCTGGCACTCTACATGGTTTATTCAGGTACTACATCAATGGATCTATCCCATCTGATTAAAGCTGCTGATACACCCCTCCTCAACTGGCATGCTGCACCAGTTCTACCTCTTGAAATCTCCCCTAACCCCAATGTTTACCCTATTTCTTCTTCTGTTGTCTATCCCTGTTCAAATGTAATCGAGAACTCTTTTGATAAGGTTGTCAATGTTGTTTTTCGTATCAATGAAATAAACGAAGATTTTGTGTATCTTGGTGTGCCTTACATTAATTTTTTGGATTCTAATCAAACTTTTGATGATAATGATTTTACAAATAAACAATTCTTAACTGATCTAAATAAGGTTAATTATAAACAACATAATCGTGTTCAAGTTAATGAAGAGGAGAGTGTTGTTATTAATCTCGGTTCTAGTAGCCAACTGCGCGAGATTAGGATAGAGGCCACCCTTGATGGGCATGGGCGCGCACAACTCAAAGAATTTCTAAAGGAATTCGTGGATGTCTTCACATGGTCCTATGATGATATGCCCGACATTTATCTTGAAATAGCTCAACACGAGATCCCCACTCTTGCAGCTTACAAGCCAGTTAAACAAAAAATGAGAAAGCTCTGCACTGAATGGTCGCTCAAGGTTAAAGAAGAGGTGGTCAAACAGTTGAACGTGCGCTTAATTCATGTAATCGAATATCCCACATGGCTAGCCAACATAGTACCCATGCCGAAATTAGGAGGGAAGGTTCGAATGTGTGTAGACAACCGAGATTTAAACAAAGCTTCTCCAAAGGATGATTATCCGCTACCCAATATCGACATGATCATGGACAAAACAACCAGTCATGCTCTCAAGTCATTCATCGACGGGTTTTTCAGATACAACCAAATCAAGATGCACTCAGACCACCAAGAAAAAATCGCATTCATCACCCCATGGGGAATATTTTGCTACACCGTTATGCCATTTGGTCTCAAGAATGCTGGGGCCACCTACCAAAGGTCTGCCACAACCATCCTACACGATCTGATTCATAAAAAAGTCAAGGTTTATGTGGATGATATGATTATTAAGTCCAAAACTAGAGAAGGTCATGTTCCCTCTCTCCAGAAGTTCTTCAAATGACTGCGACGGTATCAGACGAGACTCAGTCCACATAAATGTGTCTTCGGCGTTACAAAGGGAAAACTCTTGGGATTCATGGTCAGTGAGAAGGGGATAGAAGAAGATCTCGCAAAGATGAAGGCCATACTTCAAATGCCACCACCCCAAATAGAGAAAGAAGTCCAAGGTTTTCTTGGGAAATTATAATATATCAGTCGGATGATCAGCGAACTAACCTCCATCTGTGAATCGATCTTTAATATCCTTCGAAAGGATTCAACCAAGGTTTAGAATGAGGCCTATCAAGAAGATTTTGACCGAATCAAACAAAATCTGACCCAACCACCAGTGCTAATGCCACCATAGCCTGGTCTCCCTATGCTCTTATACCTAACCATAACCGACACTGCAGTCGGGGCTTTGCTAGCCCAATACCTTGAAGACTCTCGTAAAGAAAGGGCCATCTATTATGCCAGTCATAAATTGATCGGGTACGAGGTCAACTACACTACTTTTGAAAAGGCGTGTGCCGCACTTGTCTGGGTCACTCAAAAGTTGCGACACTACATGCTCGCCTTCTCCATTAAACTTGTATCCCGAATTGATCCCATCAAATACCTACTTGAGAAACCTGCCTTATTCAGTCGAATGGACCGATGGTTAATGATCCTAACCGAGTTCGATATCATGTACGTCACGCATAAATCCATTAAAAGAAGAGCCATCTCTGACTACCTTGCTAATTACCCCGTAGAAGAAGTAGATGTATGGATCTCCGAATTCCCAAATGAAAATATCCTCTACACCTCTCAAGACAACCTTTGAGGTAAATGTTATTTAACGGAACTACCAACAAAAAGGGATATGGTTTGGGATACTTCTGATCGCCCTAGATGACTCCCACACTTCCATCGCCATCAAATTGGATTTCCCTTGCACCAACAACATAACGGAATACAAGGCATGCACAGTAGGCCTCAAAGTTTCTCTTAAGAAAGATATTCAATACCTTGATGTCTACGGGAATTCTTCCTTCATCATCGGTCAAGTTCTCAGAAAGTGGAAAGTCAAGAACGAAAATCTCCAAACCTTCCATGCCCACTTAGAACAGTGACCCTCCTGATTTCGAGATATCACCTTCCATTACCTACCTCGAGCAAAGAATAACCTAGCCGATGATCTCGCTACCTTAGCCTCCATGGTAGACATGCCCGAAGGAATAACAATGACCCCCTTACTAGTTCAAAAGCAAGACAAACCAACCCATTGCAACCATATTGAGCTTGCCTCCACCGAAGATACCGAACTGGCCGATTTCTGGTACTATGATATCTGGTGACTCCTCAAACGTGGTAAGTATCCCGAGGGTTCCAAGAAGAAAGACCGAACAACCCTCCGATTATTGGCCGCCCAGTACATCATCTATCATAAAGCTATACTCAAGAGGAACTTCGATGGAACTCATTCACACTGTATCGCAGGGGCTGAGATTGAAAAGATAATACAGAAGATCCACAACGGGGAATGCGGGCCCACATGAACGGTCACATGCTTGCCAAGAAGATCATCTGACAGGGCTACTACTGGGCCACCATGGAACAATATTTCACTGCCTATGTTCGGATATGCCTCAAGTGCCAACAGTTCTCCAATCTTCAACACCTGCCTCCGCGAGAATTACACAACATAACCTCTCCCTGGTCGTTCTCCACCTGGGGTGTGACAACACGAATATAATTACGTTTAAATCACAATTATATTATGTGATATGGATAATATTTTATTAGTATATATAATGTTAAGTCATTATGTTTAGTCTAATCCTACCTATATAAATCATGAAATATCGAATTAGTTACAAACATAAGATTTTTAAGTTTCGGTTGGAATGTTCATGTTGAAGTCCAGTTTTGACCATTATAATATAATAGTTGACTGGATGTATAAACTAGATAGTTGTAGATATATGAATTAGGTTTGTAACCCAAAAAACGGTGCATCAAACGTACATTCGAGTGAGAAGATATCGCCTTTTTACGAATAAGGGGTAAAGTTGTCATTTAGACTTAAATGATATGCTATCATATATGGCGCCACATGTTATATTTTGGTTGGACCAAGAGGGGGTGCCCTTATTCCGACTTAAAACCCTTGAATTAAGCTCTTCCTTCAGCATATTTCAGCCATGGAAGAGTTTTAACCTAAGGAAAGAGAGTTTTGAAGTTTAGGAAGAAGGTGTGAGGATAAATTGAAGAAAAAATCATAAAAAATTACGTAAAAGCCCCTAAGGTAATTCCATCCATACATCTTGTTTATTTTTTTTGTATTACTTATTTAAATGATAGAAATCATAATTTGTTTTACTGAAATTCCATGTCTTGAAGTGTACTTATGGAAAGATGCAAGTTTAAGCAAACTTGAATGTGTAAACCCTTGAAATTGCATCGTTTAGAAACCTTGTGTATTCAAAATTTCATATCTTTTTGTATACTTAATGGAATTGATTGATTCCAATTGGATATTACAATATACTCATATATGTATAACATATATGAAAATCATGTAAGAAATGAATCTTGGGTGATGGTTTGAAGTTCGGGTATGAAATATTCCCCAAGGGTGAAAGTATGCACGATATGTGTTCGATGTTTTGCTTGACATAGCAAATGAACCTTAAAAATTAGAAAACTTTAATTTTGTATTATTCAATATGTTTACTTATATTGGACAGAATATCATAGAAATTTATGGTGGGTAAAAATTATGAAAATTCTTGGAAGTTGAATGAACGATAAAAGAGCCTATAGGGCAGATTTGTTATGTAGTAAAGAAATGGGCCTATCTTGTTCTAGGAAATATGAAATGATGTTCCGTCTTTTGCATTGGAATACTAATATGATGAGGATTGAATTACTAATAAGAAATGAATATATGTTTGGTCTATGATTTGGATATGATAAATATATTAACATGAATTTGGATAGAACTTCATTTATGATGAATGCTTTGAATAGAATCATATGATGCTTATGAATTGAGTTATTTCAAGTTATTCTTTGAATTGTTAATATTCTTATGATTATACTAATATTGTAAGAATGATAGGAAGAGAAAAAGAACCGACTGAACAAATACCGGATAAAGGCAAGGGAAAAACCTGATTAAATCTCCTAGGTGAGTGTACTCATGATTTATTTGATATATAAATATGAATATAGCTCTAAGAGAGGATTTGTTTGAATACTTTGGTATTCAGGATTTTTTTGGATATTAAAATATCCAGGATTTGTTTGTGTATTATGATCCAGGATTGGTTTGAATACTTCGATATTCAGAATTTGTTTGGATATTAAAATATCCAGGATTTGTTTGGGTCTTATGATCCAGGATTGGTTTAAATACTTTGATATTCAAGATTTGTTTGGGTCTTATGATCCAGGATTGATTTGAATACTTAGGTATTAAGGATTTGTTTAGATATTAAAATATCTAGGATTTGTTTGGATCTTATGATACAAGATTGGAATTGGAGAAATATCCAATAATTTGATTTGTCTTATGATAAGGATTTGTTGGAACTTATGTTCCAGGATTTGTTATTGCCAACTGGCAGGATTGTTTGGATTTTATATCCACAAATTTGATATAAAACTATCATTTCATAGCAGAGCAAGATTATTGGATTTCATATCCACTAATTTGATATAAAACTGTTATTTCTTAGCAAGGCAGCATTATTGGGATTATATATCCACAGATTTGATATAGAATTGTCATTTCATTGTAGGGAAGGATTGTTTGGATTATATATATATAGATTTGATATAATATTGCTATTTCATAGCAGGGCAGGATTATTTGGATTTTATATCCACATATTTGATAAAGAACTGTTATTTCATTTTCAGGAAGGAGTACCTCACTAAGCTTAATGCTTACAGTTTATATTTTAACATTTTTAGGTTTGTACGCTGCCAGTTAGGATATCATATGATCGGTGATTTGAGAGTTACACCGTTAGAAGGATCTGGGAATTAGACGTGGTATTTACTCATTTTCACACTGAGGTTTTACTACACTCGCACATATTATATATTGAGTTTGCTTGGGTTGATTTGATGATTGTAATATTTAATCATAATCAATCGTAGCATAGCCTGTTCATTTAATTATGACTCCGATGTTAATTACGTTATGGTACAAAAAAAATGATTATGTTTGTTGAAAAGAAATATTGATAAATGAATTATATTTTAAATGGACTGAAGATTATGATTTAATCATAATATAAATGAAATGATTAGAATATATTTGGGTTTGGGGTGTGACAATTAGTGGTATCAGAGCATCTAGGTTATTAATTATGGACGTGTGTGAAGATTAAATGGAAGTTGTTGGTTTGATATGATATTTATGAATTGTTTATGTACTAACCAATAGTTAGTATTATAATTGTGTTGGTTGTTCTAACATGGTTATTATAGATGAAACCTACGGTCATGTGATAAGCTATTAGTTCCAGGCCAGGTGGATGAGTCTTTACGATGAAAGAATAGTCGGCTACCCTAGATGTTGTCACATGTACACTTTCTATTACTAATAAAAGTTCTTATTTTTTGATTGATCCCTGTTACACACATTCTTTTGTATCCTATGAATTTGCTGTATACCTGAATAGACCATGTACTCATTTAGATGTGGGGTTGGGTATTTCCATGTCGATGGGGGATATGATTGTAGCTAAATATATTTTTCGTGATTGTGTTTTGACTGTGGGGGCTAGGGATACAGTTATAGATCTACTTCCATTGGATATTTATGATTTTGATATAATTCTGGGAATGGATTGGTTATCCAAATATTATGCCTCCATAGATTATTTTTGAAAGAAAGTTATTTTTAAAATTCTTGGTGAGTCTGAATTTAAATTTGTGGGGGAAAGGAAAATTGTTCCCAGTTATATCATCTCTGCTATTCAGACGAGGAAATTATTGAGTAAGGGTTATGAGGGTTTTATTGCATATGTTATTGACACTAGGAAGGTGGATTTAAAATTAGTCGATGTTCCTATAGTACGAGATTTTCCAGAAGTGTTTCCTAGCGAGTTTTTCGGGTTACTTTCAGAAAGAGAAGTTGAATTTAGTATTGAATTAGAACCTAGGACAGACCCTATTTCTATGGTACCGTATTGAATGTCACCTATTGAGTTGAAAGAACTCAAGGTTCAATTACAGGATTTACTTGATGGGGGGTTCATAAAACCTAGTGTATCTCCATGGGGTGCACCAGTTTTATTTGTGAAAAGGAAGATGGTACTATGCGTTTGTGTATTGATTATAGGCAATTGAATAAAGCTACAATTAAGAACAAGTATCCTTTACCTCTTATAGATGATTTGTTTGATCAGTTGTAGGGTGCTAAAGTATTTTCAAATAAAGACTTGCGATCCGGTTGTCATCAGTTGAGGGTGAAAGGGAGAGATATTTCTAAAACTACTTTTCGCACTCGGTATGGTCATTTTTAATTTCTCGTGATGCCTTTTGGAGTGACAAATGATCCAGTTGTATTTATGGATCTTATGAACCGAATACTGGATCCTTTTGTTGATTTATTTGTGATAGTTTTTATTGATGATATTCTGATCTACTCATGTGATATAGTTGAATATGAAAAGAATCTCAAAACTAATTTGAATGTGTTGAAATATAAGCAGTTGTATGCCAAGTTTAGAAAATGTGAATTTTTGCTATCACAAGTTGTATTTTTATGCCATGTTATTTCTGGAGATGGTATATGTGTTGATCCTAAGAAAGTAGAAGCTATTATGAAGTGGGAGAGGACCAATAATGTAACTGAGGTTAGGAGTTTTCTGGGTTTAGTTGGGTATTATAGAAGGTTTATTAAGGGATTTTCTTCAATTGCCTTGCCAATGACTAAATTGACCCGAAAATATATTAAGTTTGAGTGGAATTCTGATTGTAAAAATAGTTTTGAAGAATTGAAGAAAAGGTTGGTAACTGCACCTGTTCTTACTATTCCACATGGTGAAGAGGGTTTTATTGTTTATACCGATGCTTCACATCAGGGGTAGGGTCATGTTTTTATACAGCATGGTAAAGTTACTGCTTATGCTTCTAGGCAGTTGCGTACACATGAACGTAATTATCCTACACATGATTTAGAACTTGTTGCTATTGTGTTTACTTTGAAATTATGGCGTCATTATTTATATGGTGAAGTATATGAATTTTTTACTGACCATCAGAGTCTTAAGTATTTAATTACTTAGAAGGAGTTGAATTTAAGGCAGAGGCGGTGGATGGAGTTAATTAAAGATTATGATTGTACAAGTCACTACCATCCGTGGAAGGCAAATGTAGTTGAAGATGCTTTGAGTAGAAAGGCTTTGGGCAGGTTATCTTGTATTCAATGTGCTAGAGTTGCTCACATTATGAACTTGAGATTAATGGGAGTGGAATTGCGTCTAGCAGATGGGTACATATTCTTTTCTCATGTAAGCGTGAGGCCGCTATTAGCTATTCGTATTCGTGATTTACAAAGTCAAAATCCTTTCTTGAGAAAAATGACAAGATGTTAGAGATGGTAAGTTTGGTGATTTTTGTATTGTTAATGATAGAGCTTTATTGTATAAACAATGATTATGTGTGCTTAACATGGATGGATTGAAAGAGGAAATTTTATATGAGGCTCATAATTCGATTTATACTATGCATCATGGTAGTATTAAAATGTATAGAGATTTTAAGGGAGCATTATTGGTGGAATAATATAAAGAAAGAAATAGCTAATCTTGTTGCTAGTTGCGTTATATGTCAGCAAGTGAAAGTGGAGCATTAGAAACCTGCTAGTTTGCTTCAACCATTACCAATACCGTAGTGGAAATGGGATCATGTAACGATGGATTTTGTGGTTGGGCTTCCTCGATCTCAGAAGGGGTCAGATTCGATTTGGGTAGTGGTAGACAAGTTAGCTAAGTCAGCTCACTTTCTAGAAGTTAAGACTACGTATACAGTTGATAGGTATGCTAGATTGTATGTTAATGAAATTATTCAATTGCATGGAGCACCTATTTCTATTATTTCAGATAGGGACCCTACTTTTACGTCCAGATTTTTGGATAGTTTACAGTATGCTATGGGTACTAACTTAAAGTTTAGTACAACTTTTCATCCTCAGACGGATGGGCAGTCTGAAAGAACCATACAGATTTTGGAGGATATGTGCTTGATTTTAAAGGTAATTAGGATGAATATTTGCTTTTTATAGAATTTTCATATAACAATAGTTTTGAATCTACTATTGGTTTGGATCCATACGAAGCATTATACGATAGGCGATGTCGTACACCAGTATGTTGGGGTGAAGTTGGTGAAAGGAAGATAGAGGGTCTAGAATTGATTGAAGTCACTACTGAAAAGTGAAGATTATTCAAGATAAAATGACAATAGCTCAAAGCAGACATAAAAGTTATGCGGATAAACGACGAAAAGATTTGGAATTCCAAAAATGGGATTATGTGTTTCTTTGGATATCGCCATGGAAAGGAGTTATGAGGTTTGGAAATAAAGGGAAATTCAGTCCACGCTATATTGGACCTTACGAAATTCCTATGAACGTCGGTATGGTTGCCTACAAGTTAGAATTACCACCGAAGTTAGCTCGATTACATGATGTTTTCCATGTTTCTATGTTAAGGAAGTATGTAGCGGATCCTTCACATGTGTTAGTGGAACAACCTATTGAGTTGAAGGAAGACTTGAGTTATGTGGAAAAACAACTTTCTATCGTGGATAAGAAGGAACAAATTTTGAGATCAGAAGTGATCCCACTAGTTAAAGTTGTGTGGAGAAAGCATTCCATGGAAGATTATACATGGGAGAGCGAGGATACCATGAAGATTCATTATCCGTATTTATTTGATTCGGATAACCAAGTTATGTCAATTTCGGGGACAAAATTTCCTAACAGGGGGAGAATTGTGACAACCCGAATATAATTATGTTTAAATAACGATTAGATTATGTGATATGGATAATATGTTATTAGTATATATAATGTTAAGTCATTATGTTTAGTCTAATCCTACCTTTATAAATCATGAAATTAGTCACAAACATAAGATTTTTAAGTTTTGGTAGGAATGTTCATGTTGAAGTCTAGTTTTGACCATTATAATATAACAATTGACTTGATGTATGAACTAGATAGTTGTAGATATATTAATTAGGTTTGTAACACAAAAACGGTGCATCAAACGGACATTCGAGTGAGAAGTTATCGCCTTTTTACGAATAGGGAGTAAAGTAGTTATTTAGCATTAAATGATATGTTGTCTTATATGGCGCCACATGTTATATTTTGGTTGGACCAAGATGGGGTTCCCTTATGCCAAATTAAATCCCTTGAATTAAGCTCTTCCTTCATCATATTTCAAACATGGAAGAGTTTTAACCTAAGGAAAGAGAGTTTTGAAGTTTAGGAAGAACGTGTGAGGATAAATTGAAGAAAAATTCATAAAAAATTATGTAAAAGCCCCTAAGGTAATTACATCCATAAATCTTGTTATTTTTTTGTATTACTTAATTAAATGATATATATCATCATTTTTTACTTAAATTCCATGTCTTGATGTGTACTTACGGATAAATGCAAGTTTAGGCAAACTTGAATGTGTAAACCCTTGAAATTGCATCGTTTAGAAACCTTGTGTATTCAAACTTTCATATCTTTTTGTACACTTAATGGAATTGATTGATTCCAATTGGATCTTAAAATAGACTCATATATGTATAGCATATACTAAAATAATGTAAAAATACAAAGAAATGAATCTTGGGTGATGGTTTGAAGTTCGGGTATGAAATCTGCCCCAAGGGTGAAAGTATGCACGCCATGTGTTCGATGTTTTGGTTGACATAGCAAATGAAACTTAAAAATTAGGAAACTTTAATTTTGTATTATTCAATATGTTTACTGATATTGGACAGAATATCATAGAAATTTATGTCGGGTAAAAATTATGAAAATTCTTGGAAGTTGAATGAACGATAAAAGAGCCTATAGGGCAGATTTGTTATGTAGTAAAGAAATGGGCCTATCTTGCTCTACGAAACTTGAAATGATGTTTTGTCTTTTGCATTGGAATACTAATATGATAAGGATTGAATTACTAAGAAGAAATGAATAACTGTTTGGTCTATGATTTGGATATGACAAATATATTAACATGAATTTGGATAGAACTTCATTTATGATGAATGATTTGAATAGAATCATATAATGCTTATGAATTGAGTTATTTTGAAGTTATTCTTTGAATTGTTAATATTCTTATGATTATACTAATATTGTAAGAATGATAGGAAGAGAAGAAGAACCGACTGAAAAAATACCGGATAAAGTCAAGGGAAAAACCTGATTAAATCTCCAAGGTGAGTGTACTTATGATTTATTTCATATATAAATATGAATATAGCTCTAAGAGAGGATTTTTTTGAATACTTTGGTATTCAGGATTTGTTTGGATATTAACATATCCAGGATTTTTTTGGGTCTTATGATCCAGGATTGGTTTGAATACTTTGGTATTCAGGACTTGTTTGGGTCTTATGATCCAGGATTAGATTGAATACTTCGGTATTCATGATTTGTTTGGATATTAAAATATCCAGGATTTGTTTGGATCTTATGATCTAGGATTGGAATTGGACAAAGATCCAATAATTTGATTTGTCTCATGACAAGGATTTGTTGGAACTTATGTTCCAGGATTTGTTATTTCCAATGGGAAGGATTGTTTGGATTTTATATCCACAGATTTGATATAAAACTGTTATTTCGTAGCAGGGCAAGATTATTGGATTTCATATTCAATGATTTGATATAAAACTGTTATTTCATAGCAAGGCAGTATTATTGGGATTATATATCCACATATTTGATATATAATTGTCATTTCATTATAGGGAAGGATTGTTTGGATTTTATATCTAGAGATTTGATATAATATTGCTATTTCATAGCAGGGCAGGATTATTTGGATTTTATATCCACATATTTGATAAAGAACTGTTATTTCATTTTTGGGAAGGAGTACCTCACTAAGCTTAATGCTTACAGTTTATATTTTAACATTTTCAGGTTTGTACGCTGCCAGTTAGGATATCATATGACCGGTGATTTGAGAGTTGCACCGTTAGAAGGATCTGGGAATTAGATGTGGGGACTTTGTCATTATCACACTAAGGTTTTACTACACTCGCACATCTTATATATTGAGTTAGCATGGGTTGATTTGATGATTGTAATATTTAATCATAGTCAATCGTAGCATAGCATGTTCGTTTAATTATGACTCCGATGTTAATTACGTTATGGTACAAAGAAAATGATTATGTTTGTTGTAAAAAAATATTGATAAATGAATTATATTTTAAATGGACTGAAGATTATGATTTAATCATAATATAAATGAAATGATTTGAATATATTTGGGTTTGGGGTGTGACATGGGTTGTCGACATCATACGGAATGTTACACCAAAGGCTTCAAACGGAGATGAATTCATCCTAGTTGCCATTGATTAATTCACAAAATGGGTCGAAGCTGAGTCATACACAATATTGAACGCCAAGAAAGTTGCCAAATTCCTCAAGAAAAATATCATCTGCTGATATGGGGTCCCGCACGAGTTAGTGTCAGATAACAGTTTGCACTTCGAAGAAGAAGTCACAGAAGTAGTCAACGAGTACGGGATTCAGAGATACAAATATTCTCCATACCGACCTCAGACTAATGGTGAAGTTGAAACTGCCAAAAAGAACCTCAAAACCATCATCAGCAAGATGACCGGAAGCTGTAGGGATTGGGCCGACCGGATCCCGTACGACCTCTAGGGCTATCGAACCTCTACTGGGGCTACCCATTACTCTCTGGTCTATGGAATGGAAGCAGTCTTACCTGTGGAGTTGGAAATACCCTCGCTACACGTAATGCTCGAAAGCAAAGTTAGCAACGAATACTAGTGCCAAAGTCGTCTCGACGAGCTGACCCTCCTAGATGAAAGGAGATTGAAATCTCTTTACCACATACAGGGGTATCATCGCCGAATAGCGCGATCATTCAATAAGAGAGTTAAAGACCGTGGTGTCCAGTAAGGGGATTTAGCCCTCAAGGAGATAATAGAACCCATCTGAGACCCCAGAGGGAAATTCAAGCCCAATTGGAGGGGTCTTACATTATGAAGAAAATCTTATCCGGCGGTGTCGCCATGCTCACTGACCTAGATGGGGAGGAGATGGCTCGTCCAATCAACCTGGACCATCTCAAGAAATTCTACCGCTAGTCTGGAATCTCAGCGCGCTACGACTCTTCTCATCTCCCTTCTATTTAAAAAAAACTCTATTCATTTTCCTTGACCCAGAACTACGCGGGCCTGATCCTCTATAAAAAGCCATTTTTCAAGAAAAATAAAACATTTCAAAATCCCCAGAGGTACGTAGGTAGCTCATACATCTTATAGGAGCACATACCTTTCTTTTTCACAAAATACTATTCTTTTCTTATCTCCGAAAACGACAGTTCATTCTAACAAAAACTTGAACAAAAGGATTATGTATGCCTTAACGATCGGTATAAATAATTTAAAAATACAAAATTCATCGAAAGGCACAACTGGATGATCAGAAACTTGCTTATTTCATTAATAAGATATTGCAACACATATTACATAAGAAAAGTAACGGATAACTCCCTTCCCCCTACTACCATAAAAAGCTAAATAAAATCCCCACATCTATTCCCTATTACACAAATAAACTCTCCAAGAGTCCTACCCACAGCTACCAGAGGAGCCTGCACCCTCATCATTTACATCCTGGGGTCCCCAAATTTCCCTTGCCTGAATAGAGTGCCGTAAACACTCCATGGAACGATAAGCCTGAACTATCTTCGAAAAAATCACAACACCCCCTTCCATGTTGTTAAATAAAAAAAACCACCTTTGTCCAGTCTCCTCTGCCAACATCTTTCTGACTACTCTCCTCCACAACCACTTCATATAATCCCCGGTGACAAGCCAAACTATCCTAATAGACTGAGAGGGACTGGTCGATGGACGCCGATTTTCCCATAAGGAGCCAAGCCGCATGCGCAGACACTCAGTCAAATCTTCCATCGGAAAGAAATTTGAGGTCCGAGGTGGCACGACCTATGCCCAGCCAAATTGGCGCAGAAACCCCCAAGGGAAATAAAAAGACGTCTATGTTAGACCAACCAGCAGCACATATGAGTACTCTCCTAGCTCCAGAACAGGCAGCAACTGCCCCCACCAAGGCACTGACCAATACAGATTTCGAACCCCATTCTCCACAAGCCAGTTCTCCCAGATGTCAATATCCAAGCCAACACTGAAGAAGTAACGCAAAAAGAAGTTGGGTACAACTGATAAAGGATATTCTGGAGGAGTCACCAAGCAGAGTTTTTCAGATAACCACATGAACAGCATCACAGGGCTACCCCTTAGAAAGTCAGAACGACCTTCTCTCCAGGCTTCCAAGCCATTCAGGGTCTCCACCAGTATCACCGCCGCATGATTGTGATGGCATGACATCCACGAAGTAATGGCTATAAGTTGCGGGTCCACCAGCAGTTCCCCAGTCACCAACAACAATTTTGAAACCAGGCCCAGAGCAATGGTTCCAGTATAACCAGCATCACCTACTTCCCACAAAGGAATGGACTGCAGCACTGCCGGGAGGGAAATCATTCCTCTAGCAACCAGTGATCTGGCCGTTGAAGGCGAAATATGAAGAAGCCTGGCAAACAAATCCCTGGGAGAATGGGAAAATTCGGGCAAAGCCGCAACAACACTAGGATTTATACCCAGCATGGCAAAAAATTCCTTATAGGTAGGACAAACTTCATCCAACCCAAAACGGAATACATGGTCGTCGGGGTACCAGAATTATACCGCCTCCATCAGCATGTTTCACTCAATAAGCTGATTGTGCCACAAGGAGACTCGACGCATGTTGAAATCATCATAGTCGACATTATAAGAGAACATTGCTTCCAATGCTTCGAGATAGTTAGCAAACTCAATGCTACCAGGGAGAGCCATCTTGCAAGGCTAAGAGATAGTGGGCAAGTAAGTAAGTATATGAGGGTGTGATGAAAACACTCCACCCTTACCCCTTTTTATACTTGAGAACCCTCACAAGAGACATAATCCCTGTAGAAATCGAAGGGAATCCTAACCCACAAAATACAAAAGGCTGAAGAGGGTACCAATCAAAGCTTTGAATTGATGGGACTGAATTGAACTGTCGATAGGCAGGATAGGGTTCCTGTCAATCGGCAACCCCCCCATTTTTAGAAATTTCCCTTTTTCCTCTTTTGACAAATCAGAAAACTCAATCAAAATAAATTTATATTCTCAACAGAATTTCAAAATCCATTTTCATCCTTATATAATTTACCCATTTAATTAAAAACTTTCCTTCAAAAATTTCAAAAATACTCTTTTTTACGATCTCAGCAGCAAAGTAAAAAGTGCACGTGCATGCATTCATTCATCATTAATAAAAGATAATAAAAAAACTACATTGCATTGCATCTATTTGTTTTCTGCGTTACATCAATTTTGTAGGAAATAAAAAGAAAAAAAGAAAAATAACGGGACTCAGCCTGAACCCACATTCTCTCTCTCTCTCTCTCTCTCTCTCTCTCTCTCTCTCTCTCTCTCTCTCTCTCTCTCACCTACCTTTCTCTCTAAGAGTTTCCACCCCTGCGACGTGCTCTTTTTCCCCTACGGTGAGACGATGCACCACTAATACCCGAGCCAGAATCTTCTCCGGATGAAGCAGTTGGCACCAAGTAAGAAGGAACAGGAACAACATCCCGAATTTGGGCAGTCGCTGAAGATATCCAGTCTCTGATGTCTCTTAGCCAACTGGTCGACACTCCGACTTGCTGCAAGAAAAACGCAAAATCAGTATCAAAGGAGAGATGATCAAAACAGAAAAGAAAGAACAGAAAGGTATACCGCAGGTCAGAGGACCTCCTCTATCAAACCCAACTCCTTCGGATCCATCGCATGAGGACGACGTAACATAGGCACCATCCCTCCATCAACCCGCCCAATATTGTAGGAAGGAATATGCAACCGCACAAAAGGAACCTCCGAGGTCACCGTCATTACAGATGCCTTCGGACCGCTGTCACTATAGGAATATCCCACCACCTGACTCGAACCTGCAGGAAGGAAAGGCAGGGCATCATCTATGCTGGGCGTCATCAACCAACTCGTCACAAAGTCCATATAGTTATACGGCGCAGCCGTATCAGTGTATAACAAGTAAGACTCACCGATCCTCACCGCGATCCTCGCATCCTCCGACAGCAGTCGCTCCTGCCTCATAGACGTAGGAGGCTGTGCAGGTGGAACCACCACCTCCTCCTCAACAATTTGGTGAACCACCCTCTCCCCGAGATACCAAGAATGGAAGAACTCATGCACCAGCAAATGCCTCCTCTGCACGTTCACCCCGGTCGTCCCCACATCCTAAATGGATATCGCCTAGGGATAAAAGGTCACCTAAAAATCTCCAAGTAGGCATAAATAAATACAAGATTAGAAGGCTCAAAAACAAAGACTGGAAAATGGAAACAGTCTTACCCTACCACTGTTCAGGTCATTCAAGACCTGACGCACCGCCTCCAAAGAGAGAGATCCCTTCGACTGTCGATTATCGTTACGCCATCGATACAATCAGTAGGAGTCCCAATAGTGTCACCCTTCAGAGTGATCAGCGGGATATTGCACCCAATCACCTCATAAAACCACGTCTGTCAAAGATAAGAATTCACGAACAAAAAGAGATGCATAAGGAAAATGCGAATGCATGAAAGGAAAATGCAAATGCATGAAAAGAAATGAGCAAACTGAAGAATACCTCAAGAAGGTACGTGGCTCCAGTAAAGGTCTGCTGGCAGCACCGACTTAATGCATCCAGTGAAGGGTAAAGGATTACTAAAGTCAGACTCTCCCAATCATAGAAAGGGATGTTCGAAAACATCCTCAAGTACAGCAAGAACCACAAATGGACGACGTCACCACTTGATGCCACCATAAAACCTCCCAACACCAGCAAATAAATAACCGGGCCATCTGCCTCACACTACACCAAATCCTGCGAATGGTCACGCCCAGTTGGTCACGGCCCAAGTCCGCGACCAACTGGTCGCGGACTTGGGCCGTGACCAACTCAATTTTGGTGTGACCATATTTATTACCACACTAAATTATAGATGCTCTGGAAGTGGTCACGGACCAAATCCGTGACCACTGTTGGTCGCGGACTTGGGCCGTGACCAGGTCGTGACCATCTTGGCGCCAAAATTCCCTCCAAAATTGGTCGGGTATCGGTCATGGACTTGGGCCGTGACCATAGGCATGACGAAGCACAATACACACAAATACTGGGTCACGGCTGGGGGCCGTGACCATTTTTGACGTGGGTCACGGCTGGGGGCCGTGACCATAGGCATGACGAAGCACAAATACACACACATATTGGGTCACGGCTGGGGTCCGTGACCAATTTTGGGCGTGGGTCACGGCTATGGGCCGTGACCAGTAGACTGCATACACGAGACTTGCTTTCATTAATGGGTCACGAGGTGGGTCACGGCTGTAGGCCGTGACCAATGTCAATCCTAACCAAAACTCAAATGCCTCATATTTTCATTACCCCGCTCGTATCTTATATTTTTTTCTTTCCCAAACGCTGCTTCCCCCCCCAAACCTCCCCCCCAAACGATGCGATGTTGTGATGTTGGTGATGAAGTGAGGAGCTGGTGATGCGATGCGATGTTCTGTGCTTGTGCTACCTGGATGTAGGGGCCGAAGGTGAGGTGTCAAGTTTTGGGGCCGCAAATTAAAAGCTGGGAGGTATAGAGGGTCACAAACGGGGGCATTCTCAGGTCGGGTTTCAGCGGGGGTCATCAGAATAGGTATGAGATCGGTGACTCTGGTGGGTTATTCGAAAGGGTTGGATAGTCGGGACTGGGGCTCGGCATTCCATGTTGGTCGATAGTGTTGGTTTCCTACTTAGTAGCGGTTTGAATCGCTTGGGTGTTGAAATCAGTATTGCTGGTATTTCTTTCCCAAACGGTGGAGATTTCTTCCCCAAACGCTGGTAGCAGTCGTGGAGATTTTTTCCCCAATCTGTATGGAGGTTCTTCCCCAATCTGTATATGTAATATATCCATATATGTGTGTGTGTGTTTGTTATATGTAATGCTATGATTTTTTCTTTGATATGTGGAGATTCCTCAAATTTGCTTTGATTTTTTTTTCTAGGTCTAAAATTTTCTGTTAAAATGATTTGTTTTCGGTTTTTTTTTTCGAATTGCAGATGTAGTATTTTGTATGCATCTATGTGTAGGTTGAGAAATGTTAATGTCTAATAATTAAGGTGTAAAGAATGATGTTTGGAATTGGATAGATAGTATACTAATCTTAGTCCATAAGAGTTGTTGTGTTGATTTGTTGGATACAATTTTTTTGGGACCATAATTATTTGAAGAAATAATTGTATATATGCTCAAATGCACTACTAAAGTTTTTTTTTTACAAAGTATAGAAAATGATGATGGATTTGGAATATGGGTGACATTTAACAATAAAGGACCATTATTGTAAATGGCAGATGGCTTTAACATTATATGTCAATGGAATATGGATATTGCATCTTTTTTCACCATATGAGCTTAGCAAACTCTCTTCTCATATCTCCTGAAGGTGTCCTTTTGTCACCTTATGTTACTTAATGACACACTCATAGGACCTGCGAGAAAGAATGACATTTATATTGTCAAAAGTGGATTCCACTCGGAACTATAACTAGTAAAAAACAAAGATCTCCAAAGTCGAGCTATTCTACTTAGTTAGAGCTGATATCACCACTTCTGTATGCTATTAATTAATCACCCGTCGAGGAATTATGTTAAGGTGTCTGGGAATATGTATTGTATTTCTCATGACTATATCTGTTTAGATTTGAGAATATTTTGTTTCAGAATCAGAGTTTGCGGAGAACGTAGGTGAGTGGTGGATTGATTATCAAGTTTCTTTTTGGATATCTAGGAGCCAGTTCTAGAGGACGAGTCGGTGTTTGTATAATTTTCTTTCGTGTTTTTTTCTTCTTCCAAGAATGTTACTTATTTAATGCTTTTGTTTTCAAAATCCCAATGGAAATGCAGGTTTAAATGCAGGACCATCTGCGAAAAGGACCTTAGGTACTCTCTCTAAGCATATTCAGATTCGTCCGCGAAATGTCATGTCTTTATATAATTATTCTTCTAATTATTCGATTTAGTGTTGTGAGTCTAATTTGAACTTTGCGTAATGGCTATGTTCCTAATTCAACTAAGATTATAGTTTTACTGGAATGGCTTTTTTGGATTCCGTTAGATTTTTTTTAATAAAGCTAACTATGCATCTGGGGAATATATTGTATATTTTGTTGGGACTCATTTTAGTATCAGTGTGTTATAGCTCCAATTTATATTTCTAAAAAATCTTGTGTTATGCATGCTAGACGCACAGTGAAAAACATTCCCATGTATGCTCCAGCACAGTTCTACATTGACAATGTATTGTTTCGGATCAAGGAGAAGAACATTCCCTATTGCTATTGTTGCAGGTTAGATCTGCTATGCTTTACTTTAACAAAAGTAGTTATATAATTTATATGCATTATCTATTAAATCTTTTAGATGATAGAAGGAGTACGGGATAATTATTGGTTTTGTTTGGTTTGGCTGTTGGATAATTATTGGTTGTTGCTTGTTGTTGGATAGTATGTTAGAAGGAGTATGGTATAATTAGAAGGAGTACGGGATAATTATTAGATAATATGTTGAAAATATTTATTGGTTTGCGAATACGACGATAATTTGAAAATGTGTAGACTTAAGCTTAAAAGCATGGCATTAGAGGGGAGAAACCCGAAACATCCACCAAACGGTCCCGTTAGAGGCATCAACATCTCCCACGGGACCAATGTAACTCGTAGGAACTGACCCCACAGCCGCGGGTCTCCCAGTTTGAGAGTGCGACGGTAATTTGCATATTTCTAGACTTAGGCTTAAAAACATGACGTTAGAGGGTGAAAACTCGAAACAGCCCCCGAACGTCCCCGTGGGTGGCACTAACACCTCCCACGGGAAAAATGTGACTCGTAGGAACTGACCCCGCAGCCGCGGGACTCCCGGTTTGAGAATACGATGGTAATTTGCATATTTCTAGACTTAGGCTTAAAAACATGGCGTTAGAGGGTGAAAATTTGAAACAGCCCTCTATCGGCCCCGTGGGTGGTACCAACACCTCCCACGGGACCAATAGGACTCGTAGGAACTGACCCTCCAGCCGCGGGACTCCCGGTTTGAGAATACGAGGATAATTTGCATATTTCTAGACTTAGGCTTAAAAACATGGCGTTAGACGGTGAAAACTCGAAACATCCCCCGAACGTCCCCGTGGGAGGCACAAACACCTTCCACGGGACCAATGTGACTCGTAGGAACTGACCCCGCAGCCGCGGGTCTCCCAGTTTGAGAAAATGATGATAATTTGCATATTTCTAGACATAGGCTTAAAAACATGGCGTTAGAAGGTGAAAACTCGAAACAACCCCTAACGTCCCCGTGGGTGGCACCAACACCTCCCACGGGACCAATGTAACTCGTAGGAACTGACCCCGCAGCCGCGCGACTCCCAGTTTGAGAATACGACGATAATTTGCATATTTCTAGACTTAGGCTTAAAAACATGGCGTTAGGGGGTGAGAACTAGAAACAGCCCCCGAATGGCCCCGTGGGTGGCACCAACACCTCCCACTGGACCAATGTGACTCGTAGGAACTGACCCCGCAGCCGCGGGACTCCCTGTTTGAGAATACGACGGTAATTTGCATATTTCTAGATTTAGGCTTAAAAACAAGGCTTTAGAGGGCGAAAACTCGAAACAGCCCTCTAACGGCCCCGTGGGTGGTACCAACAACTCCCACGGGACCAATGTAACTCGTAGGAACCGACCCCGCAGCCGCGGGACTCCCAGTTTGAAAATACGACGGTAATTTACATATTTTTAGACTTAGGCTTAAAAACAAGGCGTCAGAGGGTGAGAACTCGAAACAGCCCCCGAACGGCCCCGTGGGTGGCACCAACACCTCCCACGGGACCAATGTAACTCGTAGGAACTGACCCCGCAGCCGCGCGACTCCCAGTTGGAGAATACGACGATAATTTGCATATTTCTAGACTTAGGCTTAAAAACATGGCGTTAGGGGATGAGAACTAGAAATAGCCCCCGAACGGCCCCGTGGGTGGCACCAACACCTCCCACGGGACCAATGTAACTCGTAGGAACTGACCCCGCAGCCGCGCGACTCCCAGTTTGAGAATACGACGATAATTTGCATATTTCTAGACTTAGGCTTAAAAACATGGCGTTAGGGGGTGAGAACTAGAAACAGCCCCCGAACGGCCCCGTGGGTGGCACCAACACCTCCCACTGGACCAATGTGACTCGTAGGAACTGACCCCGCAGCCGTGGGACTCCCTGTTTGAGAATACGACGGTAATTTGCATATTTCTAGATTTAGGCTTAAAAACAAGGCGTTAGAGGGCGAAAACTCGAAACAGCCCTCTAACGGCCCCGTGGGTGGCACCAAAAACTCCCACGGGACCAATGTAACTCGTAGGAACCGACCCCGCAGCCGCGGGACTCCCAGTTTGAAAATACGACGGTAATTTACATATTTCTAGACTTAGGCTTAAAAACAAGGCGTCAGAGGGTGAGAACTCGAAACAGCCCCCGAACGGCCCCGTGGGTGGTACCAACACCTCCCACGGGACCAATGTAACTCGTAGGAACTGACCCCGCAGCCGCGCGACTCCCAGTTTGAGAATACGACGATAATTTGCATATTTCTAGACTTAGGCTTAAAAACATGGCGTTAGGGGATGAGAACTAGAAACAGCCCCCGAACGGCCCCGTGGGTGGCACCAACACCTCCCACTGGACCAATGTGACTCGTAGGAACTGACCCCGCAGCCGCGGGACTCCCTGTTTGAGAATACGACTGTAATTTTCATATTTCTAGACTTAGGCTTGAAAACATGGTGTTAGAGGGCGAAAACTCGAAACAGCCCTCGAACGGCCCCGTGGGTGGCACCAACACCTCCCACGGGACCAACGTAACTCGTAGGAACTGACCCCGCAGCCGCGGGTCTCCCGGTTTGAGAGTACGGCAGTAATTTGCTTATTTCCACACTTAGGCTTAAAGGCTTGAAAACATGGCGTTAGAGGGTGAGAACTCGAAACAACCTCCGAACGGCCCCGTGGGTGGCACCAACACTTCCCATGGGACCAACGTAACTCGTAAGAACTGACCCCGCAGCCGTGGGTGTCCCGGTTTGAGAGTATGACAGTAATTTGCTCATTTCCACACTTAGGCTTAAAAACATGGCGTTAGAGGGTGAGAACTCGAAACAGCCCCCGAACGGCCCCGTGGGTGGCACCAACACCTCCCACGGGACCAACGTAACTCGTAGGAACTGACCCCGCAGCCGCGGGTGTCCCGGTTTGAGAGTACGGCGGTAATTTACTTATTTCCACACTTAGGCTTAAAAACATGGCGATAGAGGGTGAGAACTCGAAACAGCCCCCGAACGGCCCCGTGGGTGACACCAACACCTCCCACGGGACCAACGTAACTCGTAGGAACTGACCCCGCAGCCGCGGGTCTCCTGGTTTGAGAGTACGGTAGTAATTTGGTAATTTCAACACTTAGGCTTGAAAACATGGCGTTAGAGCGTGAGAACTCGAAATAGCCCCCGAACGGCCCCGTGGGTGGCACCAACACCTCCCACGGGACCAACGTAACTCGTAGGAACTGACCCCGCAGCCGCGGGTGTCCCGGTTTGAGAGTACGACGGTAATTTACTTATTTCCACACTTAGGCTTAAAAACATTGCGATAGAGGGTGAGAACTCGAAACAGCCCCCGAACGGCCCCGTGGGTGGCCCCAACACCACCCACGGGACCAACGTAACTCGTAGCAACTGACCCCGTAGCCGCGGGTCTCCCAGTTTGAGAGTACGGCAGTAATTTGATTATTTCCACACTTATGCTTAAAAACATGGCGTTAGAGGGTGAGAACTCGAAACAGCCCCCGAACGGCCCCGTGGGTGGCACCAACACCTCCCACGGGACCAACGTAACTCGTAGGAACTGACCCCGCAGCCGCGGGTGTCCCGATTTGAGAGTACGACGGTAATTTGCTTATTTCCACACTTAGGCTTGAAAACATGGCGTTAGAGGGTGAGAACTCGAAACAGCCCCCGAACGGCCCCGTGGGTGGCACCAACACCTCCCACGGGACCAACGTAACTCGTAGGAACTGACCCCGCAGCCGCGGGTGTCCCGGTTTGAGAGTACGACGGTAATTTACTTATTTCCACACTTAGGCTTAAAAACATGGCGATAGAGGGTGAGAACTCGAAACAGCCCCCGAACGGCCCCGTGGGTGACACCAACACCTCCCACGGGACCAACGTAACTCGTAGGAACTGACCCCGCAGCCGCGGGTCTCCTGGTTTGAGAGTACGGTAGTAATTTGGTAATTTCAACACTTAGGCTTGAAAACATGGCGTTAGAGCGTGAGAACTCGAAATAGCCCCCGAACGGCCCCGTGGGTGGCACCAACACCTCCCACGGGACCAACGTAACTCGTAGGAACTGACTCCGCAGCCGCGGGTGTCCCGGTTTGAGAGTACGACGGTAATTTACTTATTTCCACACTTAGGCTTAAAAACATGGCGATAGAGGGTGAGAACTCGAAACAGCCCCCGAACGGCCCCGTGGGTGGCCCCAACACCACCCACGGGACCAACGTAACTCGTAGCAACTGACCCCGCAGCCGCGGGTCTCCCAGTTTGAGAGTACGGCAGTAATTTGATTATTTCCACACTTATGCTTAAAAACATGGCATTAGAGGGTGAGAACTCGAAGCACCCCTCGAACGGCCCCGTGGGTCGCACCAACACCTCCCACGGGACCAACGTAACTCGTAGGAACTGACCCCGCAGCCGCGGGTCTCCCGGTTTGAGAGTACGACGGTAATTTACTTATTTCCACACTTAGGCTTAAAAACATGGCGTTAGAGGGTGAGAACTCGAAACAACCCCCGAACGGCCCCGTGGGTGGCACCAACACCTCCCACGGGACCAACGTAACTCATAGGAACTGACTCCGCAGCCGTGGGTGTCCCGGTTTGAGAGTACGACGGTAATTTGCTTATTTCCACACTTAGGCTTGAAAACATGGCGTTAGAGGGTGAGAACTCGAAACAGCCCCCGAACGGCCCCGTGGGTGGCACCAACGCCTCCCACGGGACCAACGTAACTCGTAGGAACTGACCCCGCAGCCGCTGGTGTCCCGGTTTGAGAGTACGGCGGTAATTTGCTTATTTCCACACTTAGGCTTGAAAACATGGCGTTAGAGGGTGAGAAGTCGAAACAGCCCCCGAACGGCCCCGTGGGTGGCACCAACATCTCCCACGGGACCAACGTAACTCGTAGGAACTGACCCCGCAGCCGCGGGTGTCCCGGTTTGAGAGTACGATGGTAATTTTGCTTATTTCCACACTTAGGCTTAAAAACATGGCGATAGAGGGTGAGAACTCGAAACAGCCCCCGAACAGCCCCGTGGGTGGCCCCAACACCACCCACGGGACCAACGTAACTCGTAGGAACTGACCCCGCAGCCGTGGGTCTCACGGTTTGAGAGTACGGCAGTAATTTGCTTATTTCCACACTTAGGCTTAAAAACATGGCGTTAGAGGGTGAGAACTCGAAAGAGCCCCCGAACGGCCCCGTGGGTGGCACCAACACCTCCCACGGGACCAACGTAACTCGTAGGAACTGACCCCGCAGCCGCGGGTGTCACGGTTTGAGAGTACGACGGTAATTTGCTTATTTCCACACTTAGGCTTGAAAACATGGCGTTAGAGGGTGAGAACTCGAAACAGCCCCCGAACGGCCCCGTGGGTGGCACCAACACCTCCCACGGGACCAACGTAACTCGTAGGAACTGACCCCGCAGCCGCAGGTGTACCGGTTTGAGAGTACGGCAGTAATTTGCTTATTTCCACACTTAGGCTTAAAAACATGGCGTTAGAGGGTGAGAACTCGAAACCGCCCCCGAACGGCCCCGTGGGTGGCACCAACACCTCCGACGGGACCAACGTAACTCGTAGGAACTGACCCCGCAGCCGCGGGTGTCCCGGTTTGAGAGTACGACGGTAATTTGCTTATTTCCACACTTAGGCATAAAAACATGGCGATAGAGGGTGAGAACTTGAAACAGCCCCCGAACGGCCCCGTGGGTGGCCCCAACACCACCCACGGGACCAACGTAACTCGTAGGAACTGACCCCACAGCCGCGGGTCTCCCGGTTTGAGAGTACGGCAGTAATTTACTTATTTCCACACTTAGGCTTAAAAACATGTCGTTAGAGGGTGAGAACTCGAAACAGCACCCGAACGGCCCCGTGGGTGGCACCAACACCTCCCACGGGACCAACGTAACTCGTAGGAACTGACCCCGCAGCCGCGGGTCTCCCGGTTTGAGAGTACGATGGTAATTTACTTATTTCCACACTTAGGCTTAAAAACATGGCGTTAGAGGGTGAGAACTCGAAACATCCCCCGAACGGCCCCGTGGGTGGCACCAACACCTCCCACGGGACAATGTAACTTGTAGGAACTGACCCCGCAGCCGCGGGTGTCCCGGTTTGAGAGTACGGAAGTAATTTGCTTATTTCCCCACTTAGCCTTAAAGGCTTGAAAACATGGCGTTAGAGGGTGAGAACTCGAAACAGCCCCCGAACGGCCCCGTGGGTGGCACCAACACCTCCCACGGGACCAACGTAAATCGTAGGAACTGACCCCGCAGCCGCGGGTGTCCCGGTTTGAGAGTACGGCAGTAATTTGCCCATTTCCACACTTAGGCTTCAAAACATGGCGTTAGAGGGTGAGAACTCGAAACAGCCCCCGAACGGCCCCGTGGGTGGCACCAACACCTCCCACGGGACCAACGTAACTCGTAGGAACTGAGCCCGCAGCCGCGGGTGTCCCGGTTTGAGAGTACGGCAGTAATTTGCTTATTTTCACATTTAGGCTTGAAAACATGTCGTTAGAGGGTGAGAACTCAAAACAGCCCCGAACGGCCACGTGGGTGGCACAACCACCTCCCACGGGTCCAACGTAACTCGTAGGAAATGACCCCGCAGCCGCGGGTGTCACGGTTTGAGAGTACGGCGGTAATTTGCCTATTTCCACACTTAGGCTTGAAAACATGGCGTTAGAGGGTGAGAACTCGAAACAGCCCCCGAACGGCCCCGTGGGTGGCACTAACACCTCCCACGGGACCAACGTAACTCGTAGGAACTGACCCCGGAGCCGCGGGTGTCCCGGTTTGAGAGTACGGCAGTAATTTGCTTATTTCCACACTTAGGCTTAAAAACATGGCGTTAGAGGGTGAGAACTCGAAACAGCCCCCGAACGGCCCCGTGGGTGGCACCAACACCTCCCACGGGACCAACGTAACTCGTAGGAACTGACCCCGCAGCCACAGGTGTCCCGGTTTGAGAGTACGACGGTAATTTTCTTATTTCCACACTTAGGCTTGAAAACATGGCGTTAGAGGGTGAGAACTCGAAACAGCCCCCGAACGGCCCCGTGGGTGGCCCCAACACCACCCACGGGACCAACGTAACTCGCAGGAACTGACCCCGCAGCCGCGGGTCTCCCGGTTTGAGAGTACGGAAGTAATTTGCTTATTTCCACACTTAGGCTTAAAAACATGGCGTTAGAGGGTGAGAACTCGAAACTGCCCCCGAACGGCCCCGTGGGTGGCACCAACACCTCCCACGGGACCAACGTAACTCGTAGGAACTGACCCCGCAGCCGCGGGTGTCACGGTTTGAGAGTACGGCGGTAATTTGCTTATTTCCACACTTAGGCTTGAAAACATGGCGTTAGAGGGTGAGAACTCGAAACAGCCCCCGAACGGCCCCGTGGGTGGCACCAACACCTCCCACGGGACCAACGTAACTCGTAGGAACTGACCCCGCAGCCGCAGGTGTACCGGTTTGAGAGTACGGCAGTAATTTGCTTATTTCCACACTTAGGCTTAAAAACAAGGCGTTAGAGGGTGAGAACTCGAAACCGCCCCCGAACGGCCCCGTGGGTGGCACCAACACCTCCGACGGGACCAACGTAACTCGTAGGAACTGACCCCGCAGCCGCGGGTGTCCCGGTTTGAGAGTACGACGGTAATTTGCTTATTTCCACACTTAGGCATAAAAACATGGCGATAGAGGGTGAGAACTTGAAACAGCCCCCGAACGGCCCCGTGGGTGGCCCCAACACCACCCACGGGACCAACGTAACTCGTAGGAACTGACCCCACAGCCGCGGGTCTCCCGGTTTGAGAGTACGGCAGTAATTTACTTATTTCCACACTTAGGCTTAAAAACATGTCGTTAGAGGGTGAGAACTCGAAACAGCACCCGAACGGCCCCGTGGGTGGCACCAACACCTCCCACGGGACCAACGTAACTCGTAGGAACTGACCCCGCAGCCGCGGGTCTCCCGGTTTGAGAGTACGACGGTAATTTACTTATTTCCACACTTAGGCTTAAAAACATGGCGTTAGAGGGTGAGAACTCGAAACATCCCCCGAACGGCCCCGTGGGTGGCACCAACACCTCCCACGGGACAATGTAACTTGTAGGAACTGACCCCGCAGCCGCGGGTGTCCCGGTTTGAGAGTACGGCAGTAATTTGCTTATTTCCCCACTTAGCCTTAAAGGCTTGAAAACATGGCGTTAGAGGGTGAGAACTCGAAACAGCCCCCGAACGGCCCCGTGGGTGGCACCAACACCTCCCACGGGACCAACGTAAATCGTAGGAACTGACCCCGCAGCCGCGGGTGTCCCGGTTTGAGAGTACGGCAGTAATTTGCCCATTTCCACACTTAGGCTTCAAAACATGGCGTTAGAGGGTGAGAACTCGAAACAGCCCCCGAACGGCCCCGTGGGTGGCACCAACACCTCCCACGGGACCAACGTAACTCGTAGGAACTGAGCCCGCAGCCGCGGGTGTCCCGGTTTGAGAGTACGGCAGTAATTTGCTTATTTTCACATTTAGGCTTGAAAACATGTCGTTAGAGGGTGAGAACTCAAAACAGCCCCGAACGGCCACGTGGGTGGCACAACCACCTCCCACGGGTCCAACGTAACTCGTAGGAAATGACCCCGCAGCCGCGGGTGTCACGGTTTGAGAGTACGGCGGTAATTTGCCTATTTCCACACTTAGGCTTGAAAACATGGCGTTAGAGGGTGAGAACTCGAAACAGCCCCCGAACGGCCCCGTGGGTGGCACTAACACCTCCCACGGGACCAACGTAACTCGTAGGAACTGACCCCGGAGCCGCGGGTGTCCCGGTTTGAGAGTACGGCAGTAATTTGCTTATTTCCACACTTAGGCTTAAAAACATGGCGTTAGAGGGTGAGAACTCGAAACAGCCCCCGAACGGCCCCGTGGGTGGCACCAACACCTCCCACGGGACCAACGTAACTCGTAGGAACTGACCCCGCAGCCACAGGTGTCCCGGTTTGAGAGTACGACGGTAATTTTCTTATTTCCACACTTAGGCTTGAAAACATGGCGTTAGAGGGTGAGAACTCGAAACAGCCCCCGAACGGCCCCGTGGGTGGTACCAACACCTCCCACGGGACCAACGTAACTTGTAGGAACTGACCCCGCAGCCGCGGGTGTCCCGGTTTGAGAGTACGACGGTAATTTGCTTATTTCCACACTTAGGCTTAAAAACATGGCGATAGAGGGTGAGAACTCGAAACAGCCCCCGAACGGCCCCGTGGGTGGCCCCAACACCACCCACGGGACCAACGTAACTCGCAGGAACTGACCCCGCAGCCGCGGGTCTCCCGGTTTGAGAGTACGGAAGTAATTTGCTTATTTCCACACTTAGGCTTAAAAACATGGCGTTAGAGGGTGAGAACTCGAAACTGCCCCCGAACGGCCCCGTGGGTGGCACCAACACCTCCCACGGGACCAACGTAACTCGTAGGAACTGACCCCGCAGCCGCGGGTGTCACGGTTTGAGAGTACGGCGGTAATTTGCTTATTTCCACACTTAGGCTTGAAAACATGGCGTTAGAGGGTGAGAACTCGAAACAGCCCCCGAACGGCCCCGTGGGTGGCACCAACACCTCCCACGGGACCAACGTAACTCGTAGGAACTGACCCCGCAGCCGCGGGTGTCTCGGTTTAAGAGTACGACGGTAATTTGCTTATTTCCACACTTAGGCTTAAAAACATGGCGTTAGAGGGTGAGAACTCGAAACATCCCCCGAACGGCCCCGTGGGTGGTACCAACACCTCCCACGGGACCAACGTAACTCGTAGGAACTGACCCCGCAGCCGCGGGTGTCCCGGTTTGAGAGTACGACGGTAATTTGCTTATTTCCACACTTAGGTTTAAAAACATGGCGTTAGAGGGTGAGAACTCGAAACAGCCCCCGAACGGCCCCGTGGGTGGCACCAACACCTCCCACGGGACCAACATAACTCGTAGGAACTGACCCCGCAACCACGGGTGTCCCGGTTTGAGAGTACGGCAGTAATTTGCTTATTTCCACACTTAGGCTTAAAGGCATGAAAACATGGCGTTAGAGGGTGAGAACTCGAAACAACCCCTGAACGGCCCCGTGGGTGGCACCAACACCTCCCACGGGACCAACGTAACTCGTAGGAACTGACCCCGCTGCCGCGGGTGTCCCGGTTTGAGCGTACGGCAGTAATTTTCTCATTTCCACCCTTAGGCTTAAAAACATGGCGTTAGAGCGTGAGAACTCGAAACAGCCCCCGAACGGCCCCGTAGGTGGCACCAACACCTCCCACCGGACCAACGTAACTCGTAGGAACTGACCCCGCAGCCGCGGGTGTCCCGTTTTGAGAGTACGGCAGTAATTTGCTTATTTCCACACTTAGGCTTGAAAACATGGCGTTAGAGGGTGAGAACTCGAAACAACCCCCGAACGGCCCCGTGGGTGCCACTAACACCTCCCACGGGACCAACGTAACTCGTAGGAACTGACCCCGCACCCGCGGATGTCACGGTTTGAGAGTACGACGGTAATTTGTTTATTTCCACATTTAGGCTTAAAAACATGGCGTTAGAGGGTGAGAACTCGAAACAGCCCCCGAACAGCCCCGTGGGTGGCACCAACACCTCCCACGGGACCAACGTAACTCGTAGGAACTGACTCCGCAGCCGTGGGTGTCCCGGTTTGAGAGTACGACGGTAATTTGCTTATTTCCACACTTAGGCTTGAAAACATGGCGTTAGAGGGTGACAACTCGAAACAGCCCCCGAACGGCCCCGTGGGTGGCACCAACACCTCCCACGGGACCAACGTAACTCGTAGGAACTGACCCCGCAGCCGCGGGTGTCCCGATTTGAGAGTACGGCGGTAATTTGCTTATTTCCACACTTAGGCTTAAAAACATGGCGTTAGAGGGTGAGAACTCGAAACAGCCCCCGAACGGCCCCGTGGGTTGCACCAACACCTCCCACGGGACCAACGTAACTCGTAGGAACTGACCCCGCAGCCGCGGGTGTCCCGATTTGAGAGTACGGCGGTAATTTGCTTATTTCCACACTTAGGCTTAAAAACATGGCGTTAGAGGGTGAGAACTCGAAACAGCCCCCGAACGGCCCCGTGGGTTGCACCAACACCTCCCACGGGACCAACGTAACTCGTAGGAACTGACCCCGCAGCCGCGGGTGTCCCGGTTTGAGAGTACGGCATTAATTTGCTTATTTCCACACTTAGGCTTAAAGGCTTGAAAACATGGCGTTAGAGGGTGAGAACTCGAAACAGCCCCCGAACGGCCCCCTTGGGTGGCACCAACACCTCGCATGGGACCAACGTAACTCGTAGGAACTGACCCCGCAGCCGCGGGTGTCCTGGTTTGAGAGTAAGGCAGTAATTTGATCATTTCCACACTTAGGCTTAAAAACATGGCGTTAGAGGGTGAGAATTCGAAACAGCCCCCGAACGGCCCCGTGGGTGGCACCAACACCTCCCACGGGATCAACGTAACTCGTAGGAACTGACCCCGCAGCCGTGGGTGTCCCGGTTTGAGAGTACGGCAGTAATTTGCTTATTTCCAAACTTAGGCTTGAAAACATGGCGTTAGATGGTGAGAACTCGAAACAGCCCCCGAACGGCCTAGTGGGTGGCACCAACACCTCCCACGGGACCAACGTAACTCTAAGGAACTGACCCCGCAGCCGCGGGTGTCCCGTTTGAGAGTACGACGGTAATTTGCTCATTTCCACACTTAGGCTTAAAAACATGGCGTTAGAGGGTGAGAACTCGAAACCGCCCCCGAACGGCCCCGTGGGTGGCACCAACACCTCCCACGGGACCAACGTAACTCGTAGGAACTGACCCCGCAGCCGCGGGTCTCCCGATTTGAGAGTACGACGGTAATTTGCTTATTTCCACACTTAGGCTTGAAAACATGGCGTTAGAGGGTGAGAACTCGAAACAGCCCCCGAACGGCCCCGTGGGTGGCACCAACACCTCCCACGGGACCAATGTAACTCGTAGGAACTGACCCCGCTGCCGCGGGTGTCCCGGTTTGAGAGTACGACGGTAATTTGCTTATTTCCACACTTAGGCTTAAAAACATGATGTTAGAGGGTGAGAACTCGAAACAGGCCCCGAACGGCCCCGTATGTGGCACCAACACCTCCCACGGGACCAACGTAACTCGTAGGAACTGACCCCGCAGCCGCGGGTGTCCCGATTTGAGAGTACGGCGGTAATTTTGCTTATTTCCACACTTAGGCTTAAAAACATGGCGTTAGAGGGTGAGAACTCGAAACAGCCCACGAACGGTCCCGTGGGTGGCACCAACACCTCCCACGGGACCAACGTAACTCGTAGGAACTGACCCCGAAGCCGTGGGTGTCCCGGTTTGAGAGTACGGCAGTAATTTGCTTATTTCCACACTTAGGCTTAAAAACATGGCGTTAGAGGGTGAGAACTCAAAACAGCCCCCGAACGGCCCCGTGGATGCCACCAACACCTCCCACGGGACCAACGTAACTCGTAGAACTGACCCCGCAGCCGCGGGTGTCCCGGTTTGAGAGTACGACAGTAATTTGTTTATTTCCACACTTAGGCTTAAAGGCTTCAAAACATGGCGTTAGAGGGTTAGAACTCGAAACAGCCCCCGAACGGCCCCCTTGGGTGGCACCAACACCTCCCACGGGACCAACGTAACTCGTAGGAACTGACCCCGCAGCCGCGGGTGTCCCGGTTTGAGAGTACGGCAGTAATTTGATCATTTCCACACTTAGGCTTAAAAACATGGCGTTAGAGGGTGAGAACTCGAAACAGCCCCCGAACGGCCCCGTGGGTGGCACCAACACCTCCCACGGGATCAACGTAACTCGTAGGAACTGACCCCGCAACCGCGGGTGTCCCGGTTTGAGAGTACGGCAGTAATTTGCTTATTTCCACACTTAGGCTTGAAAACATGGCGTTAGATGGTGAGAACTCGAAACAACCCCCGAACGGCCCCGTGGCTGGCACCAACACCTCCCACGGGACCAACGTAACTCGTAGGAACTGACCCCGCAGCCGCGGGTGTCCCGTTTGAGAGTACGACGGTAATTTGCTCATTTCCACACTTAGGCTTAAAAACATGGCGTTAGAGGGTGAGAACTCGAAACAGCCCCCGAACGGCTCCGTGGGTTGCACCAACACCTCCCACGGGACCAACGTAACTCGTAGGAACTGACCCCGCAGCCGCGGGTGTCCCGATTTGAGAGTACGACGGTAATTTTCTTATTTCCACACTTAGGCTTAAAAACATGGCGTTAGAGGGTGAGAACTCGAAACTGCCTCCGAACGGCCCCGTGGGTGGCACCAACACCTCCCACGGGACCAACGTAACTCGTAGGAACTGACCCCGCAGTCGCGGGTGTCTCGGTTTAAGAGTACGACGGTAATTTGCTTATTTCCACACTTAGGCTTAAAAACATGGCGTTAGAGGGTGAGAACTCGAAACATCCCCCGAACGGCCCCGTGGGTGGCACCAACACCTCCCACGGGACCAACGTAACTCGTAGGAACTGACCCCGCAGCCGCGGGTGTCCCGGTTTGAGAGTACGACGGTAATTTGCTGATTTCCACACTTAGGCTTAAAAACATGGCGTTAGAGGGTGAGAACTCGAAACTGCCCCCGAACGGCCCCGTGGGTGGCACCAACACCTCCCACGGGACCAACATAACTCGTAGGAACTGACCCCGCAACCGCGGGTGTCCCGGTTTGAGAGTACGAAAGTAATTGGCTTATTTCCACACTTAGGCTTAAAGGCATGAAAACATGGCGTTAGAGGGTGAGAACTCGAAACAGCCCCTGAACGGCCCCGTGGGTGGCACCAACACCTCCCACGGGACCAACGTAACTCGTAGGAACTGACCCCGCTGCCGCGGGTGTCCCGGTTTGAGCGTACGGCAGTAATTTGCTCATTTCCACACTTAGGCTTAAAAACATGGCGTTAGAGGGTGAGAACTCGAAACAGCCCCCGAACGGACCCGTGGGTAGCACCAACACCTCCCACGGGACCAACGTAACTCGTAGGAACTGATCCCGCAGCCGCGGATGTCCCGGTTTGAGAGTACGACGGTAATTTGTTTATTTCCACATTTAGGCTTAAAAACATGGCGTTAGAGGGTGAGAACTCGAAACAGCCCCCGAACGGCCCCGTGGGTGGCACCAACACCTCCCACGGGACCAACGTAACTCATAGGAACTGACTCCGCAGCCGTGGGTGTCCCGGTTTGAGAGTACGACGGTAATTTGGTTATTTCCACACTTAGGCTTGAAAACATGGCGTTAGAGGGTGAGAACTCGAAACAGCCCCCGAACGGCCCCGTGGGTGGCACCAACACCTCCCACGGGACCAACGTAACTCGTATTAACTGACCCCGCAGCCGCGGGTGTCCCGATTTGAGAGTACGGCGGTAATTTGCTTATTTCCACACTTAGGCTTAAAAACATGGCGTTAGAGGGTGAGAACTCGAAACAGCCCCCGAACGGCCCCGTGGGTGGCACCAACACCTCCCACGGGACCAACGTAACTCGTAGGAACTGACCCCGCAGCCGCGGGTGTCCCGGTTTGAGAGTACGGCATTAATATTCTTATTTCCACACTTAGGCTTAAAGGCTTGAAAACATGGCGTTAGAGGGTGAGAACTCGAAACAGCCCCCGAACGGCCCCCTTGGGTGGCACCAACACCTCCCACGGGACCAACGTAACTCGTAGGAACTGACCCCGCAGCCGCGGGTGTCCTGGTTTGAAAGTACGGTAGTAATTTGATCATTTCCACACTTAGGCTTAAAAACATGGCGTTAGAGGGTGAGAACTCGAAACAGCCCCCGAACGGCCCCGTGGGTGGCACCAACACCTCCCACGGGATCAACGTAACTCGTAGGAACTGACCCCGCAGCCGTGGGTGTCCCGGTTTGAGAGTACGGCAGTAATTTGCTTATTTCCACACTTATGCTTGAAAACATGGCGTTAGATGGTGAGAACTCGAAACAGCCCCCGAACGGCCCCGTGGGTGGCACCAACACCTCCCACGGGACCAACATAACTCGTAGGAACTGACCCCGCAGCCGCGGGTGTCCCGTTTAAGAGTACGACGGTAATTTGCTCATTTCCACACTTAGGCTTAAAAACATGGCGTTAGAGGGTGAGAACTCGAAACAGCCCCCGAACGGCCCCGTGGGTGGCACCAACACCTCCCACGGGACCAACGTAACTCGTGGAAACTGACCCCGCAGCCGCGGGTGTCCCGATTTGAGAGTACGACGGTAATTTGCTTATTTTCACACTTAGGCTTAAAAACATGGCGTTAGAGGGTGAGAACTCGAAACAGCCCCCGAACGGCCCCGTGGGTGGCACCAACACCTCCCACGGGACCAACGTAACTCGTAGCAACTGACCCCGCAACCGCGGGTGTCCCGGTTTGAGAGTACGGCGGTAATTTGCTTATTTCCACACTTAGGCTTAAAAACATGGCGTTAGAGGGTGAGAACTCGAAACAGCCCCCGAACGGCCCCGTGGATGCCACCAACACCTCCCACGGGACCAACGTAACTCGTAGGAACTGACCCCGCAGCCGCGGGTGTCCCGGTTTGAGTGTACGGCAGTAATTTGCTTATTTCCACACTTAGGCTTAAAGGCTTGAAAACATGGCGTTAGAGGGTGAGAACTCGAAACAGCCCCCGAACAGCCCCGTGGGTGGCACCAACACCTCCCATGGGACCAACGTAACTCGTAGGAACTGACCCCGCAGCCGCGGGTGTCCCGGTTTGAGAGTACGGCAGTAATTTGCTTATTTCCACACTTAGGCTTAAAAACATGGCGTTAGAGGGTGAGAACTCGAAACAGCCCCCGAACGGCCCCGTGGGTGGCACCAACACCTCCCACGGGACCAACGTCACTCGTAGGAACTGACCCCGCAGCCGCGGGTGTCCCGATTTGAGAGTACGGTGGTAATTTGCTTATTTCCACACTTAGGCTTAAAAACATGGCGTTAGAGGGTGAGAACTCGAAACAGCCCCCGAACGGTCCCGTGGGTGGACCCAACACCTCCCACGGGACCAACGTAACTCGTAGGAACTGACCCCGAAGCCACGGGTGTCCCGGTTTGAGAGTACGGCAGTAATTTGTTTATTTCCACACTTAGGCTTAAAGGCTTGAAAACATGGCGTTAGAGGGTGAGAACTCGAAACAGCCCCCGAACGGCCCCCTTGGGTGGCACCAACACCTCCCACGGGACCAACGTAACTCGTAGGAACTGACCACGCAGCCGCGGGTGTCCCGGTTTGAGAGTACGGCAGTAATTTGATCATTTCCCCACTTAGGCTTAAAAACATGGCGTTAGAGGGTGAGAACTCGAAATAGCCCCCGAACGGCCCCGTGGGTGTCACCAACACCTCCCACGGGATCAACGTAACTCGTAGGAACTGACCCCGCAGCCGCGGGTGTCCCGGTTTGAGAGTACGGCAGTAATTTGCTTATTTCCACACTTAGGCTTGAAAACATGGCGTTAGATGTTGAGAACTCGAAACAGCCCCCGAACGGCCTAGTGGGTGGCACCAACACCTCCCACGGGACCAACGTAACTCGTAGGAACTGACCACGCAGCCGCGGGTGTCCCGGTTTGAGAGTACGGCAGTAATTTGATCATTTCCCCACTTAGGCTTAAAAACATGGCGTTAGAGGGTGAGAACTTGAAATAGCCCCCGAACGGCCCCGTGGGTGGCACCAACACCTCCCACGGGACCAACGTAACTCGTAGGAACTGACCCCGCAGCCGCGGGTGTCACGGTTTGAGAGTACGGCGGTAATTTGCTTATTTCCACACTTAGGCTTGAAAACATGGCGTTAGAGGGTGAGAACTCGAAACAGCCCCCGAACGGCCCCATGGGTGGCACCAACACCTCCCACGGGACCAACGTAACTCGTAGGAACTGACCCCGCAGCCGCGGGTGTCTCGGTTTAAGAGTACGACGGTAATTTGCTTATTTCCACACTTAGGCTTAAAAACATGGCGTTAGAGGGTGAGAACTCGAAACATCCCCCGAACGGCCTAGTGGGTGGCACCAACACCTCCCACGGGACCAACGTAACTCGTAGGAACTGACCCCGCAGCCGCGGGTGTCCCGGTTTGAGAGTACGACGGTAATTTGCTGATTTCCACACTTAGGCTTAAAAACATGGCGTTAGAGGGTGAGAACTCGAAACTGCCCCCGAACGGCCCCGTGGGTGGCACCAACACCTCCCACGGGACCAACATAACTCGTTGGAACTGACCCCGCAACCGCGGGTGTCCCGGTTTGAGAGTACGGAAGTAATTTGCTTATTTCCACACTTAGGCTTAAAGGCATGAAAACATGGCGTTAGAGGGTGAGAACTCGAAACAGCCCCTGAACGGCCCCGAGGGTGGCACCAACACCTCCCACGGGACCAACGTAACTCGTAGGAACTGACCCCGCTGCCGCGGGTGTCCCGGTTTGAGCGTACGGCAGTAATTTGCTCATTTCCACACTTAGGCTTAAAAGCATGGCGTTAGAGGGTGAGAACTCGAAACAGCCCCCGAACGGACCCGTGGGTAGCACCAACACCTCCCACGGGACCAACGTAACTCGTAGGAACTGATCCCGCAGCCGTGGATGTCCCGGTTTGAGAGTACGACGGTAATTTGTTTATTTCCACATTTAGGCTTAAAAACATGGCGTTAGAGGGTGAGAACTCGAAACAGCCCCCGAACGGCCCCGTGGGTGGCACCAACACCTCCCACGGGACCAACGTAACTCGTAGGAACTGACCCCGCAGCCGCGGGTGTCCCGGTTTGAGAGTACGGCATTAATTTGCTTATTTCCACACTTAGGCTTAAAGGCTTGAAAACATGGCGTTAGAGGGTGAGAACTCGAAACAGCCCCCGAACGGCCCCCTTGGGTGGCACCAACACCTCCCACGGGACCAACGTAACTCGTAGGAACTGACCCCGCAGCCGCGGGTGTCCTGGTTTGAGAGTACGGTAGTAATTTGATCATTTCCACACTTAGGCTTAAAAACATGGCGTTAGAGGGTGTGAACTCGAAACAGCCCCCGAACGGCCCCGTGGGTGGGACCAACACCTCCCACGGGATCAACGTAACTCGTCGAAACTGACCCCGCAGCCGTGGGTGTCCCGGTTTGAGAGTACGGCAGTAATTTGCTTATTTCCACACTTAGGCTTGAAAACATGGCGTTAGATGGTGAGAACTCGAAACAGCCCCCGAACGGCCCCGTGGGTGGAACCAACACCTCCCACGGGACCAACGTAACTCGTAGGAACTGACCACGCAGCCGCGGGTGTCCCGGTTTGAGAGTACGGCAGTAATTTGATCATTTCCCCACTTAGGCTTAAAAACATGGCGTTAGAGGGTGAGAACTCGAAATAGCCCCCGAACGGCCCCGTGGGTGTCACCAACACCTCCCACGGGATCAACGTAACTCGTAGGAACTGACCCCGCAGCCGCGGGTGTCCCGGTTTGAGAGTACGGCAGTAATTTACTTATTTCCACACTTAGGCTTGAAAACATGGCGTTAGATGTTGAGAACTCGAAACAGCCCCCGAACGGCCTAGTGGGTGGCACCAACACCTCCCACGGGACCAACGTAACTCGTAGGAACTGACCACGCAGCCGCGGGTGTCCCGGTTTGAGAGTACGGCAGTAATTTGATCATTTCCCCACTTAGGCTTAAAAACATGGCGTTAGAGGGTGAGAACTTGAAATAGCCCCCGAACGGCCCCGTGGGTGGCACCAACACCTCCCACGGGACCAACGTAACTCGTAGGAACTGACCCCGCAGCCGCGGGTGTCACGGTTTGAGAGTACGGCGGTAATTTGCTTATTTCCACACTTAGGCTTGAAAACATGGCGTTAGAGGGTGAGAACTCGAAACAGCCCCCGAACGGCCCCATGGGTGGCACCAACACCTCCCACGGGACCAACGTAACTCGTAGGAACTGACCCCGCAGCCGCGGGTGTCTCGGTTTAAGAGTACGACGGTAATTTGCTTATTTCCACACTTAGGCTTAAAAACATGGCGTTAGAGGGTGAGAACTCGAAACATCACCCGAACGGCCTAGTGGGTGGCACCAACACCTCCCACGGGACCAACGTAACTCGTAGGAACTGACCCCGCAGCCGCGGGTGTCCCGGTTTGAGAGTACGACGGTAATTTGCTGATTTCCACACTTAGGCTTAAAAACATGGCGTTAGAGGGTGAGAACTCGAAACTGCCCCCGAACGGCCCCGTGGGTGGCACCAACACCTCCCACGGGACCAACATAACTCGTTGGAACTGACCCCGCAACCGCGGGTGTCCCGGTTTGAGAGTACGGAAGTAATTTGCTTATTTCCACACTTAGGCTTAAAGGCATGAAAACATGGCGTTAGAGGGTGAGAACTCGAAACAGCCCCTGAACGGCCCCGTGGGTGGCACCAACACCTCCCACGGGACCAACGTAACTCGTAGGAACTGACCCCGCTGCCGCGGGTGTCCCGGTTTGAGCGTACGGCAGTAATTTGCTCATTTCCACACTTAGGCTTAAAAACATGGCGTTAGAGGGTGAGAACTCGAAACAGCCCCCGAACGGACCCGTGGGTAGCACCAACACCTCCCACGGGACCAACGTAACTCGTAGGAACTGATCCCGCAGCCGTGGATGTCCCGGTTTGAGAGTACGACGGTAATTTGTTTATTTCCACATTTAGGCTTAAAAACATGGCGTTAGAGGGTGAGAACTCGAAACAGCCCCCGAACGGCCCCGTGGGTGGCACCAACACCTCCCACGGGACCAACGTAACTCGTAGGAACTGACCCCGCAGCCGCGGGTGTCCCGGTTTGAGAGTACGGCATTAATTTGCTTATTTCCACACTTAGGCTTAAAGGCTTGAAAACATGGCGTTAGAGGGTGAGAACTCGAAACAGCCCCCGAACGGCCCCCTTGGGTGGCACCAACACCTCCCACGGGACCAACGTAACTCGTAGGAACTGACCCCGCAGCCGCGGGTGTCCTGGTTTGAGAGTATGGTAGTAATTTGATCATTTCCACACTTAGGCTTAAAAACATGGCGTTAGAGGGTGTGAACTCGAAACAGCCCCCGAACGGCCCCGTGGGTGGGACCAACACCTCCCACGGGATCAACGTAACTCGTCGAAACTGACCCCGCAGCCGTGGGTGTCCCGGTTTGAGAGTACGGCAGTAATTTGCTTATTTCCACACTTAGGCTTGAAAACATGGCGTTAGATGGTGAGAACTCGAAACAGCCCCCGAACGGCCCCGTGGGTGGAACCAACACCTCCCACGGGACCAACGTAACTCGTAGAAACTGACCCCGCAGCCGCGGGTGTCCCGATTTGAGAGTACGACGGTAATTTGCTTATTTTCACACTTAGGCTTAAAAACATGGTGTTAGAGGGCGAGAACTCGAAACAGCCCCCGAACGGCCCCGTGGGTGGCACCAACACCTCCCACGGGACCAACGTAACTCGTAGGAACTGACCCCGCAGCCGCGGGTGTCCCGATTTGAGAGTACGGCGGTAATTTGCTTATTTCCACACTTAGGCTTAAAAACATGGCGTTAGAGGGTGAGAACTCGAAACAGCCCCCGAACGGTCCCGTGGGTGGCACCAACACCTCCCACGGGACCAACGTAACTGGTAGGAACTGACCCCGAAGCCACGGGTGTCCCGGTTTGAGAGTACGGCAGTAATTTGTTTATTTCCACACTTAGGCTTAAAGGCTTGAAAACATGGCGTTAGAGGGTGAGAACTCAAAACAGCCCCCGAACGGCCCCCTTGGGTGGCACCAACACCTCCCACGGGACCAACGTAACTCGTAGGAACTGACCACGCAGCCGCGGGTGTCCCGGTTTGAGAGTACGGCAGTAATTTGATCATTTCCCCACTTAGGCTTAAAAACATGGCGTTAGAGGGTGAGAACTCGAAATAGCCCCCGAACGGCCCCGTGGGTGGCACCAACACCTCCCACGGGATCAACGTAACTCGTAGGAACTGACCCCGCAGCCGCGGGTGTCCCGGTTTGAGAGTACGGCAGTAATTTGCTTATTTCCACACTTAGTATTGAAAACATGGCGTTAGATGGTGAGAACTCGAAACAGCCCCCGAACGGCCCCGTGGGTGGCACCAACACCTCCCACGGGACCAACGTAACTCGTAGGAACTGACCCCGCAGCCGCGGGTGTCCCGTTTGAGAGTACGATGGTAATTTGCTCATTTCCACACTTAGGCTTAAAAACATGGCGTTAGAGGGTGAGAACTCGAAACAGCCGCCGAACGGCTCCGTGGGTGGCACCAACACCTCCCACGGGACCAACGTAACTCATAGGAACTGACCCCGCAGCCGCGGGTGTCCCGATTTGAGAGTACGACGGTAATTTGCTTATTTCCACACTTAGGCTTAAAAACATGGCGTTAGAGGGTGAGAACTCGAAACAACCCCCGAACGGCCCCGTGGGTGGCACCAACACCTCCCACGGGACCAACGTAACTCGTAGCAACTGACCCCGCAGCCACGGGTGTCCCGGTTTGAGAGTACGGCGGTAATTTGCTTATTTCCACACTTAGGCTTAAAAACATGGCGTTAGAGGGTGAGAACTCGAAACAGCCCCCGAACGGCCCCGTGGATGGCACCAACACCTCCCACGGGACCAACGTAACTCGTAGGAACTGACCCCGCAGCCGCGGGTGTCCCGGTTTGAGAGTACGGCAGTAATTTGCTTATTTCCACACTTAGGCTTAAAGGCTTGAAAACATGGCGTTAGAGGGTGAGAACTCGAAACTGCCCCCGAACAGCCCCGTGGGTGGCACCGACACCTCCCACGGGATAACATAACTCGTAGGAACTGACCCCGCAGCCGCGGGTGTCCCGGTTTGAGAGTACGGCAGTAATTTTCTCATTTCCACACTTAGGCTTGAAAACATGGCGTTAGATGGTGAGAACTCGAAACAGCCCCCGAACGGCTCCGTGGGTCGCACCAACACCTCCCACGGGTCCAACGTAACTCATAGGAACTGACCCCGCAGCCGCGGGTGTCCCGGTTTGAGAGTACGACAGTAATTTGCTTATTTCCACACTTAGGCTTAAAAACATGGCGTTAGAGGGTGAGAACTCGAAACAGCCCCCGAACGGACCCGTGGGTAGCACCAACACCTCCCACGGGACCAACGTAACTCGTAGGAACCGACCCCGCGGCCGTGGGTGTCCCGATTTGAAAGTACGGCAGTAATTTTCTTATTTCCACACTTAGGCTTGAAAACATGGCTTTAGAGGGTGAGAATTCGAAACAGCCCCCGAACAGCCCGTGGGTTGCACCAACACCTCCCACGGGACCAACGTAACTCGTAGGAACTGACCCCGCAGCCGCGGGTGTCCCGGTTTGAGAGTACGGAGATAATTTGCTCATTTGCACACTTAGGCTTGAAAACATGGCGTTAGTGGGTGAGAACTCGAAACAACCCACGAACGGCCCCGTGGGTGGCACCAACACCTCCCACGGGACCAACGTAACTAGTAGGAACTGACCCCGCAGCCGTGGGTGTCCCGGTTTGAGAGTACGATGGTAATTTGCTTATTTCCACACTTAGGCTTGAAAACATGGCGTTAGAGGGTGAGAACTCGAAACAGCCCCCGAACGGCCCCGAGGGTGGCACCAACACCTCCCACGGGACCAACGTTACTCGTAGGAACTGACCCCGCAGCCGCGGGTGTCCCGATTTGAGAGTACGGCGGTAATTTGCTTATTTCCACACTTAGGCTTGAAAACATGGCGTTAGAGGGTGATAACTCGAAACAGCCCCCGAACGGCCCCGTGGGTGGCACCAACACCTCCCACGGGACCAACGTAACTCGTAGGAACTGACCCCACAGCTGCGGGTGTCCCGGTTTGAGAGTACGGAGGTAATTCGCTTATTTCAACACTTAGGCTTGAAAACATGGCGTTAGAGGGTGAGAACTCGAAACAGCCCCCGAACGGCCCCCTTGGGTGGCACCAACACCTCCCACGGGACCAACGTAACTCGTAGGAACTGACCCCGCAGCCGCGGGTGTCCTGGTTTGAGAGTACGGCAGTAATTTGATCATCTCCACACTTAGGCTTAAAAACATGGCGTTAGAGGGTGAGAACTCTAAATAGCCCCCGAACGGCCCCATGGGTGGCACCAACACCTCCCACGGGATCAACGTAACTCGTAGGAACTGACCCCGCAGCCCTGGGTGTCCCGGTTTGAGAGTACGGCAGTAATTTGCTTATTTCCACACTTAGGCTTGAAAACATGGCGTTAGATGGTGAGAACTCGAAACAGCCCCCGAACGGCCCCGTGGGTGGCACCAACACCTCCCACGGGACCAACGTAACTCGTAGGAACTGACCCCGCAGCCGCGGGTGTCCCGTTTGAGAGTACGACGGTAATTTGCTCATTTCCACACTTAGGCTTAAAAACATGGTGTTAGAGGGTGAGAACTCGAAACAGCCCCCGAACGGCCCCGTGGGTGGCACCAACACCTCCCACGGGACCAACGTAACTCGTAGAAACTGACCCCGCAGCCGCGGGTGTCCCGATTTGAGAGTACGACGGTAATTTGCTTATTTTCACACTTAGGCTTAAAAACATGGCGTTAGAGGGTGAGAACTCGAAACAGCCCCCGAACGGCCCCATGGGTGGCACCAACACCTCCCACGGGACCAACGTAACTCGTAGCAACTGACCCCACAACCGCGGGTGTCCCGGTTTGAGAGTACGGAGGTAATTTGCTTATTTCCACACTTAGGCTTAAAAACATGGCGTTAGAGGGTGAGAACTCGAAACAGCCCCCGAACGGCCCCGTGGATGCCACCAACACCTCCCACGGGACCAACGTAACTCGTAGGAACTGACCCCGCAGCCGCGGGTGTCCCGGTTTGAGAGTACGGCAGTAATTTGCTTATTTCCACACTTAGGCTTAAAGGCTTGAAAACATGGCGTTAGAGGGTGAGAACTCGAAACAGCCCCCGAACAGCCCCGTGGGTGGCACCAACACCTCCCATGGGACCAACGTAACTCGTAGGAACTGACCCCGCAGCCGCGGGTGTCCCGGTTTGAGAGTACGGCAATAATTTGCTTATTTCCACACTTAGGCATAAAAACATGGCGTTAGAGGGTGATAACTCGAAACAGCCCCTGAACGGCCCCGTGGGTGGCACCAACACCTCCCACGGGACCAACGTAACTCGTAGAAACTGACCCCGCAGCCGCGGGTGTCCCGATTTGAGAGTACGGCGGTAATTTGCTTATTTCCACACTTAGGCTTAAAAACATGGCGTTAGAGGGTGAGAACTCGAAACAGCCCCCGAACGGTCCCGTGGGTGGCACCAACACCTCCCACGGGACCAACGTAACTCGTAGGAACTGACCCCGAAGCCACGGGTGTCCCGGTTTGAGAGTACGACGGTAATTTGCTTATTTCCACACTTAGGCTTAAAAACATGGCGTTAGAGGGTGAGAACTCGAAACAGCCCCCGAACGGCCCCGTGGGTGGCACCAACACCTCCCACCGGACCAACGTAACTCGTAGGAACTGACCCCGCAGCCGCGGGTGTCCCGTTTTGAGAGTACGGCAGTAATTTGCTTATTTCCACACTTAGGCTTAAAAACATGGCGTTAGAGGGTGAGAACTCGAAACTGCCTCCGAATGGCCCCGTGGGTGGCACCAACAACTCCCACGGGACCAACGTAACTCGTAGGAACTGACCCCGCAGCCGCGGGTGCCACGGTTTGAGAGTACGGCGGTAATTTACTTATTTCCACACTTAGGCTTGAAAACATGGCGTTAGAGGGTGAGAACTCGAAACAATCACCGAACGGCCCCGTGGGTGGCACCAACACCTCCCACGGGACCAACGTAACTCGTAGGAACTGACCCCGCAGCCGCGGGTGTCTCGGTTTAAGAGTACGACGGTAATTTACTTATTTCCACACTTAGGGTTAAAAACATGGCGTTAGAGGGTGAGAACTCGAAACATCCCCCGAACGGCCCCGTGGGTGGCACCAACACCTCCCACGGGACCAACGTAACTCGTAGGAACTGACCCCGCAGCCGCGGGTGTCCCGGTTTGAGAGTACGACGGTAATTTGCTTATTTCCACACTTAGGCTTAAAAACATGGCGTTAGAGGGTGAGAACTCGAAACAGCCCCCGAACGGCCTTTGGGTGGCACCAACACCTCCCACGGGACCAACATAACTCGTAGTAACTGACCCCGCAACCGCGGGTGTCCCGGTTTGAGAGTACGGCAGTAATTTGCTTATTTCCACACTTAGGCTTAAAGGCATGAAAACATGGCGTTAGAGGGTGAGAACTCGAAACAGCCCCTGAACGGCCCCGTGGGTGGCACCAACACCTCCCACGGGACCAACGTTACTCGTAGGAACTGACCCCGCTGCCGCGGGTGTCCCGGTTTGAGCGTACGGCAGTAATTTGCTCATTTCCACACTTAGGCTTAAAAACATGGCGTTAGAGGGTGAGAACTCGAAACAGCCCCCGAACGGCCCCGTGGGTGGCACCAACACCTCCCACCGGACCAACGTAACTCGTAGGAACTGACCCCGCAGCCGCGGGTGTCCCGTTTTGAGAGTACGGCAGTAATTTGCTTATTTCCACACTTAGGCTTAAAAACATGGCGTTAGAGGGTGAGAACTAGAAACAACCCCCGAACGGCCCCGTGGGTGCCACTAACACCTCCCACGGGACCAACGTAACTCGTAGGAACTGATCCCGCAGCCGCGGATGTCCCGGTTTGAGAGTACGACGGTAATTTGTTTATTTCCACATTTAGGCTTAAAAACATGGCGTTAGAGGGTGAGAACTCGAAACAGCCCCCGAACGGCCCCGTGGGTGGCCCCAACACCTCCCACGGGACCAACGTAACTCGTAGGAACTGACTCCGCAGCCGTGGGTGTCCCGGTTTGAGAGTACGATGGTAATTTGCTTATTTCTACACTTAGGCTTGAAAACATGGCGTTAGAGGGTGAGAACTCGAAACAGCCCCCGAACGGCCCCGTGGGTGGCACCAACACCTCCCACGGGACCAACGTAACTCGTAGGAACTGACCCCGCAGCCGCGGGTGTCCCGATTTGAGAGTACGGTGGTAATTTCCTTATTTCCACACTTAGGATTGAAAACATGGCGTTAGAGGGTGAGAACTCGAAACAGCCCCCGAACGGCCCCGTGGGTGGCACCAACACCTCCCACGGGACCAACGTAACTCGTAGGAACTGACCCCACAGCCGCGGGTGTCCCGGTTTGAGAGTACTGCGGTAATTTGCTTATTTCAACACTTAGGCTTGAAAACATGGCGTTAGAGGGTGAGAACTCGAAACAGCCCCCGAACGGCCCCCTTGGGTGGCACCAACACCTCCCACGGGACCAACGTAACTCGTAGGAACTGACCCCGCAGCCGCGGGTGTCCTGGTTTGAGAGTACGGCAGTAATTTGATCATTTCCACACTTAGGCTTAAAAACATGGCGTTAGAGGGTGAGAACTCGAAACAGCCCCCGAACGGCCCCGTGGGTGGCACCAACACCTCCCACGGGATCAACGTAACTCGTAGGAACTGACCCCGCAGCCCTGGGTGTCCCGGTTTGAGAGTACGGCAGTAATTTGCTTATTTCCACACTTAGGCTTGAAAACATGGCCTTTGATGGTGATAACTCGAAACAGCCCCCGAACGGCCCCGTGGGTGGCACCAACACCTCCCACGGGACCAACGTAACTCGTAGGAACTGACCCCGCAGCCGCGGGTGTCCCGTTTGAGAGTACGACGGTAATTTGCTCATTTCCACACTTAGGCTTAAAAACATGGTGTTAGAGGGTGAGAACTCGAAACAGCCCCCGAACAGCCCCGTGGGTGGCACCAACACCTCCCACGGGACCAACGTAACTCGTAGAAACTGACCCGCAGCCGCGGGTGTCCCGATTTGAGAGTACGACGGTAATTTGCTTATTTTCACACTTAGGCTTAAAAACATGGCGTTACAGGGTGAGAACTCGAAACAGCCCCCGAACGGCCCCGTGGGTGGCACCAACACCTCCCACGGGACCAACGTAACTCGTAGCAACTGACCCCACAACCGCGGGTGTCCCGGTTTGAGAGTACGGCGGTAATTTGCTTATTTCCACACTTAGGCTTAAAAACATGGCGTTAGAGGGTGAGAACTCGAAACAGCCCCCGAACGGCCCCGTGGATGCCACCAACACCTCCCACGGGACCAACGTAACTCGTAGGAACTGACCCCGCAGCCGCGGGTGTCCCGGTTTGAGAGTACGGCAGTAATTTGCTTATTTCCGCACTTAGGCTTAAAGGCTTGAAAACATGGCGTTAGAGGGTGAGAACTCGAAACAGCCCCCGAACAGCCCCGTGGGTGGCACCAACACCTCCCATGGGACCAACGTAACTCGTAGGAACTGACCCCGCAGCCGCGGGTGTCCCGGTTTGAGAGTACGGCAGTAATTTGCTTATTTCCACACTTAGGCTTAAAAACATGGCGTTAGAGGGTGAGAACTCGAAACAGCCCCCGAACGGCCCCGTGGGTGGCACCAACACCTCCCACGGGACCAACGTAACTCGTAGAAACTGACCCCGCAGCCGCGGGTGTCCCGATTTGAGAGTACGGCGGTAATTTGCTTATTTCCACACTTAGGCTTAAAGGCTTGAAAACATGGCGTTAGAGGGTGAGAACTCGAAACAGCCCCCGAACGGACCCCTTGGGTGGCACCAACACCTCCCACGGGACCAACGTAACTCGTAGGAACTGACCCCGAAGCCACGGGTGTCCCGGTTTGAGAGTACGGCAGTAATTTGTTTATTTCCACACTTAGGCTTAAAGGCTTGAAAACATGGCGTTAGAGGGTGAGAACTCGAAACAGCCCCCGAACGGACCCCTTGGGTGGCACCAACACCTCCCACGGGACCAACGTAACTCGTAGGAACTGACCACGCAGCCGCGGGTGTCCCGGTTTGAGAGTACGGAAGTAATTTGATCATTTCCACACTTAGGCTTAAAAACATGGCGTTAGAGGGTGAGAACTCGAAACAGCCCCCGAACGGCCCCGTGGGTGGCACCAACCCCTCCCACGGGATCAAAGTAACTCGTAGGAACTGACCCCGCAGCCGCGGGTGTCCCGGTTTGAGAGTACGGCAGTAATTTGCTTATTTCCACACTTAGGCTTGAAAACATGGCGTTAGATGGTGAGAACTCGAAACAGCCCCCGAATAGCCCCGTGGGTGGCACCAACACCTCCCACGGGACCAACGTAACTCGTAGGAACTGACCCCGCAGCCGCGGGTGTCCCGTTTGAGAGTACGACGGTAATTTGCTCATTTCCACACTTAGGCTTAAAAACATGGCGTTAGAGGGTGAGAACTCGAAACAGCCCCCGAACGGCCCCGTGGGTGGCACCAACACCTCCCACGGGACCAACGTAACTCGTAGGAACTGACCCCGCAGCCGCGGGTGTCCCGATTTGAGAGTACGACGGTAATTTGCTTATTTCCACACTTAGGCTTAAAAACATGGCGTTAGAGGGTGAGAACTCGAAACAGCACCCGAACGGCCCCGTGGGTGGCACCAACACCTCCCACGGGACCAACGTAACTCGTAGCAACTGACCCCGCAGCCACGGGTGTCCCGGTTTGAGAGTACGGCGGTAATTTGCTTATTTCCACACTTAGGCTTAAAAACATGGCGTTAGAGGGTGAGAACTCGAAACAGCCCCCGAACGGCCCCGTGGATGGCACCAACACCTCCCACGGGACCAACGTAACTCGTAGGAACTGACCCCGCAGCCGCGGGTGTCCCGGTTTGAGAGTACGGCAGTAATTTGCTTATTTCCACACTTAGGCTTAAAGGCTTGAAAACATGGCGTTAGAGGGTGAGAACTCGAAACTGCCCCCGAACAGCCCCGTGGGTGGCACCGACACCTCCCACGGGACCAACGTAACTCGTAGGAACTGACCCCGCAGCCGCGGGTGTCCCGGTTTGAGAGTACGGCAGTAATTTACTCATTTCCACACTTAGGCTTGAAAACATGGCGTTAGATGGTGAGAACTCGAAACAGCCCCCGAACGGCTCCGTGGGTCGCACCAACACCTCCCACGGGTCCAACGTAACTCGTAGGAACGGACCCCGCAGCCGCGGGTGTCCCGGTTTGAGAGTACGACAGTAATTTGCTTATTTCCATACTTAGGCTTAAAAACATGGCGTTAGAGGGTGAGAACTCGAAACAGCCCCCGAACGGACCCGTGGGTAGCACCAACACCTCCCACGGGACCAACGTAACTCGTAGGAACCGACCCCGCGGCCGCGGGTGTCCCGATTTGAGAGTACGGCAGTAATTTTCTTATTTCCACACTTAGGCTTGAAAACATGGCGTTAGAGGGTGAGAATTCGAAACAGCCCCCGAACAGCCCCGTGGGTTGCACCAACACCTCCCACGGGACCAACGTAACTCGTAGGAACTGACCCCGCAGCCGCGGGTGTCCCGGTTTGAGAGTACGGCGATAATTTGCTCATTTCCACACTTAGGCTTGAAAACATGGCGTTAGTGGGTGAGAACTCGAAACAGCCCCCGAACGGCCCCGTGGGTGGCACCAACACCTCCCACGGGACCAACGTAACTAGTAGGAACTGACCCCGCAGCCGCTGGTGTCCCGGTTTGAGAGTACGACGGTAATTTGTTTATTTCCACACTTAGGCTTGAAAACATGGCGTTAGAGGGTGAGAACTCGAAACAACCCCCGAACGGCCCCGTGGGTGGCACCAACACCTCCCACGGAACCAACGTAACTCTTAGGAACTGACCCCGCAACCGCGGGTGTCCCGGTTTGAGAGTACGACAATAATTTGCTTATTTCCACACTTAGGCTTAAAGGCTTGAAAACATGGCGTTAGAGGGTGAGAACTCGAAACAACCCCCGAACGGCCCGGTGGGTGGCACCAACACTTCCCACGGGACCAACGTAACTCGTAGGAACTGACCCCGCAGCCGCGGGTGTCCCGGTTTGAGAGTACGGCAGTAATTTACTCATTTCCACACTTAGGCTTGAAAACATGGCGTTAGATGGTGAGAACTCAAAACAGCCCCCGAACGGCCCCGTGGGTGGCACCAACACCTCCCACGGGACCAACGTAACTGGTAGGAACTGACCCCGCAGCCGCGGGTGTCCCGGTTTGAGAGTACGACGGTAATTTGCTCATTTCCACACTTAGGCTTAAAAACATGGCGTTAGAGGGTGAGAACTCGAAACAATCCCCGAACGGCCCCGTGGGTGGCACCAACACCTCCCACGGGACCAACGTAACTCGTAGGAACTGACCCCGCAGCCGCGGGTGTCCCGGTTTGATAGTACGACGGTAATTTGCTTATTTCCACACTTAGGCTTAAAAACATGGCGTTAGAGGGTGAGAACTCGAAACAGCCCCCGAACGGCCCCGTGGGTGGCACCAACACCTCACACGGGACCAACGTAACTCGTAGGAAGTGAGCCCGCAGCCGCGGGTGTCACGGTTTGAGAGTACGGCAGTAATTTGCTTATTTCCACACTTAGGCTTAAATACTTGAAAACATGGCGTTAGAGGGTGAGAACTCGAAACAGCCCCCGAACAGCCCCGTGGGTGGCACCAACACCTCCCACGGGACCAACGTAACACGTAGGAACTGACCTCGCAGCCGCGGGTGTCACGGTTTGAGAGTACGGAAGTAATTTGTTTATTTCCACACTTAGGCTTAAAGGCTTGAAAACATGGCATTAGAGGGTGAGAACTCGAAACAGCCCCCGAACAGCCCCGTGGGTGGCACCAACACCTCCCACGGGACCAACGTAACTCGTAGGAACTGACCCCGCAGCCGCGGGTGTCCCGGTTTGAAAGTACGGCAGTAATTTGCTCATTTCCACACTTAGGCTTGAAAGCATGGCGTTAGATGGTGAGTACTCGAAACAGCCCGCGAACGGCTCCGTGGGTCGCACCAACACCTCCCACGGGACCAACGTAACTCGTAGGAACTGACACCGCAGCCGCGGGTGTCCCGGTTTGAGAGTACGACAGTAATTTGCTTATTTCCACACTTAGGCTTAAAAACATGGCGTTAGAGGGTGAGAACTCGAAACAGCCCCCGAACGGACCCGTGGGTAGCACCAACACCTCCCACGGGACCAACGTAACTCGTAGGAGCTGACCCCGTAGCCGCGGGTGTCCCGGTTTAAGAGTACGGCGGTAATTTCCTTATTTCCACACTTAGGCTTGAAAACATGGCGTTAGAGGGTGAGAACTCGAAACAGCCCCCGAACGGCCCCGTTGGTTGCACCAACACCTCCCACGGGACCAACGTAACTCGTAGGAACTGACCCCACAGCCGCGGGTGTCCCGGTTTGAGAGTACGGCGGTAATTTGCTTATTTCCACACTTAGGCTTGAAAACATGGCGTTAGAGGGTGAGAACTCGAAACAGCCCCCGAACGGCCCCGTGGGTGGCACCAACACCTCCCACCGGACCAACGTAACTCGTAGGAACTGACCCCACACCCGCGGGTGTCCCGGTTTGAGAGTACGGCGGTAATTTGCTTATTTCAACACTTAGGCTTGAAAACATGGCGTTAGAGGGTGAGAACTCGAAACAGCCCCCGAACGGCCCCGTGGGTGGCACCAACACCTCCCACGGGACCAACGTAACTCGTATGAACTGACCCCGCAACCGCGGGTGTCCCGGTTTGAGAGTACGACAATTATTTGCTTATTTCCACACTTAGGCTTAAAGGCTTGAAAACATGACGTTAGAGGGTGAGAACTCGAAACAACCCCCGAACGGCCCGGTGGGTGGTACCAACACTTCCCACGGGACCAACGTAACTCGTAGGAACTGACCCCGCAGCCGCTGGTGTCCCGATTTGGGAGTACGACAGTAATTTGCTCATTTCCACACTTAGGCTTGAAAACATGGCGTTAGATGGTGAGAACTCGAAACAGCCCCCGAACGGCCCCGTGGGTGGCACCAACACGTCCCACGGGACCAACGTAACTCGTACGAATTGACCCCGCAACCGCGGGTGTCCCGGTTTGAGAGTACGACGGTAATTTGCTCATTTCCACACTTAGGCTTAAAAACATGGCGTTAGAGGGTGAGAACTCGAAACAATCCCCGAACGGCCCCGTGGGTGGCACCAACACCTCCCAAGGGACCAACGTAACTCGTAGGAACTGACCCCGCAGCCGCGGGTGTCCCAGTTTGAGAGTACGACGGTAATTTTCTTATTTCCACACTTAGGCTTAAAAACATGGCGTTAGAGGGTGAGAACTCGAAACAGCCCCCGAACCGCCCCGTGGGTGGCACCAACACCTCACACGGGACCAACGTAACTCGTAGCAACTGACCCCGCAGCCGCGGGTGTCCCGGTTTGAGAGTACGACGGTAATTTGCTTATTTCCATACTTAGGCGTAAAAACATGGCGTTAGAGGGTGAGAACTCGAAACAGCCCCCGAACGGCCCCGTGGGTGGCACCAACACCTCCCACGGGACCAACGTAACTCGTAGGAACTGACCCCGCAGCCGCGGGTGTCCCGGTTTGAGAGTACGGCAGTAATTTGCTTATTTCCACACTTAGGCTTAAAGACTTGAAAACATGGCGTTAGAGGGTGAGAACTCGAAACAGCCCCCGAACGGCCCCGTGGGTGGCACCAACACCTCCCACGGGACCAACGTAACTCGTAGGAACTGACCCCGCAGCCGCGGGTGTCCCGGTTTGAGAGTACGGCAGTAATTTGCTCATTTCCTCACTTAGGCTTGAAAACATGGCGTTAGATGCTGAAAACTCGAAACAGCCCCCGAACGGCCCCGTGGGTGGCACCAACACCTCCCACGGGACCAACGTAACTCGTTGGAACTGACCCCGCAGCCGCGGGTGTCCCGGTTTGAGAGTACGACGCTAATTTGCTTATTTCCACACTTAGGCTTAAAAACATGGTGTTAGAGGGTGAGAATTCGAAACAGCCCCCGAACGGCCCCGTGGGTGGCACCAACACCTCCCACGGGACCAACGTTACTCGTAGGAACTGACCCCACAGCCGCGGGTGTCCCGGTTTGAGAGTACGGCGGTAATTGGTTTATTTCCACACTTAGGCTTGAAAACATGGCGTTAGAGGGTGAGAACTCAAAACAGCCCCCGAACGGCCCCGTGGGTGGCACTAACACCTCCCACGGGACCAACGTAACTCGTAGGAACTGACCTCGCAGCCGCGGGTGTCCCAGTTTGAGAGTACGGCAGTAATTTGCTTATTTCCACACTTAGGCTTAAAAACATGGCGTTAGAGGGTGAGAACTCGAAACAGCCCCCGAACGGCCCCGTGGGTGGCACCAACACCTCCCACGGGACCAACGTAACTCGTAGGAAGTGACCCCGCAACCGCGGGTGTCCCTGTTTGAGATTACGACAATAATTTGCTTATTTCCACACTTAGGCTTGAAAACATGGCGTTAGAGGGTAAGAACTCGAAACAGCCGCCGAACGGCCCCGTGGGTGGCACCAACACCTCCCACGGGACCAACGTTACTCGTAGGAACTGACCCCACAGCCGCGGGTGTCCCGGTTTGAGAGTACGACGGTAATTTGTTTATTTCCACACTTAGGCTTGAAAACATGGCGTTAGTGGGTGAGAACTCGAAACAACCCCCGAACGGCCCCGTGGGTGGCACTAACACCTCCCACGGGACCAACGTAACTCGTAGGAATTGACCCCGCAGCCGCGGGTGTCCCGGTTTGAGAGTACGGCAGTAATTTGCTCATTTCCTCTCTTAGGCTTGAAAACATGGTGTTAGATGCTGAAAACTCGAAACAGCCCCCGAACGGCCCCGTGGGTGGCACCAACACCTCCCACGGGACCAACGTAACTCGTAGGAACTGACGTCGCAGCCGCGGGTGTCCCGGTTTGAGAGTACGACGGTAATTTGCTTATTTCCACACTTAGGCTTAAAAACATGGCGTTAGAGGGTGAGAACTCGAAACAGCCCCCGAACGGCCCCGTGGGTGGCACTAACACCTCCCACGGGACTAACGTTACTCGTAGGAACTGACCCCACAGCCGCGGGTGTCCCGGTTTGAGAGTACGACAGTAATTTGTTTATTTCCACACTTACGCTTAAAAACATGGCGTTAGAGGGTGAGAACTCGAAACAGCCCCCAAAGGGCCCCGTGGGTGGCACCAACACCTCCCACGGGACCAACGTAACTCGTAGGAACTGACCCCGCAGCCGCGGGTGTCCCGGTTTGAGAGTACGACGGTAATTTGCTTATTTCCACACTTAGGCTTAAAAACATGGCGTTAGAGGGTGAGAACTCGAAACAGCCCCCGAACGGCCCCGTGGGTGGCACCAACACTTCCCACGGGACCAACGTAACTCGTAGGAACTGACCCCGCGGCCGCGGGTGTCCCGGTTTGAGAGTACGGCGGTAATTTGCTTATTTCCACACTTAGGCTTGAAAACATGGCGTTAGAGGGTGAGAACTCGAAACAGCCCCCGAACGGCCCCGTGGGTGGCACCAACACTTCCCACGGGACCAACGTAACTCGTAGGAACTGACCCCGCGGCCGCGGGTGTCCCGGTTTGAGAGTACGGCGGTAATTTGCTTATTTCCACACTTAGGCTTGAAAACATGGCGTTAGAGGGTGAGAACTCGAAACAGCCCCCGAACGGCCCCGTGGGTGGCACCAACACCTCCCACGGGACCAACGTAACTCGTAGGAACTGACCCCGCAGCCGCGGGTGTCCCGTTTGAGAGTACGACGGTAATTTGCTCATTTCCACACTTAGGCTTAAAAACATGGCGTTAGAGGGTGAGAACTCGAAACAGCCCCCGAACGGCCCCGTGGGTGGCACCAACACCTCCCACGGGACCAACGTAACTCGTAGGAACTGACCCCGCAGCCGCGGGTGTCCTGGTTTGAGAGTACGGCAGTAATTTGCTTATTTCCACACTTAGGCTTGAAAACATGGCGTTAGATGGTGAGAACTCGAAACAGCCCCCGAACGGCCCCGTGGGTGGCACCAACACCTCCCACGGGACCAACGTAACTCGTAGGAACTGACCCCACAGCCGCGGGTGTCCCAGTTTGAGAGTACGGCGGTAATTTGCTTATTTCCACACTTAGGCTTAAAAACATGGCGTTAGAGGGTGAGAACTCGAAACAGCCCCCGAACGGCCCCGTGGGTGGCACCAACACCTCCCACGGGACCAACGTAACTCGTAGGAACTGAACCCGCAGCCGCGGGTGTCCCGGTTTGAGAGTACGGCATTAATTTGCTTATTTCCACACTTAGGCTTAAAGGCTTGAAAACATGGCGTTAGAGGGTGAGAACTCGAAACAGCCCCCGAACGGCCCCGTGGGTGGCACCAACACCTCCCACGGGACCAACGTAACTCGTAGGAACTGACCCCGCAGCCGCGGATGTCCCGGTTTGAGAGTACGGCAGTAATTTGCTCATTTCCACACTTAGGCTTGAAAACATGGCGTTAGATGGTGAGAACTCGAAACAGCCCTAGAACGGCCCCGTGGGTGGCACCAACACCTCCCACGGGACCAACGTAACTCGTAGGAACTGACCCCGCAGCCGCGGGTGTCCCGGTTTGAGAGTACGGTGGTAATTTGTTTATTTCCACACTTAGGCTTAAAAACATGGCGTTAGAGGGTGAGAACTCGAAACAGCCCCCGAACGGCCCCGTGGATGCCACCAACACCTCCCACGGGACCAACGTAACTCGTAGGAACTGACCCCGCAGCCGCGGGTGTCCCGGTTTGAGAGTACGGCAGTAATTTGCTTATTTCCACACTTAGGCTTAAAGGCTTGAAAACATGGCGTTAGAGGGTGAGAACTCGAAACAGCCCCCGAACAGCCCCGTGGGTGGCACCAACACCTCCCATGGGACCAACGTAACTCGTAGGAACTGACCCCGCAGCCGCGGGTGTCCCGGTTTGAGAGTACGGCAGTAATTTGCTTATTTCCACACTTAGGCTTAAAAACATGGCGTTAGAGGGTGAGAACTCGAAACAGCCCCCGAACGGCCCCGTGGGTGGCACCAACACCTCCCACGGGACCAACGTAACTCGTAGAAACTGACCCCGCAGCCGCGGGTGTCCCGATTTGAGAGTACGGCGGTAATTTGCTTATTTCCACACTTAGGCTTAAAAACATGGCGTTAGAGGGTGAGAACTCGAAACAGCCCCCGAACGGTCCCGTGGGTGGCACCAACACCTCCCACGGGACCAACGTAACTCGTAGGAACTGACCCTGAAGCCACGGGTGTCCCGGTTTGAGAGTACGGCAGTAATTTGTTTATTTCCACACTTAGGCTTAAAGGCTTGAAAACATGGCGTTAGAGGGTGAGAACTCGAAACAGCCCCCGAACGGCCCCCTTGGGTGGCACCAACACCTCCCACGGGACCAACGTAACTCGTAGGAACTGACCACGCAGCCGCGGGTGTCCCGGTTTGAGAGTACGGAAGTAATTTGATCATTTCCACACTTAGGCTTAAAAACATGGCGTTAGAGGGTGAGAACTCGAAACAGCCCCCGAACGGCCCCGTGGGTGGCACCAACACCTCCCACGGGATCAACGTAACTCGTAGGAACTGACCCCGCAGCCGCGGGTGTCCCGGTTTGAGAGTACGGCAGTAATTTGCTTATTTCCACACTTAGGCTTGAAAACATGGCGTTAGATGGTGAGAACTCGAAACAGCCCCCGAACGGCCCCGTGGGTGGCACCAACACCTCCCACGGGACCAACGTAACTCGTAGGAACTGACCCCGCAGCCGCGGGTGTCCCGTTTGAGAGTACGACGGTAATTTGCTCATTTCCACACTTAGGCTTAAAAACATGGCGTTAGAGGGTGAGAACTCGAAACAGCCCCCAAACGGCCCCGTGGGTGGCACCAACACCTCCCACGGGACCAACGTAACTCGTAGGAACTGACCCCGCAGCCGCGGGTGTCCCGATTTGAGAGTACGACGGTAATTTGCTTATTTCCACACTTAGGCTTAAAAACATGGCGTTAGAGGGTCAGAACTCGAAACAGCCCCCGAACGGCCCCGTGGGTGGCACCAACACCTCCCACGGGACCAACGTAACTCGTAGCAACTGACCCCGCAGCCACGGGTGTCCCGGTTTGAGAGTACGGCGGTAATTTGCTTATTTCCACACTTAGGCTTAAAAACATGGCGTTAGAGGGTGAGAACTCGAAACAGCCCCCGAACGGCCCCGTGGATGGCACCAACACCTCCCACGGGACCAACGTAACTCGTAGGAACTGACCCCGCAGCCGCGGGTGTCCCGGTTTGAGAGTACGGCAGTAATTTGCTTATTTCCACACTTAGGCTTAAAGGCTTGAAAACATGGCGTTAGAGGGTGAGAACTCGAAACTGCCCCCGAACAGCCCCGTGGGTGGCACCGACACCTCCCACGGGACCAACGTAACTCGTAGGAACTGACCCCGCAGCCGCGGGTGTCCCGGTTTGAGAGTACGACAGTAATTTACTCATTTCCACACTTAGGCTTGAAAACATGGCGTTAGATGGTGAGAACTCGAAACAGCCCCCGAACGGCCCCGTGGGTGGCACCAACACCTCCCACGGGACCAACGTAACTCGTAGGAACTGACCCCACAGCCGCGGGTGTCCCAGTTTGAGAGTACGGCGGTAATTTGCTTATTTCCACACTTAGGCTTAAAAACATGGCGTTAGAGGGTGAGAACTCGAAACAGCCCCCGAACGGCCCCGTGGGTGGCACCAACACCTCCCACGGGACCAACGTAACTCGTAGGAACTGACCCCGCAGCCGCGGGTGTCCCGGTTTGAGAGTACGGCAGTAATTTGCTTATTTCCACACTTAGGCTTGAAAACATGGCGTTAGATGGTGAGAACTCGAAACAGCCCCCGAACGGCCCCGTGGGTGGCACCAACACCTCCCACGGGACCAACGTAACTCGTAGGAACTGACCCCACAGCCGCGGGTGTCCCAGTTTGACAGTACGGCGGTAATTTGCTTATTTCCACACTTAGGCTTAAAAACATGGCGTTAGAGGGTGAGAACTCGAAACAGCCCCCGAACGGCCCCGTGGGTGGCACCAACACCTCCCACGGGACCAACGTAACTCGTAGGAACTGAACCCGCAGCCGCGGGTGTCCCGGTTTGAGAGTACGGCATTAATTTGCTTATTTCCACACTTAGGCTTAAAGGCTTGAAAACATGGCGTTAGAGGGTGAGAACTCGAAACAGCCCCCGAACGGCCCCGTGGGTGGCACCAACACCTCCCACGGGACCAACGTAACTCGTAGGAACTGACCCCGCAGCCGCGGATGTCCCGGTTTGAGAGTACGGCAGTAATTTGCTCATTTCCACACTTAGGCTTGAAAACATGGCGTTAGATGGTGAGAACTCGAAACAGCCCTAGAACGGCCCCGTGGGTGGCACCAACACCTCCCACGGGACCAACGTAACTCGTAGGAACTGACCCCGCAGCCGCGGGTGTCCCGGTTTGAGAGTACGGTGGTAATTTGCTTATTTCCACACTTAGGCTTAAAAACATGGCGTTAGAGGGTGAGAACTCGAAACAGCCCCCGAACGGCCCCGTGGATGCAACCAACACCTCCCACGGGACCAACGTAACTCGTAGGAACTGACCCCGCAGCCGCGGGTGTCCCGGTTTGAGAGTACGGCAGTAATTTGCTTATTTCCACACTTAGGCTTAAAGGCTTGAAAACATGGCGTTAGAGGGTGAGAACTCGAAACAGCCCCCGAACAGCCCCGTGGGTGGCACCAACACCTCCCATGGGACCAACGTAACTCGTAGGAACTGACCCCGCAGCCGCGGGTGTCCCGGTTTGAGAGTACGGCAGTAATTTGCTTATTTCCACACTTAGGCTTAAAAACATGGCGTTAGAGGGTGAGAACTCGAAACAGCCCCCGAACGGCCCCGTGGGTGGCACTAACACCTCCCACGGGACCAACGTAACTCGTAGAAACTGACCCCGCAGCCGCGGGTGTCCCGATTTGAGAGTACGGCGGTAATTTGCTTATTTCCACACTTAGGCTTAAAAACATGGCGTTAGAGGGTGAGAACTCGAAACAGCCCCCGAACGGTCCCGTGGGTGGCACCAACACCTCCCACGGGACCAACGTAACTCGTAGGAACTGACCCCGAAGCCACGGGTGTCCCGGTTTGAGAGTACGGCAGTAATTTGTTTATTTCCACACTTAGGCTTAAAGGCTTGAAAACATGGCGTTAGAGGGTGAGAACTCGAAACAGCCCCCGAACGGCCCCCTTGGGTGGCACCAACACCTCCCACGGGACCAACGTAACTCGTAGGAACTGACCACGCAGCCGCGGGTGTCCCGGTTTGAGAGTACGGAAGTAATTTGATCATTTCCACACTTAGGCTTAAAAACATGGCGTTAGAGGGTGAGAACTCGAAACAGCCCCCGAACGGCCCCGTGGGTGGCACCAACACCTCCCACGGGATCAACGTAACTCGTAGGAACTGACCCCGCAGCCGCGGGTGTCCCGGTTTGAGAGTACGGCAGTAATTTGCTTATTTCCACACTTAGGCTTGAAAACATGGCGTTAGATGGTGAGAACTCGAAACAGACCCCGAACGGCCCCGTGGGTGGCACCAACACCTCCCACGGGACCAACGTAACTCGTAGGAACTGACCCCGCAGCCGCGGGTGTCCCGTTTGAGAGTACGACGGTAATTTGCTCATTTCCACACTTAGGCTTAAAAACATGGCGTTAGAGGGTGAGAACTCGAAACAGCCCCCAAACGGCCCCGTGGGTGGCACCAACACCTCCCACGGGACCAACGTAACTCGTAGGAACTGACCCCGCAGCCGCGGGTGTCCCGATTTGAGAGTACGACGGTAATTTGCTTATTTCCACACTTAGGCTTAAAAACATGGCGTTAGAGGGTCAGAACTCGAAACAGCCCCCGAACGGCCCCGTGGGTGGCACCAACACCTCCCACGGGACCAACGTAACTCGTAGCAACTGACCCCGCAGCCACGGGTGTCCCGGTTTGAGAGTACGGCGGTAATTTGCTTATTTCCACACTTAGGCTTAAAAACATGGCGTTAGAGGGTGAGAACTCGAAACAGCCCCCGAACGGCCCCGTGGATGGCACCAACACCTCCCACGGGACCAACGTAACTCGTAGGAACTGACCCCGCAGCCGCGGGTGTCCCGGTTTGAGAGTACGACAGTAATTTGCTTATTTCCACACTTAGGCTTAAAGGCTTGAAAACATGGCGTTAGAGGGTGATAACTCGAAACTGCCCCCGAACAGCCCCGTGGGTGGCACCGACACCTCCCACGGGACCAACGTAACTCGTAGGAACTGACCCCGCAGCCGCGGGTGTCCCGGTTTGAGAGTACGGCAGTAATTTACTCATTTCCACACTTAGGCTTGAAAACATGGCGTTAGATGGTGAGAACTCGAAACAGCCCCCGAACGGCCCCGTGGGTGGCACCAACACCTCCCACGGGACCAACGTAACTCGTAGGAACTGACCCCACAGCCGCGGGTGTCCCAGTTTGAGAGTACGGCGGTAATTTGCTTATTTCCACACTTAGGCTTAAAAACATGGCGTTAGAGGGTGAGAACTCGAAACAGCCCCCGAACGGCCCCGTGGGTGGCACCAACACCTCCCACGGGACCAACGTAACTCGTAGGAACTGAACCCGCAGCCGCGGGTGTCCCGGTTTGAGAGTACGGCATTAATTTGCTTATTTCCACACTTAGGCTTAAAGGCTTGAAAACATGGCGTTAGAGGGTGAGAACTCGAAACAGCCCCCGAACGGCCCCGTGGGTGGCACCAACACCTCCCACGGGACCAACGTAACTCGTAGGAACTGACCCCGCAGCCGCGGATGTCCCGGTTTGAGAGTACGGCAGTAATTTGCTCATTTCCACACTTAGGCTTGAAAAAATGGCGTTAGATGGTGAGAACTCGAAACAGCCCCCGAACGGCCCCGTGGGTGGCACCAACAGCTCCCACGGGACCAACGTAACTCGTAGGAACTGACCCCGCAGCCGCGGGTGTCCCGTTTGAGAGTACGACGGTAATTTGCTCATTTCCACACTTAGGCTTAAAAACATGGCGTTAGAGGGTGAGAACTCGAAACAGCCCCCGAACGGCCCCGTGGGTGGCACCAACACCTCCCACGGGACCAACGTAACTCGTAGGAACTGACCCCGCAGCCGCGGGTGTCCCGATTTGAGAGTACGACGGTAATTTGCTTATTTCCACACTTAGGCTTAAAAACATGGCGTTAGAGGGTCAGAACTCGAAACAGCCCCCGAACGGCCCCGTGGGTGGCACCAACACCTCCCACGGGACCAACGTAACTCGTAGCAACTGACCCCGCAGCCACGGGTGTCCCGGTTTGAGAGTACGGCGGTAATTTGCTTATTTCCACACTTAGGCTTAAAAACATGGCGTTAGATGGTGAGAACTCGAAACAGCCCCCGAACGGCCCCGTGGATGGCACCAACACCTCCCACGGGACCAACGTAACTCGTAGGAACTGACCCCGCAGCCGCGGGTGTCCCGGTTTGAGAGTACGGCAGTAATTTGCTTATTTCCACACTTAGGCTTAAAGGCTTGAAAACATGGCGTTAGAGGGTGAGAACTCGAAACTGCCCCCGAACAGCCCCGTGGGTGGCACCGACACCTCCCACGGGACCAACGTAACTCGTAGGAACTGACCCCGCAGCCGCGGGTGTCCCGGTTTGAGAGTACGGCAGTAATTTACTCATTTCCACACTTAGGCTTGAAAACATGGCGTTAGATGGTGAGAACTCGAAACAGCCCCCGAACGGCTCCGTGGGTCGCACCAACACCTCCCACGGGTCCAACGTAACTCGTAGGAACGGACCCCGCAGCCGCGGGTGTCCCGGTTTGAGAGTACGACAGTAATTTGCTTATTTCCATACTTAGGCTTAAAAACATGGCGTTAGAGGGTGAGAACTCGAAACAGCCCCCGAACGGACCCGTGGGTAGCACCAACACCTCCCACGGGACCAACGTAACTCGTAGGAACCGACCCCGCGGCCGCGGGTGTCCCGATTTGAGAGTACGGCAGTAATTTTCTTATTTCCACACTTAGGCTTGAAAACATGGCGTTAGAGGGTGAGAATTCGAAACAGCCCCCGAACAGCCCCGTGGGTTGCACCAACACCTCCCACGGGACCAACGTAACTCGTAGGAACTGACCCCGCAGCCGCGGGTGTCCCGGTTTGAGAGTACGGCGATAATTTGCTCATTTCCACACTTAGGCTTGAAAACATGGCGTTAGTGGGTGAGAACTCGAAACAGCCCCCGAACGGCCCCGTGGGTGGCACCAACACCTCCCACGGGACCAACGTAACTAGTAGGAACTGACCCCGCAGCCGCTGGTGTCCCGGTTTGAGAGTACGACGGTAATTTGCTTATTTCCACACTTAGGCTTGAAAACATGGCGTTAGAGGGTGAGAACTCGAAACAACCCCCGAACGGCCCCGTGGGTGGCACCAACACCTCCCACGGAACCAACGTAACTCTTAGGAACTGACCCCGCAACCGCGGGTGTCCCGGTTTGAGAGTACGACAATAATTTGCTTATTTCCACACTTAGGCTTAAAGGCTTGAAAACATGGCGTTAGAGGGTGAGAACTCGAAACAACCCCCGAACGGCCCGGTGGGTGGCACCAACACTTCCCACGGGACCAACGTAACTCGTAGGAACTGACCCCGCAGCCGCGGGTGTCCCGGTTTGAGAGTACGGCAGTAATTTACTCATTTCCACACTTAGGCTTGAAAACATGGCGTTAGATGGTGAGAACTCGAAACAGCCCCCGAACGGCCCCGTGGGTGGCACCAACACCTCCCACGGGACCAACGTAACTCGTAGGAACTGACCCCGCAGCCGCGGGTGTCCCGGTTTGAGAGTACGACGGTAATTTGCTCATTTCCACACTTAGGCTTAAAAACATGGCGTTAGAGGGTGAGAACTCGAAACAATCCCCGAACGGCCCCGTGGGTGGCACCAACACCTCCCACGGGACCAACGTAACTCGTAGGAACTGACCCCGCAGCCGCGGGTGTCCCGGTTTGAGAGTACGACGGTAATTTGCTTATTTCCACACTTAGGCTTAAAAACATGGCGTTAGAGGGTGAGAACTCGAAACAGCCCCCGAACGGCCCTGTGGGTGGCACCAACACCTCACACGGGACCAACGTAACTCGTAGGAAGTGAGTCCGCAGCCGCGGGTGTCACGGTTTGAGAGTACGGCAGTAATTTGCTTATTTCCACACTTAGGCTTAAATACTTGAAAACATGGCGTTAGAGGGTGAGAACTCGAAACAGCCCCCGAACAGCCCCGTGGGTGGCACCAACACCTCCCACGGGACCAACGTAACACGTAGGAACTGACCTCGCAGCCGCGGGTGTCACGGTTTGAGAGTACGGAAGTAATTTGTTTATTTCCACACTTGGGCTTAAAGGCTTGAAAACATGGCATTAGAGGGTGAGAACTCGAAACAGCCCCCGAACAGCCCCGTGGGTGGCACCAACACCTCCCACGGGACCAACGTAACTCGTAGGAACTGACCCCGCAGCCGCGGGTGTCCCGGTTTGAAAGTACGGCAGTAATTTGCTCATTTCCACACTTAGGCTTGAAAGCATGGCGTTAGATGGTGAGTACTCGAAACATCCCGCGAACGGCTCCGTGGGTCGCACCAACACCTCCCACGGGACCAACGTAACTCGTAGGAACTGACCCCGCAGCCGCGGGTGTCCCGGTTTGAGAGTACGACAGTAATTTGCTTATTTCCACACTTGGGCTTAAAAACATGGCGTTAGAGGGTGAGAACTCGAAACAGCCCCCGAACGGACCCGTGGGTAGCACCAACACCTCCCACGGGACCAACGTAACTCGTAGGAACTGACCCCGTAGCCGCGGGTGTCCCGGTTTAAGAGTACGGCGGTAATTTCCTTATTTCCACACTTAGGCTTGAAAACATGGCGTTAGAGGGTGAGAACTCGAAACAGCCCCCGAACGGCCCCGTTGGTTGCACCAACACCTCCCACGGGACCAACGTAACTCGTAGGAACTGACCCCACAGCCGCGGGTGTCCCGGTTTGAGAGTACGGCGGTAATTTGCTTATTTCCACACTTAGGCTTGAAAACATGGCGTTAGAGGGTGAGAACTCGAAACAGCCCCCGAACGGCCCCGTGGGTGGCACCAACACCTCCCACGGGACCAACGTAACTCGTAGGAACTGACCCCACACCCGCGGGTGTCCCGGTTTGAGAGTACGGCGGTAATTTGCTTATTTCAACACTTAGGCTTGAAAACATGGCGTTAGAGGGTGAGAACTCGAAACAGCCCCCGAACGGCCCCGTGGGTGGCACCAACACCTCCCACGGGACCAACGTAACTCGTATGAACTGACCCCGCAGCCGCGGGTGTCCCGGTTTGAGAGTACGACAATTATTTGCTTATTTCCACACTTAGGCTTAAAGGCTTGAAAACATGGCGTTAGAGGGTGAGAACTCGAAACAACCCCCGAATGGCCCGGTGGGTGGTACCAACACTTCCCACGGGACCAACGTAACTCGTAGGAACTGACCCCGCAGCCGCTGGTGTCCCGGTTTGGGAGTACGGCAGTAATTTGCTCATTTCCACACTTAGGCTTGAAAACATGGCGTTAGATGGTGAGAACTCGAAACAGCCCCCGAACGGCCCCGTGGGTGGCACCAACACGTCCCACGGGACCAACGTAACTCGTACGAATTGACCCCGCAACCGCGGGTGTCCCGGTTTGAGAGTACGATGGTAATTTGCTCATTTCCACACTTAGGCTTAAAAACATGGCGTTAGAGGGTGAGAACTCGAAACAATCCCCGAACGGCCCCGTGGGTGGCACCAACACCTCCCAAGGGACCAACGTAACTCGTAGGAACTGACCCCGCAGCCGCGGGTGTCCCAGTTTGAGAGTACGACGGTAATTTGCTTATTTCCACACTTAGGCTTAAAAACATGGCGTTAGAGGGTGAGAACTCGAAACAGCCCCCGAACGGCCCCGTGGGTGGCACCAACACCTCACACGGGACCAACGTAACTCGTAGCAACTGACCCCGCAGCCGCGGGTGTCCCGGTTTGAGAGTACGACGGTAATTTGCTTATTTCCATACTTAGGCGTAAAAACATGGCGTTAGAGGGTGAGAACTCGAAACAGCCCTTGAACGGCCCCGTGGGTGGCACCAACACCTCCCACGGGACCAACGTAACTCGTAGGAACTGACCCCGCAGCCGCGGGTGTCCCGGTTTGAGAGTACGGCAGTAATTTGCTTATTTCCACACTTAGGCTTAAAGACTTGAAAACATGGCGTTAGAGGGTGAGAACTCGAAACAGCCCCCGAACGGCCCCGTGGGTGGCACCAACACCTCCCACGGGACCAACGTAACTCGTAGGAACTGACCCCGCAGCCGCGGGTGTCCCGGTTTGAGAGTACGGCAGTAATTTGCTCATTTCCTCACTTAGGCTTGAAAACATGGCGTTAGATGCTGAAAACTCGAAACAGCCCCCGAACGGCCCCGTGGGTGGCACCAACACCTCCCACGGGACCAACGTAACTCGTTGGAACTGACCCCGCAGCCGCGGGTGTCCCGGTTTGAGAGTACGACGCTAATTTGCTTATTTCCACACTTAGGCTTAAAAACATGGCGTTAGAGGGTGAGAATTCGAAACAGCCCCCGAACGGCCCCGTGGGTGGCACCAACACCTCCCACGGGACCAACGTTACTCGTAGGAACTGACCCCACAGCCGCGGGTGTCCCGGTTTGAGAGTACGGCGGTAATTTGTTTATTTCCACACTTAGGCTTGAAAACATGGCGTTAGAGGGTGAGAACTCAAAACAGCCCCCGAACGGCCCCGTGGGTGGCACTAACACCTCTCACGGGACCAACGTAACTCGTAGGAACTGACCTCGCAGCCGCGGGTGTCCCAGTTTGAGAGTACGGCAGTAATTTGCATATTTCCACACTTAGGCTTAAAGGCTTGAAAACATGGCGTTAGAGGGTGAGAACTCGAAACAACCCCCGAACGGCCCCGTGGGTGGCACGAACACTTCCCACGGGACCAACGTAACTCGTAGGAACTGACCCCGCCGCCGCGGGTGTCCCGGTTTGAGAGTACGACAGTAATTTGCTCATTTCCACACTTAGGCTTAAAAACTTGGCGTTAGAGGGTGAGAACTCGAAACAGCCCCCGAACGGCCCCGTGGGTGACACCAACACCTCCCACGGGACCAACGTAACTCGTAGGAACTGACCCCGCAGCCGCGGGTGTCCCGGTTTGAGAGTACGAGAGTAATTTGCTTATTTCCACACTTAGGCTTGAAAACATGGCGTTAGATGGTGAGAACTCGAAACAGCCCCCGAACGGCCCCGTGGGTGGCACCAACATCTCCGACGGGACCAACGTAACTCGTAGGAACTGACCCCGCAGCCGCGGGTGTCCCGTTTTGAGAGTACGGCGGTAATTTGCTTATTTCCACACTTAGACTTGAAAACATGGCGTTAGAGGGTGAGAACTCGAAACAGCCCCCGAACGGCCCCGTGGGTGGCACCAACACATCCCACGGGACCAACGTAACTCGTAGGAACTGACCTCGCAGCCGCGGGTGTCCCGGTTTGAGAGTACGGCTGTAATTTGTTTATTTCCACACTTAATTTTTATATTTCTACTTGGTTACTGATAATTTTAACTCATATATGCAATTTTTCAGCTTGACTAATTTTTTTGTAAAACTACTTGGTTACTGATACTTTTGTTTTTTGTATCCTATCATTTGTAGGATTTTTGCACGTGGATCAAATGAAGGAGGCAATGGTTTACAACATGATGATTATTTATATGTTGTGGACATTCAGGATAATTTTTTTTATGTGTTATAGCCGTGCAGGCTTTTATTGTTTAGTTTTATGGCCGTGCGGGCTTTTATAATTTGATTGTTGAATTTTATAGCCGTGCGGGCTTTATAATAAGCAGGTTTTTCATTTACAGGTTTTGGAATGTCAAGAAAATAGAGGAAATTCTGCCCAATTTTTTGTTGGTCTGTGAATTATTAAGACGTGTAATATTTTTAAGTTTATATATATATTTGTTTATTAACAGCATTCTCAATTCGCAATTTGTGATTTTTTTTTATTGTTTTGCCTATAATAAATATTTGTAACACCTCGTAGCAACCGATGATGCACTCACAGGAACCCCAATTTTAGGATTGGACAAAAAAAAAATACTTTTTTTTAAATTACAGATAAATATGGTCATGGACTTTGTCCATGACCATTTTTATTTTTTTTTGTCGCGCTTAAAAATGGTCGCGGCCAAAGTCCGCGACCATTTTTTTTATTTTTTGTCACGGTAATGGGTCGCGGACTAGGGCCGCGACCAATTTTTTTTTAATTTTTTTTGTCACACACATGGGTCGCGGCCAAAGTCCGCGACCAATTTGTCACGGTCGTGGGTCATGGACAAGGGCCGCGACCAATTTTTTTAATTTTTTTTTTGTCACGCACATGGGTCGCGGACTTTGGCCGCGACCAATTTGTCACGGTTGTGGTCATGGACAAGGGCCGCGACCAATTTTTTTAATTTTTTTTTGTCACGCACATGGGTCGCGGACTTTGGCCGCGACCAATTTGTCACGGTTATGGGTCACGGATTAGAGCCGCGACCCGTCACGGCATGGGTCACGGCCTAAGTCCGCGACCATCTGCCATGACCCCTCTCGGCCGTGACCATTTTTTGGTCACGGACTTGGGCCGCGACCCACGAAAATGGTCACGCCCGAAATGGTCACGGCCCAAGTCCGCGACCCACAGCTTTGGTCAGGGATTTTGGCCGTGACCAATCACCAGTTTTGGTGTAGTGTCACTTGCAGCCCATCCTCCACATCAATCACCCTACCTAACAAAACATCTTTCAGCAGGGACAACCGGATAGAATCCCCATAAACTATCCTCCCTACATCACCAAGTGCTTCACGCACTGCCTTCGGTCTCACCCGCAAAGAGCGATCCACCTCTATCTGCTCTCCATCACAATCCAGCCCTAACAGTTGCTGCACGTCTATAGGAGTCACAGTCATCTCCTCGAAGTAGAAATGGAAGGTGTGGGTAGTATCCCACCACATCTCCCCCAAAGCGCACAGGACGACTGTCGAATGAGGTGTCTCATCCAGTGCAAATGCCAACCTCCCAAAACCCGCTGATGATATCACCCAACGCACCACAGGTGGGAGATGCTCCCAGATATCCCTGAGTTCCGTCGTCCCACAGGCGTGCCTGTTCTTCAAAGAAATATAAGACTGGAAAAAAGAAAAAAATCTCATCAGAAGTAAAGAAAGAAAGGAATACCAAAGGTCGGGTCACTTACAAGACCGCCAGGATTCACTCTCAAAGAGCAATGATGTGACGTCTCCCGGAGCAAAGTCTGCTCATTCGCAACAGGCTCAAACGCATCAAAGGAGTTCTCACTCCCCAAAGCAAGAGGCGCCCTGGCCCTCCACTCCACATTCACCCAGTCATCAACGGTCAACCACTCCCTGTGGACTGCAGTGCTCACAAAAGAGGCCATTTCTTAAAGATCGGAATGCTAGAACGATTTGTAGAGAAATCGCAGAAAGAGAAAAAATAAAGAAGCTGTGAAAAAATGAAGGGATTCACCCCCTTTATAAAGGATGCCAAATGCTATGCCGATCGGCACTGATCCCAACCATACTGATCGGCACTAACTCCTTACCTTCTCGAGGTAGTCCAAAAGTCAGTGCCACTGCTTAATGGCACCCCTCATACCAGGCCGATCGGCACCCCCCTTAAATTCCCTACAAAAATTCCCAAAAAATACTAGAAAGCTCCGAAAAAATCTCAAAAAATTCCTAAAAATCTCAGGAAGGATTTAGAACATTTTCACCAGGAAAATTTTGCATTTCCTCAAGCGGAACCCCTCTTTCCCAGCGAAATACTCAAAAACCAAGTGAATCTCCTCCCAGCAAAGCATCAGAGGATCTCTAAGGATTGCCTGATCACTTCCCCATCGGAGTTTACAACACCAAAATTGGTTGTTCCCCCCTATGAGGCCTCCTAAAGAAACAAAAGATTCCCCAGCTCAGATAAAAATCACAAAGAACTTTCTCCAGTAGAATCAAAATCCAATCTTTATCCACTCTTAGGTCAGAATTGACCTTGGTCTTGGATCGTCACTTGAGTTAGCTCAAAATTAACCTCAGTCCTTAGTCGTCACCACTCTTAGGTCAGAATTAAAATCGGTCTTGGATCGTCACCTGGATAGGTTAAAATTGACCACGGTCCTAGGTCGTCACCACTCTTAGGTAAAAAATGACCTCGATCTTGGATCGTCACATGAGTTAGGCCAGAATTAACCTCGGTCCTCGGTCGTCACCACTCTTAAGTCAGAATTGACCTCAGTCTTGGATCATCGCCTGAGTTAGGTTAGAATTGACCTCGACCTCGGTCGTCACCACTTTGAGGTCAGAATTGACCTCGAACTTGGATCGTCACTTGAGTTACATTAGAATTGACCTCGGTCTTCGGTCGTCACCACTCTTAGGTCAGAATTGACCTTGGTCTTAGATCATTACCCGAGTTAGGCCAGAATTGACCTTGGTCCTTGATCGTCACAACTATTAGGTCAAAATTGACCTCGATCTTAGATCATCACCCGAGTTAGGTCAGAAATGACCTCGGTCCTCGGTCGTCACCACTCTTAGGTCAGAATTGACCTCGGTCTTGCATCGTCACCTGAGTTAGGTCAGAATGGACCTCGATCCTCAGTCGTCACCACTCTTAGTTTGGAATTGACCTCGATCTTGGATCGTCGCCTCAATTATGTCATAATTGACCTCAGTCCTCGGTCGTCACCACTCTTAGGTCAGAATTGTCCTCGGTCTTAGATCATCACCTGAGTTAGGACAGAATTGACCCTTGTCCTCGGTCATCACCACTCTTAGGTCAGAATTAACCTCGGTCTTGGATTATTACCTGAGTTAGGTCATAATTGACCTTGGTCCTTGATCGTCACAATTCTTAGGTCAAAATTGACCTCGATCTTAGATCGTCACCTGAGTTAGGTCAGAAATGACCTCGGTCCTCGGTCGTCACCACTCTTAGGTCAGAATTGACCTCGGTCTTGGATCGTCACCTGTGTTAGGTTAGAATTGACCTCGGTCCTCGATCATCACCAATCTTAGGTCATAATTGACCTCAGTTATTATATCTTAACCCTAAGCCCGTAGAATTGGCTTTGACTCGTAGAATCGGTCACCCTCATCACTTAAGCCCGTAGATTTGGCTTTGACCCACAAAATTTATCATCCACCATCATCACTTCAGATCCTTAGAATAGACATAAACCTTTGATCATCATTCAAACCATCCCCAGCACACCCCTCAGGTTCTCAGAATCGACCTCGACCCTCTGAATCGGTTATACTCCCTCAAAAGCATTATGTGGTGTCTATTCGACGGTTATCATTTGTTCCAAACTCACCCATCGAGGGGCTCTGTAGACTCCCCATTATGTTACCCCCTAACTCTCATTAGGTCCATAGTACCTCCCTTTATCACTACAAACCCAGGTCATACCCCGAATACTGACCTAAAAGCCATCGAGCACTCCCAGACTACGTTTGACAAAAAAGTCAAACACTTCAGCTCGACCAAGGCTGAATGAATATTCTAAGGGCACTAAAATCCCTTTCCAACGGTCCATCCCGTGCACGATTATGACTTACCATGCAGACGAACGGTCCATTTGACTCCAAGAGGTCACCGAATGCTTCCAGGGCCCGGTTGACCAAAGTCAACTCCTCAAACTGGGTCAAACTCTTTGGAATGTCGAAGTACATCTCCTAACCTTTCCAACGGTCTACCCCATGTACGATTCAGACTTACCATGTGGACGAACAATCCGTTTGCGTCCGAATGATTCCCTGTCCAATGGATCGACAAACTCTTTCGAGCCATATTTGACCCAAAGTTATCTCTCGAACTCGGGAGTGGTCCAAAGTACTTTAAAAGGTATCTGAATTACCTTTCCAATGGTCTACCCCGTGCATGATTCTGACGAACGATTTGCCCTCGGCAGCCAATTTTTTGAAAAGGCCTGAAACACATTGCCAAATGGCAGGTTCCAGACCCTGCCTATCGGCAGGTGCCGATAGGCAGGACTAGGTCTATGCCAATCGGTAGTGACCTGGGCTTATAAAAGGAGGACTTCATCTCATTTGCTAAGGGAGCCCAGATCTGATAAAAATTGCTCTCAGCGAATCCCAAAAACCTCTCTCGAAGACAGCGCGATTTCAGCATCCAAATCCCTTTCTAACTTCCACTTTTCATCATCCTTTTCGTCAAAATTGGTGCATTATCCACTCTCCATCAGCATCCAAGTGGAAGGGCTGCTCTCCAACATTCAAGATCAAGCTCAAAATCTTCAAGAATGTCCAACTTTCTCTTCAAATTCTCTTAAATTCGCAATAACTTGTTTTATTACTTAGCACTTTTATTATCTCATCTCACACATCCTAATATACTTTTTATTTAGTATTATTGCACATCTCTTATTTTCATATAAATAAAACCCAAAAAAAAGGAAAAGAGGGTTTGCTGACAAATTCAAAATTGGGATTCTCATACTTTTCTCACACTTTTCTCACAACTAAAACACTTTTTCTACACACACACACTCACAAATAAGAGATCCCCCATTTGGATTTATGGGATAAACCCCACCCCTCATTTTATATGCGAACTACGTGGACTTTGATACCTTTGTAGACTACGTAGGCATCTCGGGGTAAAACCCGAGACTCGAGTCCTATTCTCACTTTCTCTCTCATTTTCTATCTTCTCTAAATCTAATTTTCTTATATTCTACATACTTGTTCTTAGTGACGTATCACTCCATATTAGTTATTGTTCCATTATAACGATCAACGTAAGAGTAATCGCATAAATCTTAGTTTCTAATATTATCTTTATACCTTCCTACGGATGATTCGCTTTATCTCTCCCATGATACAAGTCGAGGATTCCTATCTCCACTATATATATACACATGCACACATATCACGGGGAAAATAAAAAGGGAAAATAGAAAACATCCATGAGAGACCAAAAGGATGAAATGGGTGCCTAACATCTTATTTCGTAACTTAGCCTCCGAACCCTTCTCGAATCATTTTTGTTTTGTGTGCACCAGTATGTCTTTGGATGCCGTCCTTCGGTATGGCTTCCCCTTTTTCTTTTGTCTATTTTGAGTAAAATAGATTGGCGACTCTAAATCTCTCTACATTTTTACACCTCATCTCAAACGACGTCGATCGAAGCGCTCCTGAGAGGGATATGCGGGACCCGAGGATCCTCCTTCATGCGCCCGCCTACGGCGAGGATCGGGGATGTCCACAGAGGGAAAAGAAATAAAAGAGAGAAAACAAGAAGGGAAGAAAGTAAGAGAGAAAATAGGAGAGAAAAAGGGGATTTCGGCCAAACTCCGCGGGATTCGACTCGAAGTCGTCAGATTTTATCCACGAGGTAAGCGTTTACTTTATTTCTTTCTTTTAAGCATAAATATCATATTATAATTGGTAGTGTAAAACTATAATGATTTTTGGGTTGGGTTTTCGGTGCTTCAAAATGGGTTTTTCTTAAGTCGAACGAATAAACCCCGGATAATATCCAAGTTGATAAACTTAGAAATTAATTAGAAATTAATTATTGGATATGGGTTCTAGGATGATTAAAACCCTGTTTATGTATGTATATTTTGTTGATTGAGGTTGGAGGATGGTAGGAGAGGAGATAAAAGCTTGGAGGTATTTTAATGGCCGAAACAGGGGGCTTGAAAAAGAGGCTGCCGTGTTCGATCAATTGATCGACGGCCAAGGGTCGATCGATCGACCCTACAAAATTTTTGGCAATTTCAGCTAGTTGAGTTTAAATGGGATAAATTCCTAAATAAATTATTTCTAGCTTATATATTGGAGGAAATAAATACACAACTAGGGGAATTCATACCTAGCCATTTAAGGGAATCTATTTGGACTAGGAAGGTGCAAAATGGTGTGGCACCTAATGTACGGTTTTTGAGGAAAATAAATTGTGGAGTTAGATATTAGGAGTTCCTAAAAATGGCGTGGGGGCTTCTAAATTATTCTTGGAGTGATATGTATACCTTGGGTTAATTAAGTAAAACCCAGGGCTTACTAATTTAAGGGTGTTCAGGATGAGTGACACCCGCGGTAATATTTTCGAGGGAAATTATATATATATTATGCGTGTCAAAAATATTTATATAATGCCTACATGTTTGGAGTAAATCCTAGAATACGAATATGATGGAAATTGAGGATAATGGCTAGAGATGTATGAGCGGCTATCCGGGGTCGGTTGACGACTATGATATCAGGTAACGCAATACCTATAGGATTTAAAATAAGTTGAGAGTATACTTATTTAATTAGTAGGAATTGGTATATGTGGAGAATAATTATGATTCCTTAAATTTGATTAAGGTGCGAGTTATAAGTAAGAGAATACTTATAAGTATTAGTATTGTAAGTGTGTAAATACTATAATACTATTACGAATGGGAACATTCAGGATTGTTGCCTATCGCCATGAGAGTTGGCAATTATAACCATTTATATATGAGAAGCGATATATTATATATATATGTGTGTGTGTGTACGATGGGATTATAGTATATATAATATGACACGAATAAATATATCTGTGTATGATTGGTATATTTGTATCTTAGAGGCTGGTTCCACAGGCTTTCGTTTGGCGTAGGGTTGGAACAACCAGATTATATATTTTCTCTAGTGCGATCCGGGGAGGTTTTCGCAATGTGGGTGAATCCCCTGGCTTGAGGAGAAGGGAGAGTATATCCCCATGTCATCTCGTCTCGCATACGAGTGCGATGTGTGTGTACTCCACTTGCAGAGGGAACATGACCGCCTCCGCCGTTGTGTATTTTTACCATGACCATGAGAGAGTCTGGCTTGGTACCGTGGTATAGTGAGTAAACCCGGATTCTGATAGGAACTATGATAATGCATCCTCCAGTTATAGCTCGGTGGGATGGTTATTATGCTTGTGATTGTAATAAGTATAATTATATTCATTGAGCATAGTATATTGCTTGTATATGAAGATGAGATATCACATAAATTAAATATACATATATAAAGTGAAAAGACTGATAAAGTGTATTTCCCCTTCCGATCGATTTATATCCGGATTTATATGAAAATAGTTATAGGTTCTAGTAAGAACTATCTATCTATCGATATATATATATTCGCGTTATGTGCTGAGGGCCTAATGAATCCCGACGATCAATATTGTCAGGTGGTAGTGTATCGGGGGAGTTCCTTATTTGGATTTCGCTTCGCAAGATTCCCCACGTATGAACGTAGCACAGTGTTGGGAATGGGGAGAAGTTTAGACCTTAGTACTCAGGTCTATGGGGATTTTCAGAGATTGGGTGAGATGGATTAGTTAGGAAGGGTAGCTTAACTAGGTTGTTTAAAAACGTATGCGATATGTGTGCACTATTAGAAGAGGGGTGAGGGGTATCTCATGGGAGTGCGATACCAATTTAAATATGAGATAAAATATATTTTAACATATGGAATTTGTGCACTTGCAAAATATTTTCAAAACTCGGGCTCTGACCCATTTCTATATTTTCCTCTCTTGCTCTCTCTCTCTCTCTCTATATATATATATATATATATATATATATATATATATATATATATATATATATATATATATATATATATATATATATATATATATATATATGCAGCAGTTGTGGATGCATGCAGGTTTTCTATAGACACTTCTATCCTTGTAATCTAGATAGGAGGTACTATAAAACACTTGGGCCGATATACCAATTGTATTCATGTCTTCTTTTACCGAAGTTTGATTTACGGCTATTCGATTTTGTTGTATTATATTAAACTGAGTGTTCAGTTATTTTATTTCTTTTTATTTATATATATATAAACTGTGTCAATGTTTTATTTAAATGGATTGATTAAAAAGATTAGTTAAATACAATTTTGACACCAACCTAATAGGTTATTAGTAAATAAATTGGTTTTGGACAATGATGGTAAGAATGCACCATATGAGACTCTTGTTTTAATTTGGAACATGATTGATCGCCCGGTATTTTATTAGGCGGGGTGTCATAGTTATCTCTGGGATCCTTATAAAGAATAGTCAAAGAACTTATGACTTCCCTCAAATGACATATGGTCCTGCTACTACTTATGAATGGCGCTTGTATAGCTCAAACTCAAAGAGGCTACAACGAGGGAGATATGACTAATAAGTTTAAGTTCTTCTAGATCCATGAACTCAAGAAGAGTTATGCAACACACAAAATCCATAAGAGTTATTCCATTAAAGTAAAAATTAAATCTGATAAAGTGATATGTTCATCCCTCTTCACCCATGTCGTATAATAATCGAGCTTATGAAAAATATGAAATTAAAGTAAGAGTGCATCAAATCTATTCACTATTTCAAAGCAACATTTCAGAAGGTTGTATATGAGACTAATATGCATCGACTCAATCATAATAGAAACAAAATAATTAGGGGAGGTATCCAATCATGGGGAGCATTTGATCAGGGGAGAAGCTAATAACATGATGTTTTGGGAATATGCACGTGTACTCTTTTTTCTTTAATTAGGTATTCCCATTTGGTTTTACAGTTAAAGGTTTTAACGAGGCAACACTAAGCGTGTCCAATACCGATTCAATGATCACAAAAATTGTACTCTTTTTCCTTCACTTTGGTTTTTTCCTCAGTAAAGTTTTAATGAGGAAATAATCATTGAATGTTGGATATAATGTACATCCAAGGGAGAGTGTTATAAAATATTTATTTAAGTGAATGACCACTTGTATTCAAGTCCACTGGTATTTCGTAATTATTAATGGATCGATTGGATTACCTGTTATGTACTATAAATATGGGCCATACCCCTTTAGTATTGATAGATCAATGAAATGAAAAACTCACTCCCTTTTAATTTCTCTGGTATCCCTTTTATTTTACAACATGATTTTGTTTATTAAAAATGACATTTATCGTGTACATGTTATTTTACAGAAACAAAATATGTGTTTTCTTATTTTCACATAGCTCATGTGCGTTTTAAACCGTAGGATTCATTTAAGAGTTATAGGTAACTATAGGATTGCTTTCGTTCATCATAGTTGTACGTCTGTATATCATTATATGTATCTAGTTTCCTTAAGTCGTTAGATCTGTGAACCGTAGGATTAATTGCCATATAAGAGAGTATGAGACTATTATCATTCACTAGTTTTTACTTGGGTGGCTATTTTTAAAGAAAGGAAACCAATTGTTGACCTCTATAACTAGAAAACCAAGGTTTGATAAACCACCATTAATCCTCTCTAACCAACCGACCAAGGCTTGATAAACACCTCCAGTGGATCTATCCGTCGTTCTTGAATATCTCACCGCCGAAGACTACTTCGTCTAAGTCTACTGTTGAGGATAAATAAAGATGAATTTAATTAGGATATTACTGAAATCAAAGTGTTTATTATTCATAATATTAGAAATGGCATTCTCTTGGAGTATTGGTACGATATTATATTAGTTCATGGGGGCTCTTGTTGTAGTCATCGGGAATGGGTAGGTTAATTAATTTTGAATATGAATAGCTCCCATCTTTTACATCCTCACCCGTTAATGAAAGGTCACTACATTTCCTTCAAAACTGTTCCAATTCTGTAACCATATAGAAATACATTGATTATCCCAAAATTCCATCCTTACTTCAATCCTATTTGAGCACAGAGTTTGAAAATGCCATGCATTTATTGAAGATACTAATTAAAGACACGTGGCAGATCTAGACATGGAGACATCATATTTAAATAATTATATTAGATACCATGTATATTAGTGAAAATTACCATTAACTTATATATTTAATCTTCTATATTGCCTAACGTTTGTTCTTGATATTTATATATTTTACAAAGTTTATTTAAGCTTCTACAGGTATTGTGGATGCATAGTGTGAAGTTTGATGCATTTCAAAAAACTTTCCTCGCAAGATAAAACTTTAGGAGTATATTGGTAAATTCATACTTATGAATTTTGAATTTTTTACATAATTGTGTAGATCTTTGAATTATCTTCGCGTAGTCGCCAACCGCACGTCATTTCGAGTTCTAACGATCAAGTTATGGACATTTCCATTAAGTGTTCCAGTTATGTGGACAATTGAGGATTCCTCCGAGATAGAGGATATGTTGGTTATTATTAAGTTGTTAAGAGAATCGACGCAATATGATAAATATCATATCATCCGATCTATAGACTATTAGGTGATAGTTCGGCTCCTTCAAATTTTCTATTTTCGCTCTTTCTTTTTTCTTTATTTTTGTTGTAAAAATCTAATGTACTATAAATATCAAGTTTTTTTTTTATATTAGGGAGAGTTGATAATTTGGAGTCCCATATAGTTTTAGCTCTCTCTTCTTTGAGTGATTCTCTCCCTTTCTTTCTCCCCCTCCTAGGTATTTTCCATTTTCATGGATATATAAATCATTATTCATCATTACTTTCATGTATTCAACCTTAATAACATAGTTTGTATACTTTCACAGTTCAATTTAATTGCTTTGTAATATAGTTTGCAGTTTAATATCAATAAATTAGTGTTATCTTTTAAATAAGGTGTAAGAATCAGGGTCTTAGCTTGAGTACACTTAATCTAAAATTATAACATATAAAGAAATGAATATCAAAGTTATACTATTTTAGAGCGAATATTACAGACGAAAGATGACAGAAAAATAGATGGGAACCATGTCCACGGGTCTAGTAGTGATTATATAAGTTTCAGTGGACAAAAGCCATAGGTGAATGGATTACAACAAGCTCTCTAGTTCACTTTAGATTTGGATAGCATAATAGTAGGAAAATAATCTCTTTGTCCCCTGAACTAGGGATCATGTGCACTGTTTATATGCGTGATTAGTTGAGATAAAAAGTGTAGGAGGGTACTTTAGATTGTAGATGGAGGCGTAACCCCTATTTGAGTATAGTAATGATAAGCTAACTTGGCCAGAGCTTTGGATTAGTAATAGAACATGCTAACACAATCCTAATGAAGATAAAACTCAATTTAAACTCACAAATCTCTCGTGTATAACTCAGAAAAGTAGTAATGGAATTTTAGAAGTAACTCAGTGTGACACCCCGACTAATTAAATACCGGGTAGCTACTCCTTTATTAAATTAATATAAAATGCCAAGTTGGTTCAGTTAATAGCATCACTGTCAGAAACATTTTAATAATTACTAACCACCTACTATATAAAAAGTAAGTTGTCAAATTTTAAATTAAATCTGATTAACATCCAGTAAGTGAAACATAAAAGAATAACATAACCATTCACAATAAAGTCCCAATAGTGTAATCAACAATTAATAAAGAGTCTGAAGGAAATACTCCTCACAACAATCCCACAACTGAAATAATAAAACAAATCTAAATCCTGAATTAATTACAATCCACAATCTGAGTAACTGAAATGTAAAATGTCTCTAAAAGAAATAGGCGACATGCCCTACAAATGATGAAACTGAATATGGAGTCAAGACAAAAAGGAAGCGTCTACTGTCAAGGCCCTGTAACTTCCACAACAGCTACAGCTCGTCACCTGAATAGAATTCCTACGCATGGTGTCCTTGTGGCTGGGCACCTAAAAAGGTTTTTACAAAAATAGATTTGAAAGCAAACGGGTCAGAGCCCTAAAGTGGAGAGTATTTTAAAACAGCAAGTGCTTTAATAACATTAAAACAATGAATGCAAAATACATGTTAGGACGTGCGCTCACATGAAATACTCACCTCTCGACTAATTGTGCACTCCTAACGTACCGTACCCATCCAAATGATATTCATATCTAACTAATCCGACATAACTTCTAACCTTTCTACTCAAGTCCCACTATACCATCCTACGTTATCGATTAAAAAGAGAGCTTTACTTTAATTCTCAATTATTAGCAATACAATTCACTACAGGTTATCCTTTCTTATCTTCAACAATTATTACGATAATTACACTACACAATATAAACATGAAAGTTCTCATCATTTAACCGTATTTTATTCACGTCTTAAATATACAATACTAGCACCCCGAGACTAAGTTGCGGTGCACACATACTCTACTATCCCATCCCGGTACATCACATACATAAGGATCACGCATTCCGAATCTCTCAAGAATCGTTCTCAGATAATAGCAAATCACAAATAATGGAGGCGAACACAGTCACATCACATGGGTCACGTACATACCTACGCTCCCACGATCAGCAGACTTATTAACTTCCCAATAAGACCTTCTCTGACCTATGTCCTCGAGGTACCAATCTAAATCCCCCCCGTAGGCACACAAAGACTAGATGGCCCTAAGCGAACGCAAACCTCCCGTGATAGAAAGTATGGTAGGTATGTCATACACATAAAATCATATATACTAAGCATGCACACATCTTAGTAATTACCATAATTTATTAGAGGTACATCTAGCCCTTATACCAAACTTTTAGTTTTACACAATCACATGTCCCCGATTTATATGTATTTAAGTCATCATTTATTCTCACATCGTGCTTAGTCACTCACGTCCTAATCCACAAGTATCATTTGGATCAAATCACTATTCTTCATTTTTCTCCTCAATATATCCCAAATATCCCAACTATACCAAGTAGTTAACAAGGTAAAGTTATCTATACAATTAAACAAGGTTACGGGACCCTAGAAATCAAATCAGGCCAAAAAGGACATTCTGTCAACTCGTTAGAAGTCTCGTTCGAACGAGGTTGTTCGTACGAGAGTTCGTTCGAACGAAGTGGGCATCTAATGAGATCTCGTTCGAATGAAAGGAATCGAACGAACATCCAACTCGTTAGAAGGCAAACTGTCAACTCGTTAGAAGCTCGTTCGAACGAGCTCGTTCGAACGACCTGGGCAGGTCTTCTAACGAGGTGTCAGTTTCGAGCCCCGAATTTTCCTATCTCGTTTTTCCCAATTCTCTTCACCTCTAATCTCATCTAAACATCATTCCAACAGTAGTTCAAGGTTTCTAATCATTCCTAAACATACTTAGGTCATATTTTAACATATTTATGGGGTCAAATCATCCTAAACCACATCTAATTATCAAATCTCCCCAATTTTCCCCAAACCTTATGGATATGAACCCTAGAATTTAAAATCATCAATTTCCATAGATAAATCCGTTCTAGTAACATAAAAAGTAGTAATTCTTTTAATCTAATCACCCAGTAACAATTCTACATGCAAACCTATATCAAAATTTTAATTTATTACTCCAATTTCATGGGGTTTTATAAATCTCCCAAAAACAATGCAAATATATCAATTTTCTAAGCATGGAAGAAGCATTCGCTTGAAATTAACGAAATTAAACCACTTGCGTTGGATAATTCTCTGAATTTGGTGTTGAATGATGAAGGTTGCACCCTCTCTTTCTCTTCCAAGGTTGAAGGTTGAAGATGGAGGTTAGGGTTTTCTCTTTTGGTAACCTCTCCTAACTTCTCCTAAAACTCCCGTTGACCTCTAATCACTTAAGTGTTGGTAATGGGTTAGTGGGTTATTAAATTCCCTTTTTTTAATTCCCAAAATTCGTTGGTCATAAATCCCCAAATTTCAAAATTACCAAAATACCCTTTTTAGTTGCCGGTATGGCCTAATAATGCCCCGGGACCCAAACTAAACCCCCGGCTAGTGTTTTTTGACTATTTCGACCCTTCTGGACACGTTGGCGCACTCAAAATGACCATTAGGTTGATGAAAATAAAATTCACTTTTTAATTAAAATAATTACGTTCCTGACGCGACTGTCACGCGCGTCCCAACAAAATTTCCCAAATTGTTGTATTTCTATCTTGCGATAATTTCAATATTTCTAATATTCATATACTGCCATATATACACATTATAATCAAATACCAACTCACACCTCGTTAGTATTTTATTCAGATTAATTCTCAATTAATACACATTTAATTTAATTAATCCCATAAATAAATATCCATAAAAGTACGGGGTATTACACTCAGCTAGAGAAAGAGGGAAGTAGGCACCCTAGATAAACATTGGCAGGCAGGTAAACACGCCAAAAAAAACACTCTCACGAATCTCTGTCACGTATTAAAAGCTTCGTAATAAAAATGACAATGGTGGGTGGGTGAAACCCTCTGGGTTGTAATAACTCTCTCTAGCAATAACTTCTTGACTCTCAAAAGGAGCATCCCATCCTCAAAGGTGGTTGGGGTCCTTAAATAGTCCCCCCACCATCCCCGAGGCAACTCAGTCATTTATGACTATGAAAGACATCCCTCATACTTTATGTCACAACATTAAATACCTGATGCACTAGTTGTCTCCACGTCATAAACATTAAATGCCAAGACATACCTTTTACCTAACCACTGTGTGTTAGGGGGCTGTTGTCGCAGAGGTGGATCACCAACGGCCTGACAGCCCCAAATACCAAGGTAGTTTACTCATGTGCAGGTCTGACATTTTTTAGCTGGCTAGTGACATAACCTCCAGTGGATGTGACATTAAGTAAAGGGTTGTTTGGTTCACAATTCAACTCCCGATGGAACTCCAAGCTACTCCGCCCGAGGTTCCACGATCAGGGTCCTTAGGTGTTTTTACCAGGTGTATCTAAGATAGTCAAGACAAGCCCCAACCGTGCCTCACTTCTCAATCCTCCAAACCAGGTCCCTCTAAAGTTCCCACGGCGAGGTCACTTGATAAAGAATGAAATCTCTCCCAGGCCCTGCCAAGCCTGGTGTCTCGCGAGTACCGTTTGACCTCACACTAAAACTCATTATTATTCTTGTTACATCATTACAACCGTTATAGCTTACAATCAACATAAATAGAAATACAATATGACTAATATAACAAGCTAAAGTATGAGTTGCCACGCCAAGCTGCCTCGCTTGAGATGCCTCGGTTGTTTGATCTCCGACACTATTGCCAATTAGGAAATTATCCCTAATCTTAGGATTACCTTCAAGACCCCTCTACATTTGACCCTTCGTGGAGAGATTTGTTGGAACAAGAAATGTCTGCATGAAACTTCTCAATCGGATGAACCTGCTTTGCGTGATATAGTTGTCAATCTATGAATAAGAAATTCTATCCCTCCTTTCCCGTTAGAACCGTAGCGATATATTCGTTGGGAAAAAGTAAAATTCTCCCCGATGTACCTAAGCCAAAGCGCCATTCTCATTGGGACTTGGGCGAAGGGACATAGCCGCTTTTTCCTCGTGCTGGTCCCCAACTGTTCTAGCTCTAATGTTTGAAATTCTCCCGAAAGGCCTACTAACCTTTTTTAAATACTCATTTGGACTTTTGGTAAATGAAATTCTCCCCCGTGGTGCTTCGTTACTTTTGAAAAATGATGAGACATGTGGCGAGGGGATGTCGTAGCTTTGTTGAACCGTTGGGGGATCTCTTTCATTAGAAGTTCAATGGATATGCCTGACAAAATCTTTTGGCGCCAAAACTTAAACTTGTTGAAGAAGGAAACTCTTTCTGTTCTCTATGCGTCACTTCATTAATGACGTGGTGCTATCTTTTCAACTGCCAAAGTACTTCCCGAAGTGCCACGTGTTCATGTGAAATGATTATAGGCGGCCGCGCACGTGCGAGGGTGGGGAAATCTAAACGCCGAACTTGGAAATTTCAAACGTGCATATCCCAACACTTAACCTTTCTTTTCTCTTACTTTGGCTTAGTCTTCCTCAAGCTTCCATTTCACTTTAAAGAGAGAAAGTCTGTGAGAACTCCATTGCTAGAACTCCATTGTTATTCCTCTTTCCTAACTTCTTTGTTCTGTTACCTTCTATACCACCACTTGTGATCGTGTTTCTCCATTCTCTCTCTTAAACCCTTCTTCCTCAAAGCTTTTCTATTACTGTGTCATTATTTTCCATGGCGTCCTCAATAAACCCCACTGTGTATGACACCGGTGTTTTGCCTGCCACCCCTACCACTGCCACCACCCTGGATACTGCCCGCCAGGAACAACTAAGGTTTTACCATCGATGACTTATTTTTGGACAAGGTGATGATTTTTCTGGTGCATGTAAGAGGGTCCATTTTTCTTTTATGTTTGACCCTCTATTGTTGGTTGATGAAGACGAAGCCTCTACTGAGTAGGGTTTTCTTCCTCCCGAGGGAACTCTCTGATTTCTTTTGGAGCGAGGGGACTTCCCGTCGTCCTACATTGAGTTTGAAGTGCCCCGGGGTTCTACCGCTCAATTTTCTATGTGGAACTCCCACATGCAGATCTCTTATGCTGAAACGTTCACCAAGATTGGACTGCAACGGGCTAAGTGGTTCGGTGAGTTCACTCTGCCCAAGAATAATGTTGCCCTTCCTGTTCTGGTGTCTCACTGGAATGTTACTACCCATACCTTCATCGCTGTGTGGGGTGAGTTTACGGTGACGTTAGAAGATGTGTGTGACCTCTTGGGCCTTGAAGAGACAGGCCACGAGCCTTATACTGATAAGGCTCTGGATGCCCAAGAGACTGCTGATCATTTGGAGCTGGACCGAATATGTCGAAGCTGCACTGGTTCATCGAATAAGGCCACTTTCTCCCCACTTATCAATTATTTCTTCAAAGATTCTGCTGAAGGTAGTTCTTTTGTGGGTGACCCTGGTCAAGGTACATTGCTGGAACTTCTTACTTATATCCTTGTCATTCTTTCTCATTTCCTTTTATCGGGAAAACCCAATAATCAGCCCCGAAGGGATCTTATCAATATATCCCTTCATTTGGCCTGAGGTACCAAGCTTTCCCTGGCTACAATCGCCTTGGGATCTCTGTATACATGGCTCGATAGGACCCTCTTCAACATGGAACAATCACTTGTTCATTATAACTTGGCAAATTTTTCCAACTATGTCCTTTTGACGAGCTTCCTCTATGTTCGTTTTCCTGTTATAGCGGCTAAGATGAACCGTCCTCCTTCTGGGGAAAGAAGTCTGCCCCCGCGCTCCTATATTTATCATAAGAAGCTGAATCGAAAGGAGTTGATCCCTGTGATTGATCGTTTTGAGGACTTTGTTATGAGACCCTACGAAGAGGATATCTTTGTTCACAACTATGACTTTTTCCAACATGAGGCCAAGTTAGTGGAGGTAGGCACAGATATTGAAGATCCTTCGCTGGCCGTGGTTATTCTATTCTCCCCTTGGTATCTTCCCTCCTATACTGGGTGGGGATACACTAGCGAGCACTACAATCCCAATCGATGCAGCCGCCAATTTGGTTTTGATCAGGGGGCTCCTCGCCCAGTTTTTCAATCGTCAAACCCCAAGGTTTATTTTAGCGAGGCCTGCTCCCTATTTTCGTCCACTGCTGCATGGGGAATAAGTTTTGCAATGGCTAGGCGAGTAACTATTCCTAGTAACAAAAGGCAAGGGGATGTGTCCTCTCTGTTCGCTACATGATACTGGCAGAAACAAGTGGCTGATATTGGAGATGGGTTTAAAGGGCAACTCCATCCTTGGGGTTGAGTTCCCTATGAGCAAGACCCCTAAGGAATGTCCCACTGAGCTTCCTCCCCTTTGTTCCATGATTCCCACTACTACGCCCAAACGCAAGAGTGATGCTACCTCTAAGAAAGCTGACCCTTTGACCAAAGCTACTACTGATGAACCTTCAGGGCAGAAGGCAAAGAGCGGGACTTCTTCCAAGTCCAAGTCCTAGACTAAATCTCAAGCTCCCAAGGAGGCAGTCCCCATTTCCCCCGTTCCTCCTCCTATGACTGCGGAGAGAGTTGAGGAGTTGAGAAGGAAAGTTCAAGCTGAGGTGGCATGCATAGACGTTGAGTTCCAACGGTGTGTTCTAGTTCTTCCTCCACCGGGAACCTTCCCCACCATCCAAATTGATCCCACCGATCCCACAACGAAGAGGAGAAAGACTTCAAAGCTTCTTCGAGGTAGTGGCCCTAGTGCATCAGGAACGAGGAAGAAAACTCTGGGTACCATGTCCCAGAGGAGACAAACTCCTGAGGTGCAATTATCTCCTACCCCCTCGCCTGTCAGATCTGAGGTATGTATACTTATTCTATTATCATTTCCCATTTTCCTAAGGAAGAAGAAAAAGAAGTACATTTGCTTATGCATTTTGGTAACTTTGGTGCAGGAGGTTGAAGAAGAAAGTGCCAACCCCCCTACCCCCCCCCCCCTCGTGAGCCCTTTCGTGGGGGGGGGGGGGGGAGGCGTTTCGGTGTTTCTCCACCTGGTGTGACTCCTCCTCGTTCGCCCAAGACCGGGCTTACCTACTCCCGCCGTTTAGCCTCTCATCATGCGAGGGATATTGTCATGGGGGGATGCTGTTGACTCTATGGGTGTCTCCTCGCAACTAGAGAGAACTCTCCCCACCCTTTTTGGTTTATCTTCTCCACTCGAGCTTCTTCTGGCCATCGTTCTGGCTGAAGAAAATGAGCCCGAGGTATGATTTCCTCTATACTTTGTTTGGTATAACATCCTAACAGTTTCACCCCTTTATTTATTTATCATACTAAACCTTGAGATTTTGGGATGCCTTAGGTGGAAGTGTCCTCGTTGTTAACCAACATTTTTCTTCTCACAGAGCTAACGAGACCATTGACCATAATTCCCCTTTTTCGTACCATAACTGAGGTAAGTGACATTTAGGGGTACTTCTCCCTTTTTTTTTTATTCCACTTTTTCTCTTTTTTTTTTCTTTAACACTGGACTTCATGCTGCAGCTTTCTCCCAATCTTTCTCCACTGTTTCTCGAAGGTCTACACGCGTATAAGGCTAAGGTTGGTGCTTCTGCCCCTCGTGGTTGTTTTTCTGTGTCCACCCCCGTTGAGGCCTCATTTGGGAGCCCACCATATTCTCCCAGTGAACAACCCATGCTGGACTTAGTCCCCTATGTTGGTGAGGGAGTTTTTCTTGCCGTTCTGCGATAAGGGATCCCCTTGTGGCTTCTGAGGTAATGAGCCCTCCGCCAATGGTTCCTTCCCCCATGGCTACTATGGTGACTCCCGTTCTTTCCCCGGCCATGACTGAGGTATTTCCCTTAATTATATGCATTTTTGTCAAAGACATTTCACAAACTCTCCTATAACGGTGACTTAACAACGAAAACATTTGTTAAGTTTTTTTTTCATAAACTCCACCTATAACGGTGACTTAACAACGAAAACACTTGTTAAGATTTTCATAAAATCCACCTATAACGGTGATTTAATAATGAAAATGCTTGTTTAAGATTTTTATAAACTCCACCTATAAAGGTGACTTAACAACGAAAACGCTTCTTAAGATTTTCATAAACTCCACCTATAACAGTGACTTAAAAACGAAAATGCTTGTTAAGTTTTTTTCATAAACTCGACCTATAACGGTGACTTAATAATGAAAACGCTTGTTAATTTTTTTTTCATAAACTCCACCTATAACGACGACTTAACAAAAAAAACACTAGTTAAGATTTTCATAAACTCCACCTATAACGGTGACTTAACAAGGAAAACGCTTGTTAAGATTTTCCATAAACTCCACCTATAATGGTGACTTAACAACGAAAACACTTGTTAAGTTATTTTCATAGACTCCACCGTAACGGTGACTTAACAATGAAAGCATTTGTTAAGTTTTCATAAACTCCACCTATAACGGTGACTTAGCAACGAAAACGCTTGTTAAGATTTTCCATAAACTCCACCTATAACGGTGACTTAACAACGAAAATGCGTGTTAAGTTTTTTTTTCATAAACTCATTACTTTTCTTATATCAGGTTTCACGAGAGACCTCTCCACCCGTTCTTTCTCCTATTGTCTCACCTCATTGGGAACCTATCGTCTCGGAAGATTTTGGCAATGCTGACCAAGGTTCCACGACCGGCGCTGCAGTGGAGAGTGAATCCGGGTGCGAGCTTCCTCTTCCTAATTTGGATTCTCATGCATTCTGCTTAATGGTCCTTCAACATTATCCCCAAATGTCTTCCACTCATTGACTAATGATCGAGCAACTTGTGATTCACCATCCTGAAACCTTCTCAGTGGATTTCTTACGTTCCAACCTCTCTGTCATGAGTTATAGGCTGCAAGGCATGGCTACCGTTGTTGCAGAAATTCCTAGCACTCCCACTGTGACTGTTACCAGACCACTCCTTAACCAATTTCTTGTCTATTTGAAAGAGTTAGGTCGTTATGGTTTTCATTTTAACTGTCTTATATCATATTTAAAAACTTTGAAGAGACAGCAACTGATCAGGCAGAGGGAACTATTGCAGAAGCATCAGTAGGACCAACGGGCTGAGGAAGCCAGGTTGGCCAAAATAGCACCCCTTCTAGAAGAAATTGATAGGTAGGTAGATGATGCCAAAGAGGCTTTGCATCTGGTCAAGCTGAAATGAGAAAGACTCATCATCCAACGCGTACAAGTACAAGCGAGGTTGGAGGTTTCCATCAATGCCCAACAGTCTTGCACTACAACTTCATCAGGCCTTTCTGGAGATTTTTTTTCATCTTCAGACCTATGGTTCATCTTAGGCTAGTCAACACTTGTATATATATCTTCCTCTTGCTTCTTTCTATGTAATTCTTGGGCACCAGTTCCCAATTTTGTAATGCTCTATCATTTACAAATGAATGAAAACTGTATATTTTCCCATTCGTCTGTATGTTACAACTGCTTTATAAATTTTTGTATTTATGTAACTCTTTCATTCTATTCAAGTCATAACTAAAAAATTTATATTCATAACAAAATCTATTTACAATCATGGTTCAAACTTAATTGTCTACACATGATAAACCTTCAGCCATTTATTGTTAATTTTGAATGGCTTGTCCTCCTCCATTCTAGAAATTAAGCAATAGCCAGAGTCATGAGCTTCTTTTACAACAAAAGGTCCCTCCCAATTGGCTGTAAACTTTGATGGAAGCCCCCTGATGTGCTTCACTGCTGCTTTCAAAACGAGGTCTCCCTACACGAACTTTCTGGGCCTTACCAGATTATCATATGCCCTGGAGAGATGTTTCGTGTACATTTGAAAGTGTTGCATAACATTATCTTTGTGTTCGTCTAACGCTTCCAACTGCACATGTATATTCTGAGGGAGCATGCTGCTACGTAAGGTGTATCAGGCAGAGGGAACTTCTAGCTCCATTGGAAGGATTTCCTCTGCCCCATAAATAAGCGAGAATGGAGTGTACCCCGTGGGTTTCCTCTTAGTTGTTCGATAGGCCCATAACACAACTGGTATCTTGTCATCCCACGATCCTGAGAAGTCCTCCATTACCTTATCCAGAATATTAACCAACGTTTTATTAGTCGCATCGGCCCGAACGTTTCCCTTTGGGTATGCCATCGTTGAAGTATGAGGAACAATGGAGTACTTGTTTCTAAGCATTGTTACTTCTGTATTGATGAAGGGCATCCCATTATCAAATAGAATAGCTTTTGGGATCACTTTATGAAACACTCCGTTGTAACTAGTGTCCATATCTTCCCCCTCGAAGGAGGATGTATTGCCCCCACCAGGTCAAATACCCAAGTGTGAAAAGGGTAAGGCGTTGCGAGAGAGTGTAAGTCCATCGATGGGGCATGGATTATGTTTCCATATAGTTGGCAAGCTTTTCATTTTTGAACGAAATCAGCAGAATCTTTTTCCATCATTGGCCAATAATACCCCAACGTTATCATCTGATCATAGAACTTGACCCCTCCTACGTGAGCTGGATCGTGCGCCTGTTTGAGGACCTCAGCTTCTTCTTCCTTCGTGATGCAACGTAATGGCCTGTTGAAGTATCCCCTTTGATAGAGCTGCCCCTTATGGATATAGAACCTTGGGGCCCTTCGCTTTAGTCCTATCGCATCATTTTTTTCTGCTGGGACAACTCCATTTTGAATGAAATCAATATATGGTTGCCTCCAGTCTGTTTGAGTTTCAACGAAATGATATTCAGCTGCTTCAAAAAATATCTGACACTTATCGCACTTCTGTTGTAGCACGACCGCGTCCTGCTTCATTCTAGGCTCGAAATATCCCTCTCTTTGAATTCTCCTATAAAGAGGTACCTCGGTTGTTTTGCAGTGATCTTCATGTGTTTTATTCAACCTTCGCTCTACTTCTTCTGGGCCAATACATCTTGATAACCACCCCCCTGCATTTCTGCAGTATAGATTTCCCTGGGTTGTAAAATATTGGGCCAACTCTCTTAGCCCCATTGCTCCTTCGCCAGACTCCAGCTGCTTCATAATCTCTCCCCTCCAGTCAGCATCCTTCTCCATCGGTAGAATTAATTGTACCACCGAGGGAGCTGTTCTCCGTTGGATCATGATAATAGTTGTATTGTTCTTTATGACCATTTTCTGGGCAATAGTTGCATACGCATCTGGATGGTGGTTCATCGTTCTGGGATGTCTCTTAATCTTAGTTCGATGTAACTGGCTGAGGAGCCTCTGAATGATCGTTTTGTATAGTGCTAGATTCATATGCTTCAACACATATTCTCCGTTTACTAGCTGAATCACCAAGTTCAAATCACCATTAATGTAGAGTGAACGAATTCCCCTTCGAAGAGCCTCCCGCATCCCCAGCACTAACGCCTCGTACTCTGCTTCGTTATTGGAACAAGGGAAATCTAACTTGTAGGAAAGGCAAATCTCTTCCATTCCTTTTAAAAGAATAACCCCTACTCCTCTTTTTTTTCTGCCGCAAATCCATCGAACTGCATCGTCCACTCCTCCTCAGTTGCATCGAGATAATTGGCTTGTAGGTCATCTCCTAGAATGTCTTTTTTAGGTGGTTCAAATGTTCCTGATGGAAAAATTGCCAATAGATCGGCATATTCCTGGATCTTGATCGCGCGAGGAACTACACATTTTAAGTCGTATTCTGAGAGGATGAGGAACCACCTAGCTGCCCTGCCAATCAATATAGTTCTTTCCAATAAATACTTAATAGGATCGCGTTTAGTTACGATATGAATTGTAAAAGACAGCGTATAATGCCTAAGTTTTTGTGCTACCAAGACTAAGGCTAAACAATGCCTTTCTAATCTGCTATATCTAATCTTTGGCCCATCTATGATTCTACTGAGGTAGTAGACTGGTCGTTCTTTCCCATCAATTTCTTGTGTCAGCAAAGCTCCGATGGACCTCGTGGTAGATGTGAGATATAACTGCAACGGTGTTCCTGCTCGTGGGGGGAGCATGGATTGTGGTGAAACCAGCAGATTCTTCAACCCAGTGAAAGACTCCTGGTGAACCTCTTCCCACCTGAACTTCGTGCTCTTTCATAACAGCTGCATCAGCGAGTGTGTTACTTCGGCCAACCGAGGCACAAATCTCCTAAGGTAGGAGACTTTACCGAGGAAGCTCTTCAACTCCCTCGCCGTTCTAGGACTTGGCATTTCCAAGATCGCTCGCTGTTTGTCCTGGTCTATTTGCATCCCTTGTCGATCAACCACAAAGCCTAAGAATTTCCCACTCGTCACTCCGAAAACACACTTTAACGGGTTCATTTTCAACTTATACCTTCTACAACGAGAAAACACCTTCCTCAAATCGCTCAGGTGGGACCCCTCCTCCTTCGATTTGATGACCAAGTCATCCACGTAGAATTCTATAAATTTGTGGAAGAAGTCATGAAAGATGGCCATCATCATTCTCTGGTACGTCGCCCCAGCGTTCTTGAGTCCAAACGACATCATCCTGTACATGAAGTTACCCAACGGCGTTCTGAATGTTATTTTCTCTGCGTCCGAGGGGTTCATCTTGATCTGATTATACCCCATATACCCATCCATAAAGTTATACATCTCATGACCAGTCGTCGCGTCTATCAGGCTATCAATGGAGGGTAGGGGGAACTCATATTTAGGACAAGCTCTATTCAATCTCTGAAGTCCACACAGATCCTTATTTAGTTTTTGTCCTTCTTCACCACTGGGAGAATACTGGACAGCCAGAGTGGGTGTTGTATTGGTACGATGAACCATGCCGTTAGTAGGCGCTGAACCTTTTCTTTAATCTTTAGGTCCATCTTGGGCTTGTATGTTCTTATTTCCTATTTCACTGGAATGGCTGAAGGCATTACGTTCAACCTGTGGAAGCTTACTTCCTCATCCAGCCCTTCCATTTTTGTGTATTTCCACGCGAAGACATCTATAAAATCTCGAAACAATTCGACCAAGGCCTCTCATTTTTGATTGATGATATCCTTCAAGATGAAGATAGGTCTTGGATCCTCTCCTTCATTTCTAGGTTCAACTTCTCCAACTCTTGTGCCTGGGGCTTTGGTTGATACACTATGTAATCTAGTTCCTCAGCGACTTCCTCCACAAATTCTTGTATGTTGGAATTGTCTATCACCATACATTATCCCAATTGACCTACCAGAAAGCACTCGTATATCGGGTCAACCTCATCATCAGCTTCCTCGGCTGCCTTCTCACACCGTTATAAGCGATACACCACCTTTCCCTCTTCAGTAATAACCTTCCTGCATTGTCTGCTGATAGCAGTGACTGCCTTCCTCTTCTTTTCCCTAGGATCCTCGACCATCCTTTTTCCAGGGAACCGGCTCAGCACACTTTATCTTATCCCCAAGCTGCTTTGAGATGCGTTGGGGTCGAGGGATCACCTGGTGAGCCTCTTTGGCTATTACCTTCGTGCTACTCGCAACCTCTTTACTTTGCCCATTCACGGGCCCCATCCTTTCTCTGATTAAGGGAACCCAGGCTTCCTCCATCCTCCTAGTTAGGATCCAAACATCTTCTTCCAACTCAGTATAAAACGCCGCATCCACCAAATGTGCCTCCTCAACAGCGAAGGGCCTCTTTGTAGCCCTAATGGTTACCTTTGTCCCCTTGATATTCGCTTTAGCGCATTGGTGATATGTAGAAAGAACTAACCCTTGGTTGTGCATCCACACCCTTCCTATCAGCAGATGATAGGAAGTTGCACTCTCTATCACGTGGAACTTTATATGGGAACTCAAATTTCCCATCACAACCCCCACGTTAATGTACCCAATGGATTTAGAAGATTGGTTATCATACCCCGAAATTACCAAAGGCATGGGAACCAACTTCTCTTCTGGAATATTGTTCGCGTGAAAGGAGTTGATCGGCATGATATTGATGGAAGCTCCTCCATCCATGAGAGCCCTTGCAAAGCTAACTCCGTTGACACTGGCAGTCACATATAATGGCATGTTATGAGGGAACCTTATGGCTCTATCTGCGTCACTAAAGGTTACCTCTAACAGAAACCTTCCCACCAACCTAGCCATGGGTCCCTTCCATCTCAGTGATGGGACTGCGTTCTTCCTCGCAATATCAAGTATTGCCTGGGTTATCTCCAGCCTAATCTCCTTCGGTACCCCCACTTGGTCGAAGAACCAAGTGAACTTTGGGGACTTCGAAACTGCGGAGTATTCCAGAGCTAGATCTATTTCCTCTCCTCTAACACTGTACACCTCTTCCGCATCCTTGTATATTTCTTCATCATAAGCCAACACGACGTTAGCCATTCCCCTGGTGCAAATATCCAAAGCCTCCTCATACTCCTCTCCTTCATCATAGGCCACCACGAGATTGGCCCCATGCGCTGGTAGGGGGTTGTTGTTAACGTTTTATGGGGGGATCTGAAACGTTCCCGCCTTCATGTACTTTTCAATGATTCTTCTTAGTGTTAAACAACTCTCTGTCGGATGCTGGATCTTTCGATGGATCTGACAATATTTAGGATCCGCCTTCGTTACAGCATCAGGTTCTTCCATCAGAATGCCTTTTGGTTCATAAACTGTTCCCCCTTGGACCATCGCGTTATAACAACTCACAGCCTCTTCTATCGTGCAAGGAAACGATGGCGGGTCTTCTCTGTCTCTTCCAAACTTACTCTTGCTATCCCTCTTCGCTTCCTTGCCCCTATCTTCCTCCTCGGCGTACCCTACCCGTGGGGGCTGAGACCTCCCCCCCCCCCCCCCCCCGCGGGTTGCATTGGTTTCCTGAACATCATGGGTACTACCACCGAATTGGGTCTCACCACCAAAGATATGTTTCTCGCTGCTTTCAAGAATGCCGCAAAATTCCCCTCGCATGTCTCGTTGATAAGATAACAGATGTATTCAGGAAGCAGTCCCTCAGCACAAATTTGTAATAACTTGGACTATTTGGCCTCCTCCCTTACATCGAGGGACCTTTTCACGAACCTTCGAACATAGGCCACCACCACCTCCCCAGGTCTCTGCTGCTCCCTACCGAGTTGGGTCAAGGTAAACTCATCTTCTGCCAGAAAGAACTTTTGGACAAACAATACATGCATCTCCTCCCACGTAGAAACTCTATTGGGCTTTAAACGGGAGTACCAGGTGTATGCCTTATCGGTTAGGGATTTGGAAAACTCACTCAATCTAAGCTTCTTATCATTGTAATGTGCTCCTTCGGGTTCCCACCTTTCCCTATATATTTTTCAAAGATATGGGCAATATAGTCCTTTGGGTAAGGCTCATCGTTGTACGCTTGAGGATAGGGTGTTCGAAAGTCGTCATAAACCGAAGACACCTCGCAAGCTGATTGCGAGGAAGCCCACATGAACTTCAACATCTCTTTTCTCATCTCTTCCATGGGCGAGGCTACTGGAGAAACCATCAACGGGGCCATGGGTTGAGCGCTCATTACAACTGAAATGAACGATACCGATGGTGTTGTTGAAACTCCTGAGGTTCCCACTGCTGGATTCACAACAAAGGGTACGCTTGCTGGGATCGTTCCTATAATACCTTCACCTGGTGGGGCCATTGGAGATACTCCTGGTGTTACGAAAGCATTATCCTCCAATCCTCCCAGCATAGTTGAAGCTACTGGAGTTTTTAAAAACTCATAAAACTTGCTCATGAGGATCGCAATCTGGGCGGGTACCAACCCCGCACTCATGGAAGGTTGTGTCACCCCTGGAATGTCTGACGTCGTCGAAACTAGAGGTACCTCTAATCGAGGATCCCCATCCCTTAGGGCCTCTTGCTCCCTCACGACCTATTCTTCATTATGCTGGATATCATCGAAGTTGAGTCTTCGAGTAGCATTATCTTGCGCCATACTCCCTAGCTAGGAAAATGCCTCCCCAGCAGAGTTGCCAAATGTAGGAGGGTACTTTAGATTTTAGATGGAGGCATAACCCCTATTTGAGTATGGTAATGATAAGCTAACTTGGCCAGAGCTTTGGATTAGTAATAGAACATGCTAACACAAGCCTAATGAAGATAAAACTCGATTTAAACTCATAAATCTCTCTTGTATAACTTCGAAAAGTAGAAATGGAATTTTAGAAGTAACTCGGCTAGAGAGAGAGGGAAGTAGGCACCTTAGATACACATTGGCAGGCAGGTAAACACGCCAAAAAAAAACACTCTCACGAATCTCTATCACGTATTAAAAGCTTCGTAATAGAAATGACAATGGTGGGTGGCTGAAACCCTCTGGTTTGTAATAACTCTCTCTAGCAATAACTTCTTGACTCTCAAAAGGAACATATCCTCCTCAAAGGTGGTTGGGATCCTTAAATAGCCTCCCACACCATCCCCGAGGAAACTCAGTCATTTATGACTATGAAAGACATCCCTCATACTTTATGTCACAACATTAAATACCCGATGCACTAGTTGTCTCCACGTCATAAACATTAAATGCCAAGACATACCTTTTGCCTAACCACTGTGTGTCAGGGTGCTATTGTCACAGAGGTGTCTCACCAACTGCTTGACAGCCCCAAATACCACGGTAGTTTACTCAAGTGCAGGTCTGACATTGTTTAGCTGGCTAGTGACATCACCTACTGTGGATGTGACATTAAGTAGAGGGTTGTTTGGTTCACAACTCAACTCCCGATGGAACTCCAAGCTACTCCGCCTGAGGTTCCACGGTCAGGGTCCTTCAGTGTTTTTACTAGGTGTCTCTAAGATGGTCAAGACAAGCCCCAACGGTGCCTCACTTCTCAATCCTTCAAACCAAGTCCCTCTAAAGTTTCCACGGTGAGGTCACTTGATGGAGAATGAAAGCTCTCGCAGGCCCTGCCAAGCCTGGTCTCTCGCGAGTACCGTTTGACCTCACACTAAAACTCATTGTTATTCTCGTTACATCATTACAAATGTTATAACTTACAATTAACGTAAACAAAAATATAATGTGACAAATACAACAAGCCAAAGTATGAGTTTCCTTCTACAAAAAGAAATGTAGAGTGACAGGTGTCATGCCTTTATAGGTGAGGCAGGTGTACCTTTACTTGCATTAGTGGGAGAATAAATAAAACCATTGTTTACTACCAATAGTGAAAGAATAGAAACATATATGTGCCATTGCGTGTCGGGTCTGTGCTGCTGACACCATCTTATCGTTTGGCTCATGATGACCTTAACAGTGTTAAGTAACACTGCTTAAACAGTCAGAGATTTAACTAGGACGACCACCCTCATACATGAGACGACCTCTAACCTAGACAACTGATAGGTAAGATTTTTGTATATATCTTCATGTGAAATCCTCTCCAATCAAAATCCTTGAATACCTACAAACATGATAAAACTTGCATAACGGTAAGTAAGGATGTCAAGTCAAATCTAAGGAGTGAAACAATAACAAAATCACGTAATTCATTTTCATATTATTCTTTTTTAATGATTTTTTAAAGGGATTATTAATTTTTATAAACTATACTATTTTTTAAAGTACTAACTAAGATGTAATATCTAATAAGAAAAAACAAAATTGTGCTAAAAATCAAACTAACTAAATTGGACTCACGAGGGCTTAAAAATTCATCCTTAGAATTGGAGATTTGCCCTCATTAATCATCATCCAATACATGGAATAAACAAATAAAAACATGCAAGGATTAAATCAAGAGAAATTAAAGAGGAATATATCAAACCCATTTGTTCTTGATTTGGAGCAACTCTTCAATTACGAACCAAAATTCTCTAAATTACAATCCCTCACTAATATATTTTATTCTAAAATAAGAACTACAAAATAAGAAAATAAAAAGTAATTACAATATACAATGAATGAATTCATAATGGACTCTTAAATAACTAAGGAGGTTTGATAAAAATACAAATCCTCTCATTATAAAAATGTACATTAGAGTTCAACCGAGGAAATAAATTCTACATCATCACTTTATGTTGAGATAATTGTTAAAAATGCAAATATTCATCATAAAGGAATGGCAAAGAAGTTACTTCCAAAATTGATGAATTCAACCATATCACTCTACATTGAGATAGTTTCTAAAATTACAAAAACTCACTATAGAGGGGTGGAGTGAAATTCATCCAAGAGATAAATTCTACTACACCATTTTATATTGAGATATTTGCTAAAAATGCAAATACTCTGTATGGAGGGGTGGAGGAGAATTTATCACACAAAGTTAAAAACTAAAATGAGGATTGGCTTCAAGTGCCACAAAGTCTTAAATTTATAGGGTGCAGATGGAGAAGGGGAAAATTGGGCTTGGTAATTGTGCATGAAGGGTGAGAGGTGTGAAAGGGTAATTTGGTAATGTACACACATGTGCATGTGTAATGGTTGAGGAAAATATCTGATTTTCTTATGAGGGTAATTTGGGGATCTTCAAATGTGCAGGTGGGTTGAAAGGGTGAGATGGGTATTTTTAGAAAATAAGGGGTATGAGACTTTTAACACACATGTGTGCTAGTTTTCATTAAACATTTTATTTAAATATCGATTTTTCATAATTTTTTTGTAAATGTCATTTTATAGTTGGAGACCATGTTGAACATAACTAATATATTACAAAACATATCGAGTATGTTTCAATTCAGAATTCACCTTGATATTTTACACATTCCTGAGTTTGGAAGGACGTGTGATTAAACAACAATAAATTGTCCACGATACACCTACGAGTATGGGTGGTTACGATTCATTACACAAATATCCCCGGACTTTATTTAAGTTTTATTATATCAAATAAAATAAAATAAAATAAAGGGGACATGATGAGAATTATACTTGGATATTTCCCGAGTTTTACTAACCATTTGCAATATTATATTATTATGTCAGAAAGATATTATTTTGTAGAGGCTTCTGAATGAGCATATATTGAGCGACACGAATATCAAGTCATTTTTCAAAGACATGATAGTTTGAGATACACCCCATGAAATGTAATAATTAGGTTGATTTCATTTTTTTCGAGTGGGAATTGTAAATGATATATGTATTTTATTTTATTTTATGATAAAAAGAAATACAGGGGGCAAATGGATATTATGATGTAACGTCGCTTGTAGTCTAAAGCTTTTTTGACTTCATCCACGCCAATATTAGATTAATGAACCTTCAGAGTATAGTAACATCCAAGTAGCCCATTACAAAAAGCTCCTTCAACTTCGTTCGCAAAGAGTTTAGATGGATCAGATAGTTATCACTGAGAGAATGACAAACATGTAGTCATCCTTCAGATATGACTTAATATTTCAAGAACTTTGTGAGAACCGATGAAATTGGTAAGTAGTTGAACCACAGTTGTTGTGACTTGACTCGTGCGGAGAAGTTGGTCATCTATGCAAACAGACGAAGGACCATGCCTGGTTTGTCATTCGAGAGGTATGGGCTCCTGTCCTGAAAAAGTGATACAAAAGAATGAGTTTATGAAAAATCTTAATAGGTATTTTCATTGTTATGTCACCGTTACTCGTGGAGTTTGACGAAAAATCTTAACAAGTATTTTCATTGTTATGTCACCGTTATGGGTGTCACCGTTATTAGTGGAGTTTACAAAAATCTTAACAAGTGTTTTCATTGTTAAGTCACCGTTACTGGTGGAGTTTGACGAAAAATCTTAACAAGTGTTTTCATTTTTAAGTCACCATTATGGGTGTCACCGTTATTGGTGGAGTTTTACAAAAATCTTAACAAGTGTTTTCATTGTTAAGTCACCGTTATTGGTGGAGTTTTACAAAAATCTTAACAAGTATTTTCATTGTGAAGTCACCGTTACTGGTGGAGTTTGACGAAAAATCTTAACAAGTGTTTGCATTGTTAAGTCACCATTATGGGTATCACTGTTATTGGCGGAGTTTTACAAAATTCTTAAGAAATATTTTCATTGTTAAGTCATCGTTACTGGTGGAATTTGACGAAAAATCTTAAGAAGTGTTTTCACTGTTAAGTCACCGTTATAGGTGGAGTTTACAAAAAATCTTAACAAGTGTTTTCATTATTAAGTCAACTCTAACGGTGGAGATTGCGAAAAAACTTAACAAGTGTTTTCATTGTTAAGTCACCGTTATAGGTGGGTTGTACGAAAAATCTACACAAGTGTTTTCATTGTTAAGTCACCTCTAACGGTAGAGTTTGCAAAAAATACTTAATAAGTGCATTTTCATTGTGAAGTCACCTCTAACGGTGGAAGAAAAAACTTAATAAGTGTGTTTTCATTGTTAAGTCACCTCTAACGGTGGAAGAAAAATCTTAACAAGTGTGTTCTCATTGTTAAGTCACCTCTAACGGTAGTGTTTGCAAAAAATATTAAAGAGTGGTAATTTGATCAAGTCAATAATACGTACATGCACAAGAAACCTCATCGTGATTAAAACAAGTAAAAAAACATGTGCATGCACTAAAAGATTAATCGAGGATGATGAAGTAGTTATGATGTAAATCGTAATAATACTTTCACCAAGCTTAGTTGAGAATGATAAAAGAGAATGATGAAGTAGTTATTATTTAAACCATAATAATACATCCACAAAACTTGAGAACGACGAAGTAGTTATTATGAAAACCTTAATAATACTTCCACCAAGATTGGTTTATAATGATAAAAGAGAATGCTGAAGTTGTTATTATGTGTCCACAATAATACTTTTTACCAAAGCAGAGTTATGAACAATTACAATAAAATCATGGATGCATGTTCATTTAAAGGAATGGGGGCAACACTCATAGTATATCATTCGTATGAAAATAATGATAACGATGTCCTTCGGAATAACCTATGAGATCAAAGCCTTAAAATGAGATTTAAGATATGAGATATGAGATATGAAATTGATGTATATCACGTAACTGAGATATGAAATATGAGATTGCATTATATCATAAAATGTAAAATATGAGGACATCATCAATATGAAATGAGATATAAGATTATTAGCCACGATCCACAAGTCTATCGAACATATGAAAATTAACTAAAGTTATTTCGTACATACAGTTGATATATTTCAAACATGTATTAATATGTCAACTATATATATGAGGGGGAAAATGTAGGAGGGGATTAATGATAAGCCTCTCATTAAATTATTAAATGAGATTAGAGATGATTAGAATTGACAAAAGTCCATGTGATTATGCGACTGGAGTATTATTATGTGCGTTGAACATATCACGTGTATTTGTGTATTATTTATGTATTAACTAGACAATATTTTTAGTATTGGGAGTTTTGACATATGTTATGGGACACATGCCACTTAAAACAAGACATGTGTCACCACAGGTTATTTGACATGTGGCGACCCAATTGAGTCGGTTTTTCTATAAATAAGCCTCACCCCATACATTTGAGAGAGAGATTCTTGGGACTAGAGGAGTCATTTTTCTTGTCTTATGAGTTTTTAGAAGAGTTTGAGAAAAGAGTTTTGGGAAAGAGTTTTTGAGAAGAGTTTCAACACCTACCACCTCTCTGAAAAATCACCACAATGAGTTTTCCGAAAAATAGTATGAACCCACAAACTACTCTAACTTTGATTCCGAATATAACGGATACGTAGGCACAACCGAAGTTGCTCAAGTCAAACACGTGCTAAAATTCGATATTTTCCCAAATTAGACTACTTTCTTACATTTGGCGACTCTTCTGGGGAGGTATTTACGATTTTTTTATCGTGTAATGATAGTTTGCACTCGAAAAAGTGGATGGAGATGGAAAAAAGAGGTGGACAACACAACTTCTGCTTAAACACTTACGTAAAAAATAAGCAACTTCATTGGAGATAAGTATGTGATTTTCTTTCTTATAATATATTCTATCTAGCATCAAATGTCTACTACAAAACAAACAGATGTGCTTGATAGAGTAAACAAAAAAACTTTTAACATTTATATCTTGAGATTATATATTTTAGATTTCCATAAAACTGATAGGATAGTGAATTGTTCAAAAGATATGTTTGTGCCAAGAAAACCAACTGTTTGCATGTGTGATGGTCATTTAAAATTGACCTTAAAATAATAGTTATCCCTACTTCAAATTATTCTAGGGTCTACTCCGGCTAAAGGCTAAAATTGAATCCAATCTAGTTGTAGATTCCTATCCGGTGCAAATGAGACGTGTTGGTCGCCAATAAATCCAACTACCGGAGAATTTTCTTGGATTTTTATGGATTTATATTTTGTTCTTGAAATGGGCACTTCACCAAACCCTCTAAAGTGGGTCATATCTTTCTGGGTTCCTCGTGAGAAATCTATGGAGTTAATCGTATTCGACATTAGGTTTTAGTCATGCTGCGGTATGTCGCGGTGTGCGTGGTGGGATGGAATGGTGTGTTGGTATTTGAATTGGTTTGGATTCTCAAACCAGATTATTGGAGATATTTTTTTTCCCATTGTTTTGTTTTTCTGGTAAGCCCACACCTTGTCTGCCGTTGCCCTCCACCATGCCAGTGGTGGGAAATTCACCATGAATGAGATATAAAACTGACCCATCATGGTTGTGCAACCCGATTTAACCCAGAGGTGAAAAATGAGCAAAACCTCGTCTATTGAGAAAAGAAGGTGATTCATTGTGATCCAGCATATGGGGTCTATCTTTAGACATATCATAGACCCTAGTACACCACAAGTTCCCCTGGAGAACATTCGAAACCTCTCCTCCTCGCGTTATACCTCCGGCTAGCACAGTTTGTGAGGGAATCTTATAGTATATTTATGCGTGTTTGGGTCGACAAATACATGTGTCTGGTGAGATTATATATATATATATATATATATATATATATATATTGACGTCTTAAGATAGGAAGAGGAGATAAGTTATGTTACCCAGTCATTCTCATAAATGAAATTGCTGTTACTAACTCTGGGCAAAAGTCAAAGGTACACCTAACCTACGAGTATGGACTATAGTTGTATGTCTTTTGGGAATGGAACATTTGGATGCTTGAGTGACGTTTGATGTTGTATCATAATTAATACCTACGTGTAGCTCAAATGCTAGTATGTTTTCTACTGCCAACTGCCAAAAGTAAATTGTACCTAGTTGCAGCTCAAATGCTAGTATGTTTTGGTAGTGTGATATGTGATTTGACTGGATATTAAATAGTGTCTTGTACGCACTCACAAAACGTCTTTATTATAAATATACCATACCTTATGTGATTTTTTGTTGGATTGAGATAGCCCGTGAGTTATGAAACAATAGAACTCAACCATTAAAATGAATAGTTGAATATTTATTATCTACATATTTACTTCTTAAGATTAGAGACAATAAATTTTATTATCTTGATTTTATTTTATAAATAATAAAATACAACCAAGGGGTATATTCGAATATTTTTTTTGGTATCTCTTAAATATTTGCAAAAATCATTCTATGAGCTTAGAATATATTGAACACAACACATCATTCTTGAATTTACATATGATACATGTGGATCTTGTATACACGATGAGCTACACCACCTCAGATACAACTATTAGAGTTTCCTATAAAATAAAATTATTGGGGTTTACTATAAGATACAACCGTTGGGGTTTTCTTGTACAATTTATCGCATGATATATCTACAGGTTATGTTATAACATAAATCTAAAAACGAGTTAGAGGAAGTGTAGTGAGTTTTCATCTAAATACCGAGTTTTCATAAAACATTTTGTAAATATCATTTCATAGTTTGATACCATGTTGAACATGACTAATATATTACAAAACATCTCGGGTATGTTTCAGTTCAGAATTCACCTTGATATTTTACACACTCGTGAGTTTGAAAGGACGTGTGCTTAAACGACATTAAATTGTCCACGATACACCTACGAGTATGGGTGGTTACGATTCATTACACAAATATCCCCGGACTTTATTTAAGTTTTATTATATAAAATAAAATATAATAAAGGGATTTATGATGAGAATTGTATTTGGATATTTCTTGAGTTTTGCAAACCATTTGCAATATTATATTATTGTGTCAGAAAGATGTTATTTTGGAGAGGCTTCTGAATGAGCAGATATTGAACGACACAAATATCAAGTCATTGTTCAAAGACATGACAGTTTGAAATACAACCCATGAAATGTAATAATTAGGTTGCTTTCATTTTTTTCCGGGTGGGAAGTGTAAATGATATATGTAATATATTTTATTTTATTTTATAATAAGATAAAATAAAATAAAGGGGCAAATGGATATTATGATGTAACGTAACTTGTAGTCTAAAGCTTCTTCGACATCATCCACGCCAAGGTTAGATTGATGAACCTTCAGAGTACAGTAACGTACAAGTAGACGATTACAAAAAGCTTCTTCAACTTCTTTCACAAAGAGTTTAAACGGATTAAATAGTTGTCAGTCAGAGATTGATAAAGTCGTAGTCATCCTTCAGATATGACATCATATTACAAGAACTTTGCGAGTATTGTGGTAAGTCTTCTTCAGAAGTGTATTATATTACAAAAAACCCGATGAAATTGGTAAGTAGTTGAACCACGGTCGTTGTGACTTGACTCGTTCCGAGAAGTTGGTCATCGATGCAAACAAACGAAGGACCACACTCATTTTGTCATTCGGCAGGTATGGGATCCCATCCTGAAAAACTGATACAGAAGAATGATTTTACAAAAAATATTAACAAGTGTTTTCATTATTAAGTCACCGTTACTGGTGGAGTTTAAACGAAAAATCTTAACAAGTGGTTATTATTGTTAAGTCACCGTTATGGGTGTCACCGTTATTGGTGGAGTTTTACAAAAATCTTAACAAGTGTTTTCATTGTTAAGTCACAGTTATTAGTGGAGTTTTACAAAAATCTTAACAAGTGTTTTCATTGTTAAGTCACCGTTAGTGGTGGAGATTGGCAAAAAATCTTAACAAGTGTTCTCATTGCTAAGTCACCGTTACTGGTGGAGTTTGACGATAAATCTTAACAAGTGTTTTCATTGTTAAATCACCGTTATGGGTGTCACCGTTATTGGCGGAGTTTTACAAAAATCTTAACAAGTGTTTTAACTGTTAAGTCACCATTATTGGTGAAATTTTACAAAAAGCTTAACACGTGTTTTCATTGTTAAGTCACAGTTACTAGTGGAGTTTGACGAAAAAGCATAACAAGTGTTTTCATTGTTAAGTCAGCATTATGGGTGTCACCGTTGTTAGTGGAGTTTTACAAAAATCTTAACAAGTGTTTTCATTGTTAAGTCACCGTTATTGGTGGAGTTTTACAAAAATCTTAACAAGTATTTTCATTGTTAAGTCACCGTTACTGGTGGAGTTTGACGAATAATCTTAACAAGTATTTTCATTGTCAAGTCACCGTTATGGGTGTCACCGTTATTGGTGGAGTTTTACAAAATTCTTAACAAGTATTTTCATTATTAAGTCACCTTTACTGGTGGGTTTTGACGAAAAATCTTAACAAGTGTTTTCATTGTTAAGTCACCGTTATAGGTGGAGTTTACAAAAAATCTTAACAAGTGTTTTCATTGTTAAGTCACCTCTAACGGTGGAGTTTGCGTAAAAAACTTAATAAGTGCATTTTCATTGTTAAGTCACCTCTAGCGGTGGAAGAAAAAGCTTAATAAGTGTGTTTTCATTGTTAAGTCACCTCTAATGGTGGAAGAAAAATTTTAACAAGTATGTTCTCATGGTTAAGTCACCTATAACGGCGGAGTTTGCGAAAAATATTAAAGAGTGGTAATTTGATTGAGTCAATAATATCTACATGCACAAAAAACCTCATCGTGATTAAAGCAAGTAAAAAAACTTGTGCATGAACTAAAAGATTAATCGAGGATGACAAAGTAGTTATTATGTAAATCGTAATAATACTTTTACCAAGCTTAGCTGAGAATAATAAAAGATAACGATGTAGTTATTATGTAAATCATGTTAATACTTCCACCAAACTTGATAATGATGAATTAGTTATTATGCAAACCAAAATAATACTTCCACCAAGCTTGGTTGAGAATGATGAATGAGAATGCTGAAGTAGTTATTATGTGTCCACGATAATACTTTTTACCAAGGCTGAGTTATGAACAATCACAATAAAATTGTGGATGCATGTTCATTTAAAGGAATGGGGGCAACACTCATAGTATATCATTCATATGAAAAGAATGATAACGAGGTCCTTTAGAATAACTTATGAGATCAAAGCCTTAAAATGAGATTTAAGATATGAGATATGAAATTGATGTATATCATGTAACTGAGCTATGAAATATGAGATTTCATTATATAATAAAATGTGAAATATGAGGACATCATCAAGATGTAATGAGGTATGAGATTATTAGCCACGTTCCACAAGTCGATCTAACATATGAAAACTGACTAAAGTTGTTTTTTACATACAGTCGATATATTTCAGACACATATCAATATATCAGCTATATGTATGAGGGGGAAAATGTAGGAGGGGCTTAATGATAAACCTCTCATTAAATTATTAAATGATATTGGAGACGATTAGAATTGACAAAAGTCCATGTGATTATGCGACCGGAGTATTAATATGCGCGTTGAACATATCACGTGTATTTGTGTATTATTTACGTATTAACTAGACAATATTCTAGTATTTAGAGTTTTGACATATGTTATGGGACCTATGCCACTTAAAATAATACATGTGTCACCACGGGTTATTTGACATGTGGCGACCCACTTCGGTTTGTTTTGCTATAAATAAGCCTCACCCCCATACATTTGATAGAGAGCTTCTTGGGAGTAGAGGTCATTTTTCTTGTCTTATGAGTTTTTAGAAGTGTTTGAGAAAAGAGTTTAGGAAAAGAGTTTTTGAGATGAGTTTCAACACCTCCCACCTCTCCGAAAAACCACCACAATGAGTTTTCTGGTGAATAGTATGAACCCATGAAGTACACTGACTTTGATTCCGAGTATAACGGATACGTAGGCGCAACCGAAGTTGCTCTAGTCAAACACGTGCTAAGATCCGATATTTCCCCAAATTAGACTACTCTCTTACAGTTGTAGAGGATAATAATCCACTTGAAGACCCGAGGATCAAGGAGTCCCTAAGGTTCCAAGGGTTGGAGCCATTACTTTGAGGGTGTAGAATAAGGGAAGACATTCTCATAATTTATTTTGAGCATAGGGGTCGACCTCACGTTACGGGGAGGTTAAAGATTTTAAATTTGACCTCGACCACTTGGTGATGTGGGAGGATCTCAAAAAGGACCCTGACTCCATCTATCAACACATGAACAATGCCGTTGATCTTTATGGATACCATGGTCATAGTAAATATTTTAAGTTTATGAAGCCTTATGATCTAGACACGCTATGGAGGTTGACACAACAGCGTCTTGAAGTGGTAAGTTTATCGAACAAGTTTTCCTCTTTCATTTTCCACATTTATCACTTTTTTCTACTCCTTATTTTTTTGACAGATCTGCATGGACATAAATATTTTGAGAGAATAGGCTGTCATAAATCATGTGGCCTACGAGGAGTAGAGAACTATTATAGAGGTTTTAACTAAGGAAAATACCGATCTTAAAAGTAGCCTACAGGAGATAGACTACAATCTGAAGAATACTTGCACTAAGCTAGAATATAAAGATAAAAAAGTCATAGCTAAGATGATCTGCCTTAGTTGGCCTTAGGAGGAGGTCACCAAGTTGAAGGACTAGGCCACAATAGATGCAGTTAAGTTTAAGTGCTTGGAGAAGGCCTTGAATAAGGCTAAGGATGACCTAGAGTTATCCAAATAATATTTGGATGTAACTAATCATAAGCTTATGACGGTTGAGGAAGCTTTGGTAAAGGAAAAATAGGCAGCGGTGGAGAAGTACAAGTCCTCTGTTGGTTATAATGTGGACAACCTGAACTTGTTTCATAACAACTATGAAGAATTGAATAATGGGGTCATGAAAAACTACAATGATATAGCTGATGAAGTAAAGAAGTGGGAAGGTGATGATATAGAGGCTATGACCCTTGTTGCTGAGTAGTTGGAGGAGGATTCCATTTTTAAAGATGATGAAATTAATGAAACTGGTCAAGTCCCTACCAATGAGAAAACTCTTCTCCCAGTCGAGGATATTGTTAGTATTGATTCCCTGCCCCTACTGCTACTGATAATGTTCCCTTAGCTTGATCCTCAGTGTTTGTGTTGGGTATTTTTAATAATCTTTGTAATGAACATTTTATTTTTTTTATTGTAATGATCAGTTATTTATCACACTTGCTATCTTCTCTACATGTTTATGCTTATTATGCTAATTTTGAAAATATTTACATGAGTTTGACTGGATCATATTATATTCAAAATATTTTGCACAAGTAAATGTGGTTAGATATCTTCGACTTAGTTAGTTATAGCCGTAAGGACTTATTATAGCATATTGCATATTTGCCATGTGAACTTACTAACTTCTTTGGTACTTGAGATGTGCTTACAAAAATGTTTAGACTTACGATCATGTGGTTGGCATATTTCCAGCCTGATCTGCCTTACTAGCTACCAATTAAGGGGGAACCTAAGTTGCCCTTACTTGGAACCTGCCAATGATTTTTTCCATATTACTGGTCATGGGGACATATCTTGTCATCCCGATAATATGTCAGCACTGATTACCAGATTCAACCATATTTACTAGGATATATCCTTATGTTAGTTAATTATGGTATGATCTTATCGTCCATATGACTGCACTGGATTTTCTAGACTTGGTTGGACTTCTTGACCGTGATCTGTTCACATATGCGGTCTCATAAGAAGTTTTAGGATAGGCCTTCCAGCAATTTATACTATCATCATGTTGTCAAATCTTATCGACCTGATCTACCCTACTAGCTACTAATTTTGGACGAACCTGGGTTGTCCTGACTTAGGATATAATGATGCCTGTGCCATCTCACTGGTCATATGGACTGATCCAGTTGTCCTAACCAAGTGTTAGAATTGGTTACGAAAGTCGAACAAATTTTTTAGGATTTATCCTTATAATAGTCGGTTAAGGTCGGATCTTATCATGGATAAGACTGCACTGGATTTCCTAGACTTGGTTGAAACTTCTTTGTTGTTCCCTGTCTAGAGGCAATGTCATACGTGAAGTAATTTTTTTATTATTAACCTTGATGTTCTCGAAAATAAGGCGTATTCATCTTAGGAGTTTTTCACATCTCTCATACCCACGAATGGTCATTTGAATAAAAGCTTGAAATGACTACATATATAGGGGGTGACTTTCTGATTTTTATTATCTGAGTTGAATAAAAAAGAGTGAAAATGGATATTGACATATGAATCTCCTCTCAATATGTCATATGTTATCACTGCTAGTGGTAGTACTTCCTTGAGTGCTCGGTGTTCCAAGGATTCTTAAGCTACTCACCTTCTATAATCTTAATCCTATAAGTTCCTGATCGTACGATAGCAGATACTCTATACGGACCCTGTCGATTGGGTTCAAGTTTGTTCATTTTTAGAATTGACATTTTAGCATTTAGTGTCCTTCCATTAAAGTGCTTAATTTTATATTTTTTTGTAAAATCAAGTAGTTCTCTATTTATAGGTGGCCACCTATAGTGATTCTCATTCCCCGACCTCTTGTACTATGTCTAGATTGAGTCTTCTTATTAGACTGCTCTTTGTAAGTTAAAGTTAAGCACCCGATGGATGGGTAGGCCAATCTTAATGGGCATTACTACCACAACACCAAATGCCAATATAAATGGAGTTTCACCCATTGCCGTTATTAATGTCGTTCTGTATGCCCATAACACACTCTGTAACTCATTGATCAAATTCATCTTAATTCCATATAGTCTTTTCTTTATGCCGCTGAGCATGGTTCTATTTGTTATCTCTATCCACCCATGCATCACGAATGACTATGTGTTGAGTGAAGTTTTTAGATCTATGAATGTATATAGTAATCTTCAAATTATTTATTGTCAAACTGGGTACGGTGATATAAAATGAAGACATATGGCATTCCATAGTTATAAATGATATTCTTCCATATAAAAGGAAAGACTTTTTTATATGTCATCACAACCAAAGGCTCAGTCTCCATCCACTTAGTGAAGTAATCTACATTTATGACCAGGTATTTGAACCTACCCCATGACTTTGGTAGTGGGCTGACCAGATCAATTTGCCATATGGTGAAGGGATAAGGGTATGTGATCGGCGTCAGTGTTGTTCCTGGACTTTTATGTACTACGACTTACTTTTGGCATTTTTTGCACTTCTTTGAATAGTTTGTGCAATGTTCCTTCATAGTAGGCTAGTAATACCCTTGAGTATCCACTCACTTAACTAGTGATGTTCTCGTCGAGAGGGCTCCATATGAGACATTATGAACTTCCTTTGTCAAGTAATTTTCTTTGGAAGGGTTAAAACATTTGAGTAGTGATACGATGAATCATTTTTTGAACAAAATTTTTTCTTTCAATACATACCCCATTGCTTTGGATTGAAGTCTCATTGCCTATTTTGGATCTGTGAAAACTATGTCGACCTCTAAATATGTTGAAATGTGATCCATTGAGGATGGTCCCAAGTCCAACTCCATTATAAATTCACTTTCCTAATTAGTACCAGGGTACATTAAGACTTTTACCGATACTGTTCTGTGTAGCTCAGTTCTAGTGGCTAATGCCAGGTGGGGCGAGTGCATCTTCTCACATGTTCCTAGCTCCTATTATTTTGACCATCTGAACAATTGAGAATTTTGAGAACAACGCTTTCACCTTTGGCAATTATTTCATCATTTATTCTTCTATTTTCACATAGACTCCGAGGAGTTGATGAACTATGAGTTGCGAATCATTGTGCGTTAATAGCTTTTCAGTACATAGTGACGATGCCAATCGTAGACCTGCTATAAGGGCTTCATACCCTTCCTCGTTATTGGAGGCCTCAAAATGGAATCTAAGGGAATACTCCACATTACCCCCATCGGATGTTATGATTATCATACCCACTCTACTTCTATTGTCACATGATGAGCCATATAAGAATAGTTGTTGCATCGAGGGTTATTTTTCAAAACTTCCTTCCACCAGGTGACCATTTTTGAATAATTTTTTCATTTGCTCGAGATCAGGAGACCTTTTTTCTTATCAAGATGATGTCTTTAGTATGTCAACGATCTGTCTAAATGTGCTAGTTATCAAGCTATCTTCCATAAATGTCTTCTAGATAGGTGTAACACCCCACCTAATTAAATATCGGGTGGCCAGTCCCATACCAATTAAAACAGAATATACAGTTGGCTCATTCTTAGCATCACTGTCGAAAACATTTACAACTCACCCAATACTCAATTAAGCTGGTGTTAAAAACTTTCCAAATTTTAATTTAACAAAATCCATTTCCAGTTTAAGAATAACACAACACATTTTATTCTACAACACTCATAACTAAATAGATAACACAAAAGAATTTAGATTCAATTGTAATAAACATTCCCAAATAATATTAATCCATTACAGTAATCCAAACAATATCAAATGTATTAAAATGACACGAACACAATAGTATTTGACCTCGATAGAAAAGATAACTGAATCCTTTGGGAAACATGCCCCAACTAAGAGAATACTGTGAATCAAATGAAGATAGGCGTCTAAGCAATAATCCATAGCTCCATAGCTCGTCATAATTCACTAAGGTTGGCATCCCTGTTGCTGGACACCTGATATGGAAGATACAATAGAAAAGAAAATATGCAAGGAAACGGGTCAGAGCCCGATTGTGAAAATGATTTTTGAAATAACAAGTATTTAACAAGTGCAATAAATCTTTTATTATGTACATGTTAGACCCAACTCTCACTTGCCATTCTCACCTCTCAACTAGAGTGCACACTTAACGTCTCCTATTAACCTCCTAGTTAACGGTTCCTCCTCACTAGTTCCATAATATAATTCCATTCCCATATCATAACCCCGTATGTCCCATACCATACGTTATATAATTCTTCTTATACATATTTCATTTATGAATTGTTTCTCATTAACATGAAACAAGATTTTCAATTCTTTAAGAATAAACATTCATTAACTTACTTCAGTTCTGTATCTCAAATTTCCATTATCTACAATTATCACATAGTAGATGACTTAACCACAATAAATCCATTCATTCATTGAATTCATTATATATATATATATATATATATATACACACACACACACACATATATATAATACTGAAGGCCCTATATAGAGCACACCTAGGATTTGTTTTTCGTGATTTAGCTATATAGGACTTCATCTAGTTGGACCTGAAATTTTGACAAAATATTTTTGTAATTTAGGATTGTGTGTCCCCATATCGACTCCAAGTGCTCCTTGTCCATCTACATCAAATGTGTTCTCAAATCAGTCCGCCATCCCAGTAAAAGGTATTTTTCATTATTATGGCTCATAGGAATTTTTTATCACGTAGGACACGACACGATGTTGCATTTTGCATTTTTATCTTATGATAGTGTTTTATTTTGTCATAATAAAGTTTTTTTGTGAGTTCAATATTTTAATTTGAAGCTTTTATAAAAAAAAAAAAAATATTTTTGTGAAAATAAAATTTTGACACAAAATATTTATTTTAATAAATTTTCGGAATAAAATATTTGAAGTTAAAAATATTTTTTTTGATTTATTATATTGCATGTGCATGTTATATATATTTACAGTTTATATATATATTTTTATGTGTGTGTACCCATGTGTATATATATATGTTTGTATGCGTAAGATTTATATATATATATTCATGGGTATGTATGCTCTTGTTAATGTTTGCGTGTGTTTTTTTTTTTTTTATATATATGTATGTCTATGTTATGTTATGTTATGTTTATATCATACATAAAATTTATGATTTGACCTTAACAGTTTTTGTCCCTTAGCTTTTAACATGCATCTGATGGCTTGTGCGATGGATATTTAGTAGCTGCTAGCTAAATCTTTTAGTCTAGGCATATTATTAGCTTTTGTGTACTAGATTCACAGTTTACATCTTGAAAGTTGTATGAACTTTAGCTGTTGGAAGACTTGACCCCCTTACTGTTGCCGAAAATGACTCATGCATATTATCTGTTGGCGTGTCTTTTATTATACTCTAGTCTGGCCGATTGGATCTTTACTATATTGTCCCATCTCTGTACCTAAGGAGATTTTTTTTATAATAAAGATATTTGTTGTTTTTGCTTTGCCAAAAGCTGTTGCCGAAAGCTGTTCACGGCTTGACCTGTGTTAACTGTTGGCTTGATTTGAAATCTACAGCCCACGGTTTTGACGAAAACCACGGCTGGTAATGTTTTAAAACGACACTCTGTGTCCTTAGTTCCAACAGTTATCTCACAGCTGGATTCTATCCAAATTTTTTACCGCCCACGGTTTTTAAGTATACCATAGCTGGTATTTTCTAAAACGACGCCGGTTCAGTTATTTTATAACGGTATGTTTTTAGTGCGTTCCAGCTGGCTCCCATTACTGCTTTTTACCGCCCGCGGTTTTACTCAAATCCGAAGATGGTTTTTGGTTTTTAATTAAAACGACGCAGTTTCATTTTTTTTGAGTAACGGTAATATTTGTTTGGGCGTTCTCATTACGCTACTGGTCTTACAGCTGGCTTTATATTTTTAAAACGACTGCGTTTTAAATAACAAATTGCTTCTTGAATCTGTTAGTGTAACAACTTGCTTTACACGTGTCTTATTTTTAATGGAACCTTTTGTGTTTCTTTCTCAGCCACAAGATCTATTTTTTTATCAACGGTTCTGTGTAATTCTTTAGTAATCCGTGTGACTCTATTTTACACCTATAAATAGAGACTTTGTGCCTTCATTTTTTTTAACCCGAGAAAATTCGTTTTTGAGCATAAATTCTGCCAAAATTAATTCTGAGAGAGAGAGACTAAACACCAGTATTTTCAGTGAAATCTTTTGTGTATTCCTTACAAAACATTGCTGAGTCTTCAAGACGTTTTGTGGATTCAAGAATGGAAGGTTTTTAGATCTCAGAATTTCTGCATTTCCAAATCAATTGATTTTTCATTCTGAAAAATCGTTTTGTGAGTATCTCTATTATTGTTCTTGTTTTCTTGTAGTTTCTGATCTGTTATGTGCTAGATCTAAAGTGTTTGTGTAAGTATTGTGCTGATATATTTTATAAACACTACACACACTAGAACCAGTATTGATCTTACTTCATTTAAAACACTTTGTTTTAAATTGATTCTTTCTGAAAATCTGATTTACACGAAAGAGGAACTAATTCTAGGTTTAGAGATTTAAACCTAATATAAGTTGTGAATCGGAACCTAACTACCTGATACTGGAAATATGACCTTGGACTAAACATATTTGTACCTGTATACTTGACCAAGGACTTGGACTGAGAACAAGAACATACTGGACCTAATCAAGAACCTGAACTGTTCAGACTGATTGGAACTTAAACTAAACTGGATTAAATCATTTTAATCTGAACTAGTTATAAACAGTTTGTATTATTTCTGACTGTATGCTTAATATGTTTTATTTCTGATCTATCTAGAAATATATGTGTGAACATGCTTAATTGAATGCTTATGTGATTCAGAAATTGTTTGCATCTCATATCACTCACATATAATCACTCACGTTGTATTCACGTAGACACTTTGTTTGTGTAATATCTGAACAAGTCTAGTGTTCGAGATTTAAAGAAAGAGAAAAGAAGTTTTTCAAAGGTGTATTCAAAGTCAAACTGTTGATTTGAATAGCACAAGACTTGCAAAGATAGAGGTGAAATATATTCTGTTGCATCACACACACTTCACTAGAAAGTAAATAATAGGCACTGAGCCAACCTGCGCTTAAAGAAGTTAAAGGGGAGGCGTGGAAGTGAAGAACGCAAAAACAAGTGAGAACAAGTTAAAGAGAGAACTGAATAAGCAACCTGGTTAGAGACTTGGTCGTGTGGGATAATAGCTAGATCATTCTTCTTTAATTGTTACGTTTGTTGTTTGTAACTCGTTCCTGTTCTTTTATTGTTTTAGTGGAAGTAGTTTAGGTGACTCCTAGAGGAGTCCGTCGTTTTTCCCGGGGAAGGGTTTTTGCGACGTTAAATAAATACCGTGTGTTGTACATTTCTTGCATTTCATCTCACACGAAAAGGTAGGACTTAATAATTAGAAACTCGCCTAAAAATTGAATCTGTTTTGGACTTTAATTAACTTTGAAAATTAAAACTATTTTCATAAAAGTTAATCAAATTAAGTAAAAGTTTAATTTGGTCCCCCTTGGCATCATTCATATAAACTCGTAGGTTTAAGGTGTTTACTCAAACAATAGTTTACTTCCGCACATAAAGTCTTTGCGCACCGACCCGCATTGCAGGGGTAACCTCAAGTGGTATCAGAGCAAGACTTTTAAAGATCGTTTTCAAAACTTTTGTTAAACACTTTTCACCTTGTTTTAATGGATGATTCAAGTCAACTTCTTAGGCTAGGCAATTTTAGCAGACCTCCTATTTTTGATGGCTCAAATTTTTCGTATTGGAAAATTAGGATGGTAGCATTTATTCAAGGCACACTAGGAGATGACGTGTGGGATTTAATTGAAAATGGTTATAAACACCCCACCACTCCTATAGCAGAAGGCAGCACTATCTTTAGAAAACTTAAAACCACTGAATTGAATATTGATCAGAAAAAGATAAGCAATTTCAATAATAAGGGTAAGAATGCCATTTTCATGAGTGTAAGTGAAAATGAACTGAAACGTATTTGTCACTGCACTACCAGTAAGGACGCATGGGATACATTAGTAATAGCATATGAAGGCGATGCTAGGGTAAAAAGATGTAAAACTCAAATGCTTATCCAACAGTACAATATGCTTGTTATGAAAGATAACGAACCATTTGACGATTTCTATATGCGTTTGACTGATATTATTACCCTGTTGCATGCTAATGATGTTGAGTATACTGATCAAGAAGTATGTGCTAAGATTTTGAGATCCCTTGCCCCTAGATTTGATCATAAACGTTATATCATTGAAGAAATGGATGATCCTTCTCTTACGCCTGAATTGCTTAGTTCTAAATTGATAACTATGGAACTTGAAACAGCTTTTAGAAAGACTCTTACCTCTTATGCTAAGAATGATCTGACCAGTTCTTCTAAAGTTGCATTTAAAACTGCCTGTCCTAATAAATACAAACATGAGGTAGTTAGGCAACTATCTGAGTCTGATAATGAATCTGATGTTGAGTCGGATGACATTGATAAAATTGACAATCAACTTGCACTTATGTCTTCTCAATTTAAGAAACTCTTGAAGCATAGAAACTCTATTGCTAAAAGACGTATGCAAGAGAATAATCAATCTCGTCAGGCCAATCGACCCCATAATAGAAATTCTAAAGTAAAGGCTGATCATGATAGTTCTACTAGTAAGATTGATAAATCGAAAATGGCTTGTCACAATTGTGGTAAACTTGGACATTTTATGGCTGAATGTAGATCCAAACCACAGTCAAAGTATCCTAAAAAGCTCAAGGCAAACATTACAAAAACTTGGGATGATTCCTCTGATTCTGAATCAGAAGAAGACCAAGCTGAAACTGAATCAAATTACCTTGCGTTTTTAGGAGAAGTTTATGACTGTTGTGGAAATGTATATCTTGCTGGAATGTCTGATTCTGAAGATAATTCTGATTCTGATGAAGTGTTTGATTTAATTGCTGCTGCTAAGTCTTTACTAGCTAGTCAACCATCAATGCTAGAAATAACTGCTCCGTTTGATGCTAAACGTGCCTTTAATGATGCTGAATTTGATGTTAGCAACAATTCACACACGGACACTAATGAGCATGATAATAGGGTTGCTTATGATGATTATGCTGAACTGTATGTGAGAACATTGCAAAATAGGCAAGAATTATCTAATCTGGTTAAATTGCTTAGTGAATCCCTAGAGAATCAGTATAAGATAACTCAACAAAATTCCGTGGAAATGTGCAATGTCAAAATTGATTTTGAAAAACAGTCACTTGAATTTAAAATTCAGATTACGACTCTAAATGAAAATCTGACTTCTTTAGAAGACAAATATAATGCTGCACTTTTGCAAGTTGAGAAGTCTAAAGAAGTTTGTGAAACTGCCTTTAAAATGTGTCGTAGTCGTGACATAAAATTCTTTGACCTTGAAGAGTTGATTGCTGTCCAACGTTATCATGGTGATACAAGAGGGTTTGGTTATGATGGTCCTATTACGAAAATAAATGATTTTTCCAAACCAGTCCTCTTTGTTAAAGCCAAGGAAGAAATGGCTCTTCTGTTGGAAAGCAAGTCAAATGAAAAGGCCAAAGGAAAACAAGTTTTAATCGAAAATGATTTTGAAAGTGACATTGATTACTTCATTGAAAATTTTGTTGAAACATCTTCTTCTAGATACTGTCCCCCTGCTAAGAGACCTTCTAGACATGTTATCTCCAATTCTTGTGAGAACTTTGAAACTTGCTTTGTTAGAAAACATTGTAATTCTGGCATTCCTACATCTAATAAATTCTGCACTATTTGTGATGTTTTTGGACACCAAAACTTTGAGTGCCAATGGTTTCAAAAGAAAAATGATAATTTTTACTTTAACCCAAAAAATGGGAGATTAGGTTGTAAAACCTCAAATCGCAGTGGATCATTTCACTATTTTAGTAAGCCTCGAACTTGGACTAATCACAAATCTAGACCATTTGGTAAATCCTTTCTCAGATCCAAAATTATTGCACAAAACAAATTTAAATTGGTGCCTATTTGGATCAGATCTGATGATCTAAGACCCCAGCTCAAACATTCAAATTTAAAATCTTTTGTAGTCTTAACAGCCCTACGTTGTGAGATGCATAGTGCTGGTTGGTACTTAGACAGCGGATGCTCGCGTCATATGACGGGTGATGTTACCAAACTAAAGGATGTTGTTCATTATAAAGGTGGCAACGTGACCTTTGGAGATGGTAAGACATCCCAAGTCATTGGCAAAGGTACTCTTAATGAAGAAGGTTTACCCAATGTTAATGATGTGTTATTAGTTCAAGGAATGAGAGCTAATTTACTTTCTATCAGTCAGTTTTGTGATAATGGTTGCCAAGTTAAATTTTCCAAAACCTCCTGTGATGTTTTGTCTAATATGGGAGAAAATTACATAAAAGGCAATCGTACCACGGACAACTGTTACAAAGCTTCTGGCTCCTTGTCTTGTAATGTTACTCTTTTAGATGATACTGACCTATGGCACAATAGGTTGGGGCACATCAGTTTTGATACCTTAAATCGGTTAGCATCACAAGACATTGTTAGAGGTCTACCTAAAATAAAGAAATGCCCCTCTGCTGTTTGTGGTCCATGTCAAGTGGGTAAGATCACCAAATCTCCTCACAAAAAGGTTAAAGACATCAACACCACCGCTCCTCTTGAACTTCTACACATGGATTTAATGGGTCCAACTAGGACTGTTAGTTTGAATGGAAATTCTTATATCCTAGTTATTGTGGATGATTTTTCTCGATTTACTTGGGTTGCTTTCATGAAAGCTAAGTCAGAAACATTTAACAATTTCTTGAAAATTCTGACTCGGATAGAAAATGAGAAAGACACCCAGGTAACTCGAATTCGAAGTGATAGAGGTGGTGAGTTTAAAGAAACTGGTATCATTGAGTATTGTGAGGCTAATGGTTATTCTCATGAGTTTAGTGCTCCAAAAACTCCTCAACAAAATGGAGTTGTTGAAAGGAAAAACAGAGTTGTACAAGAAATGGCTAGAGTCCTTATCCATGCTAAAAATTTACCTCTATACTTTTGGGAAGAAGCTTGTCTTACTGCTGTTCATATTATCAATCGTGTATATCTTAGGAAGAATACCAAAATGACCCCTTACGAATTTTGGTTCAACAAAAAGCCAAATCTTAAATATTTTCGTACTTTTGGCTCCATTTGTTATGTGTGCAATGATCGTGATAATCTTTCAAAATTTGAAGCCAAAGGCGATAAATCCATTTTTCTTGGCTATTCTCAGAATAGTAGAGCTTTAAGAGTTTTCAATTTAAGAACCAAATCCATTGTAGAGTCTATTAATGTTGTTGTAATTGATAGCACTATTGAACCTGTTAGTAAAGATCCACCTGTAGAAACTGATTTGGATATAAATATTTTAAATGATTCAGTTTTGACAGAAGATGAATCTTTACCAGCACAAACCCTTGCCGTGCCTAACTGGGTTTCAAAAGATCATCCCTCCGCCGAAGTTGTTGGTGATATTCGTGCGCCCGTAAGAACTAGAAATCAATTACGTCAAGTAGCTCATATGGCTGCTTTTGTATCCCTTGTGGAACCGAAATCAGTAAATGAGGCACTTAATGATTCATATTGGATTGATGCGATGCAAGAGGAGCTAGCTCAATTTACGGATCATGACGTATGGTATTTAGTTCCAAGGCCCAAGGATATCAAAGTAATCGGTACTAAATGGATTTTAAAAAACAAGACCGATGAAAAAGGGATAGTCATTCGAAATAAGGCTAGACTTGTAGCACAGGGTTATTCTCAAATAGAAGGAATAGACTGTGACGAGACGTTTGCCCCGGTTACCCGTCTTGAATCAGTGAGATTACTTCTAGCTGTTGCTTGTCACTTACAATTTAAACTTTTTCAAATGGACGTAAAATCTGCTTTTCTTAATGGTATTCTTTCCGAAGAAGTATACGTTGAGCAGCCCAAAGGTTTTCAAGATCCCAAACTCCCTAATCATGTTTATAGACTTAAGAAAGCTTTATATGGTTTAAAACAGGCCCCTCGTGCTTGGTATGAACGTTTGACTGCTTTTCTATCCTCACATGGGTTTGTTAGAGGAGGTGTTGACCAAACTCTTTTTGTTAAGAAATCTAATAAAAATGACATTTTGATTGCTCAAATTTATGTAGATGACATCATTTTTGGGTCAACCTCACCAAATGAAGTTAAACAGTTTTCAAAAGACATGAGTAGTGAATTTAAGATGTCACTTATGGGGGAGCTACAGTATTTTCTAGGACTTCAAATAAGACAGCAAAGTGATGGCCTCTTTATTTCACAATCCAAATATGCTAAGGATTTACTTGTTAAATTTGGACTTGAAAATGCTAAAATTTCTTCTACACCTATGGCTCTAAAAACTAAATTATCCAATTCCGATAGTGGCCCAGATGTAGATCCCACATTATACCGTAGCATAATTGGTAGTTTATTATACTTAACTGCTTCTAGACCTGATATTCAGTACGCTGTTTGTATCTGTGCGAGATTTCAATCCAGCCCGAAAGAGTCTCACCTCACTTGTGCTAAAAATATTTTAAAATATGTTAAAGGCACAATTGAGTTTGGACTTTGGTATACCAATGACTCTTCTTGTGAGATAATTGGATACTCGGATGCGGATTGGGGTGGGAGCACGGATGATTGTCGTTCCACCTCGGGTGGTTGCTATTATTTAGGACAGAATCTCGTTGGATGGTCTAGTAAAAAGCAAACTAGTGTAACTTTATCAACTGCTGAATCTGAATATGTTGCTGCTGGTGCATGTTGTGCTCAACTTATTTGGATAAAACAAATGCTATCAAACTATGGTATTATTCAGTCCAAAGTACACCTTTATTGTGATAATGAAAGTGCCATTTGTATTGCCAAAAATCCTGTCCAGCATAGTAGGACAAAGCACATTAACATAAGACATCATTTTATTAGAGAGTTGGTTGAAGCAAAAGAACTTGTAATCGAACATATTCCTACTGAAAATCAACTAGCTGATCTGTTCACTAAACCGTTAGATAAATCCCGGTTTGAGAAATTGCGACATATGATTGGAATGACTGTACTCGACAATTAGTTGTGTTTAATCTGCTTTCTGTATACTAGCTCTCCGAGGTTTTAGGATAAAGGTATCTACTAATAACCGGTATCTCTTAAAGCCATGTGTAATGTAGGAGACGCTTATTTTGCAGATTATTAACACTTATTTTTTTCTTTTCCATTGTCTAATTTAGACAAAATGGGGGAGAATTGAGTACATGTTTTAGTCCTTTGTTGTTATTTCCCATACATATCCTGTCTTATAATTTATGCACATTTTATTCTGTCATTTTAATATTTTGGTAGAACAAATGCTACTAACTTGATTTCTCGGCAGATTATGTATTTATGTTTTGCAGGTTTTTCCTTAACCATGCATCCGATCGAGTTGTGTCTTTTCTTTTCTAGGATGGGTGGGTAGTTAGATACTCTTTTGTATAGGACATATTAGGATTTATTTTTCCTTAGTATATCATTTGATGTACTCAAGGGTTTTGTCAAAATTAGTCCAATGGGGGAGTTTGAAGGCCCTATATAGAGCACACCTAGGATTTGTTTTTCGTGATTTAGCTATATAGGACTTCATCTAGTTGGACTTGAAATTTTGACAAAATATTTTTGTAATTTAGGATTGTGTGTCCCCATATCGACTCCAAGTGCTCCTTGTCCATCTACATCAAATGTGCTCTCAAATCAGTCCGCCATCCCAATAAAAGGTATTTTTCATTATTATGGCTCATAGGAATTTTTTATCACGTAGGACACGACACGATGTTGCATTTTGCATTTTTATCTTATGATAATGTTTTATTTTGTCATAATAAAGTTTTTTTGTGAGTTCAATATTTTAATTTGAAGCTTTTATAAAAAAAAAAAAATATTTTTGTGAAAATAAAATTTTGACACAAAATATTTATTTTAATAAATTTTCGGAATAAAATATTTGAAGTTAAAAATATTTTTTTTGATTTATTATATTGCATGTGCATGTTATATATATTTACAGTTTATATATATATTTTTATGTGTGTGTACCCATGTGTATATATATATGTTTGTATGCGTAAGATTTATATATATATATTCATGCGTATGTATGCTCTTGTTAATGTTTGCGTGTGTTTTTTTTTTTTTTTATATATATGTATGTCTATGTTATGTTATGTTATGTTTATATCATACATAAAATTTATGATTTGACCTTAACAGTTTTTGTCCCTTAGCTTTTAACATGCATCTGATGGCTTGTGCGATGGATATTTAGTAGCTGCTAGCTAAATCTTTTAGTCTAGGCATATTATTAGCTTTTGTGTACTAGATTCACAGTTTACATCTTGAAAGTTGTATGAACTTTAGCTGTTGGCAGACTTGACCCCCTTACTGTTGCCGAAAATGACTCATGCATATTATCTGTTGGCGTGTCTTTTATTATACTCTAGTCTGGCCGATTGGATCTTTACTATATTGTCCCATCTCTGTACCTAAGGAGATTTTTTTTATAATAAAGATATTTGTTGTTTTTGCTTTGCCAAAAGCTGTTGCCGAAAGCTGTTCACGGCTTGACCTGTGTTAACTGTTGGCTTGATTTGAAATCTACAGCCCACGGTTTTGACGAAAACCACGGCTGGTAATGTTTTAAAACGACACCGTGTGTCCTTAGTTCCAACAGTTATCTCACAGCTGGATTCTATCCAAATTTTTTACCGCCCACGGTTTTTAAGTATACCATAGCTGGTATTTTCTAAAACGACGCCGGTTCAGTTATTTTATAACGGTATGTTTTTAGTGCGTTCCAGCTGGCTCCCATTACTGCTTTTTACCGCCCGCGGTTTTACTCAAATCCGAAGATGGTTTTTGGTTTTTAATTAAAACGACGCAGTTTCATTTTTTTTGAGTAACGGTAATATTTGTTTGGGCGTTCTCATTACGCTACTGGTCTTACAGCTGGCTTTATATTTTTAAAACGACTGCGTTTTAAATAACAAATTGCTTCTTGAATCTGTTAGTGTAACAACTTGCTTTACACGTGTCTTATTTTTAATGGAACCTTTTGTGTTTCTTTCTCAGCCACAAGATCTATTTTTTTATCAACGGTTCTGTGTAATTCTTTAGTAATCCGTGTGACTCTATTTTACACCTATAAATAGAGACTTTGTGCCTTCATTTTTTTTAACCCGAGAAAATTCGTTTTTGAGCATAAATTCTGCCAAAATTAATTCTGAGAGAGAGAGACTAAACACCAGTATTTTCAGTGAAATCTTTTGTGTATTCCTTACAAAACATTGCTGAGTCTTCAAGACGTTTTGTGGATTCAAGAATGGAAGGTTTTTAGATCTCAGAATTTCTGCATTTCCAAATCAATTGATTTTTCATTCTGAAAAATCGTTTTGTGAGTATCTCTATTATTGTTCTTGTTTTCTTGTAGTTTCTGATCTGTTATGTGCTAGATCTAAAGTGTTTGTGTAAGTATTGTGCTGATATATTTTATAAACACTACACACACTAGAACCAGTATTGATCTTACTTCATTTAAAACACTTTGTTTTAAATTGATTCTTTCTGAAAATCTGATTTACACGAAAGAGGAACTAATTCTAGGTTTAGAGATTTAAACCTAATATAAGTTGTGAATCGGAACCTAACTACCTGATACTGGAAATATGACCTTGGACTAAACATATTTGTACCTGTATACTTGACCAAGGACTTGGACTGAGAACAAGAACATACTGGACCTAATCAAGAACCTGAACTGTTCAGACTGATTGGAACTTAAACTAAACTGGATTAAATCATTTTAATCTGAACTAGTTATAAACAGTTTGTATTATTTCTGACTGTATGCTTAATATGTTTTATTTCTGATCTATCTAGAAATATATGTGTGAACATGCTTAATTGAATGCTTATGTGATTCAGAAATTGTTTGCATCTCATATCACTCACATATAATCACTCACGTTGTATTCACGTAGACACTTTGTTTGTGTAATATCTGAACAAGTCTAGTGTTCGAGATTTAAAGAAAGAGAAAAGAAGTTTTTCAAAGGTGTATTCAAAGTCAAACTGTTGATTTGAATAGCACAAGACTTGCAAAGATAGAGGTGAAATATATTCTGTTGCATCACACACACTTCACTAGAAAGTAAATAATAGGCACTGAGCCAACCTGCGCTTAAAGAAGTTAAAGGGGAGGCGTGGAAGTGAAGAACGCAAAAACAAGTGAGAACAAGTTAAAGAGAGAACTGAATAAGCAACCTGGTTAGAGACTTGGTCGTGTGGGATAATAGCTAGATCATTCTTCTTTAATTGTTACGTTTGTTGTTTGTAACTCGTTCCTGTTCTTTTATTGTTTTAGTGGAAGTAGTTTAGGTGACTCCTAGAGGAGTCCGTCGTTTTTCCCGGGGAAGGGTTTTTGCGACGTTAAATAAATACCGTGTGTTGTACATTTCTTGCATTCATCTCACACGAAAAGGTAGGACTTAATAATTAGAAACTCGCCTAAAAATTGAATCTGTTTTGGACTTTAATTAACTTTGAAAATTAAAACTATTTTCATAAAAGTTAATCAAATTAAGTAAAAGTTTAATTTGGTCCCCCTTGGCATCATTCATATAAACTCGTAGGTTTAAGGTGTTTACTCAAACAATAGTTTACTTCCGCACATAAAGTCTTTGCGCACCGACCCGCATTGCAGGGGTAACCTCAAATACAACGCCCCGAGTCACAGCTACGGTGCAATGCATTACTCTGCTATCATGTCCCATCATCACTGGTCACCGAATAGTGGACAAAAGGTTCGGTAAGGATTCCTCGAACCATATACAACAACACAAACATTGGAGGCGAACATAGTTCTCGTATCCGTGGGTCACGCACATACCTACGTTCCCACAGTCAGCGGACTTATCAACTCCCCGATAAGTCTTTGATAGAAATATTTTCTCGAGCGACAAATCAAAGATCCCATGGATTCATCAGGATTTGACAGCCCTCACGCGCAAATCTCCCGTCGATAGCAAGTAAGCTAGGTATGTCATACACATAATCATTAATCAATCAAATAGTCATTATCATACCTATAATATAATATCAATAAGGTACTCACATAACCCTTAGATTATTCCCATACGTAGCTTTATATCACTTTAATTCCCACATATTAAATTATCATAACTTTACTTCTTAAATTTAAGTATTCCCGAGCCTCACTCAATGCTCACGGTTCAAATAGGTTTTTCCACAAAATATATTCAGTAAGAAGTCAATAATACTCTACTGTTCCATATCGTCATATCTCCCAAATTACTAGGAATTAAACTCTCCTTTTAATTAGGGTTAAAATCGATAGTTTCAATTCTCTTATGAACACCTCTTCTTTCACTTAGGATTAAACCCTTTTGTAAACATAAGGATACCCAGGTATTATATTCAATCACCCCTACTTGTACTATCTTTAATCCTCATACATACTAATTAAAATCCAACCATTGAATCTAGCAACCGAAATTCCTTTAAATTAATTATCATTATTCCAATCAATTAATTCCCAATTAAATTAATTCAAATCTTATCAAGGGCTCACTGACATTTTCTAAGTCCCATAATATCCAATTAATAATCACCAAAGATCCATAAAAGGTTTGGGAATAAGAATCAACATTTGAAATAAACAACTATAGGAATTCTGGGAGGTCGATCGATCGAAGGCAGGGGGTCGATCGATCTATCACTCAGGTCACAGCTTGGTTTTTCAGCATTTTTGCAACTACGGGTTTAGCCACTTTTATTCATTCTAACCTTCATATGAAAATCCTAAATGATTTATAATGCTTACTACATGATATACCAACATATATGAACGATTTATAATACTTTAAACATCCTAGAATCATCAAAAGATTGGATTAAAAAGCATGTTTCTCTCCTTATTTCCAGAAAATTATAAAACTAATATCTTCAAGAACACAACCATGGTTTTCAGAATTTCCTCAATAGATATATTATTATTTCGTGGATTATTATCAACCTATAACATGAGTTTGATTCCTATATATTTTCAGTTTCCAGAAAATCCATTAACAACTATATCCTTTCATCTTCCAAGCATGAAAATCATCTCTTTTTATAACTATCCTAACATGGACAATATACGAACTTAAATTGCAAATATCAAACACTTGCCTCTAATGAAGATCTGATCCCTTGGTGTAGTATATCTCAGGTGGTTCTCCCTTCTCCGGTCAACCTCCGGTGGTGGTTTGTGGTGGTGACCTTTGGTTGTTAGTTCTTCTCCTTCCCAAGTAAACTCTTCTCTTCCCAAGCAACCTTTCATTTTCTCTAGGAAGATGACTTTGTAATTTTGTGTAGAAGAGATGAAATGAACCTACGTACACTAATTTGAAAATATTTATAATAAGACAAAACCCGAAATCACTATTCATCCCCCTTGTAAAAATGACCAAAATACCCTTTTGAGTTGTCTTTTCATTTCCAAATGACCCGAGACCCAAATCCAACATCCAAATAGACTTTTCTGACTATTTCAACCCTTCCGGATGCAACGACGCAGTCGAAATGACTATAAGGTTGATAGAAAATAAATTTCCTTTTTAATTTAATAAATTAGTCCCGACACGTCCCATACCACGTCTGACTAAAAATTCAAGTTAACGAATTAACATCACACAACTATATCAATGACATCACATTCATATATTACCTAAATATCTTTAAGTAATATTCAGAATCATCCATTTTAATATCCACAATTTGGATAAAACCCAAATGAATCAATTAATTATAAAATCCAATTAATCCATTAATTTAAAATATAACCCATTTTAAAAGTCATTAGAATTACGGGGTATTACAATAGGCTAATTTGTTGAGATCTTTTCGAGATAAGTCTTCTCAGTTTTCTTTTTAGTTGATCTCTTTTCATATAAGTCTTCTCCATCAGTCTTTCTTCTAAGTTGTCTTCTATGAAAATCAATGCAACAGGCTCCGCTATAAAATCGACCACTACTTAAACCTCAACTATTGTTTCAGGCTCGTAATGAATTGCATACTCTTCTAGTTCCACTGCCCAGGCCATTAGTCTACATAAATTCTCAGGTTTATGAATGGATTGGCGTAAAGGAAGGTACATATAAATGAGAATAATATGTGCATGAAATATAGTTTCATTCTTTTGAAGGCCTCAATTAAAGCTGAGGAAAACTTCTATAGCCCAAGGTACCAAATTTTTTCTTCAAGGTACACCTTGATAGTGTAATAGACCGATCTTTACAACCTAGCTTCTTTTCAGACCAGTACTAAACTAATAGCTAATTCTAAAACTGCCAAGTACAAATAAAGTTTTTCACCCATGATTAATCTTGATAACAACGGTGAAGATCCCGAGTATCTCTTTAATTCTAGAAAGTTTATTTCAAAATCATCATTGCATTCGAAGATATTTCTTAGTATCTAGAATAATGTAAGATATATATAGGTGGCATTAGACACGAATCACTTAGTGCCCCCACTTGTCCTGCCAATATTTGGATATCTTTTCTTCTCATGGGAGACTTCATGTTGATCAGTTCTTGGATCTTGTCTGAGTTTGCCTCTATACCCCTCTGGTTGACTATGAAACCCTAAAACTTTCCTTCATTTACCCCTAAAACACACTTCATGGGGTTCAACTTCATTTGGTGTTTTTCTTATTGATCAAAATTTTACCCAAGATCACTGATATGGTTGGCAGGGCTCTTACTCTTGGTCAACATGTCATCGATGTATGAAGCACCTTATACTCTTGACTCATTTGAGTCTACATTGTATAAGTGCTCATCTAGTTTGGAAATAGAGACAAAATTGAGTCCCCGTCCTAGATACCAAAGAGCCTCAGACTCTTCAATACAAGTCATTCCTCTTGATTGATTGATCAAGGTATATTCACTATCACTCACACACTTTAGAACTGCATACATTGGTCATATATTGTTTAAATTGTTTGTATGTGTGTTAATTTCCCTTAAAACAATTTTTTATGAGTTTTTTGGGAATTTATAAAGATTTTAAAATAATTTTTTCTTAATTAAAAATGGGATTAAAAAGTTTTTGTGTCTTTATATAAATAATTGTTATTAGTTTTTTCCCATGAAATGTTCCCTTGGTTAGGAACCGCAAGCGCTAGAGAAGAGAGGGTGTCTTTGTAATTAAGTTTAGACGCGCGTTTGATATTCGGTATTTGCTTATAGCTGTTGCTTCCCTATTGGATGTATGTGTGTTATTCTAAGTGAGTAAACCAACGTGTTTTAATAGCCCTTAGATTGAGTTAATCGACGATCTTCATGCGTCCTTGTCCCAATCCTTGCGAACACCTCTCATCAATTCACAAGCCTCATGCCCAACCGCTTAACTGTAATCGTTGGATGAAGTCAAGGTTACTTGACTTAATCTCATCCCTCTATTTTCCTATACCTTCTCGATCCTTCTCTGCCCCCTATATCAGGAGGGTAACCCTCAGCCATTAGAAGACTTTTTCCACTTCGTTATTTTAGAGAGAGAAGAGAGAGAGAAACTAGAGTTAGAAACCCTAACCCTAAAATCGTCCAAACCCTTTTCAAACACTAATTCGTTTATCACAACCAGTTTTATTCCAAACACAACCTTGAGTGTTTGAGAGTTTTGAGAGTGGTTTGTTAGTGGTTTCTTGTTGTAACCTCTTCATTTTAAGATCTTGTGTCCAACTTAATCATTAAGCTAGATTTGCGTTTCTATTTTGTATAAATTTTAGATCTGAGCATTTTATGTTACATTACACCTAGATCTGCATTTATTGATTCTCGTCTTGAGAAATTTGTTATTGATTGTTTTCTGTAAATGTTTTCATAGTCAAAATCAACAATAACATTTTCTGTTTCTAGTTCTTTTGAAATAAGACCTTTGACATAGTTGGAATCACACTTGGCGATTTTCAATTTCAAAAATCTTTTCAAAACCCTGAAATTGATTAAGATCTTGAAACGTCTTCTGAGCAAGATAGCCATGGATTCTGGGTTAATCTTAAAGATTAAATAAGGTTCATGTTTCCTAAGAAGAGAGAAACTGAAAATCACAGCATATAGATCTAATTTGTAATTTTCTAGGACTATTTGTAAAAATAAGCGTGAGTGTGTGCATGCATGTGTTAGATCACAATCACAAACACTTCACACTACAACATTGAAAGTGTTGGTAATAAGATATTGAAACAAGATTCGACGTAAAGATTGGAACAAAGTGAAGTTAGCAAACTGTGAGAACAACATCAATAATCAGAACTGCAGAAAAGTTATAAGGACACCTATGGGTACAGTCCTAAACTTGTATAGGTTTGATTTGTGTGCAGGTGTGTTATATAGTTTGTAATTGTTATATTTTTTTAGTGGATTTTTCTTTTTACTCCGTAGAGGGAGTCGTGGATGTCTCATAAGTTATGTGAGCTTTTATCACGTTATAAATATCTTGTCATTAATCTTTCTACGTCTCCTCATCTCATTCTGATTAGTGTGCTGAATTTAAAATTGTTTTAGTTTTGGTTTTCAAAACTAGTTAGCAAATCTTGAACTTATATCATGCAAATTTTAAACACATCATGTGATTAAAAACTAATTTGATTTCTAGAAAAGAGTTTCTTTAAAAAATAGTTCGGAGTTACTTAAATAGTTTAATCTTGTATTAAACGACTTTTGTAACAGTTTTTCAATTGGTATCAAAGCTTTGGAAATCTTTTAAAAGATCTTGTGTTTCTGAAATTGTTTTCTTAAAATAAAAACAATGAACGAGAAAAATGAAAGATTTGGTAACTTGACCAGGCCCCCACTCTTTGATGGAAACAAATTTTCTTACTGGAAGGTAAGAATGGTTGCTTTCATACAAGGAACTTTGGGAGATGATGTGTGGGATATTATTGAAAATGATTACACTTATCCTACTAAACCAGCCACTGAAGGGAGTAATGAGAGGATTAAGAAAGCATTAAGTTAGTTCACACAAGAAGAGAAGAAAACTTCTCGAAACAATAACAAAGGGAAGAATGCCATTTTTATGTCCATAAATGAACATGAGTTCAAAAGGATCTCATATCATGCCACTTCTAAAGAAGCTTGGGATACACTGATCACTGCACATGAAGGTGACACCAGAGTTAAGGCTGCGAAAACTCAAATGCTTGTCCAACAGTATAACTCCCTAATTATGTCAGATTCTGAATCCTTTGATAATTTTTACAAGAAATTAACTGACATTGTGACTAAACTACATGCTTATTGGATAACATATGACATATATGAAATTGTATCTAAAATTATGAGATCATTGTCACAGAAATTTGACAACAAAAATATGCTATTGAGGAAATGTGTGATCAAAATCCCACTCCCCCGGAAATGGAATTAGAATTTAAAAAAGAAATGACCCAGTCCCATTGAAACCGACTAGTTCCAACTTGAGTTTTTCCTCTAAGTTGATGAAACCTAAATTTACTATTCGCACTAATAATTCTGATGAGGAATGTGATATAGATAGTTTTGATAATCAAATTGCCTTAATGTCAAAACAATTTAATAAAATTGTCAAATTTAGAAATAAATTGGCAAATAAACAAGGCAAGCTAAATTATCCAAATCAGTCTACCTACAAACCTCATAAGAAAGGTCAAGACAAACATCACAAGGACATGAGACCCAATAAAGACTTTAAGAACATTGAATGTTTTAGATGTGGAAAATTAGGACACATAGCACAAGACTGTAGAGTGAAACTGAACACTGCTAATAAACATACTAAGGCTAACATTTGCAAAACATGGGATGATTCAAGTGACTTTGATAATGATGAACCTGAATCTTCTGATGGTTTTGATCCTTGCATGTCCTTTTTTGCCAAGATAATATATAATGATGATATGTTTATGCCTGAGTATGAGAATGATGCTCGAAACTCTACTTCTGTTGTTATGAATCATGATGCCACTGGTTTAGATGCTTAATTTCTGAGAATATTGTTAGTTCTACTATGGGGTGTGTGAGTAAAAGGGAATGCGATAATGACGATGTCCATGGGTGCATGAGTTCAAGAAATGAATCCTTAGGGGTCAATTCACACACGTCACTTAGTGATTCGCACACTAAAGATCTCCCTGACATTCACACTCTGTATATGAAAACCCCCAAGAAAAGCACTAGACTAGAAAAGATAGTGAGAGATCTCACTAAGAAATTAAAAGACCTAAGTTTGATAGTTAAACTTAACGCTAAAGAGTATACTACCCAATGTCTAACTCATTAAAATGAAGTCAAAACTTTTGATCAAAAATTAAAGAATTTGATTGAAGAAAATGAAACTCTGGAGAAAAAATATAAAGAGACATTATTAGAATTGGAACAGTCCAAAGAAAAGACAACAATAGTTTTCAAAAAAATTGCTAAATTTGAAAATAACTCAAATTGTTTTGATGAATTTTTTGTTGATTCCAAAACTTATTCTGATGATCGAACTAGAATAGGATTTTGCTCCAATTTGAAGACTCAAACTAAAATCTTTGAACCAATTAAGTTTGTGTCAGGAGGCAAAACACCTGTAGAAACTTGTCCAAACTTTCATTCTCTAAAAAATGAGTTTGAAAAAACCAATCTAAGTTTGATATTGGGGAATCAAGTTACTCTAAGTCTAAAAGTCAACCTAAGACTAAATATGTCTGCCCCCAATAAGGAAGAGTGATTCTGTCTTTCAAACTGTACTCCGTAGAAATAAAGTTCAAAACCAAAATGTCATGAAGCCTATGTTTAAAGACTTTCCTAAGGAGATACCAACTTCGAGCAACTTGTTTTTCTCTTACTGTGATCTATACGGTCATTCCTTTGAAGGATGCTACTCTAGATGTGTATTCAACCCTCTCTCTAATTCTTTTATGTACCAAAACTTTAACTATTCTAGGAGAAGCCGTAACAATTATATTCTTCCTGAACAACTAGATAAAAACTCTAACTATAGAAGGAGAAAGACTAACACTAAAAGATCATTTCCAAGAAAGATTCAGAGACACTTTTTCTGAACCAAATGCTAAAACTTTTCATAAAATTCAGCCTTGTGCACAAAACATTTTTCAACATAAATTCAATGCTCGCAAATTTTATCAATTGAGAGAAAATAAGCGCAAAATGAAAACAAGAGCTGTTTAGGTTAGAAAAGATGAGCTATTACCCCAAATGAAGTGTAATATTGTTATTACTGCATTAAAAGCTGAACATACTCCATCTGGTTGGTATTTAGACTCTGGATGTTCAAAGCACATGACTGGGGATGATACCAAACTTTTAAATAAAACCAACTTTGCTGGAGGAAAAGATATTTTTGGTGATGGTGTATCATCTCACATCATTGGTAAAGGAACTCTCCAAGAAGAAGGATTAGCGCTACTTGACAATGTTCTTCTAGTAAAAGGTCATAAGGCAAACCTATTCAGTATATCACAATTTTGTGACTCAAATCATACTGTCACCTTTTCAAAGAATAATTGTAAAATTTTAAATGAAAAAAGGTGAGTGCATAATTACATCACTCAGGACTCCGAACAATTGTTATACTCTACTCAAAATAGTGCTAAGGTCTGTAACATTTACTGATTGGATGACAATGAGATAGGCATAATCGTATGGGTCACATAAATTATGAAAACCTTAGTAGATTTTCTTCTCAAGAAATAGTTAGAGGTATTCCTAAGATCAAACCTATATCTAATATTGTCTGCGGTTCTTATCAAGAAGGAAAAATTATTAAGGCTCCTCATAAGAAAGTTAAAGATATCCTTACCTCTAAACCCTTGGAGCTCATCCATATGGACCTTATAGGTCCTGCTCGAACTGTTAGTCTCTGTGGACACAGTTATATTCTTGTGATGGTTGATGGCTTCACTAGATTTACATGGGTAGATTTCTTAAAACAAAAGTCTGACACATTCCAAACCTTTTTGAATATTTTACTTAGAATTAAAAATGAGAAATACTCTCAGGTAAATAGGATTCGTAGTGATAGAGGTGGATAATTCATTGATACTGGGGTTATAGAGTATTGTGACTATAATGGTTACAAACATGAATTTAGTGCTCCTAAGACTCCTCAACATAATGGTATTGCTGAGACAAAGAATCGTACACTTCAAGAGATTGCACGTGTTATGATTCATGCAAAATCCTTACCTAAGTATTTTTGGGTAAAACCTATTCGTACTACGTGTCACATTATCAGTATGGTCTATTTTAGAAAAAATTCTAAATAAACTCCTTATGATCTTTGGTATGGGAAAAATCCCAATCTTAAGTATCTTAAAACCTTTGGTAGTACGTGTTATGTCTGCAAAGATAGAGAACACTTATCTAAATTTGAGACTCGTGGAGATAAAGCCATCTTTATAGGATATTCTCATAACAGTAGAGCATACCGTGTCTATAATCTTCGCACTAATACCTTAATGGAATCCATAAACGTTATTTTAATTGACACTACTATAGAGAGTAAGACTGGAGAACCAACTATTGTAGTAGAATCTGAAAATGTTTTAGAAAATGACTCTCTAGAAATAGATGATTCTTTACCAATTGAGACACCTGAAATACCTAATTGGGTTGCTAAAGACCATCCAATAGATAACGTTATTGGTAACCCTAGTGAACCTGTGCGTACATGATCTCAATTAAGAAACTTTGCTCATTATGCATGTTTTGTTTCCCTTATGGAGCCAAAGAATGCTAATGATGCATTGACTAATCCTTATTATATTTCAATAATGCAGGAAGAACTTCTTCAATTCGCCATTCATGATGTTTGGTATCTTGTACCTAGGCCTGATCACAAAAAGGTTATTGGCACACATTAGATATTTAAAAATAAATCCGATGAAAGTGGGATAGTCATTTGAAACAAAGCCATATTAGTTGCTCAAGGATACTCTAAAATTGAAGGAATAAATTTTAACAAGACTTTTGCTCTTGTTACTTGATTAGAATCTGTTCGTCTTCTCTTTGCCATAGCGTGCTACTTTCATTTTACGCTTTATCAATTGGATGTCAAATCTGCCTTCCTTAATGGAATTTTGACTGAGGAGCCCTATGTAGAACAACCAAAAGGGTTCATTGACCCTAAATGTCCAATTCATGTCTTTCGTCTTAAAAAGGCTTTATATGGCCTAAAATAAGCCCTAAGAGCCTGGTATGAGCGCCTTTCCAACTTTCTCTTAGAGAAAGGTTTTAAGAGATAAGGAAATGATCAAACCCTTTTTGCCAAACATTTTGACAAACATATCATTATAGCTCAAGTTTATGTTGACAATATAATCTTTGGATCGACCTCCCCAAAGGATGTTATTTTTTTTTCTGAAATTATGTATAAAGAATTTCAAATGTCTCTCATGGGGGAGTTACAATTTTTTTAGGACTTCAAGTCAAACAAAATTCAAAAGGATTATTCGTTTCGCAATCCAAATACGCATTAGAGATTAATAAAAAATTTGGCCTTGAAAATGCAAAAGATGCTAAAACTCCCATAACTACTATGGTCAAACTGTCTAAAGATGAAACTGGGAAATCTATAGATCCAACTCTTTATCGTAGTATGATTGGAACCTTATTATATCTTACTGCCTTGCGTCCTGACATTATGTACGCTATTTGCGTGTGTGCCTGTTATCAAAACAATCCTAAAGAGATCCATTTAACATGAGTCAAAAGAATCATAAAATACATTAAAGGCACTTAAAACTTGGGACTATGGTACACCAATGATACTCCTAGAACTATAATAGGATACACTGATGCTGATTGGGTAGGGTGTACTGACGATAACAAGATCCCAGCAGGTGTATGTTATTATATTGGTAATAATCTGCTAGGTTGGAGTAGTAAGAAACAAAACTACACTTCTTTATCAATTATTGAATCTGAATACATAGCCGTTGGCAATTGTTGTGCTCAATTACTTTGGCTCAAGCAAATGCTAAGTGATTATGGTATTAAAGAGGAACAATTATATCTCTACTGTGATAATCAAAGTGCGATCAGTATCTCTAGAAATCCTGTTCAACACTCGCGAACAAAACACATAAAAATAAAACATCACTTTATTCGCGAATTAGTTGAGACTAAGGAATTAGAAATCAATTATCTTCCTATTGATTTGCAACTCGCAGATATGTTCTCCAAACCTTTGGATTATAACAGATTCATTTCTTTGTGTAAATCAATTGGAATGGTGTGTGTTGATTAGACTCTTGGATTTACATAATTTTTCCCTTCGTCCATTTGACACAAAATGGGGGAGAAATTTGAGTCTTATGAGAATTCATTTATTTTTTGTACATATTCTAAAGAGCTTGATCTTAGTGATTCTTTGTAGGATTCTGTTCTGTTATTTTTAACAGTTGTAATACAATATTAAATTGTAATTAGTTGAGTTAAGTAATTTTTTGTTCCAGGAAATGTGTAGATAGAATTTTTGTATAGGAATAGGTTTTTCCTTTTCTTTTTGTTTCCCTACGAGTCCAAGTTGACTCAAAGTAGATTTTGTCTCATATTTCCAAAGGGGGAGATTGAAACACCTTATACTCTTGACTTACTTGAGTCTACATTGTATAAGTGCCCATCTAGTTTGGAAATAGAGACAAAATTGAGTCCCCATCCTAGATACCAAAGAGCCTCAGACTCTTCAATACAAGTCATTCCTCTTGATTGATTGATCAAGGTATATTCAATGTCACTCACACACTTTAGAACTGCATACATTGGTCATATATTGATTAAATTATTTGTATGTGTGTTGTGTGTGTTAATTTCCCTTAAAATAATTTTTTATGATTTTTTTGGGAATTTATAAGGATTTTAAAACAATTTTTTTATAATTAAAAATGGGATTAAAAAGTTTCTGGGTCTTTATATAAATAATGGTTATTAGTTTTTTCCCCTGAAATGTTCCCTTGGGTAGGAACCGCAAGCGCTAGAGAAGTGAGGGTGTCTTTGTAATTATGTTTAGACGTGCAGTTTATATCCGGTATTTGCCTTACACCTGTTGCTTCCCTATTGGATGTGTGTGTGTTTCTTCCAAGAGAGAAAACCAACGTGTTTTATTAGCCCGTGGATTGAGTTAATCGATGATCTGCATGTGTCTTTATCCCAATCCTTGCGAACACCTCTCATCGAATCACAAGCCTCATAACCAATAGCTTACGTCTAACCATTGGATGGAAGTCAAGGTTACTTGACTTAATCTCAGCCCTCTATTTTCCTATACCTTCTCGATCCTTCTCTGCCCCGTATTGAAGGAGGGTAACCCTCAGCCATTAGAAGACTTTTGCCACTTCGTCATTTTAGAGAGAGAATAGATAAGAGAGAGAAGAGAGAAGAGATAAAGAGATAAAGAGAAACCAAAGTTAGAAACCGTAACCCTAAATTTGTCCAAACACTTTTGAAACCCTAATTCATTTATCAAAACCAGTTTTATCCCAAACACAACCTTAAGTGTTTTAGACTTTTGAGAGTGGTTTGTTTGTGTTTTCTTGCTATAACCTCTTCGTTTTAAGATCTTGTGTCCAACTTAAGCATTAATCTAGATCTACATTTGTGTTTCATAGAAATTTTAGATCTGAGCATTTTATGTTACATTACACCTAGATCTGCATTTATTGTTTCTCGTCTTGAGAAATTTGTTGTTGATTTGTTTTCTGTAAATGTTTTCGTACTCAAAATCATGTTCTTTTGAAACAAGACCTTTGACCTAGTTGGAATCACACTTGGCGATTTTCAATTTCAAAAATCTTTTCAAAACCCAGAAATTGATTAAGATCTTGAAACGTCTTCTAAGAAAGATAGCCGTGGATTCTGGGTTAATCTTAAAGGTCAAACAAGGTTCATGTTTCCAAAGAAGAGAGAAACTGAAAATCACAGCATATAGATCTGATTTGTAATTTGCTAGGATTGTTTGTAAAAGTAAGCATGAGTGTGTGCATGCATGTGTTAGATCACCATCACAAACACTTACACACTACAACACTGAAAGTGTTGGTAATAAGATATTGAAATAACAGTCGACGTAAAGACTGGAACTAAGTGAAGTTAGCAAACTGGGAGAACAACTTCAATAATCAGAACTGCAAAAAAGTTATAAGGACACCAGTGGGTACATTCCTAAACTTGATAGGTCTGATTTATGTGCATGTGTGTTATATAGTTTTTAACTGTTATATTTTTTTTAGTGGATTTTTCTTTTTACTCCGTAGAGGGAGTCGTGGATGTCTCCTCAGTTATGTGAGATTTTACCACGTTAAAAATATCTTGTCATTAATCTTTCTACATCTCCTCATCTCATTCTGATTAGTGTGCTGAATTCAAAACTTTTTTAGTTTTGGTTTTCAAAACTAGTTAGAAAATCTTGAACTGATCTCGTGCAAATTTTAGACATATCTTTTGATTTAAAACTGATTTGATTTCTAGAAAAGAGTTTCTTCAAAAAACAGTTCGGAGTTACTTAAATAGTTTAATCTTGTATTAAACGGCTCTAGTAACAGTTTTTTAATGTAGACTTCCATGGTATTTCTAATATGGTCTTCATAGACCTTATTAACCAGATTTTGGTATATTTCTCTAGTATTTTTTAGACCAAAGGGCATAACATCATAACCATATGTACCTCGACTGGTGTTGAATAAGGTTTTCTCCTGATCTTCCAACTTTATTTTTATTTGGTTGTACCCTGAGTAAGCGTCCATAAAACTAAGTAACTCATGCCCTATTATAGCATCAACCAGCTGGTCAATCTCGGTCAAAGGATAGTAATCTTTAGGACAAGCTTTGTTGAAGTCGGTGAAGTCTATGAACATAAAAGAGTTTTCATCTTTCTTTCTAACCATGAAAAAATTCGAGAGCTAAAGAGATTACATCACTTCTTTAATGAACTTTTCCTTTTGCCATTTATCCACCTCTTCCTGAATTGCAATGTTCTTCTCCTTTATGAATACACAACATTTCTATTTTACTGGCTTTGCATCCTTCATTATGCCGACCTCGTGGTAGATTAATTGTGGATATATAACAAGCTCTTTCTTGATAGTAGGATCTAGTGACAAGCCTATTTGGTTTATCCGTTATGGGTGTTCTTTGTCCAACATCACTAGCTCTATCTCGTTAATTACCTAGACCCCGACTAAATTATCTTCATTTGGAGGATCTAGTGTCTTGATCTGATAATGGTTTTTAATTTCTTATGTTCTTCCGGTTCCACTGATGTCACAGATTCCACTTGATTTCCTTTAACCATGACAACCCCGTACTTAGTAGGAAACTTCAGGCCTTGGTGAAAAGTAGATAGAACAACTTAAAAGTTTTTCAATCCAACCATTTTGAATATAATGTTATTAGAAAAATGCACTTTCTCATTCGTAATGAAAAAACATATCTTTTCTATTAGTCATGTTGACCAATCACCGGCCACTACTAACAGTTCTATAGTTTCTAAGGGGAACAAATTCACCTTCAAAAATCCAATTAGGGGCCCTTAATATGCCTCTAACTTTCTCTCCTCCAGTCTTAGATTCTTGAAATAGCTATAAAACATAACATCGGCAGAGATGCCATTGTTAATTAGGATTCCCTCCACCCACCTATAATCAACCACCATTATGATGACCAGGGGGTCATCATGTGGGTAGAACACACCAGATAAATGTTCTTCAGAAAAACCAACTATAAGACGACCTCTGTTTACCAGAAAAACCAACTATAAGACGATCTATGTTTACCTTTCTGGGTTAAGCTTCCATGAATCCAGCTAAGTCTCTCTATTTGACGTGAGAACAAGATTTCCTCTTATTTTGGTAGGCTTATCTCTCCGTCAATCCACCTTTACCTCCATTATCTCCTACCATTACGAAGTTTCACCTGAAGGAGATCAACTTAACCTCATGTACTCGCTCATTTGGTGTTTTAAGTAGGTCTATATTATCTTTTAAATCATCATCCCGACCCTACTTCTTCTCGTCTGTCTTCCTACAGAGGAACTCTTATCAGTGTATTTTGTTTTTTATTTATAGTTCCTATCGGATTGGCCATTTTTGTCAATAATCTTTGTCAATTTTCTACGCGTGATAAGAATCTCAATCTCATTTTTCAAGGCTAGGCAGTTATCTATGTTGTGGCCGAGATCTTTATGAAACTGATAGTACTTAGTGTTATCCTTCTTGTTAGGAGGAGCCTTCAACTTTCTCAATCTTTTTAGGTCGTTACTTCATCAAATCTCATTAAGGATGTGGTGCACCCACATAATCAGTGTAGTATATTCATTAAAACTTCCTTGGTATGTTAGCCTTTTTTATGTCCTTTAACTCTTTCTTCTTCTTGGAGATTTTGCTGGTATCGACCTTAGAATGGCATAAATCTTTCACTACCATAGCTTCTTTCGCATTCATAATCTTACTAGCCTTAGCCAACAACTCGGACATTGTGCTCCGTGGCTCCTTGACCAATGCCCAAAATAACTTTTCAAGTTACAGGACACTCATAAGTGATGTGATTGTTGTATTCTCTTTCTAGTCAGTGACCTCTAGCTTCTTGATATTAAGTTGGGAAATAAACTCCTTCTGCATTTTGTTCGTTCTATGACCAACATTAAACACATATGCAACCCTTTCTCCTGTCTTTGAACCAAAGAAGAAATTGCGATGAAAAGACCATCCAATTATCAAAATTTTAAGATTTGACATCTTAGCAAACCATTGTACAAAATTTATCTCGAATGAGTGATCATACTGGATAATGATCGGCAACGCATCTCATTGAGGATGGAGTAAATATCTAAACCATCTTGGCACTTGAAACATAGAATCTGATGTGCCATCATATTAAGGGGTGATGACAAATGGTTTAAACTTTATGAGCATTGGATAATCAATGATTGATGATGTGAAGGGGACCCTCGTAGAAAATCTCTCTATAAAGGGTTATTGATCTTTATTGTCTAGACCATATGATCCTCCAGGAATTGAATTGACCCTTTCTAGGGTTGTTTTTCCTTATCGTCCTTAACCGACATTATTTTTCTTGCTCGTCCTCGGCTTTTAAGTGAGCTTTCTTCCTGGGAATTTTTCTCGAATTTGGCCAACCCTCAAATGCTCGGTCTAGACCTGTCTAAAATTTTGGCACTTCTGGTTTCAGCACTTCTTTCTTCATCTCTGCTCTGTCTAAGACTCTATGTTTGTGTGTTATTACAGCTCTAAGGCCTAGTTGGTCAATTAAGGACCTTATGCTAAGACTTTCTAAAATCCTCAGGAGCTTAAGTAATTAAGTCTAGTCGTCATCATATCCATATGTTCTAATGGTAGATCTGGCTCCTAGAGGGTAAGGCCTACCATCTCAATCAGATGTATTGTACATGGATCCTAGACGCATACAAGATTAACTAATATATAAATATATATTATAGCAGGAGAACGAAATCCCACCATAGAAGTCAATAATCCTAAACATAAGGCTATATATCAAATAGAAGGCAACGCTAAAAGCGTAGTACGTTCGCACAGATTCGTAAGGAGACTAGAACCTAATGCCCTGATACCACCGGTGACACCCTGCCTAATAAAATACCAGGTGATCAGTCCTATATCAAAGTAAACAGGAATATCAAATGGTTTCATTCTCAGCATCACTATCGAAAACCATTTAATTACTAATAACTTAGTTGGCATGTCATCAAATTTTAAACGTTTTAACATTTTAAACCTAAACGCACAAGTAAAACACCCCATACAAAGATATAAACGATAATTGAAATGAATAAATAATAACCGATAACTATCGGTAAAATATATATGCAACCATATCGAATGGGCGTAAATAGAATTGCGAAATAAGATAAAAAACAGCATTTGGGAAATATACCCGAATATAATAATTATACTTCCTATCTAGATCACAAGGATTAAAGCGTCTAAACAATTTCCTGCCAACATCCAAAGCTACGGTAGAAACGTCTGACTTGAAAGGATAATCATCCAGACGTCCCTATGTCTAGACACTTAAAAATTATAACAAAGGAGAAGAAGAAGAAATTAGATACGGATCAGACCTCGGGTTTGAAAAATATTTTAGCAAGTGCTTAACATACTTTAATATTTAAAATATGATACTCTCCATATTTAAACTTATGTCCCACTCTCATGAGATATCCCTCACCTCTCAACTAATAGTGCACACCTAACGCATGTTTTCAAAACACCCTAGTTAAGCAACCCTGCCTAACTAATCTCTGACATCAACTAAATCATCATACACTATCTCAAGTCCTGTGTATATAACATTCTAAGCTCTCGCGATAGATTATTCCTTATAATCCCTCACTTGTCATATATCCATTTATTAAGAATAACCTTCACTAGTTATTACACTATTTACATCTAGTGTTATCAATCTTGTATATAAAATTCCCATCTTATATAAGTACATCACATTTTTCTATTCCTTATTTTATACTCCCGGATAGCCTAGAAATTTACTCACATTTTTTTTTCTGTGCTTTGGTCCGTATATATATATATATATATATATATATATATATATATATATATATATATATATATATATATATATATATATATATATAAATATATATACACACACACACACACACACATTAAGTATATATATACTTCATTCTTTATGTTAGTCCATGGATATATATGTTTGCACATCGCATATATATATATATATATATATACTATACACATCAAGTATCTCTATACTTATATATCACACAGTATATAAGTATAAGATCCATCCCTTAGAGCTGTAACTCAATGGATGCAATCTCTAGAATGCTATCATCCTCCATGGAATTTGTCACACATTCACCCGGGCAGCCTGGTCAGAATCTCACACCAAACCCTAATCAATCACAAACATAGGGGAATGGGTCACAGTTCCTCATCTGAAAGTGAGACTGAATCATACCCAAGACGTCTCACCCTAAATAAATAATAACACTATATAATATCTGAACGGCTATGACCTAGAGCTATACTGACCCTTGTCCTCTAGCTAGGGGATTCACCCACATCGTGCAACATCTCATGATAGCACTAGAGGGGTATGTTCCACATAAATCTATTAATCACACACAGATATATTAATAATCACATCATATATATACTGTCTCCATACCCATATCACCAAATCCAGTTATTTTTTCCTATCTCACTTGGCAATAGAATATAATCCCGAATATACCAATCCATAATAATTTATAAGTATACACACAACTTATTTTAATCCCATAAGTATTCACTCACTTATGATACAACTATCACATCTCTTATTTCGGAATAGTAGCGTATCATGTCTAACTAGTATTCTTATATCATCGTACTTGCACTGTAGGATTTACTCATAAATATTCGGCACACACACACATATATTTATATATATATTCTACTCATATATACTCGTCATATATATTCTACACGCATAAATATATATGTATGAACCCGTCGAATAATTCCTCGAATGTCGTTCATCCCAAACATTCCTAAATTTAAACCCAGGATCTTTTCCACTAACCCAAGAAGTAAATAACACTCATTTATTCTTTTAGAGTTCCTCGCAATCTATTTAGGATCCCCTATTATTTATCTCCAAAAATGAATTTGTCTCCAATCCTTTTTAGGCCAAGAAAAACCTCTCCGATTTTCTGTCAAACCGGACTTAACCGATGGCTAGAAAACAAACCGGTCCGACCAAAAATGAACCGATCCATCCACAAAAAATGAAATAGTCAGGTGTTCAAATAAACGAACCGATCTGGTACTCAAAAAACGAACTGTCGGACACAAACAATTTCAGGAGTCATTTTCTCCAACTCCAAAAATTCATTCTAAAACTCATCCAACTAAATTTCTATGGTTTCTAACATAACCCAACATCAACACACACACACACACACACACACACACACACACACACACTATGATTTACCCAACACAACAATTCATTCATGGGATTCCTCAATTTATTCAAGAATTAAACCCTAATTCTTAATTAAACCGTAAATATCATCTCTTTTAATTTCTCACTATAATTTACCCCATTAACATGGATTTTAGCTTAGATTTTGTATAGGATTATTATCTCATCAACTTTCTTATGAAATCATCTTCCAAAAATCCATTTTGTGCAAGAATTCCAAACCCAAAATCTTATAGTTTTTCATAACCAACTATAATATGAAACATAAACACACATAAATTATTAAAGCAATATAAACACTTGCCTGGTTAGATAAATCTGACGATCTCGTGTCGGAATCCATCAGAGCTTGTCCAAAAATCTCTTCTTTCTCCCTTTTGTTGCTTCCTTTCTCTTCTTCTTCTTCTTCTTCTTCTTCTTCTTCTTCTTCTTCTTCTTCCTTTCTTTCTTTTCTTTTCTTTTCATTTATTTTTTTGTCTTTCTATCTTGACTTATAAGAGAGAAATGAGGGTTTATCCCTTAATAAACCCAAAATTGACTCGTATACACAAATATGAGTCCGTATTGATGCAAAAAGTCCTCAAAACCCAAACACTACCCCCGAGTACTTTATTTTAACTATCTATGCCCTTTCGAGACCAACGATGCACTCGAAATATCCATCCAGGTCACTTATAAAAAATTCACGTCTTAAACCCAACACATCTCCACACATGTTTTCCACATAAAATAACATCACCCGTCGCTTTTATTCACCTACAAGATGCAATATAATTAGTCCCTCTCATTTTCTTATAATTGTCAAATTATTAAATTACACCGACTCATGTAAATTAATTATTCGTAAAAGTATAGGGTATTAGATTCTCCCCCCTTACAACGAAATTTTGTCCTTGAAATCCGGATAAGATTGGTACCAAAGACTTGGATCACAACCACACCACATGCTCTAGTACCCAGAATTAAATCACACTAACAAAAGGGTCACTCCACTATATGGCTGCCAGTGGTACCCACCTGACAAAGGGCTACTCACTATAGCCCCAGCTTTACAACATGCTTGTTTAATTCTCTTCATACCAATACACTCCATTAGTCAAGAACTCTGATCTCAATGTCACATTACACATTGTTCTCACTTAACTACATCCAAAAAAGACGAGCCTATAAATCACTGGCTCTATCGCCTCACTTCTATTGGAAGTTCGCACATGACTAAGTGCCAGCTTCCCGTGTCCGCCCTAACACAAAATTCCCATCGTGAGGGAAACCACCAAAAACATTGGACCGTTGTTGTCAGTCCTTTAAATCTCAATTCATGACAATGTAACTCTTATAAATCTCAAAAGTCGTACCTAAAACAGTTGGTAGTTAATGCCCCTCTTGACAATGGACTCTAAATCACGTCTAGTCCAAAAGTCTAGTTATTCCCTCACCTCTAAACAACCATAGGTAGAATGATAAGGCTTTCCCACAGAAAACCATAATAGTCACCTTGTCCCCAACAAACAGGTACGAGTGACTACACACAACTCTACCATTCGATAATTTCTTCTCCCAATTACCATACCATGCTTTACTTCAATTACAAGTTAGGTTAGTTAGAGACGTAAACTTAACCATAATAACTTCAGAATCACATTCCTACTACTTTATCAATCGTCAGTCACCTCCCGTGTACTCATTTGGTCATAGGTGACACGACTTGCCCACAACAAGATACCATCCCCACTCCTCCCCAAAAATCCCTATCGGAGGTGGGGTTTAAGGGTCTCATCTTGGTTTACAACAATATTGGGCGACACCTTGCACTGGTGCACTCCTCCTTTACTAGCCTGTATGCCCGTTCCAACACTGGAATATCGGCTCGATACAAATTTTTCTGGTTGATCATCACAAACCAACCTATTTCCATCTATGAGTGGTGCATCTAGAGGCATTCTGACTATTTATCACCTAACACCAATTATAACGACTTACATTAAGTGGTACTTTATACTTCCCCTCTTTCCCTCGAGTGTAGCAAAAGTCTCACCCCGTGTACTTTCCACCACAATGCGCACTTCTGGGCCTTTATACCTTATGAAATCATCATTCCGCTTACGCACAAGACACCCTCACATCCAATTGAGTACGAATTCACCCCACTTTCCCACAACAGTCAGATTTTTCCTCTCCTCAAAAGATATCCCTTTAAATGGATTCCACATCCTTTCAAACCATCTCGGTGTGCTACTCTCAACGAAGACATATACTTGGATTATTGTCATTCTCACACAACATTCAATCCCTCATGCCATTCTAGCTTGTTTATAACATCCCCATAGGCATACATTCCACACATTTATTCCCACATCCTTCTATCTCGAATGATTTTGAAATCTACTCACCCAGACGCCCACACGCACCCTATAATCCTTGCATAATTGCAAAACACTGGAAACGTCACACACTTTCCTCAAAACTGGTCTTGCATACTCGATGTGGCGATAACACATGGGTATTCTCAATCACCCCATAAATTGAAATTTAATTCTCCTCGATACCGTTCCACCCTTCAACTCGTGGTAAAAAGAATTATTTTAAGTGCTCCCACTCACAGCACAACTGGCTCCACTGGCCTTAAATTATAATATAACTATCGACTCACATTTAGAACTACATACTTATATAATGATCGAGGTTTCAGACTTGTGGACTACTGACCAAACATCTCCCCACTTTCGACGTTGCGCTAAGTTTCATGCATGGTATGTCTCATAAAGTGAAATCCGAACAAGGAACCCTCCTAATACACTACTACCTAACATTGTTGGTCATTGAAATCCGTTAGGCCCTAAGTCAATAGCATATATATATATATATATATATATATATATATATATATACACACACACACACACACACACACACGCGCACACATATGTTTGCCAATTTTGTCAAATTTTTAAGAAATTGTATTTAAAAACTACTATCATCAGGATATACTCAAACGCATTCCAACAAACTATTTTTAATAGCTCTACAATTCCCATCTCTCTCTACTCACGAGATTTTCCAAAATCCATGTGTAATTCATCCCTCAATCGTATTTAAATAAGGATCTTTCCCCTACTAAATACACAGTCACTCAGCATTGGTGGTAATCACATTCTATAAACCTCAAATACACCATTGATTGGGCATAAATATTGTATATTTATCCTCCTAATTTCAGTACTTTTGTGAACCCGAATGATGTAACATATATGGATTTGATTCACTTTTATGCTTCTAACTTTCTTGGCGAGTATTGCGTGTTTCGTGCTTCTCCTATTGGTTTTACAGGTTAATTATGCAAGCAGTGCAAAGGAGGAAGCAAGACTGTGCAAGAAAAGCTAGGAAGGCAAGTTCAAGGGCATTTTCGTAATTTTACAGCCCGATTCTGGAGGTTGGGCCTTCTGTAAAGTTGAAGATCTCAGAACAACGAGAACACTGGAAGAAACGGTACCCAAATCCGAGCTACGGTTGAAAAGTTATACTCAGTTGAAGTTGAAGAAAAATCCAAGAAAAGGAGAGAAAAACCAGAAAAAAATCTAAGTGCTGAGAGCAAGATCAGGCTGGTACATGCGAACCGGTTCGCTGTACCTGCGAACCGGTTCGCTGTACCTGACACGCGAATTTTGTCTTTCATTTGGATTGGTCTCCAAGTCTCCTAATAGGTTGAAAAGACTCCAAACTTGTGGGGAACGAAGGCATTAACCTAGGAGCAGCCTTTAGGGTTATTTTTAGAGAGTTTTTGATAGAAAGAAAGGGGAGGAACATCTAGGAACATCAAGGGCTAAAATTACTTCAAGAATTCATTGTTTCGGGTTTGCTTTTCTAGTTTTAATTCAAAATTCTTGTTTCTTATTATTGTTCTTGCATGCTTAGTTTTCCTAATTGATTCAACTTGTTTTTGCATTTCCAATACGTAGTTACATGTTTATAGCTAGTTTCATCATGAATTCTTACTCATGCAACGTCATTATTTCATGCGTTAGTCAAGTTAACATGTCCGGCTAGGTTTTTTTCAAGGTTGGGATGCATGAACCCAACCTGATGTGTTAGTGCGTGTGTATAACGTCGATCCGCTGAATTTAATGATTAATTTAAATCGTATCGCGTAATTTCTTAAGAATTGTAGATCTTTATATCTCGTTTGCCTCTGGGTACTCGTGATGATTTAGAGTACAATTTGAATGTAATTACCGCGATACCGATTTACTCATCCTCAGATTAGGTATGACGCGGGCTTGAACCTCGTATACATAATGCTTGGGAGTACTAAATTCTGGGTTTGAATTAATCGGATAAATTTATGATCAACGTTATCACTACACTACACTAGGGTTGGGGGATTGTATTCCCATCCTGTTTTCTCATCATTTAGTTAAAAAGTTCAATTCAATTCTTCATTCCTCATTTAGATAATTTAGTTAGTTGCATTTTTCATTATACTTTCATAATTTCATTTAGTTTAATCCATCTCAAAAAGCCAAATCAATCTTTTTCTTTTCTTTTAGAGTCATTGTTAGGATTCCTTAATCTTATCCCGTCGTCACAACTTCTGTTGTCCTTCTTCCCTGAGGATCGATACCCGACTTGTCGGATTATTACTTGAACGATAGGCTTGCACTTGAGCCTAGAGAGCACACACTTTAGAAACACATTCTGAATCGTGTCAAGTTTTTGGCGCCGTTGCCGGGGAATTAGGTAGACTTAGGATTAGATCGAGTTAATCCAAAACTTTGACCAAAAATTCTAAAAAATCCAAAAAAAATAAAAAAATAAAACTTCAAAAAGATTCACAATCATCATCTCTCCTGAGCTTAATGCAAAATTCTGAAACCACTCCCACACCCCATAATACTCCAACCAACATTCACGAAAATCCACTTGTTGAGTATAATCCTGACAGTCCCCACACTCCACAAGCCCCACACTTCTGGATCCCACCTCCCACACCGTCACTCCGGGATGCATTATACTCCCGTATAATGCCGGGCAATTTCGTTTCAAAAATGGGATGATCCAGACGCTACCACATTATCACGGTATGGATTCTGAAAAGCCATACCTCCACATAAGGGAATTTGAGGACGTGTGTGATACTCTCAACGATCAAACCTGCACACAAGAGGTAATCCGCCTCAAACTCTTCCCCTTCTCGCTTAAAGATAAAGCCAAAGCTTGGCTATGGTCTTTACCTCCAAGCTCGATTCCATCCTGGAATGAGCTACAGTCTAAATTTCTCAAGAAATTCTTCCCAACACATCGAACAATCTCTATAAAGGCTCAAATTCAAGCATTCAGGCAACAAGAAAATGAACCTTTCCATCGATGTTATGAACGTTTCAACGAGTTAGTGGCTTCGTGCCCCCATCATGGATTTGATCCCTCACAAATCATCTCCTTTATCTATAATGGGTTAAATCTTAATTCTAAACAGCTTGTTGAAACCATGGGAAGTGGTCCATTTGTCGATCTAGATGCCCATGACGCTGATCTTCACATGAGGTATGTTGCCGAGACTACCCAATCCTGGGATACCTCTGATCCGAACGCTCAAAACCGAAATCGACAATCTACCACAGCTCCGTCGACATCCGGTCTATTCCACGTAGATAAGAATTCGATGTCGGACTGTCGGTTGGACACCATTGAGAGAGGACTGCGAGATTTATGTGAGGTAGTTGGATCCATCAAGAATCCCATCGAAAAGGTGTGTGCAATTTGTGAGGCGGGACATTCAACTGAGGAATGCCCGACGATACCCGCCTGCAAAGTAATATTACAGGAGCAAGTTAATGGTATAGGAGGCTTTAAGGGAAATTTCGGTGCCCCGCACGGAAATTCATACAACCCTTCGTGGAAAAACCATCCCGGTTTTAGCTACGGGCAGCAACACGCCGCAATGAACCCTCCTTCGCATGTTGCCCCTCCTCCTCCACAACAATTTCAACAAGCTCCACACATGCAAGGACATGTGCAAGCACCACCACATCATGGAAATTATATTCCGCCACAGCGGAGAACTCTTGAGGATACTGTGAATCAATTCATCAATAGCCAGGCCGCAACCAATGCCAAGTATGATCGTCTCATTGGCGACCTAAATGCAAACCTGTCTAAGATACAATCCTCGTTGAGTGTCCAAGAGAAGGGAAAATTCCCTGCCCAAGGCCAACGACCTCCCCAAGGTCAAACTAGTGTTAGCTCCACATCTACTGAACATCAGGAGCAATGTCAAGCAGTGACCACTCTTCGTAGTGGAAGAGTCGTTGATTTATCACCTCCTCCACACGACACAACAAAAGACAAGGAGATTTCGCCCGGCACGAAAGAGGCCGAAGATGTCCCCTTGGACGAGAGTGATAAGGAAGGCACTAGTGAGCCTGAGGTGGTAGTTAAACCACCCTCCGCAGCACCATTTCCTCGAAGGTTGATTCCTACTCAAAAAGGGACTCCACGTGATGAAGTGCTAGAAGTTCTAAAGCAAGTGAAGCTGAATCTACCCTTCCTTGATGCCATCAAACAAATTCCAGCCTACGGCAAAGTTATCAAAGATTTGTTGACGGTGAAAAGGAGGATGAAAGTTAAAAAGAACGTCTTTCTAGCTCAGAACGTGAGTTCCATTCTGCTAAATGATCTCCCGCCTAAATTCAAAGATCCCGGTGCACCCACCATATCATGCATCATTGGAGATAAAAAAATTGAGAAAGCCTTACTTGACTTGGGAGCAAGTGTAAACATACTTCCTTACTCCATTTATAGGCAACTTGACTTGGGCGACCTCAAGCCCACAAAGGTCACTCTCCAATTAGCGGATCGATCAGTGAAGATTCCACGAGGCATAATTGAGGACGTGATCGTCCAAGTTGACACCTTCTACTTTCCGGTAGATTTTGTCATTTGGGACACGGGGCCCTCCTTTACCTCAAGCAACCATGTCCCTATCATCCTGGGGCGCCCGTTCTTAGCTACGGCTAACGCAATCATCAACACTAGGAATGGGCGAATGCAACTCACTTTTGGGAACATGACTTTAGAGACCAACATCTTCCATATCACCCAACAGACAGGGGAAGAAGATGATCTTCACGCGGTGAGTTCTATAAATGAGATCATAGAGGAATACAATGAGGAGAATTATTGTGGAGACACCTTAGGATCATCTTTAATGTCAAATCACAAGAATAAAGGGTCCCACAAGAGAGAGCCCTTAGGAGTGTGCCCTATTTCATCAAGTAACGGTGGTAGTTGTGACGCGGAGAGAAAAGTGGAAGAGAGGTGTGTAGTGACCGCAATAGAGCGAGAGAGAGAGGGGTTAGAAGAGAGAAAAATGGTGGAGTTAGAAACCGAGCAAGTTAGAGAGGACGTTGGCACCGCGAGAGAGAGAGATCTAGGGGACATGAGCATGGAAGAATTTGAAAAAGAATTCGGTCCGGTGGATGAGAGCCTAGATGAGAGCCTTAACGACCAAGTCCAAACTCTAATGGATTCATTTAGACACCTAGAAGAAAGTGAATGGGAAGATAAAATCAATGAATTTCTTCTTTGTGACCATCCACCCATACCACTAGAGGTCCCGAAGGCGAGTGAGGAGAAAAGTTGCGGTTCATCCGACTTAGAGCCCGACCCATGCATCTTAAAAATTGAAAGAAACCTAGGTGTCCCCTCCGAGTCAGTGCACGTAGACCACGCTTTGAGTCAACATCACGAGGATCCCTTTCCAATTAGTCACGACGAATCTCCCGGTCTATCCTTTATCTATGGGCGAGGTCCCAACTTGTTCCGATTGCTGGAATATAATCCTAGGACGGGAGTGACAAGGAGAGCATCGACCCCCGTAAGTGGGGTCGGGTGAGTTTGTGGAGAGATGAGAGGTCGTCGCACCCCCGACGCGTATGGGGTGATTTTTGTTGTATTTTTTAGTCATGCATGAGTGTCATATAGTGTCTTGTTGCATTTTTTCATATTTGTTTGTTTTATTTTTCCGCACTTATTATTCGCTCTGAGTTAGATTTTAGTCCTTTTTGCTTGAGGACAATACAAAAGTCTAAGTTAGGGGGGGTCACAAGTGCGTATTTCTAAAACTTCACAAATTTTCAAAAATGCCCAAAAATTTCCAAAAAAATCATAAAATTTGAAAAATCCAAAAATATTTTTCTTCAAAATAAATAAAAATTGGAATTCAAATTTTTTCAAAAATATCATTAAAAGTCGAATTGGAGTCTCAAATTGTAAACATCCAACATACACGAGCCGAAATTGACTAAAGATGGAAATTGAGCGAAAATTGACGACTTAACGAATAAATGTGGAGATTAACAAAACCCGGTGAGATTCGAGCCTATCACGTTTTGCGAGATTTTAAATCAATCCGAGTTAATTGTTAACTCAAAGTTCTTTTTAGCGCTTAATAAGTTGTCAAGGATCTCAAATTTTTTTCATTTGATCGGTTTTGAAAAATGTGTGCAATATTGCCTTGAAAATCGTGCCAAATTAGTCTCCAAACTTAAATTCACCTCGAAACGCATATGGTAACGCAATTGGTATTTTGGACAATGAAGTAGGCCCTCGTTTGTCACCCAAAAATATTGGCCAGAAAAAAAAAGTAGCGAAAAATTATCCCTTTTGTAACCCAAATTGAGCCGAATAATTTTTCCTTTCGTTTGACAACCCGGAAAACCCAAAATAGCCCGGAATTGTGAAAAATAAAAAAAATTCAGAATTTAAGTCCGAAAAGTGCAACAAAAAGGGGGCAAGAAAAAAAAAAAAATAGAAGAATGCTCAACAAAAATAGCAACAAAGAAAAAAAGAAAAGAAAAAAAAAATAGAAAAAGAAGAAAAAAATGAGCAATAGCCCGGAAAATGCACAAACGGACATCACGAATGACTTTTCCAATTCCAACCCTCCATACCTCCTTTATTTTACCCAATGCAACCTTTAACCCGAAAAAGTCCTAACCGAGTCCAAATTGCGTAAATTGAGTACCGCGTGGAGAGTTAATACACCAAAAGATAATATAAGAGATGAAATATGCGCGAAATAGAGGCGATGTTCCCGTTTTAAAACCGTAATCCGTTGAAGAGATCCTTTCACCATAAAATTTCCGTCTTTCTAATTGCATGCATGTATTTGCTTCCACTACATTTACTCCTTATATCACGCATGCCGAGAGAATAGCCACAATCCGAGAGATTCATTTGTGAGTGCATTCCGTGAGAAATTGAAATCAAAACGAATTTTCGGATAAGTAACGTAATGATCAATCGATGAAAATTGGCGGTTATATTTCTGGCTTCGCACACACACACTACGATTTGAGACTTGTAAATATGACTTGATGATGACTATTTTATGGAAAAGTTTGAATTGTACAATTTTTGCGTATTTTGAATTTTCTTTGAGTCGAATTTTGTGGGTATATTCACTGCAAACCCTCACGAGACACAACTCGTCCTACTAAGGTAACCTAGAGGTTTAAAGGCTTGTTGCATATGCTAAATGCAATCGCTTGCCCGCGAAAGTGGCATTCTATCCCAATAAAGTCCTTGAAGTGTCCTTAACTCTTACTTTCATTCTTTTACATTGCTCGGGACGCGCAAAGTTCTAAGTTAGGGGGGTTTGATTGGGCATAAATATTGTATATTTATCCTCCTAATTTCAGTACTTTTGTGAACCCGAATGATGTAACATATATGGATTTGATTCACTTTTATGCTTCGAACTTTCTTGGCGAGTATTGCGTGTTTCGTGCTTCTCCTATTGGTTTTACAGGTTAATTATGCAAGCAGTGCAAAGGAGGAAGCAAGACTGTGCAAGAAAAGCTAGGAAGGCAAGTTCAAGGGCATTTTCGTAATTTTACAGCCCGATTCTGGAGGTTGGGCCTTCTGTAAAGTTGAAGATCTCGGAACAACGAGAACACTGGAAGAAACGGCACCCAAATCCGAGCTACGGTTGAAAAGTTATACTCAGTTGAAGTTGAAGAAAAATCCAAGAAAAGGAGAGAAAAACCAGAAAAAAATCTAAGTGCTGAGAGCAAGATCAGGCTGGTACATGCGAACCGGTTCGCTGTACCTGCGAACCGGTTCGCTGTACCTGACACGCGAATTTTGTCTTTCATTTGGATTGGTCTCCAAGTCTCCTAATAGGTTGAAAAGACTCCAAACTTGTGGGGAACGAAGGCATTAACCTAGGAGCAGCCTTTAGGGTTATTTTTAGAGAGTTTTTGATAGAAAGAAAGGGGAGGAACATCTAGGAACATCAAGGGCTAAAATTACTTCAAGAATTCATTGTTTCGGGTTTGCTTTTCTAGTTTTAATTCAAAATTCTTGTTTCTTATTATTGTTCTTGCATGCTTAGTTTTCCTAATTGATTCAACTTGTTTTTGCATTTCCAATACGTAGTTACATGTTTATAGCTAGTTTCATCATGAATTCTTACTCATGCAACGTCATTATTTCATGCGTTAGTCAAGTTAACATGTCCGGCTAGGTTTTTTTCAAGGTTGGGATGCATGAACCCAACCTGATGTGTTAGTGCGTGTGTATAACGTCGATCCGCTGAATTTAATGATTAATTTAAATCGTATCGCGTAATTTCTTAAGAATTGTAGATCTTTATATCTCGTTTGCCTCTGGGTACTCGTGATGATTTAGAGTACAATTTGAATGTAATTACCGCGATACCGATTTACTCATCCTCAGATTAGGTATGACGCGGGCTTGAACCTCGTATACATAATGCTTGGGAGTACTAAATTCCGGGTTTGAATTAATCGGATAAATTTATGATCAACGTTATCACTACACTACACTAGGGTTGGGGGATTGTATTCCCATCCTGTTTTCTCATCATTTAGTTAAAAAGTTCAATTCAATTCTTCATTCCTCATTTAGATAATTTAGTTAGTTGCATTTTTCATTATACTTTCATAATTTCATTTAGTTTAATCCATCTCAAAAAGCCAAATCAATCTTTTTCTTTTCTTTTAGAGTCATTGTTAGGATTCCTTAATCTTATCCCGTCGTCACAACTTCTGTTGTCCTTCTTCCCTGAGGATCGATACCCGACTTGTCGGATTATTACTTGAACGATAGGCTTGCACTTGAGCCTAGAGAGCGCACACTTTAGAAAGTTTCAGACTTGTGGACTACTGACCAAACATCTCCCCACTTTCGACGTTGCGCTAAGTTTCATGCATGGTATGTCTCATAAAGTGAAATCCGAACAAGGAACCCTCCCAATACACTACTACCTAACATTGTTGGTCATTGAAATCAGTTAGGCCCTAAGTCAATAGCATATATATATATATATATATATATATATACACACACACACACACACACACACACGCGCACACATATGTTTGCCAATTTTGTCAAATTTTTAAGAAATTGTATTTAAAAACTACTATCATCAGGATATACTCAAACGCATTCCAACAAACTATTTTTAATAGCTCTACAATTCCCATCTCTCTCTACTCACGAGATTTTCCAAAATCCATGTGTAATTCATCCCTCAATCGTATTTAAATAAGGATCTTTCCCCTACTAAATACACAGTCACTCAGCATTGGTGGTAATCACATTCTATAAACCTCAAATACACCATCAGGACTCAAATTTCAGTCCCCGGACATATAAATATCAATCTTAACTGCCACGTCTCTAAAGGAGTGATATGACAATGTGCTCTTCCTATCACAAAGTCCTAAGCGCTTAAACATAATAATGAGCTAAATTTCTTCGCTCAACAGCAAATCCAATAGTCCTCAAATAACGTCAATAAAGTCTTTACACACTGGGATCATATATCTTGATACAACCATACCCTTTGAAGTCTCTATAATAAGATATTTGAATACGAGATCGACCCTCTCGTAGGTGAAGCATCTCGAAAACAACACATCCTGCCCTAGAGCAGCAACCTCGACTGCCTTGCGATATCCGCACACTATCGGTCTAACCATTATTATAAATTCGTATCTAGGATAATATCATAGTCGTACAACACATAACTAAAATGCGTAATCTCTATAAGAATATATGTCACTATTAATACACCCGTTCACCCACGGATGACACCAAGATATCCCCATTATACCGGAAAAACATATACATAATAATAATGTTATCGATATATGCACTAAAATCGTCTCTTAAGTGAATTTAACGTTAATCAAAATATCGTGTCCAACTCATGTCACCCAAAGCATACCTTATACAACTGAGGTAAAACTCATATCAGTTACCTTGCCGAATGTGTTGGCTACTCCAATGGTTCCCAGGCATAACACACTTGTCCAAACTGAACCAAAAACTATCTTAATCATTATGCCCGCTAGGAACTATACTTTTGTCCCTTTACTCACTTTGGGAAAAATTTATGCATGTAGTCTTACTCTCCACAAAATATATCTCCCTATAATCCTCTATTCCTAGTCATAGTGATCGTGCTTAGGTTGTCCTTATCTCGAACCCTAGTAACCTCAACCCTAATGGCTACCCTCGTTGTTACCTTAGCTCCACTGGTCCTAAGGAACACACTACTGGCTTTACCAGTCTCGACTGAATCAAACGTCACTTGGTAGAAATCTAGCTATCTAAATCATTTAAATGGGTCCCCTGATGGGTCTCCCCTGTGGTGTTTCACTAGAACCATTTCATCCACTCTTCCTTTTTGATGAAATCCTTCAAATCTTATAGCTCCCTTCACATAGAAGCATTAATCTCCTCATTGTTAAAACACAACATTATCTCCATCTGCATCGATCATCCAAGAAGAATTTCCCACAAGTGTTGGCGACTATTCTCGCGAGTCCATTACCCACTTAAGGTCTCTCTTCTACATTGTACCTACCTCGTCGGGTAAAAAGTTCGCTAGACAAGGTCCATCCATCCCTCCTGTGATAAGTTCAGAATTACTTTCACATCTTCTTCTAAAAAAATATGAAGGAACTTACGGTCAAACCGTACCTAAGATCCTTTCATTGGCATAATATTACATTTTTGAAGTGTGGTGATCTACTCCCACCATTACAACTCTGCTCCAAGGGCTAGGAAATTTTTTACCCCAACTTTACTTCTGGGTATACAACATTCTACTATATGCCAAAACCTCTGGGTATCTTACGTTCATTGCCTAACACACGCAGTCTTCACATTTTCTAAAATTCCATCGTGCTGTCCTCTTTAAAGACCCCCCTCACTCTTTCCTATTCTAACCACATTGGGTGAGTCTAATTTGACACCACTTTCTGCTATAGCGGTACATGAAAATGCATAATGCACCCTAACTGTCCTTCCTGACCCATCTTCCTGAGCAATAATATAGCTGACCTCGACTACGGTCATCGTACCAAAAATAATTTACAACTCCAACTGAGTCAAGCCTCTTGCTAATCTCGCATCGGCCCCCATCTATCATCCTTCATTATTCGGTATACGAAGCACAACCTAACGCATACATGATTCACTAATATATATACATTATACCATGAGAACGAAATCCCACCACAGAAATCAATAATCCCAAACATAGGGCTCTATATTATATAGAAGGCAACGTTGAAACCATAATACGTTCGCACAGATTCCTAAGGACACTAGAGATTGATGATCTGATACCACCTGTGACAGCCCGCCTAATAAAATACTGAGTGATCAGTCCTATATCAAATTAAACAAGAATCTTAAATGGTTTCATTCTCATCATCACAGTCGAAAAGCATTTAATTACTAATTACCTATTAGGTCTGGCGTCAAATTTTAAACATTTTAATCTTTTTAACCTAAATGCACATGTAAAACCAATCATAAAAAAATATAAGCAACAATTGAAATGAATAAATAATAATCAATAACTCTCGATAAAACTTATATACAACCATATCGAATGGGCGTAAACGAAAATGCGAAATAAAATAAAAGACAACATTTGGACAATATACCCTAATATCACAATTATACCTCCTATCTTGATCACATGGATATACGCATCCAAATAATTTCATGCCAACATCCATAACTACAACAACAACATCTGACTCGAAGGGAGAATCATCTAGGCGTCCCTATGTCTTGACACCTAAAAAGTATAATAAAGGAGAATAAAAGGAAAATAGATACGGGTCAAAGCTCGAGTTTGAAATAATTTTTTAACAAGTGCTTAACATACTTTAATATTTAAAAGATGATACTCTCCATATTTAAACCGGTGTCGCACTCACATGAGATACCCCTCACCTCTCATCTAACAGTGCACACCTAACGCATGTATTTCAAAACACCCTAGTTAAGCTACCCTACCTAACTAATCTCTCACATCAACTAAATCATCATACTCTATCTGAAGTCCCATGTGTATAACATTTGAAGCTCTCACGATATCTTATTCCTTATAATACCTCACTTTTCATATATCCATTTATTAAGAATAACCTTCACTAGTTATTACACTATTTACATCTAGTGTTATCAATCTTTTATATAATATTCTCATCTTATATACGTGCATCACATTTTTTTTATTCCAGATTTTATACTCTCAGATAGCCCAAAAATTTACTCACGTTTCTTTCTTTGCTTTAGTCCATATATATATATACACACACACACACACTATACACACCAAGTATATCTATACTTATATATCATGCACTATATAAGTATAAGAGCCATCCCTCAGAGATATAACTCAATGGATGCAGTCTCTAGAATGATATCATCCTCCAGGGAATTTCTCACACGTTCACCCAGGCCGCCAGGTTGGAATCTCACACTGAATCCTAAATCAATCACATACATAGGGGAAGCGATCATAGTTCCTCATCTGAAAGTGATACCGAATAATACCCTAGACGTCTCACCTAGAATAAATAATCACACTATATAATATCCGGACGACTATTACCTGGGGCTATACTCACCCTGCTCCTCAAGCCAAGGGAGTCACCCACATTGCTCAACTTCCCATGATAGTTCTAAAGGGGTATGTTCTACATAAATATATATTCACATCATATATATATATATATATATATATATATATATATTGTCTCTATACCCGTATTTATACATATCATCAAATCCGACTATTTCTGCTTATGTCACTTGGCATTAGCATATAATCCCGAGTATACCAATTCGTAATAATTTATAAGTATACACACAACTTATTTAAATCCCATAAGTATTCACTCACTTATGATACAACTCTCACATCTCTTATTTATGAATAGTAGCGTATCACGTCTAGCTAGTATTCTTATATAATCCTACTCGCACCTTATGATTTACACATACATATTCGACATATATATATATATATATACTCTACTCATATATACTCGGTATATATATTCTATAAGCATAAATATATATGTATGAACTCGCCGAATAATTCCTCGAATGTCGTTCGCCCCAAACATTCCTAAATTTAGACCCGGATCTTTCCCACTAACCCGAGACGTATATAACACTCATTTATTCTTTTAGAGGTCCTCGCAATCTATTTAGGATACACTATTATTTATCTTCCAAAAGGAATTCATCTACAATCCTTTTTAGGCCAAGAAAAACCTCTCAGATTTGTTGTCAAATCGAACCGAACCGATGGCCAGAAAATGATCCAGTCCGGCAAAAAATGAACCGATATGTCCACAAAAAATGAATTGGCCTGGTGATCAAATAAATGAACCAATCCGATACCCAAAAAACGAACCGGTCCAGCACAAACAGTTTCGGGAGTCCATTTTCCCCAACTCCAATAATTCATTCTAAAACTCATCCAACTAAATTTCTAGGGTTTTTAACATCACCCAATATAAATATGTATACACACACACATAATGATTTACCCAACACAACAATTCATTCATGGGATTCCTCAATTTATTCAAGAATTAAACCCTAATTCTTAATTAAACCCCAACTATCATCTCTTTTAATTTCTCACTATAATTTACCTCATTAACATGGATTTTAGCTTAGATTTCGTATAAGATTAATACCTTATCAATTTTCTTATGAAATCACCTTCCAAAAACCATTTTGTGCAAGAATCCCAAACCCAAAATGTTATAATTTTTTATCATCAACTATAATATGAAAAATAAACATAGTTAAATCAATAAAGCAAATTAACACTTGTCTGGTTGGATAAATCCGACGATATCGTGTCGGAATTCGTCGGAGCTTGGACAAAAATATCTTCTTTCTCCCTTTTCTTCCTTCCTTCCTCTTCTTCTTACTTTCTTTCTTTGTTTTCATTTTCTCTCTTTCTCTCAGGACTTGTAACAGAGAAATGAGGGTTTATCCCTTAATAAACCAAAAATTGACTCGTATACACAAATGTGAGTCCCTACTGATGCAAAAATTCCTCAGAACCCAAACACTACACCGGGTACTCTATTCAGACTACCTCGGCCCTTTCGACACCAACCATGTACTCGAAATCTCCATCCAGGTCGTGCATAAAAAATTCACATCTTAAACCCAATACACCTCCACATGTATTTTCCACATAAAATAACATCACCTCTCGCTTTTATTCACCAACAACATGAAATATATTTAGTCCCTCTCATTTACTTATAATTGTCAAATTATTAAATTACAGCCACTCATGTAATTTAATTATCCATAAAAGTACGGGGCCATACATAGCTATAATGAACCCTTAAATTTTTTTCTAACTAATTAATTTGGGTTGAGATTATTGAACTCGCCTTTGGTTTTTGGTTGCCTTATTATGGTAGGATACTAGAGGTCTGTTTTAATGGATTGATTGGTCTTGATTTTACAACTAGAAACCTTAATGCGGTATATCATGTATCCACCATATTTGTGACCTTTCCTATGTGATTTCAAGACTATTATTTATGCCAAGCTAAAATTTAGGCTTTTATGAGAATTTCGGGAGTGACACCCAGGTATAAGTGATTGTTTAAATGAGTATTAATCTTGTTTTAATCTTGTCTAACTATTTAACCATTTATGCTATGTATTCAGTGGCGATGGATATTATTCTCAGCCTACTTTTAATTAATTTAATTTCAATATTTGTCTAGGTTAATAATAGTATAATTTTTTTAAAAACAAATATCACCTTTTACACTTTCAATTATGAAGAATAAATCAATTAAATTCTTGCAACGTTCTCTGTGGATTCGATAAATGAACTTTCCACTATACATATAAAATAAGGGTAGTTAAAGTTAAAGTTTTTTGTATTGATAGGTGAACGGATAGCAATGACCAATGTTGTTACACGATAGCTCGATTTTTCCCTAATCACTATTATAACATGTTGAAGTGTTATATTAATATGAAGTTTGAATGATTTAAAATTATTGATATTGTTCATTCACCTTGAATATAATATACATTTCTAATGTAATGGCCATATTAATAAAAAAATTGCGAGAAAACTTAACAACAATCGATATGAAAATATAGACCCTCATGTATTTTACATAACTTAAACCCTTGACTTCCTCACTTCTATCCAAATTGTGCCATTTTCAATAAGCAAACCAATAATCCTATCTTACTACTTTTTCAAATGAAAACTATGCCAACATGCATAATTGGTTTATGTAAATATGAGGACTCATCACTTTTGACCTAATAAAATATTGGGCAATTTACAATTATGTCCCTTGGTAACAATTTTTAAATATTTAAGGACAATTTACAATTAGGTCCACTTGCTATGCCACTAGCGTGCACTTCTACAAGAAGAAAATCAGTGAACCTAAGTGTTTAAAATTTATCCAAATTCCTTTAATGTTTAAAATTTGTTTGTTAGGGAATTAAGAGTACTTTCCCCTAAAATATTAAAGGTTATAAGTTTGATTATAACTTTGAATAATCAATATTCTGTTGGTGACATTGTTGCAAAATATTTATTAAAAAAATTACAACATGCCATCATATTTAGTGATAAGTTATTTTAACTCTAAAACTCAATTGTAATATAATTTGATACTTAGGCACTCGAAATGTAGTTTTTGGAACACTTTACTAAGAACATTAAATACTTTTTTTCATTCTTAAGTGATATATTATTATTAAAATACATATGTCTAGTAATTAACACTGTTTTAATATAAATACAAAATTGTTCGTACATTATACTGCACAATAAGAAATTGTATAGCAATATTAGCTTGAATTAATAAAACTATTGTAGTTAAAATATTCCAGGAAAAACTCTTCTTTAACATACATTTAAGATTCAATCAAACATTAAGAAGAAGAAAAAATATGAAACCAAACAATAATAAAACTTAAATAAATTTTTTTTGCAAGAGATATATTATCAAGTTACTTTATAACTTTATCACTCTAAGATCATTTTTAAGACATTGTGGAATTTTGCTCCACTAAAACGATGCAATGTTATTTTTCTCCACCAAAACTATTCCAACTCCATACAATTAAGTAAAATAAATGTCAAAATATAGTGTACAAATTCTACCACAGTTGTCATACGAATGGAGAAAAATAAATAAAAAAGTTTTTTTGTTTTTTTTTTAAAAAAAACTACTCACGCATCTAAATGCTAAGGGGGCGTCATTTTGATTCTGTAGGAGAAAATTTAGGACATTTTCTCCTAAATTTTCTCTTTTGGGTTGTTTTATTTTCTTCCTTACTTTAGAGAGCCAAAACTACCAAGATTGTCAAGTTCTCTTGATGCCTTTGAGATGATCTAAATATAGTTCTTGAAACACTTTGTCCAAAACTACCAAAATTAACAATAAAAAGCGTTAAAAGACAAAAAATTGCTCGCGCATATTTACACCACATTATTATAGTCGAATGAGGTTTTACCACGTGGGATTGATAAATCGGTAATTATGAATTGTAATACACTAGCTCAAATTAATTGACAACTCACATGCGTGACACCTATCATAATTATGGGTGCGATGCAGAAAATAAAGGGAAACGATTTAAATAGGGACGTTAGTTCACATAGGTGGGAAACAAATTGGAAGGTGTAACCACCCAAAAGTTACAAAGTAGTTACTTGCATGACAAGAAACATTATAACTAATCAAGGTGCAGACAAAAGAAGAAAGGAAACCCTCACCAAAAATCTACATTTACTAGTTTTATATTATATTTTCTTTTATTTTCGTTTATCTAGTGATTTTCTTTCATTTGAAGAAGACCGTATGGTAGATTGTAACTTTCTTCCAAGTCTTTTTTTATAGTTCTTGCCTTTACATTTGATTTCTTTAATTTCATGCTTTACCTTTCGTAGTGTAATCCTTTAATTCATCGCATTTACTTTTCTTTAATTGAAAATATTTACTTTTATTTTAGCTTATGGAATTTATAATTTCTTTTGTTCCACTTAAATGTAGTAATTTAGTACTCACACCAAAGTCTTCCCTAACAGAAACATAAGTTTTATTATTTGAAGCATCGAACGCGACACAATCATATGAAAATATTACGAGGCTAAGATGTATTGGTTGACAATACCAAAACCTTGTATGGAATACTTGTAATGAAATTAGTAAACAATGCAAGTGAAAACTAGAGACACTACACAAAAACTGCCAACTTGTCAAGGTCAAAAGCCTTGACAAGTCAAACTTGTCACAGTCTTTGATTATGAAAAGTTTTGAGGGTGATAAATACCATTGTCACTGACTTTTTGGGGTGACCAATTTCAATACCAATTTCAATTATTAATAAACAAAATCCATACCCTGCATACCCACACACATAGCGCGACCCATGCACACACACACACTGACCCATATACACACACATATAGACCCAAATAAACACACACACACAAGAATATATACACACATACACACACACTAACGCACACACACAAACTCTCTCTCACATACACACACATAAGAAACAAACAAGAGAGAGAGAACCGTAGTTGTTGAGAGAAAGAGAATTGCAGGTTTTAGAGAGAGAATTGCAGGTCTTAGAGAGAGAAATAAACAAGGGAAATGAAAGAAGGAAAAAAATTGAAGTGTCAAGGTTTACTATTTTTAATATTGTCATGGACGTATCACGGTCATTGGTCATGATAACTTTATAAGCTTGTCACGATCTTTGACCGTGACAAGTCCATCACAAATAACTTGTCACAGTTAAAGACTGTGACAAAAAATGCATGTTTTTGTTTTTCATGGTATTTCATTGTAACAAGGGTGGTCTGGTCAAGGGTGTCAATTTAGCCATTTTAGTGTAGTGACATATATTTTTTGACATACCCGGTGGGACACTAGCATTGAATTCTTATTTATAATGGCTAGGACATGTAGAAGCGATGATGGTACCGAGAATTTTTTGGTGAAATTGTCTCAACAATCCAACATGTTCCCATTTTAGAGTAAATAATGATTTAAACAACTCATGTGGGGGGAGAAATTATTCACAATCAAGAATTAAACATGACAATGGCTCCAAGAGCTGACAATATTCACACCACACTAGTTGTTGGTGTATCCATAAACGTTCGAGATCAATTGATTAACCAACTAAACCCAGTTCTTAATCATCTTGGGAACATAATGCAAAATATTAGTACTATGATCACAATAGTGACTAGAAGTTTGTCTATGCCTATCGTTGGAGTCTTTAATGGTGAGTGATATGAACCATAGTGTGGTGTGGACCTAACCACACAACCAAATGCTTACCATTCTATTTATTACAAGCCCAACACATGTTAAACAAAAAATGGAAATAATCGAAGGATATGAAGCTACTTTAATGCCAGAACTCGAGGTGGGAGGGGGGATAACATGAAGTTTGACAATCTAACTCCTCAAGTATCTCGACACATGCCTTAGTAGGTCTAAAAAATATTCCTCCACGGGTTCCACCCCCATTGGTTCAACCAACTCCCATATTATACTAGACATTTATTCCATAAAATAGGAAATTTCACGGGGGAGTTCGGAGAAATGAGATTGTAGACCTCATACATGAAATATGCGGACCAATGGCTCAGGGGGTGCATACCCCAGTTTATAGGAAGCCATATATTGAGTGGATATCTAGGATTGAACTTCCAAAGGTTTAAAATTCCCAACCTTTTCCTTTTTCTAAAGATTGATGTCAGTCCATTGTGGAACACATTGTTAGGTTCACTAGCCAATGTGTTAATGATGGAATCAATTAGTAACCAAAAGTACATTTGTTTTCCAGTTTCCAATTAAGCAACCTTCTCAAGGTACATATTTACCATGTAACTCTGTCTAGAAATGGCAACAAATGGAGACATGCTCAATGAAAAATTCTTCCAAATTAAGCCAGAGGTATTCATGGCTGATTTAGCTAGGTTAAGCGAAAATCCCAATGAAAAGGAAAACACTTTCATAAATAGGTTTCAAAGGGATATAAATAAATGTAAAATAGTCCTACCTTCATCCGTTTTTGTAAAATTGGTAGAAAATGGATTAGAATTTAGACTTTGTAAGAAATTTCATGCCCCCGAGTTCAAAGATTTGGTAAAGTTAATTGTCAAGTTATCTAGATATAAGGCCCTTATTGAAGAGTAATATGAAAGAAATACCTATTCTTTAAAGACATATTACAAATATCCTAAGTTCAAAATAGATGTTCTTGAGATTATATGAAATGAAACTATAATCTATGAACCACTCGTTCAAAAGCACTCAACAGTAGAGTCTTTTGCCCTGAATCAAAAGGGATAATAAAAAAGTATTAATTGGAATTTTTACGACTGATGAGACATTTGATTATTTCTTAAATTCTAAGATGTTAAAAGCACCTCATGGAACTAAAAACCCAAATGAAATAAAAGAAATTCTTTTATAAATGGCATAATGTATTCTGGCATCCAACATTTTTGTTATGTGTTTCGCAACATGATTCAAGAGTTGATCAAGAGAAAAAAACTAAAGTTCCGTGGAAAATAGTACAACACCATGGATGTGGATGATTCCCTAATTCCCAATACTAAAGAAATGGGGACAAACATTCAGTCTGTTCAACTTCCTCAAAACAAAGGGCATGTTGAATTAAAAATGAAGACTATGGCTGAATCAAAGGCTTCTAAGCCTAAAATGACTTCGAACCCTGACCAGAAGTCATGAAACACCTATGCATCAGGTGTGGTGAAGAATATGCATAGATGTTCCAATTTGTGGCTTCAAAGGGAAACAAACAACTGAAAAACAATAAGAATGTGAATAAAAGATATACAATTAAGTACCGAATATTTCAAAGTCAAAAGTAAGTATAAAGAAAAGTGTTTCAAAAGGTGAGATAATTTTTCGGTCCTTACTACCCTTAGGAGAATGCTAAGATGTCACGAAATAACCAATACATCATGTATGGCTTTAATGTGGCCAAATTACATTCGTATGTGGGGGACTTAGGTCCCATAAAGATTCCAAAGTCTCTATGAATGCCAAATGGAATGACTGATCTATTTGTAGTCCAAGACCTAAAGGTGGCTCAGCAGTTTAGTGACATGGAAAGAAGGCTAAAAGGCCTTAATCCTCAGAAAGTCACCCTTGTTAAGTGGCATTTAATGAAGCCACTAAAGTTAAAGAGAAGGTAACCAGATGTAGTGATTTCTCACACCTAACAAAGAAGAATAAAAAAGAAAAACATAGATTGTCAAGAGGATTCTAAACTTATGCGCCCAATTGGATCAAAGGGGTTCGCTTCTTTATCATCGAATCCAAACCCATGATTTCATAAAAATCCAAAGGGAAGTCAATCGTCTTCAAATTCGTTAATTAAAAGGCTTAAAGCGTAAGAATAATCCACGAGCATGGATATGGAAACTTTATCTAGAGATATATCTTATGGTGAAAAGGGAAATGAGTATATGATAGAAATAGATGTAATAGCACCTAACCAAGAGGTTGAATAACATTTTAGACCAGTTTGTGTCTCTGCCTCAGTAAGTGCAAATTAATATGGTTATGATCCTACCAAAGAGGTTTGAAGTTGAGCAAGATAAGAGGCCCCTACAATGGATGTGGATGCAAATGAGAAGTTATGAAAACTTATTTTAATAAAGAGGATGGGATTGTGGAATAGGTGGAGGCTAACACATTAATTTTTCACACTAAATCCAACTATGTAGATGACAGACTTTACCAAGATAATGTGGGATGACGCTTAGGATGAGTTCGTTTTTGGTCTGATGGGACAAAATGAAGAAAACCAAAGTGTTGCTTAATAGATAGTACATACATTGATATTGGACACCCAATGAACGTTTTACCATGGTATTATACCAGATCATGGAATTGGAATTGAGCACTGTAATTGACAAATAAAAAACCATTAATTGGGTTGGTTATATCTACAAAGAAGGTATGGGGGATGGAAATCCTTAAGACGGTGGTGAATTGGAAAGTTTACTAATAGAATATGAAGAGATCATGGTGAATTAACTGGATCCTTCGATAGAAAAAAATTTGGGAAACAGAAAAAATAAGAGTCACATATATTAATTCCAACCTAAGAAGAGAAGACCACTTATTGGTTATAGACCTTTTACATTAGTACACTAACTACTTTGCTTGGGAACATAATGAGCTACTAGACTTGGACAAGAAATTAGTGGAACACAAGATCCTAATTAAAGAAGGCTACAAACCTGTCAAATAGTTCCAAAGACAAATGAGTCCAAAGGTCAATACCAAGATAAAAGAAGAAATAATGAAGTTGTTTGTGGATGGTTTTATTCGAACTGCCAAGTATGTTGAACAAATCTGTAATATGGTGCTAGTAATTAAGAAAAATGGCAAATTAAGAGTGTTCATTGATTTTAGAAATATAAATACCTCCACTCCAAAGGATGAATTTCCAATGCCAGTGGTATATGTATTTGTTGACATATCATCAGGTCATGCTATCATATTCACGATGGATGATCATTTACTTATAACCAAATATGCATAGCTGAAGAATACATGCATTTGATAGATTTTAGGTGACCTAGTAATTTGGGAACCTTAGAATGGATAAAAATGCCATTAGGATTAATTAATGCATGGGCCACATAAAAAGGGGAATGATTACCATTTTCCATGACATGGTTGTCACCTTTTTGGATTTTTAAATTTTTGATATAATCGTCAAGTTAAAAATAGTAACTGATCATATGACACACCTAAAAAATTCCTTCAAAAGAATGAAACTTTATAAACTTAAAATGAATCCTTTGAAATGTTACTTTCAGATTTCTACAGAAAAGTTGGTAGGATATTTTGTCCAACCAAATTGGATGCAAGTTGATCATAACAAAGATAAAGCTATAATTCAAAGAAAAACTCCCCAAAATAAGAAAGAACTACAAAGGTTTTTGGAAAAAAAATCAATTTCCTTTGTTTATTTATATCTAATGCTGCAGGAATATGTAATACCTTTTAATTTGATAGCATTAAATTAATTCAATAATAAATTAAAAAAAATTGTCTATAGTGACTCCTGACGTCAGTACTGATATTTCATATTTTATATATGTTATTTATCTATCTCGTGACATCACTACATATATATATATATATATATATATATATATCATGTTTTATTTGTGTTATGTATGTATGTTATGTGAAATTAAATTAGACATCAAACACGATAATGAATTAATATATAAGGTGTGTTTGTACTTGAAATAATGGGTTTTAATCCCTATTGGTTGGTAGATGACTTGGATTGGTATCTAGACTTGTTGGATGTAGTTTTGGGCTTAAAAGGCTAAGGCCAATATGGATTCTAACCGTAATTTCGTTATATATTTATAAAAAAGTATTATGGTTAACCTAAATAACTTTTTTACTTTTGGTCGAGAGCCCTAGAGCAACATAGAGGATGGTAGTTGGAGAAGAAGAGAGTTGGGGCATCTTAATTACAATTCAACCTACTTGAATTGGAGGCAAGTATATTTAGTATATTAATATAATTATTCTATGTTATAATATAATAATTAGTTGAATGCTAAACCTAAGTTAATTGATTTGTCATGTTAGGTAAATTAATTAACTAATTTGGTTATTAGTCATATTAATGATTCAAAATGAAATTGGGAAAATTCTTCTTGGAATTGAATTGGATTTGAACGATAATTGTTAGGAAGTCGGCCTATACTATAAATCAAACCAAACCCCTTAATTATTGACAAAAATTATAATATATGTGAACAAAATTGATACAAAATTAGAAATTTGGGGGTTTTGGATTAATTAGTGAATCTTCCTTTAAATTCATTTGGAATTTGGTAAAACCCGTAATTATATGTTAGAAATGTCTTTGTAACATGTATGTATAGTTATAGTAAGTTATTTTCATGATTTTGGAGCTTGGGAGTTCGTTAATGGAGGTTTATGGGATTGAATTCTTGTTAGGAAGAAGATGATGAGAAATGGCATTATCGATTAATCGACACTAGGACTCAATCGATCGACTGCTTCTATTTTTCTAAGGTTGAACCGGGGTTTTCTTGGTTGAGTTTTCTGACCTCATTTAGGATGGATCATCCTTCTGGTGGTTTAAACTACTTCATTGAGAGTTCTAATTCAATTAATATTTGGATAGTTCTAATTAATAGATTTTAATTAAGTCACTACATTTGGTTTAAGAGTTGAAATCTTTATATTCATACGATTAATTATCTCATATATTATATGAAACACACCGCTCATGCTTATTCGGGAAATACCTACTTGATGGTATATTCTTATGAATTGTATGATGGCGATTACTTCAATATTATAGTATATAAAAATAAGTGTACCTTGAATCGGATGGCGACGTCAATTAAGTATCCCGAAATATAGATGCGGGCTTACCATAGGTCATGCGATGATGATATCCTTGGAACATCAATAGATATAGATGGGCTATACCCTGGGGTAGGCAAAGGTGACCACTTTAATATCCCGGTAGATTGAGATGGGTTTTACCATGGGTCGTGCGATGGTGACTTCTTCGATACTCCGGGTAGTTGGTTATAAAATACTTAATATTAATCGTACGAGATGTAACTACTTGAGATGTATATAACAATTATTTATGGATGTTCAATTGATATGAATAATATGTAATCATGGGGTTCACTTCGGTCTGGGATTGGACATATGTGATTTCTAGGATTATTGAGATTGGGATAATTTAAAAGATATTAAAAGACGAGGGGAAGATGCATAATTATATTGTATCCTAGACTCAATTATATTATTATATATCTTAGGCTTGCTATTAACATTATCAATTTAACATTTTTTAGGACATAGGACACCGGTGTGTCCTTATCCATGATTCAATCTCTCTATACTTCTAGTTGCTACTCAGATAGGTTGTAAATGTCAAGCTTGCATGCTCATAGTTTTATCTTTATTTATTTATTTATTGAATCGAATTATGATGAGTGATATTTAGTTAGTATTTGTATTTGATTTTTGGTATGGGGTGTTTTATAAGACAGTTGTAGCATGAGATGGTTTCATTACTATACTTGATTTTGTATCGGAGTTGATTGGGTTCATTTATGTAACAACCCTCGCTTTTGAGAACCTATTTTATATTTATTTACTATGTTAAGTAATTATATATAAAATGTTGGAATGTGGAGTAAGTATTAATTTAATGAAGATACAAGTTAATATTTACTAAAACGTTGCATATTTACCTTATGTGTAGGTAAATATTACCATGTTGTGTTTTATTGTGTCATAAAATTTAAAATGACATTATGGTTTAAAATAAGACCGGAACTTGAATTGAGTTATAAAATTTTCAAATGATAATTTGGACGGCGTAGTTAGTACCGAAATGTGCGAGATAGTCGAAATAAGTCCCATATTGTATTTTGATGTTTCGGGCACTTTTGACTGGTTATAGCTTAATGCGTATTATGAGTCATTCTAAGGTGGTATTAACCATTTAAGTTGGTAATTTTAGACTAATGCCACTATTTAGTCTTGCTAAGCCTTTTATTTCTCTTAAGTGCATTTAGTGACCTACAGAGAAAGAGAGAAGAAGAGGACTTTCGAGAAAAGAGAGAGATTCAAGCTTGGAGATTGTTGCAACTATAAGAAAATCTGAGATTCCTACACCAGGGCTAGTTTTCTACTTGCTAATATGTGAATTAAAATGAATAATTAGTATTGATAGTTGTGTATTAGTTATGGTTTAACAAAGTTAGGGTTTTTATGGATTTATGGGTTTTGAATCCTTGGAGGTTGATTTGGATGTGTATTGGTGTAAATTATTGTTGTTGGATGCATTAATAATGAGTTGGTTGCAATAAATGATCTTGGTTTGGGTGTATTGGAGTTGGGGGAATTTAGGAGTCTAAGACTCCATAGCCAAACTTGGAAAATTCGTAGGGGCGAATTGATTCGGCCCTGGGGCGAATCGACTCGCTTAGGGGTAATCCTACCGATCTGCAAAACCGAATCGATTTGGGTTAAGGCTGAACTGATTCGGCTGAAGCAGAAAGTTGTATTTGTCATCCAAATCGATTCGCTGCCTGGGGCGAATCGATTTGGCCCTAGGGCGAATCGATTCGGAATCATGTTATTTTTGAGTTGTTTTTCTAACTCACTTTTTAACCCTTTTCTTTAGGTTTAGGACCTAGGAACCTTCTTGTATGAAGTAAACATAGAGTCCTAGAGTTTTAGTTGAGTTAAGTCATTACCCTACATTAGGATTGGGTTAAACAGGTCTTATTCCTGAGGTGTACAAATTGAGATAAGGGCATTTCTTTCCTTTAGTACATTATTAGGATTTTAGTAGTCATAAGCCCATGCTTGGAGACTTTAGGGGCTCACTGGAGGTATATAAAACCTTGGGACTTATAGAATTATTGTGATCACTTGGAGAATAATTCGGGACTTATAATATGATAAATATTAATAAGAATATTTAATGATTGTGGTTTCGGATAAAATGAAACATACATATGAATAAGGGAAATGAAAATGATATTTAAATGGTAAATGCTAATTTACTTAAACACACCTCTCTAAATGCTATCATAAGGGAAGCTCGCGCATGAGGTGATGTCCCCTGACTAATGAATGCAGGGAGACTATACTCCTCGGCCATATGCGGGATTGTTATATGTTTTATTCTGCGCTAGTGAGGTAATTCCAGGTGTGGTTATGACTCACTCGCAGGCATATGGATACTTCCCGACATGCGTTAGGTGCCCAGGTTGTCTTTTTTGATAGGCCCTGGAAGATGATAGTCATTTAGGGGTGCGCCCAGTGGGAAAACTCGGAGGGGCGGTCTTAGAATCGTTATATGTATAAGAATAGAACCATTTTGAATCAAGTGGTTCTTGAAATATGTGAAATGCCATAAGAGCATACGATGGTAATTATATTCTTGTTAAGGGATGAAAATTGAAAGGCAACGATGAATATCGATGGAGACTTTTAATTAATGAGGTTTAATTATATTTTCTTGCTAAATTGAATAAAAGTTATAATCAGTTAAATTGTATTCTTATGCTTAAAATTATGTTGATAGATTCTTATTTTTATTATTCATGATTAACTGTTCATAATTGTCATGCTTCTTATTCATCTGCTCAGGTGCTCCGCCGCAAGGGCACCCGTTTTGATATTCCTACTCCAACGCTTTTGAGGAACTTGTAAGGTTTTGCGGATATTACAGGATGTGTTGTTAGATGCCTTCATTTTTGTATTCTAGATATGATCGGGTCTTTCACTTAGGCGTGTGGCCCAAACTTTTGTAACTGTTTAATGAATGTATTATGTAATTTATTGAGCTGTTGTAATACGTTGTGTGTAATTGTTGACCGACAGTGATAAGCACCCAAAATTGTACAATTTGTACCCCGAATAGACGTATTTTAGTTGCTAATTCTCGACAATATGGGTCTTATGTGCTTAATTGTTCAATATGCAGGCTTAATTGTGCGTTGCAGAGTTCAAACGCTTAAATCAAGACAGTTGTGTGCAATATGGAGCTAATTACCAAATTCCCCGAGCCTAAGCCTAGCCTAAACCTGCCTTAAACCGTGTGTGTGTTGAGTTTGTGCCATTTTATCAATTTTTATATTTTTAGTTTGTGTCATTCTAATTTTAGGTTTATTTTTGAATTTTTAGATTTTATTTTCTATTTTTCTATTTTATTTGTTTTTAGTATAATTTTACTTTATTTTGATTTTTATTAGTTTTTAGTTTTAGTTTTATTTTATTTTATCTTATTAGGATTAGAATTTATAGGATTTCATGTATTTTTAGTTTTATTATATTTTGCATTTTCTTTTTAGGATTTTTATTTTAAGTTTTATGAGATTTTATTTTTATTTTATTTCTTTTTGTTTTTATTTTTATTTAGTCTTTATCTTTATTCTCAGAGTAGGAATTTATTTATTTTTAGATTTTATTTTTTTATTTTTAATAATTTTAATTGAGTATTATTTATTTTAGGTGTCCTAATTAAACACACACACAACTCCCTTATCCTAAACCCAAATAACCTAATCTACACCCACTCACACACAATCCTCACCCAACACATCTTCCTCCCCAAACCCCACTACTTCTTTCTCTCTCCTCTCACCAAACCACCATAGCCAAACATCACCTTCTTCTTCCTCTTATCTACTCCCTGCGCCCTCTCCTCTCACCTCAGCCTCGAACCCGGTGACAAACCGAGCGAACCAGCCTCTTCCGACCCTCTCCCTCCTACCGGAGACCTTACTCCGTCGGCGGAGACTCTCCCCCAACTCCCGTCGGTGCCCGTTCTGCCCCAGTGACCAAAACCAACCCCTCCCCGCTGATCCTTAGCCGCTAAGAAACCCCGTCGCCGGCGACCCTCATGCCACACTATACACCTGCATCCTAACCCCCCATCTTCCACCCTTTTCCATTTTCAAACCAAAAAAAATACCCATTTCTCCAAGCCACGATGTTACCACATGCTCACAAACAAACAAAAACCAAAAAAAAAAAAACACTTCTACCATCAAACACCATGCCTGGTGTTGAATCCATCCAAACCCAAACCCTTCTTCAACTAAGACACATACCCATTTCACCCATTTCAATCCAACCACAAGACCCATTTCTCCATTTTTTTCACCCATTTCCTCTTACCCGATTTCTTTCACCTGCATAAAACAAACCAAAGTCAAGATAAAAATAAATCCAATTCCCCACATGCCATAAAACCCAACTTATTCCCTTAAAACCAATTTACCCAAATACCCTTAAAAAACCCCAACTACTAATTCTAACCCAAGTTCCCATTATAACCCCTAACCAAATCAGATCATATCCTCACCCCTCATCCACATGACCTGACCATAACCACATGCACTTTTCTAATTCCTAAATTACCTTCACCATTATTCCGAAACCTCTCCCCATTTTACCCTACACCATGAACCTTCTAAAAATACCCCTAGCTCCATGCCTTGTATGAAAAGAAGAAGAAGACCCCATTTTAAGAGAGAATAGCTTTTAGATAGGAATTTTAGAGAGATAATTGTAGAGAGATAAACACCAATTTGTAAATAGTTTTTCCTTTTATTTTTTAGATATTTATTGAGAATTAATTGTGAGTAATTGAATTGAATGGATGATGATAGAGTTCAAATTGTCAATTTCAAGGAGAATTTTTGAAGATTTGTGCTCTTTCTCTACTCTTTTATTTTATATGCCTTTGATTATTAATTTTTCATATTTTATACCATGTTAGGATAAAACCCCTTTCATGGGGTGGGGTAAAACCCTTATTTGATGTTATTTTATTTTAATTAGTTTAATTACTTGAAAAGTCCCTTTGAGTGTTAATTTTGATCCCTCACCCTTAGATTTACGCCTCGAGAGAGGGTGAATGATTTTCGAGAGAAAATCGAAATTCTAGTTATAATACCCATTTTAGATTCGAACTAGAGATAGGGGTTTCTTAAGTGGGGTATTATAACTTGAATTTCAACTCTAAATTTATTTTCTAAGATTGATATAAATTTTAATTGATCGAACCTAGTGGGTGATTAATTAAAAGGAGTGTGGATCTATTTTTCTAGAGTTATGGGGTGTTAAACTTAACTTTCTAAAAGATTACTATTATAATTACACTTGCAACGAGGGTTGGTTTGTACCTTTGATATTAATTTGGGAGAATTCAAATAATTAAATTAATTAATTAGAATAACTAAAATTTGTGGTGTAATTCAACTCCTTGATTGTTCTCACAATTATTTACCTCACTTATCTCTTATTTTTAGTTTAGACTTTAATTTTCGTTTTAGTCATTTTCTAGTCAGTTCTTATCATATCACATTTAGTTTAGTTTAGTTTAAGACCTCACCTCACCCTATTGTTTTCATATTTGAAAAAGCAAAAAAAAAGTAGAAAAGTGAAAAAGCACAAAAAGAAAATAAAAAGTGAATTACAATTGAATTTGTCTCTAGCTTACTCCCTTGGAAGTGGATTGATACCCTTACTTACCTCTACACTTGATTTTGTTAAATTTTGTAGGTATTTTGAGGATTTTGACAAACTTGGCTTTCAACAACGACATATACAAAAGTCACGTTATCAAATGCCGACGTTGCCCGGGATGTAAAAACCACGTTATCAAATGGCGTCGTTGCTGGGAGTTGAAATTTAGAATAGTTCTTTCTATCAAATGGCGCCGTTTCCATTCTAGGGATTATGAAGCTCGGAGCGGATTCAATTTTGTGATTCACTTGTATTGCATTTTTTTTTCATTTTTAGTACCATTTTTATTTATTTTAGAAGGCTTGTATTTAGTATTATTTTGTTCTTAGCTTGTATTGCGGTGCTTAGAGACACCATTTATTTTCCATTTAAAATTGTAATAATCAAAGACAAGCGTGATAGGGAAACCGGACAAGGTAAAGAGAGGGCTTCCATTGGCGAGGATTTAGAAGCCTCTCCACCTTGGGTCGGTAGGACTCCCGGGGATGGCTGAGATAGGCGTGATCTCCCCCCGGTTGACTCAAATTTTTTGGCACCCCACTGCCTAAAAATCGTGGGAGGTACATTTCTTACACCCTCGCGCTTCTCCTGTTAGCGAGTCAATTTTGTGTGCTCTTGTGTAATTTTATTCTTGCATTTATTTTCAAATGGTGTGAAGAATTAAATTACTAAGACCTACACCCGGTCCCTCACGAGAAGGGATTTCATCACCCGACTCACTCGCTTACCATTGTGTGCTACCCTAGCCATCACTAAATTTAAAATCAATCACTAGGTAGCCCACTAGGAGAATATTTTGCCAAGGCGATCACTAAAATATTTTCGTGATTTTTATCACCCGCGGAATCAATTAAAATTTGACTACCCTTTCACTAAATTTAAAGATAAAAATTGGCTATGTTCTAGTTAGGAAATTTCCTTGACTTGTGTGTGTGTCCAATCCCATTTTTTTTATAGTCGATTTTAGTTGGTTCATCCAAATCTTGAGTCCATATTTTTCCCCACCTTTTCTTCCAAAAAAATCCAAAAATATTTTCTTTCTTTCATTTTTGTAGAAAAATCCAAAAATATTTTCTTCCATTATTTTTAGAAATATCCAAAAATATTTTCTTTCCTTTTCAAAAAAAATTTACAAAATTCAAAAAAATATTTCTCTCCTTATGGCCGAAGAACGTCCTTTACGGGACTACTTTGATCATTTTCCATTGACACACGACACATGTGAGAGTGATCCTGAGCCGTCTCTTTATGAGATTTTTCATGTTTTTGGCTCTCTCACGGGTACCCTTGATACTCTTGACCTGCCCTTGCACGCACTTCCTATTCCATCGCCCTCGGTGTCATGTGTCGGCGTGTCTCATCCTTGTGCACCCATTTCCGATCAGTCCCCTCACTACGCACCCAATGAGTATCAACCAATTGTCCATCACGAAAGCGATCCTTTCGTGTATGATGAACTTGGCCCCACTCCACCCACTTCATTTGAGTATCCTCCGTATAGTTAAGATCATAGCGAGTTGTGTCCACCTCAACCACCATCACCACCCATCACTCCACCACCACCATCATCTACCTCCACTCTCGAAACCCTCTTGCAAAAGTTCATACTTGATCAAGAGCAAGCAATTCAAACTCAAGCTCTCCAAAGGCTTGAACAACGTTTAAATTCATTGGAGTGTGAGTGAGAGTCGGATATTCCTATGGATCCACCCATCGTTGCACTCGAGTGTGATGATGATGTGTCATCTCGTGACACGAATTTTGAGTGTGACAAATCCTATCCTCCTGAGAATCTCGAAGTTGAGACCATCCCATGGTCCGGGTCCCAAGTCGACAATTGTGTTGACTTACCTTTCGATAGTGAGCCTGATCAAACTCTACCATGTCATAATGAACCCCAACTTGTGGTTCCCATTAACCTTCCATTTCCCTTAGAATCCAAGACAATGCCCGAGTCTACACCTATCGATCTTCACCCTTGTGTTCCTGAGGAACCAATTTATCCTAGGTTAGCTCCGGCTACGAGTGCTCACCATTTTCCGGAGATAGAATCCGTGATAGTTCCTACCTATCCGGATATGGATAATATCCCACCATACATGGCTCCCTTTGAGCCTGATATTTCTAGAGATTCCTCTATCTTATATTTTGGTGCCTCATTTTACTCACCCACCACATTCACCAATGATACCTTTTTGGAGAAGTTGACAACTCCATCGTTAGAAACCACACTCCCTTGTGAGTATTCATTTACTCCTCCCAATGAGTGTGTGTCTCCCATGCTTGAGTTGGATCATCTTCCTCCACCGTTTATCTCACCCGATACACCGTTTATCCCACCCGACCCACCCATTGTTCTTTCCACCCCCACTACCTAGTTTGGATATTGATTTTACACATCTCAAGTTTCCATATACATTTTTAGATCCTCACCTAAAGTCGTCCATCTTCCACGAGATTTGTGGTGATACTCTCCACTTTCGTGACACCGAGCTTGTTATTCCATGCACACCACTCTCTTGTAGTGTTGATTTTTCCCAACATCTCCCTAACGTGTCACGGCGCGACCAATAGCATCGCCCATTCATAGAACGGTCGTGTTATTACTATGAGCCTCGCCCCATCACTATTTCCACACCATTTCGCCTTCCTCACCAACTAGAGCACCATGCTTATAGGGCCCTTGTTGCCCTCACCTTTCGGCTCAACAAGGCCCATGATCTATGCTTCATCACCCATGCCTTTTTCACCTATACTGTAATCCCCACCCACCCTTGGTCCACCGATGCTTTGCATCGCGTGATGCACTTTGCCATACAGGTGCATTGACCACTTTAGCCTCTATCCAACAAGACTGGCACTTCAGTCTTGTTTGGGGGTGATCTTCATCACCTATTCTTCTGCTGCCCCGTACTTTCTTAGATCTTACCATTAGGGTGAGAATGGTTTGGTCTGGCTGAAGACATTAAACTTAGCGCTACCGGGAGGCAACCCGCATTTCTTGTAATAGTCTCATCCTATTTGGGGGTGGTGTTTCACATCACCCTATGCTTTATCATGCTTATAGACTCGTACATATTTTTTCTCTTATCATTTATTCAGGTTTATTATTGGCTACATCTTTCCACTTCATTAGCGATTCATTCTGGTAATCTATTCCTTACCTTATGCTCTCAATTTTAAAAATCATTGTACTTAACATCGAGGACGATGTTCCTTTTTGTTTGGGGTGGGGAATTTTATCAAAATCGTGCCTCTTTAGAATTTTTTTTATTTTTAAACCTGATTTTTAAAATTTCGTGCAGTTTCTTTCATCTCACTCATTGATGTGAATTTTCAATCATCCATCTTTCAAAAGTCTAGGAATCAGGGTAGAGAATATTTTTTCTAAATAGCGTATATAATACGTAACAAGGCATGTTGCACCATGAATTTCTAGACTCAACAAAATTTGCTGACTTATCAAGTCACTACGGTTTAGAGTTGAAGATTACTACAATTCTAAAGAGAACCTTAAGGATCACTAGTGTAGACTTTAACTTGTGAGATTTATGCCTTTCACCCTTTCAGAGTGTTTTACGCAATCTCCGAGTCACAAGTTGATTCAACTTCTTTTGGGTCCGCACTAAATTGTTGTATGATCTCACTATCATTCATTAAAATTTGGCTTGATCAATGAGAGTGACATTTTTTCGAGTTGTAAGAAACACTTGTCTTGAAATTTGTTCGATCACTAGGATTTTCATATATACACCTACCACTTCTCCCCATATAATTTTCCCATTCATTTCACCCATTACATTTCCATATTATTCCACATTCCCACATACTTCTCCCCATCCATATACATACCCCACCACATTCATCATCCTTCATTTTTCAAATAAAAGAGTGTGATTTCAAATGTAAATGTCTTCATTGTTGGTTTGAAAAGTGAGAGGAAAACAAGAAAAAGAAAAGAAAAAGAAAAAAGAAAAAAATAGGGAAAAAAAAAGAAAAATTGGAAAAAAAGAGAAAAAAAAAAGAAAAGAAAAGAAAAAGAAAAAGAGTTTGTAGTTAGTAATAAAGACATTTGTGCCTAAAGTGTGTACACTCTTCTCAATCTTATCGCATCCATCACTCATCCATTATCCATTACATCACTATCCTAACTAACTCATCCCATCTATCCTACATATCATATCCTTCTCATCCCATTTCATTTCCCCCTCACCCATATACATACATGTTCCCATAGGCGTTTGGGCAAATGAAAATCGACGTGGTGAATAACTCGATGTTCTCACTATAATGATTAGCATAGTTTCATGAGATCATTTTTCTTTCAAATTGTTCGTTCTTTCTTATGTGTGTGTGAGACATTTGAACTTGATTACATTTACTCGCCTCCTCACACACAAGAGCGATACACTTACCCTAATCTCGAGAGTTCGTTTGAGAGAGATATATCCGTGAGATTTGAAGTTCAAGCGTTGATTCCGATAAGGCAATCTAGGAATTACTCTTGTGATACTCGACCCGTTTTGACTGATTCACATTACACACGTTGAGTTCTAGGATGGATGTGCCTTCTGTATTTACTTAGCTAAATTTTTTACACATTCTAGCTTGTATTTCTGAAATCATTTATCTCATGATGGATTGTGCGATTATTCTATGTCTAATAAGAATTTTGTGGGTATATTCCCTACAAACCCTCATGAGACACAACTCGTCCTATAAGGAAACCTATAGGTGTACAGGCTAGTTGCACATGCTAAGTGCAATCGCAAGTGCCCGCGAAAGCGGTACACTTTTGGTTACTTATTTGTCTCTTTCTCTCTATCTTATTGCTCAAGGACTAGCAACGCTCTGTTTGGGGGTGGTGTGATAATCACCCAAAACTTTACAATTTATACCCCGAATAGACGTATTTTAGTTTCTAATTCTCGACAATATGGGTCTTATGTGCTTAATTGTTCAATACGCAGGCTTAATTGTGCATTGCATAGTTCAAACGCTTAAATCAAGACAGTTATATGGAGCTAATTACCAAATTCCCCGAGCCTAAGCCTAGCCAAAACCTACCTTAAACCATGTGTGTGTTGAGTTTGTGCCCTTTTATCAATTTTTAGATTTTTAGTTTTGTGATTTTAATTTTAGGTTTATTTTAGAATTTTTAAATTTTATTTTTTATTTTTATATTTTATTTTTTTTAGTATAATTTTACTTTATTTTCATTTTTATTAGTTTTGGGTTTTAGTTTTATTTTATTTTATCTTATTAGGATTAGAATTTTTAGGATTTCATGTATTTTTAGTTTTATTATATTTTGCATTTTCTTTTTAGGATTTTTATTTTAAGTTTTATTAAATTTTATTTTTATTTTTATTTTTATTTTATTTCTTTTTAGTTTTATTTTTATTTAGTCTTTATCTTTATTTTTAGAGTAGGAATTTATTTATTTTTAGATTTTATTTTTTTAGTTTTAATAATTTTAATTGACTCTTATTTATTTTAGGTGTCCTAATTAAACGCACACACAACTCCCTTATCCTACACTTATCCTAAACCCAAATAACCTAACATATACCCACTCACACACAATCCTCACCCAACTCATCTTCTTCCCCAAACCCCACTACTTCTTTCTCTCTCCTCTCACCAAACCGCCATAGACAAACATCACCTTCTTCTTCCTCTTATCTACTGCCTGCGCCCTCTCACCTCACCCCCGAACCCGACGATAACCCGAGCGAACCAGCCTCTTCCGACACTCTCCCTCCTGTCAGAGACCCGACTCCGTCGACGGCGACTCTCCCCAACTCCCGTCGGTGCCCCTTCTGCCCCAGTGGCCACAACCAACACCTCCCCGCTGATCCTTAGCCGCTGAGAAACCTCGTCGCCGACGACCCTCATGCCACACCATCCCCCTGCATCCTAACCCCCATTTTCCACCATTTTCCATTTTCAAACCAAAAATAAAATACCCATTTCTCCAAGCCACGATGTTACCACCTGCTCACAAACAAACCAAAACCAAAAAAAAAAACCACTTCTACCATCAAACACCATGCCTAGCCTTGAATCCATCCAAACACAAACCCTTCTTCAATTAAGACCCATACCCATTTCACCCATTTCAATCCAACCACAAGACCCATTTCTCCACTTTTTCACCAATTTCCTCTTACCCGATTTCTTTCACCTGCATAAAACAAACCAAAACCAAGATAAAAACAAACCCAATTCCCCACATGCCATAAAACCCAACTTATTCCCTTAAAACCAATTTACCCAAATACCCTTAAAAAAAACCAACTACTAATTCTAACCCAATTTCCCATTATAACCCCTAACCAAATCAGATTATATCCTCAACCCTCATCCACATGACCTCACCATAACCACATGCACTTTTCTAATTCATAAATTACCCTCACCTTTATTCCAAACCCTCTCCCCATTTTATCCTACACCATGAACCTTCCAAAAATACCCCTAGCTCCATGCCTTGTATAAAAAGAAGAAGAAGACCCCATTTTTAGAGAGAAGATATTTTAGATAGGAATTTTAGAGAGATAAACACCAATTTGTAAATAGTTTTTCCTTTTATTTTTTTAGATATTTGTTGAGAATTAATTGTGAGTAATTGAATTGAATGGAAGATGATAGAGTTCAAATTGCCAATTTCAAGGAGACTTGCTGAAGATTTGTTCTCTTTCTCTACTCTTTTATTATATATGCCTTTGATTATTAATTTGTCATATTTTATACCATGTTAGGATAAAATCCCTTTCAAGGGGTGGGGTAAAACCCTTATTTGATGTTATTTTATTTTAATTAGTTTAATTACTTGAAAAGTCCCTTTGAATGTTAATTTTGATCCCCCGCCCTTAGATTTACGCCTCGAGAGAGGGTAAATGATTTTCGAGAGAAAATAAAAATTCTAGTTATAATACCCATTTTAGATTCGAACTAGAGATAGGGGTTTCTTAAGTGGGGTATTATAACTTGAATTTCAACTCTAAATTTATTTTCTAAGATTGATATAAATTTTAATTGATCGATCCTAGCGGAAATTAAAAGGAGTGTGGATCTATTTTTCTAGAGTTGTGGGGTGTTAAACTTAACTTTCTAAAAGATTACTATTATAATTACACTTGCAACGAGGGTTGGTTTGTACCTTTGATATTAATTTGGGAGAATTCAAATAATTAAATTAATTAATTAGAATAACTAAAATTTGTGGTGTAATTCAACTCCTTGATTGTTCTCACAATTATTTACCTCACTTATCTCCTATTTTTAGTTTAGACTTTAATTTTCATTTTAGTCATTTTCTTGTTAGTTCTTATCATATCACATTTAGTTTAGTTTAGTTTAAGACCTCACCTCACCCTATTGTTTTAATGTTTTAAAAAGCAAAAAAAAAAGTAGAAAAGTGAAAAAGCACAAAAAGAAAATAAAAAGTGAATTACAATTGAATTTGTCTCTATCTTACTCCCTAGGAAGTGGATTGATATCCTTACAAGTGGATTGATATCCTTACTTACCTCTACACTTTAGTTTGTTATATTTTGTAGGTATTTTGAGGATTTTGAGGATTTTGACAAACTTGTCTTTCAACAACGACATATACAAAAGACACGTTATCACACAACATATTCAGTCCTCTTATTGTATATCTTTTATGGTTGTAATATAAGATCTTTTGGAATTCCACTTTCTCTTCTAGTTGGGTTGTTTAAAATATTTTCTTAACTCATAATAAAACAAAATTTTGGTAACCCGTTTTCTGAATTATTGGGTGGTTTTCTCGTATACGTATTATATTGTTGTGAGGTTGAGAATGATTCCATCTATGATTCCGTTATATTGGAGTATCGGGTTGGGCGCCCCTTATTTCGGATCTCGGGTTGTCACAGATGGTATCAGAGCATCAGGTTCTAGAGTCTTTAGGATCTATGCGGACTTGTCACGTTCTACCGTAGCGTTCTTTGATATAGATCCTAATGTTAGGACTGCTTTGTTACTTATGTTTGCGATCTCCTGCAAGATAGATTGTTTTGAATAGTATTCTAACTCTATTGTTTCTTCATCTGAGATGTCGCCTAAGAGAGGTCGCCCAACGAGACGTAATAGGGCTGTAGAAGAGGATGTTGGACCTCCACCACCGCCACAAGGAATAATAAATGCTGCTCATATAGCAAATATCGTGGACCAAGTGGTTAATGCGGCTATGACCACAGTGGCTCAGCAAATGCCACAAGATCAACAACGAGCGCAGGATGTACAAGCTCCTATGGGACCTTCTCCATGGGAAAGAGTTAGAGAGTCCTTTTTAAAGGGACATCCCCTGAAGTTTGATAAAGGTTCTGATGTTATTAGAGAAAATCAGTGGAAGAAGGATATGCAACACCATCTACGAATGGTGGAATGTAGTGAGGAGAAGAAACAAGTACTTACTACTTTTAAACTTATTGGGGCCGCATTGCATTGGTGGGAGTCGATGACTACACCAGAATAGAGAGATACCATGACTATCACTGATTTCTGGGTCTTGTTTGACCAAAAGTATTTCCCACCCGCAGTTCAAAGGGAAATGAGAAGGAGGCTTTAGGATGTGATGCAAGGTGAGAGATTCGTGGAGGAATATGAACAGGAGTTCATCCGGTTAGAAAGTTTTGTACCGGATTAGGTGACTCCGAAAGAGAGGAAGGTTTCAAAGTTTATGGGAGGTTTGAACTGGAGGATCTGACAACATTTGCTGGGTAATCCATCCTTGCAAACTTTGGGTGAGGTAGTGAATGAAACATTGCTCCATTGCCAAGAACATCGGTTGTATATGCAGAGTGGCAATAAAGCTACCGTAGTGGGGCAAGCGGGAAAGCCTGGAGGTAGTGGGACTGGAGGAGGAGCTTTTCCCTTATCCCAATCTTCGGGTAATAAGAAGAAAGAAAGGGATCCCCAGCAAGGGGACTTGTCAAAAAGGAAACATTTTTATGGGTTCAACTTGGGTGGAAATAACAATAGGGACAGTCAGGGTGCCCCACAACAACAAACAGGTCGGGGGTGGTCAAAGGGGTTGGGGCCATTCGGGCTAAGGTGTTAACCAGTTTAGAAATAAACGGGGCCAAAATATAGAGAATATGGAGGGACGGTGTTTCCAATGCGGAGAGGCCGGTCATTACACCAAGGAGTGTCCTCAGTTGAATGGGGGTCAGCTTCCTAGAGTTCCTTAGCAGCCACAGGTTCAGCTACCACCACAGGTACCTAACCTAGTTGCCCCTCCACAGCAGGGTCAGCTGTAGTATGGGAGAGTTTATCATATCCAGGATGTTATGTTTCCTCCGGCTCCGTCGGCGCTGCCAGCTATTGAGGGTAAGTTCCTTATTCAGGGACACATGGGTCCCGTTTTGTTTGATACGGGTGCGACACATTCATTCATTTCTAGAAGTTTTTCTCAGACCACGGAGTTGATAAAATCTGTAGAAAGTACCTTCACCCATGTTGAGTCATCTATGGATGATGGTTCGCTCATTTTCTTTGTTTGTAAACAAATAGGAATTACTCTTGGTAATTTGTGCTTTGAGGCCGATTTTCTCGTCCTAGACATGATCGGGTATGATGTGATATTGGGTATGGATTGGCTAATGAAGTATCATACGATAGTTAATTATTACAGGAAGAGTATAGTCTTTGCCATTCCAGGACAAGAAATGTTCTTGGTAGTTATGCCTCGTTTAGAAGGAGGTACTATCACCTATTTGTATTCTATTGTAGAGGAGACTTCTCGGGATGTAGTTGTTCCCCTGGATTCTATTCCGGCTGTTAGATATTTTGAAGATGTTTTCCGAGAAATACTGGGTTTGCCTCCGAGTCTGGAGATTGAGTTTGTATTCGATTTAGCGCTGGGAACAAGACCGATTGTAAGAGATCCATATCGCATGGCTCCTGTGGAAATGAGGGAGTTAAGAGATCAAAGCCAGTAGTTATTGGAGTAGGGATTCATTGGGCATAGTACGTCATCGTGGGGTGCTCCAGTGTTGTTTGTGAAGAAAAGGGATGGTTCTCTCCGGTTATGTGTTTACTACAGAGAGTTGAATAAAGTCACCATCCGGAACAGATACCCTTTGCCTCATATCGATGATTTGTTTGATCAACTTAGGGGAGCATCGTAGTTCTCTAAAATCGATTTGAGGACGGGGTATCACCAGTTGAGAATACGGGAGAAGGACGTATCCAAAACTGCTTTTCTGGCCAGGTATGGGTCCTATGAATTTTTGGTTATGCCTTTTGGACTAACTAATGCCCCCGCCGTATTTATGGACCTCGTGAATAGGGTATTTCAGTACTTCCTGGACCAATTTGTTATTGTATTCATCGATGACATCCTAGTCTATTCTCGAACGGAATCTAATCATGCTATTCATTTGAGGTTGGTCCTACAAAGGTTGAGGGATCACAAATTGTATGCAAACTTCAAGAAATGTGGCTTTTGGTTGCAGGAGGTACAGTTTCTGGGTCATATTGTGAGATCCCAGGTTATATTGGTCGATTTGAGCACGGTGGCTGCGGTGAGGGAGTGGGATCAGCCCACGACACCTACCGAGATTCATAGTTTTCTGGGTTTGGCGGGTTATTACCATCGGTTTATCAAGGGTTTCTTTAAAATCGCTAGACCTTTGATAAATTTGACTCGAAAAGGGGTGAGATTTGTTTGGGATAACTCTTTTCAGGCTACTTTTAACGAGCTCAAAGAGAGGTTGACTTCGTCTCCAGTCCTTGCATTGCCAAAGTCGGGGTTGGAATATCTAGTCTTCACCGATGCATCTCTACAAGGATTAGGAGGTGTAATTCAACAAGAGCGATGAGCTATTTCTTATGCTTCCCGCAAGCTAAAGACCCATGAAAGTAACTATCTGGTGCATGACTTAGAACTTACCGCGATTGTCTTTACCTTGAACATTTGGAGGCATTATCTCTTAGGGGATTAATTCGGTCTTTTCACGGACCATAAATCGCTGCAATATTTATTTTCATAGAAAGATTTAAATATGCGATAGAGCCGATGGTTGGAGTTTGTGAAAGACTATCAATTTGACATCCATTATCATCCGGGCAAGGTGAACGTAGTGGCGGATGCTTTGAGTTGAAAGCCCGAGGGAGAGTTAGCTCATGTATGGAAAGCTAAATGGAAAGAGCTTAGTCAAGAGGATGCGGTTGCTAGGGCGTTCATGTCGGTGATGACCGTTACGCCTACAATTGTGACGAGGGTCGTGGAAGCCCAAGGAAGAGATAAAGGTTGTTAGGACCACATACACCATTTACTGTCTAAGGGAGCGAAATCCTACTCGATAAGTTCAGAGGGTGGATTACGCTTCCATGGAAGACTCATTGTCCCGAAGGAGGGTGATTTGAGAAGGGCCGTGATGGAAGAATCTCACGGGTCTAAATTTACGGTACATCCTGGTGGGGGAAAGATGTATCAAGACATGCAATGTCAGTATTGGTGGCCAGTCATGAAGAGGGATATTTCAGAGTTAGTATCCCAATGCACTACTTGTCAATTGGTCAAGATAGATCATCAGTGACCGACAGGTTTGTTGCAACCATTAGAGATTTCGGTGTGGAAGTGGGAGAGTATATCGATGGACTTTATTACAGGCTTGTCAAGGTGACAGAGTGGTTGTGATTCTATTTGGGTGATTGTCGACCTCTTGACTAAATCGTCACACTTCTTACCCATGCGTACCGATTATGACACTGCTCGCTATGCTCGATTATTCAACGCGAAGGTTGTAAGACTCCATGGGGTGCCCTTAAATATAGTTTTTGATCAAGACAAGATTTTTTTTCCCACTTCTGGCAAAGTTTCCAAGAGGTTATGGGGACCGAATTGAAGTTAAGCACTTCTTATCATCCTCAAACAGATGGGCAGACTGAAAGAGTAAACCAAATGTTGGAGGATATCCTCCGTATGTGTGTGCTTTATTTCAAGGGTGGTTAGGAACAATATCTCCCTTTGGTTGAGTTTGCTTCTAACAACTTGTACCAATTTACTATTCAAATGGCGCCCTATGAAGCACTTTATGTCCGGCCTTGTAGATCACCCACGTGTTGGTTAGAGGTGGGAGATAATAAATTCCTTGAACCTGAAATGATCCAGGATACTTCTTCTAAGATTGAACTCATTCGAAATCGCGTTCAGATATCTCAAGACCGCCAAAAGAGTTATGCCGATACAAATAGAAGGCACATGAAGTTGGAGATTGGGGACCAAGTCTTGGTGCGAATGTCACCAACGAAAGGTATAAAGCGTTTCGAAAAGAAAGGAAAGTTTGCGCCGCATTTTGTTGGAACTTTTCCAGTTATTGCTAAGGTGGGTCCAGTGGTGTGAGGGTGCCCTTTGGCATATCCCTTTCGAGGATATTAACTTGCAACCCGACATCTCATATGAAGAACAACCGGTTGCTATTTTAGATCATGGGGAACGTAGGTTGAGGTCTCGAGTGGTGACCTTGGTGCGAGTCCAATGGAGTCATCACAACGTCAAGTAATTAACATGGGAACACGAAGATGATATGTGGAAAAGTATCGGCATCTCTTTACACAAGGTACGCCTGAATTTTGGGAGCAAAATTCCCTCATAAGGGGAGGAGTATGTAACAACCCTCACTTTTGAGAACCTATTTTATATTTATTTACAATGTGAAGTAATTGTATATAAAATATTGCAATGTGGAGTAAGTATTAATTTAATGAAGATAAAAGTTAATATTTACTAAAATGTTGCATATTTACCATATGCGTAGGTAAATATCACTTGTGTTTTATTGTGTCATAAGATTTAAAATGACATTATGGTTTAAAATGAAACCAGAACTTGAATTGAGTTATAAAATTTCCAAATGATAATATAGAGGGCTTAGTTAGTCTCGAAATGTGCGAGATAGTCGAAATAAGTGCCATATTGTATTTTGATGTTTCGGGCACTTTTGACTAGTTACAGCTTAATGCGTATTGTGAGTCATTCTAAGGTGGCATTAACCATTTAAGTTGGGAATTTTAGACTAATGCCACGATTTAGTCTTGCTAAGCGTTTTATTTCTCTTAAGTGCATTTAGTGACCTACAGAGAAAGAGAGAAGAAGAGAACTTTGGAGAAAAGAGCGAGATTCAAGCTTGGGGATTGTTGCTACTACAAGAAAATATGAGATTCCTACACCAAGGCAAGTTTTCTACTTGCTAATATGTGATTTAAAATGAATAATTAGTATTGATAGTTGTGTATTTGTTATGGTTTAACAAAGTTAGGGTTTTTATAGATTTATTGGTTTTGAATCCTTGGAGGTTGATTTGCATGTGTATTGGTGTAAATTATTGTTGTTGGATGCAATAAATGATCTTGGTTTGGGTGGATTGGAGTTAGGGGAATTTAGGAGTCTAAAACTCGATAGCCAAACTTGGCAAATTCGCATGGGCAAATGGATTCGGCTCGGGGGCAAATCGATTCGCTTAGGGGTAATCCTACAGGTCTGCAAACCCGAATTGATCCGGGTTAGGTCCGAATCGATTCGGCTAAAGCAAAAAGTTGGATTTGTCATCCGAATCAATTCTCTTTTGGGCGAATCGATTCGCTGCCTGGTGCGAATCGATTCAGAATCAAGCTATTTTTTGAGTTGTTTTTCTAACTAACTTTTTACCCCTTTTCTTTAGGTTTAGGACCTAGGAACCTTCTTGTATGAAGTAAACTTAGAGTCCTAGAGTTTTAGTTGAGTTGAGTCATTACCCTACATTAGGATTGGGTTAAACAGGGCTTATTCTTGAGATGTACAAATTGAGGTTCTTCCTTTAGTACATTATTAGGAGTTTAGGAGTCGTAAGACCATACTTGGAGACTTTAGGGGCTCACTGGAGGTATATAAAACCTTGGGACCTGTAGAATTATTGTGATCACTTGGAGAATAATTCGGGACTTAAAATATGATAAATATTAATGAGAATATTCAATGATTATGGTTTTGGATAAAATGAAACATACATATGAATAATGGAAATGAAAATGAGATTTAAATGGTAAATTCTAATTTACTTAAACACACCTCTCTAAATGCTATCATGAGGGAAGCTCGCGCATGAGGTGATGTCCCTTGACTAATGAACGCAGGGAGACTATAGTCCTCGGCCATATGCGGGATTGTTATATGTTTTATTCTGCGCTAGTGAGGTAATTCTGGGTGTGGTTATGACTCACTCGTAGGCATATGGCCACTTCCCGACGTGCGTTAGGTGCCCAGGTTGTCTTGTTTGATAGGCCCTGGAAGATGATAGTCATTTAGGGGGACGCCCAGTGGGGAAACTCGGTGGGGCGGTCTTAGAATTGTTATATGTATAAGAATATAACCATTCTGAATAAAGTGGGACTTGAAATATGTGAAATGCCATAAGAGCATATGATGATAATTATATTCCTGTTAAGGGATGAAAATTGAAAGGAAATGATGAATAATGATGGAGACTTTTAATTAATGAGGTTTAATTATATTTTCTTGCTTAATTGAATAAAAGTTATAATCAGTTAAATTGTATTCTTATTCTTAAAATTATGTTGATAGATTCTCCTTTTTATTATTCATGATTAACTGTTCATAATTGTCATGCTTCTTATTCATCTGGTAATCACATAAAACCGGGCCCTGACCCGTTCATTTTCCTTGTTGTGTATGATATTGTATCCGCTCAGGTGCTCCACCGTAAGGGCACCAGTTTTGATATTCCTACTCCAACGATTTTGAGGAGCTGTAAGATTTTGCGAATATTACAAGATGTGTTGTTAGACGCCTTCATTTTTGTATTTTAGATATGATCGGGTCTTTCACTTGGGCATGTGGCCCAAACTTTTGTAACTATTTAATGAATGTATTATGTAATTTATTGAACTGTTGTAATACGTTGTGTGTAACTGTTGTCCAACAGCATATTCGGTCCTCTTATTGTATATCTATTATGGTTGTATTATAAGCTCTTTTGGAATTCCACTTTCTCTTCAGGTTGGGTTGTTTAATTTATTTTCTTAACTAATAATAAAACTAAATTTTGTCAACCCGTTTTCTGAATTATTGGGTGGTTTTCCCGTATACTTATTATATTGTTGTGATGCTGAGAACGATTCCATCTATGATTCTGTTATATTGGAGTATCGGGCTGGGCACCCCTTATTTCGGATCTCGGGCTGTCACAATTTATTCTATGTTTTAGTCACTTACATTATGTACTAGTTTTATTTATAATTATGCTTAGATTGATACTTAGTTTTTTAGACTCCTATGTTAATTTAATTTAAACCTGATCAATCTAGTTTAATTTATATTAGTTTATATCATATCATTCCACGTTCTGGTGTCCTAGGGATCTTGAGTTTATCCACCTCTTTTCGCGTAGCATTCTTTAATATTTTAGAGCTTATCATTTATATTTTGCACTCTATTTTTTTTGCATGTACATATATGATTTTGGGTTACTCTTTTTTAGATGGTGAGCCCACAATGCCAAAGAGTAGTCCAACAGTGACCAACTGCTAGCACTAAGTCAAAGGCAACGATACCCCAATGGAAACCATAACCACCTCCACAACTGTCATAAGGATAGGCAGTCATTACTGCTTAGGCATATTTGGTCACTATTATCGCAAAAATAATTGTTGCAACTATAGAATCCATGCGACAATAGTAGTATCTACCACCCACACCACCACCCATTGTCGTACCTATTCCTACACAACCCAATGTAACCTTTAGGAGAGATCTAGTGCTACCTTTGAGAAAACACACCCACTAAAGTTTTCAAGGTCTATAGACCCTATTATTGTGTTGAAGTGGAGGACTGGCATCGAGCACTATATGCGTTTACTAGAGTGTACCAACTTGCAACGACATATTCTAGTCAATTTCAAACATTTAGGGGATGTCCTACAGTAGTGGGAGTCCTTTGCCACCAGATGACCATTTCATATTTTTAGGAGAAGTTTAAGGGGAAGTATTTCCTTCCATCACAATAGGAAGTTTTTAGGGCAATGTTTGATCGGATTAAGTAGGAAAACCATACGTTTGTGGAGTATGAGTACGAATATACTTGAGTGACACACTTTTCCACGAAATTCAAGGGTTTAGATGTGAAGAAGATAAAGAGATTTATTAGAGGCCTTACAGGAGGGATGAGATTAGTATTTATGGGAAATCTGATATACACTTCTTACACATAGATAGTGTATGTTGCGCTATGGAATTGTCACGATTTTAGGGAGTTCAAGAGGGAGAGGTAACCAAATAAAGATAAATGGGGAATGACCAAGGGCCAAAAGGAGCTGAGATTAGTGAGTCATCCAGAGGTCAGGAAAGCTCACAGTTCTAGTGGGGACCAATTCAGGGGGAACCACTCCTAAAATAATTTAAAGGAATAAGTTATCATAGTTGTTGTTGAGGCTAGTGTAAGGTCCACCCAAGATAAGGTAGGTACGACTAATATGGATAGAGGATACAAGGCCAGCATGTTCGAGGTCAGAGACATCAGGACAGACCCCAGGGGCAGGGACAATAGGGCCATCATTAGGATAATTATTTCAAGGTGAAATGTTTTACTTATGGCGAGGTGGGTCATTCCTTTCTTCATTTCTATAAGAACAATTAGGTGGGTCAAGGGCACTAGCAGTAGGGATTATAGACAACTCTTCCATACCTATAGAGTATTCGTCTTTACCCAAAACATAGGGTCACCCATAAATTCACTATGAACGTGTCTAAAAAATCCATAAAGAAAAGCCATGGGCGATTGAGGGTATGTTCTATCTTTTTGGTAGTTATGCGTGGTTATTTTTACACTAACGCATCACACTCGTCTTCCATTTACACATTTGAATGTATCTAAGGATAAGGTAGATATAGCGGATGATGTGTCTTCACATGTGGATACCCCGGTAGGTAGGGGTGCCTCCGAATACAATACTTATAGGGGTGTGGCAGTAGATATTGTCCAACTGTATATTTGTGCTGACTTGTTATTATTGGATATGTCGACGTATGATATTATTTTGGGCAAGGATTGTTTTTCTTAGTATCACATGCAGATAGATTGTAGAGGGAAGGATATTCATTTTCTATTCCTGTACAATATATGTTCTTAGTTACTATTGTATACACCATATTCTAGGTCCCTCCTAAGCATCTCCTTAGGCCCCTATCACTTCCTCCTTCACCATAAACCCTAGATACTGATCTAGAGACCACTGGGAGCTCCCGAGCTCCATTTGAATCTGATTTACTTTCCTTTCTAAGTAAAATCTCATTAAATCTTCGAAGGGATATGAATCCTATTCCCAATGGTCTACCACATGCATGAATCGGCCTTACGGTTCAGACAAATAGTCCCTTTTATAATTAAATACCGATCTAGCGGCCATCGAGCACTTCCGAGCCTCATTTTGACCCCAATGACCTCAGCTGACCAGAAGCTCAATGAATATCTTAATGGATCTGAATACCCTTTGCAACAGTCCACCTCATGCATGAATCAACCTTACGGTTTGAATATTACTATCAAAATTCGATTTAGAGGCCACCGGGTACTCCTGAGTTTTATTTTAACACCAATCAACCTTTCCACCTAAGAAAAATCTCAATAAATATTTGAAAGTCTCTAAATATACTTTCCAACGGTCCATCCTCGGCACAAAGCAACCTTATAGTTCAGAAGAACGATCCATTTTCCCCTCGAAAACTGATTCGAAGGTCACTGGGCCCTCTCGGGCTCAATTCGAATCCCACAAAATCTTCATCTCAAATGATATGGAATGAATCTCCTAAGGGATCTAAACACCCTTTCCAACAGTCCATCCCATGCACTAATTAGTTTTATGATACGGAGGAATGACTCGTTTTAGTTTGAAGGGTCACTCGGTGCTTCTAGGGCCTATTTGACTAAGGTCAGCTATCCGAACTGAATGAGACTAAATGAATCTTCAAAGAACTCTGAATAACCTTTCAAATGGTCCATCCCATGCACAAATTGGCTTGATGATTAGGACAAACGACCCATTTTCCTTTGAAAACTCTGGTCTAAGGTTCTCTAAATACCCTTTCCAACGGTATGTCCCGTGCACGATTATGACATATGGATTGCATTTTACGACCATTTTTCCAAAAAATCTGCACGAGACTAGAAAATGGCAAACTTATTTCCCTGCCTATCGGCAGTGTGTCTGGGGTTGACTGCCAATAGCAGGCCGAGGAAAATTCCGATCAGCATCCCCTTGACCCTATATAAAGGGAGCATGATTTCAATTTGAAAGGCACATCAGAAAGATCCCTCTTAGTGATCTCAGCAACATTATTTTTAAGCCAACATGGATTTCATATTGAAACCTCTCCTCACATTCCATTTCTTCCTTTTCTTACCCAATTTAGAAAATAGCATTCCATCTCCTCCTACCACCTCCATCCACTTGCAAGAGCAACCCTTCAACAATCAAGATCAATCTTAAAGCTTCTGAAGAAGGTCCAAACTTTTTAATCTCCCTTTAAATTTCCATATTTTTGCGTTAGTTATTCATTTCTTACTTTATTATTTCATCTTTTTTAGTTCACTCATATTAATATCCCACTTTTTATTAGTAGTATTGCACATACTATATTTTCTATTAAAAACCCAAAAATAAGAAAACAAGGGTTTTCTTATAAATTCCAAACGGGGATTTCTCACTACACTTTTTCACAATAAAACACCATTTTATACACACATATAATAAAGTACCTGGATGGATTTACGGTATAAACCTCACCCCCGTGTTTCATGAGAACTACGTGGACTTTGCTACATTTTTTAGGCTATGTAGGCGTCCCGTGTAAAATTCGAGATTCGAGTCCTCCTTTCCTATTTCTATTCATGAATTATTTCTTCATATTATTTTTTTTATTCATGCTCGTGCTTAGTCCAATTTATACCATCGTATTTTTATAAATGATTGGTGATCCGACAAAAGCAAACATTATAGTTTTGATTACTATTTTGGGAACATTTCTCCACTTATACACACACACACACACACTCACACTTCACGAATTTATTAAGGAGAAGAATAACACATGCCCCATGAGAGACCAAAAGGGTGGGATGGGTTCTTAATACCTTCCTAATCCATAACTTCGCCCCCGAATACTTGAACTAATTAGTTTAACAAGCATCAGTATGTCTTTGATGTCGTTCTCTGGTGGCAACATCATTTCTTTTGCCTATTTTGTGCAAAGTGGGTTGGCGACTCTATTTTCTATACATCACCCCCAACATTTTTTTATGATGACCAAAGTGCCCGAGGAAGGGCGCGAGACCCTTGCATGAGTGCGACGACCGCAGGATAGGATGGCCACAATGACGAATCCATTAAGGACTTATTTGTCATAAGAGGGCTAAACTTTATTCTTACACTAGTGTTATCATTTTTCGTATCTGTGTTATGCACCTACCTGTATGTTCCCTTTTCCCTCTATTACTTCTTATATATATCTACCTCATGCTTATATCCCTTCTCACTCACTTTTCATTTCACGCACCTGTAAAATATCCTTAATGCACACCTCACACTACTTACACTTGTACGTAGGATTACTTATATCCACATGTTTCACACACTACTTAGAATATCCATGCTTAAGTTTCATTAGCACACACCTCCACTTATCACACTTGTATATATCCATACTCACTTGTACTTATCACACGCTACTTGTAGTTAATCCATGCATAGGTTCATTACCACACACTCACTTGAAGATATTCACATATTAGTCACATGTATCCATGCTTAGTGTAGTCTTCATGGGCTGTGTTAGATTTACTTTTACTTGTACATGTTTCCCCAGAGTGATTCTTCTACTCATCATGCCAAATAAAAGACTATTTATTATAATATACTAATCAAATATCATGAATTTTGCACACTACATCACCAAGAGCAGACTATAAGTTTTTCCCATACCGGGGGATCATTTTGTGATTGGCGCTAGTCTGGCAGGTCACAGTTAGCCTAAGCAATATGACTCTCACCTTCCATTTGCCTAGTCACTTTGATGTATATCGAACGGTTCCCCCCATATCGTACCAGTTGACTGAACTCTTGACGGGAGGTAATAATAGGTAACTCGTTCACGTACGTCGAGTATATCGAATTCTCTCTCACATGTACTATCTCCAGGAGGTATATAGTGAGGCAATTCACATACACTCATGTATATCAAATGGCTTGTCCACACTTAACAATTTCCATCAAAAGTAAGACTTATATCATGGAAGTCACGCCAAGGGGGGAACCTTTCCACTAACTCAACAACTTCATAAACCTCATATAGACGTCAAACATAGGGTACTCATATTTAGTCTATTGGTTACCACACGAAACTCTGCCAAAATGTCGGGTCGGTATATCGACCAAATTTTCTCCTAATTTCGTCCTTTTTTTCAAAACAGGACGCTGTCCATGAGCTTGTAAACAATTCAAACCCCATCTAACCTATTTTTCAAACCCAATTTTCCTAGGCTCGGACTTTTGCATTTAGGTAAACCTAATACAAGTTATAACATAAACATAATAATAATCACACTAAGACTCTTCTCTCCTTTTTTCCTCTTCTTTCTTGAAAAATCGAAAAACCAAAAACATATTTCCTCATTTTCATGAAAAACCCAAAACATTTTTCCTCCCTTTCATAAAAATATACCAAAAATATTTTTGCTCATTTTCATAAAAAAAATACACAAAACATTTTTCTCTTTTGTTTTACCAAAAATACTAAAAAACAATCCTTTCTTCCCTTTTTCAAATATAAATTTGAATCATTTTCCTTCTCAGGTTGATCGTATACCCGATTCTTGGCATGTCTCCCTATTTGCTTCGATCTTCCATCAAACCACCCTGAAGCTCTGCTAGTTCCACTGCTACTTCATCCGAGTCCTAAATCTACCTTCACTAGTCCGTCATGGAAAATGTTGATCAAGCACCGAACGTGCAACCTAATCTGATGGTAGTCTTCATTTAACTTAGTTCCAAGATTGAGAACCTTCAAACTGAGGTTCATGGGATGTTGAAAAATAGAGTACAAGTTCTCGAAGAACCTGAGGTCCTCTTTCATCATGCAATGGGTCCAACCTCTCCCGAGCCTGTTTGGATCCCAAAAGAATATCAGCATCCTCTGAGCACCTCGTCGACGAATGGGTCACCAACAACTTATCTTCTTATGACAAACCTTGCCCATCCAGGGGATAACTTGCCACTACCAGTTGATCCCAAGGAGGAAGAACTAAACAAGGTCAATAAAGACCTCAAGCTATTGCCAAAGAAGTTTGAGTAATTTAGGATACCTAGGAATTACATGGCCTACACTTACATGTCTTCCTACCCTAAATAAAGATTACCGGAGAAGTTCAACATGCTAACTGATGATGCTGGGAATCAGCACCACCAGGTGAGGTGTTTGCAAGCTCAATTTAGACACGACAATGGCAACACAGCTGTGTAAAGAAGATAAGAATGAGGTGAGGATAAGAGGAATGATACCAGAATATAAGTGGTTCAGCCAATCTGGCCTACGTCCACTGTGAGTGTGTGTGAGTAATATCACTGTAAGAAGGCGCTAATGGCCATGGATACAACCTCTCAAGCCCTTTCACTCTCTACTGTGTGTATATAGACAGAGTTTCAGCTAGGGTTTTTATCTCTGGATCCCTTTGCAAGGTAGAGGATGATCCCTTTATATAATGCCTACGGGTGTAATGTACCCCTTATGCATGTAATGTGCATGTGTGTGATTTCCTCACCAATGAGGGTGTGCCACTTGTCATGGCCTCATGTAGGCAATGATGATGAAATATTCCCCCACATGTGGAGAATAATGTTGTTATAACTGATTTATGTCCAGGTGTCCTTATCCAAATGTCAACAGATGCTTCGGCAGTCATGTTGGTGAATGGACTCGGCCTAGGAGAGGCCGAGCTATAAAGGTCGGTCGTCCGCTCAATCTGCGAGGCGCCATGAGGTGTCTCGGCCTTATGTCAGCCGAGGTGTAGGCATGGTGTCGGCCTGAGCCGAGGTAGGGCCCATGTTGAAGATGAATGCATGGAGCCCCTTCTTACCTCGGCCTACTGATGGCCGAGGTATTATTCCTTGATGCTCAAGGTCAATGTTGATATCTGTGACATGAGGAGTGTCCTTGGGGAGGTGCATGTGGTAGCGTCGACCTTGGCCGAGGTAGCCTTGACCGAGGTATGATATTGTGGACCCCGACGCACTGGGGGGTCGGTCATCGTCTCGGCTCTCATCATGGCCGAGGTAGGTACCTCTAGGCCGAGGTCATACTTGGGTATATCAATCACCCCCTAGCCCTTAGTCATCTGCGGGAGTAGGTGTCTAGGGGGTTCTTGCCTCCGAGGTCTATTCCCCCCAAAGTCAACACCTGCATGACACTTGTCCTAAGCCAAGGCGTGCCCATTTGGTTGGCACACGTTGTCAGTTGTCCCTTGGGCTTCCCAAGGCAATGATGAGCCTTGGGAAGCGTGCCCAAGTATTTAAAGGTTAAAACCTTTCTTCTTCTTCTTCTTCCTCATTTTTCTCTTGTTCAAGCGTCCAGCTGTTTTCTGCGACTTTCCATTTCTCTTCGAAGTTAGCCCTGGTTCCAGTGATTGTTCTGCAGGGGGACACCTTACTTTCTGCGCGATTCTCTCCACCTTATTCATCAATCTCACCTTCAGGTATCCTCCCTCTCCATTTCCTTCGTTTTTGATACTTTTTATTTTGAATTTTCTGGCGAGCTCTTGAGTTTTCTGGTGAGCATTTGAATTTTTCGGTGAGCCAGGTTTCTTGCATAGGTTCCTTGGTTTGATCTTTGATTCCCTTAACTTTTCAAGCCACATTTGTTTGTAGTTTTTAGGATATTTCTGAAAGTTTAGGGTCTGCCACAGCCTTGGGTCGTCCCCAGATGCTCAGACCCCTGTACCAACTTCTTGAAGACTTCCCATCTCTAAAAGAAAAGACCTTAGAAAAAATTAGGCAAATAGAGAGAGCTCCCGAAGAAGCTCGTAGGTCACAAGAGTCCCCTGTCAGACCTCTCTTTCCTCCACCTCTCAAGGTGGTATACCCTCGTCCACCTGAAACTTTTTACCAGACAGACGTCTCTGCCAACAACTTGCCGATGTCTGAGTCTGAGTCTTCCACCTCTGACCCGATGTCAGTGGACTCTTTCCAGGAGGCCATGGACTTCACTACTCAAGCTGATCAGAAACCTGACCATGCTGAGGTCTCCAGTCATGCCTCATCTCAAAATGGCACAAGTACCTCTAGTTCTTCTTCAGAGGTTGAACTTGTAGAGCCAAGTGTGGCTGTGCCTCCCATTCTAAATGCTATTCCCCTGTCGGCCGTCACCGAGGCCGAGTTTGCTCAGAGGTTCCCCGGTAACCCGTCCACGTCTGCTCCAGCCGACGTTGAGTCTGACGATGATGAGGATGCCGAAAGTGATGTTGACACATCTGAGGCGGCCGAGTATATAAGAGCACAATTACTGAGGTGGATCTACTGCACTTCAGGTACTTATACTCCATTATCCCCTCTATCCACTTAAGGAGACCTCTGAGGGAAGAGAGGGCCTACCACGGCAGGGATGGTGAAATCTGCCTGTACGAGCAGATGTTCAAGTTAGGTTTTCGTCTTCCCTTCCACCCCGTCATTAGGTCCATTCTATCATTCATTAACTTGGCCCCCTCGCAGCTCTCTCCCAACGCATGGAGGGTTATTATAGGGGCCATCATCTTGTGGAGGGCGGTTCACCACTCTGACCTCCCAGTGCAGGTCTTTGCTGGTTGTTACGTCCCCACCTCGGCCAAAAATCATCCGAGCTACTATCACTTTGTGGCTCAGAGGCCTGAGAAAAAGATGCTCCTGGTCACTCAGACCTCCAACCATAATTGGAAACCGAGGTACTTTTTTGTCTCAGGGCCATGGGAATTTGGTTCTTCCATTCCCTCTTCCATCTATGAGCCGAGAATACCCACGAAATGGGGTAAAGTCTCCATGTCTGCCAGGGCCGACCCTGGACTAAGTGTGAAACACGGCAAAAGGGTGAAGGCCCTGTAGGACCAAGGGGCCCATGGGATGGTTGTCAAGTTTGAGCATCTGCTGACCCAACAGTATCTCTCAGGGACGAGCCTGGGCGGAAGTCCCCTAGCTGATTTTGGTAAGGATTTTTATTTTGACCCTAAGTGTAGCCTCTTATCTTATGTACTTTATTTCTGACTCATGTCTCTTCACTTTTGCAGAGAAACCCTCAGGCATTTCAGAAGAGTTGTGGGAGATGGCAGCCCCAAACTTGGCTAGGCTTGTCAAGAAGACCGGTTTAAATGCTCCTCCACCTGCTCCCTCAACGTCCAAGTCCAAGAAGAGGGCACCTGAGGTCCATCCTCCTGAGGATCAGAGGCCGAGCTCCAGGACAAAGAGGACTTCAGACGCTGCGATCCCCATCACGGCCGACACGTTATCAGCCCGTCTGGACCAGTTAAAACTTTCTGATAGCGTGGTCGGCCATAGCCGACAGGCCATGGACGCTCTAAACAACATGATGACCGAGGCCGACAAGCATTTTTTTAGGGCCATGGAGACCCCCATGATGGTTTAATTCGGCCTTCACAGAGTAGTCCAGGTATAACTTGATCCTTTGTCCAAAGTGCAACGTCTGATTTTGCTCTCATCTAACTTCTTCATTTACTGTGCAGGGTACGGCTGCCATGTATCAGCTATCCAACTGGGCCCTAAGGAAATTGCCTCTCATTCAGAAGGGGCAGGAGGCTGAGAAAGTCGAGGGCACCCTGAAGGCCGAGGTTTCTCGTCTGAGGTCAGAGTTACAGGAGGCTGAGACTAAGGCCCAGACCTCTGAACATAAGGCCCAAGCTCTGGAGAAGGACATCTCTGCACTCGTTCAGAGCCATACCAAGGCCCTGAAGGACAAGGACGATGCTTTGCAGCGGAAGGTTGATGCTGCGGTGAAGGCTTCTCTTGCAGATGCCTCGGAGACAATAATTGCTGACTACAAGGTCTCCGAGGAGTTTGTAGGTTTTGGTCTTGAGTACCTTGAAAGGGGTATCAAGGCCACCACCAAATGGGCCGAGGTGGAGGAGGACGAGGTTGGCATTATTAAGGCCTCAGACTTTGTGGGCCTCGGCCTTGCCGACGCCCAGTTTGCCCAGGCCTTGCAGGAGATAGAGGATGAAGCTGCTGCCCCTGGTCAAACTGTTACTCTGGAAGGGACTGACCTCGGAGAGACTGACCCTACAAACGAAGTAGCCGAGGTGACCAATACCGAGCAGGCCAACCCAGACGAGACATCAAATGTTCCTCCTTCAGATGTTTGACTTGTATTTTGCATTAAATTGTTTTGACTTGTAATCCTGTGCGTTATGTACCTCTGTTTTCTCAGTGACATTAATCAATTATGTAATTTCTTCTATTAAATGCCAAGGTTTCCCTTTATCTCGATTTGTGAATGTATATGAATGCTATGCACTCTCTGAAGTCATTACTGAATACGATGCCATAACCATTACTTAAGAGTCTGAGGTCCTCACCTAAGAGGTTAGCCCCATATTAAATCACCAAATGTTAAGGGTCTGAGGTCCTCTAGCTGAGGTGTCTGAGCTCAGACCTCGTCACCACCGAGTGATGTTATGAGAGTCTGAGGTTATCACCTAGGCCGAGGTAAGCCTCATAATGTCACCAATTTAATGATGTTAAAGGTCTGAGGTCCTCACCTAAGAGGTTATCCTCATAATGTCACCAAATGAATGATGTTTAATGGTCTGAGGTCTTCACCTAAGAGGTTAGCCTTAAGGGTCTGAGGTCCTCTAGCCGAGGTGTCTGAGCTCAGACCTCATCACCACCGAGTGATGTTATGAGGGTCTGAGGTCATCACCTAGGCCGAGGTAAGCCTCATAATGTCACCAAATTAATGATGTTTAAGGTCTGAGGTCCTCACCTAAGAGGTTAGCCTCATAATGCCACCAAATTAATGATGTTAAAGGTCTGAGGTCCTCACCTAAGAGGTTAGCCTCATAATGTCACCAAATTGATGATGTTAAAGGTCTGAGGTCCTCACCTAAGAGGTTAGCCTCATAATGTCACCAAATGAATGATGTTTAAGGGTCTGAGGTCCTCACCTAAGGGGTTAGCCTCATAATGTCACCAAATTAATGATGTTTAATGGTCTGAGGTCCTCACCTAAGAGGTTAGCCTCATAATGTCACCAAATGAATGATGTTTAAGGGTCTAAGGTCCTCACCTAAGAGGTTAGCCCCATGTTAAGGGTCTGAGGTCCTCTAGCCGAGGTGTCTGAGCTCAGACCTCGTCACCACCGAGTGATGTTATGAGGGTCTGAGGTCATCACCTAGGCCGAGGTAAGCCTCATAATGTCACCAAATTAATGATGTTAAAGGTCTGAGGTCCTCACCTAAGAGGTTAGCCTCATAATGCCACCAAATTAATGATGTTAAAGGTCTGAGGTCCTCACCTAAGAGGTTAGCCCCATGTTAAGGGTCTGAGGTCCTCTAGCCGAGGTGTCTGAGCTCAGACCTCGTCACCACCGAGTGATGTTATGAGGGTCTGAGGTCATCACCTAGGCCGAGGTAAGCCTCATAATGTCACCAAATTAATGATGTTAAAGGTCTGAGGTCCTCACCTAAGAGGTTAGCCTCATAATGCCACCAAATTAATGATGTTAAAGGTCTGAGGTCCTCACCTAAGAGGTTAGCCTCCTAATGAATCACCAAATGAATGATGTTAAGATGAAACAAGAATTTGCCATAGAAACTGATCTTTATTCACAACCTCTTCTCAATAAGATGGTACATTTACAATTGACAAAATAGGTGCAACATTATATGAAATATCTCTTTAGGTGGTCGGCATTCCACGGGTTGGTGAAGGGTTCTCCCTCTAGGTTCTCTAACCTAAACGTGCCAGGCATGACCTCTTCCGCTACTCTGTAGGGGCCATGCCAGTTCGGGTGTAGCTTGTTTGTTTTCTGTAGGGTCTTCTTAAGAACTAGGTCTCCTATCGCAATGGGTCTTGTCTTCACCCTTTGATTGTTGAATTTAGCTGTCCTCTGCTGGTAGGCTGCTTTCCTGACCTCTGCGTCTTCCCTTCTTTCTTCAATAAGGTCCAGGTCTAACCTCCTCCTTTCCCCATTGCTGTCATTATCATAGGTCTGAATCTGATGAGTTGGTAGGCCTATCTCCGTTGGTATGACGGCTTCTGAACCGTGTGCCAGCATGAATGGGGTTTCTCCCGTAGGTGTCCTTGTTGTGGTCCTGTAAGCCCATAGCACAGCGTAAACCTCTTCTATCCATCTCCCCTTCGCGTCTTCTAACCTCTTCTTGATTCCATCCAAGATAGTCCTATTTGTAACCTCAGTCTGGCCATTAGCCTGAGGTCGACCAGGAGATGAGAAGAACTGTTTAATCCCCACACTTTGGCAATACTTCTTCAAGGAGGCGTTCTTGAACTGGGTCCCATTATCTGAGATGAGCGTGTTTGGGAGACCATACCTACATATGATGTTCTTCCAGATGAACTGAAAGGTCTTCTGCTCCGTAATTGTTATCATGGGTTCGGCTTCTACCTATTTTGAAAAGTAGTCAATGGCAACTATCAAGAATCTATAGTTGGTGACTGCTCTTGGCAAAGGTCCTACCAAGTCAATTCCCCATACCGCGAACGGCCATGGAGAAGAGATTGATGTCGTAGGCTGATGGGGTTAGTGGGGGATAGTGGTGAACCTCTGACATTTGTCGCACCTCTTCACATAGTCGGCAGCATCCCTAGACAAGGTTGGCCACCAGTATCCCTGAGTGATTATTCTCTTGGCTAAGGGTCTTCCTCCTATATGGCTAGAGCAAGAGCCCTCATGAACCTCTTGCAAGACCCGGGTTACCTCCATGGGATGCACACATCTGTGGAGGGGCAAGAGGAACCCCTTTTTGTACAAGACATCCCCTACCAAAGAGAACTTGGCAGCTCTGTACCTCAACTTTCTTCTTTCCAGTTTGGACTCAGGTAGCTCCCCCTCTCTTAAGTATCTGACGAGCGGGTCGATCCAAGAGTCCCCTAGGTTTACGTTGTGATAAGGGCTGTATACCTCATCCTCCTCCATGCTTGCCTTTCCCAGGACTTCAATTGGGATGGTTCTTCCCAAGTCTGTCTTCATTGCCGAGGCCAGCCTTGCCAATGTGTCGGCGTGATTGTTGCTCAATCTCGGCACTCTCTTCAGTTTGGCCTCTTCAAAAAACTCTAGCAATCCTCTTACCTTTTTTAAGTACCTGGCCATCCTCTCATCTTTGGCCTCGTACGCCCCCAACACTTGGTTAACAACCAACCTTGAGTCGCTATGGAGTAGAAGCCATTTTACCCGCAGAGTTGTTGCCAATAGGAGGCCCGCTATCATGGCCTCATACTCAGACTCGTTGTTTGAAGCCTGGAAGTTGAATCTTAAGGCATACTCAATGTTGGCGCCATCTGGAGCTGAGAGTACTAGCCCCGTGCCGCTTTCACCGTCACAGGAGGATCCATCCACGAAGAGGCTCCACACGTCTTCATCTGAAGAGAAGACCCCTTCTCTCATCACTCCTTTTTCGAAGAGGTATCGATCCTCTTCATTTTCTTCTACTCTCCTCCGAGCCCTGCCTGGTACAACCTCTTCTCGGCCCCGGAAGACGTACGGGTCTATCTCTTCCAAATCTCGGGAGACACCTTGGCCCTTCTCTTCGCCACTTTCCAAGCTATTATCTGACTCAGTCTCTTCCCAAGTGAACTCTGCGACAAAGTCAGCAAGGGCCTGTCCCTTAATGGCTGTCCTGGGCTGGTAAGTAAGATCATACTCTCCTAGTTCAATGGCCCAGGCCATCAATCTTCCGGACTTCTCAGGCTTGTGCAGGACCTGCCTTAGTAGGGAGTCCGTGAGGACTGTCATAGAGTGAGCTTGAAAGTAGGGTTTCATTTTCCTTGAAGCATGGATAAGAGCATAAGCCAACTTCTCCATCCGGGGATAGTTTTGTTCAGACCCTTGTAGGGCCTTACTGTTAAAGTACACAGGCCTCTGAACTCCATCCTCTTCTCGTATGATGGCCGCGCTAATGGCCGACTCAGAGACTGCTAGATACACAAACAACCTTTCTCCCGCGATGGGCCGGGACAGCAGCAAGGGAGACCCTAAGTAGGACTTGAGTTGATAAAAGGCTTTTTTACACTCTTCATCCCACTGGAAGTCTTTCCTTAGAACCTTGAAGAATGGGAGGCACTTATCCGTTGCCCTGGAAACAAACCTGTTCAGGGCTGCCACTCTTCCAGTGAGTCTTTGGACATCCTTGATACTTCTAGGAGTCTTCATGTCGAGCAGTGCCTTGATCTTCTCTGGGTTTGCCTCAATCCCTCTTTGATTAACGATGAACCCCAGAAACTTCCCAGCTCCTACCCTGAAGACACATTTCGCCGGGTTGAGCTTCATTCTGTACGAGTCCATGACATCAAAGGTCTTCTCAAGGTCTGCCACGTGAGTACATGCCTTCAGGCTCTTCGTTAGCATATCGTCCACGTATAACTCCATGGTCTTACCTATCTGTTCCTCGAACATCCTATTGACAAGACGCTGATATGTTGCCCCCGCGTTTTTCAGACCAAAGGGCATCACCTTATAACAATACATCCCCTTGTCAGTGATGAAGGCTGTCTTCTCAGAGTCTTCGGCGTCCATGAAGATTTGGTTATAACCTGAATAAGCATCCATGAAGCTCATGAGCTCGTGCCCTGCTATTGCGTCCACCATCTGGTCTATCCTAGGTAGGGGATAGCTGCCCTTCGGGCAAGACCTATTCAGGTCTGTGAAATCTACACACATCCGCCACTTTCCATTGGCCTTAGGCACGATCACTGCATTTGATAGCCACTCTGGATAGGTGACCTCTCGTATGAACTCGGCCTCTTCCAACTTTTTCACCTCTTCCCGAATGACCTCATACTTCTCTCTGGAGTAAATTCTTCTCCTCTGCTTGATTGGCCTAGCATCCCTGTCCACGTTGAGTTTGTGAGTCATGACCTTAGGATCTATACCAGGCATATCGATGTGTCTCCAGGTGAAGACACTCTGCCTTTTCCTGAGAAGGATTACCAGCTCTTCCTTAATCTTTGGTTCTAGGGCCTTACCGACCTGGACGGTTCTTTCCGGCTCATTCTCATTGAGGACGATGGATTCTACCTCTTCCGCGGCCTCGCCCTTCTTTAGCTTTGTTTCATCCCTCGGGTCAAGAGTGTCTATGCTGTAGGTGACGGTTGCTCTCTTATGGGCCTCCCTCTCTTCAGTTGAGTTAAAGTAACACTCCCGTGTCGTGGTCTGATCCCCCTGCACTTCCCCTACCCCATAAGGAGTCGGGAATTTTAGCATTTGATGGACCGTTGACGGCACGGCTTCAAACTCCTTTAGGGCTACTCTTCCGATGATGAGGTTGTAATCCGAGATGACATTCTCGTCCATCACAAAAAAGTTTATCTTCTTAGTCAGCCTCTTAGGCCACTCATCCCCCATACGCACATCCATCTCATACATGCCTAATGGGTGCACTTTCTCACCACTGAAGCCTATCAAGGGGTGGTGGTATGGCACTAGCCTCGATCTGCTAAGACCCAAGCTCTTGAAACAAGGCCAGAACATTACATCTGCCGAGCTTCCCCATCTATGAGGATTCTCCCTACGTCGCACCCATGCACCCTTGTCATTATGACCAAGGGGTCATCATGGGGGGCTAAGATGCCCTTGAAGTCGAGCCGGGAGAAACCCACCACTAGGGTGTCCATGTCCACCTTCGTTCTCTTCTGCACGGTGTCAGAAGATGTCAGGTTCACAACCTCTGGCCTGACCACCGACTTTGCCTCCGCTACATGAGCCTTTCTATCAGCTACCTCAGAGCCACCTCCTGCGAATCCCCCACATATGGTGCCAACACCAAAGGAGATCATTCCTACCCTCTTCACTGGGGTATTGTCATCCCTTGGTGGGAGATCTGGGCCATCTCCATCACCCTCTGAATCATCATGTCCCCTGGCTGGGGCATCGCCACGACACCTGTCATCTCTTCTCTTCCTAGGGTCTTCTCTTCCAGCTTTCGGGGCTTTGCCATCCACATAATTTCTCAACTTCCCAGACTTCAGCATTTTCTCAATCTCATCCTTTAAAGCGAAGCATCTATCTGTGACATGGCCGTGATCCTGATGGAACTCACACCAGAGGTTTTTATTCCTCTTATGCGGTGGGGCCTTCAGCTTCTCGGGCCACCGCAGAGCCCTGTCAGTCTTGATCTTATTAAGGATGTGCTCACATCTCACAGTCAGAGGAGTGTAGTGAGCGAACTTGTCCTCTGCTGACCGCTTCTTCCCTTCTTTCTTGCCCTGGGACCTCCCAGCGCTACCACGGTTCTCCTCCTCGTATTTGGCGGCCATCGCCTCTTCCGCATTCATCACTTTCCCTACAGTGGACAACAGCTCCGCCATAGACTTGGGGGGGTCTTTCGCTAGCTTCCATAGTAGCTTTCCCTTCTGGAGGCCTCCTATAAGGGCGGTCATGGCTATGCTCTCCTCGTAATCCTCCACCTCCAACTTCTCCTTGTTGAATCTTGCTATATAGTCTCTTAGGCTTTCACCCTTAGCCTGTTTGACATATAGGAGGTGGGTGGTCTTCTTTTGGGGCCTTACCCCAAAGCAGAAGTTGTGGATGAACTGCCCGGCCAAGCCTTTGAAGTTTTCGATCGAGTTCTTCGGAAGAGAGGTGAACCAGCTATGCGCTGCCCCTGTCAAGGTGCCCGAGAAGGCCCTGCACTTCATCTCATCAGGTATCGAGTAAATATCTGCCACCGACTGATACATCTCGATGTGGTGCACAGGGTTAGTGCTGCCATCATACTTAGGAGTCACCGTAGGAGGCTTGAACTTAGCGGGGGTTGGGAACCCCACTATCCTAGCTACAAACGGGGAGCCCTCCGAGTAGCCCCTTTTTAATGGGTCCCTACTCTTCATGAGGTCCCCTATCTTCTCCTCGAGACGCTGGATTGAGTCATTCTAGGGTCTTCTCTCATCAACTTGGCCGAGGTTATCCCCTGCCACCTCTCTGCGATGGACAGAGGGTTCCCTAGCTGCGACCCGCTGACTATTGACCTCTTCCTGCTCCCTGGCTCTTCTCTCCATGGGTCGGGCTTGATCTGGCCGAGCCTGCCTATTCCCTCTTTGGGAGCCTGCCGCGCTCCTTGACCTTGATAGACTGTGTCTTAGGTCATTGACTGGTCCCAGCCTCTCGAAGGCCGAGCCTCTGCTCAACCTGTTGAAGGGCGACCCCCTCTGCTGGACCTCATCTCTTCTTTGGCCGACGCATCCTTGGCTTTGCCTATCAGCGGCCGACCCTCGTTGTTGGGCCTCGTCTCTTCTTCGGCCGGCACATCCTTGGCTTTGCCTAAGAGGTCGTACGGTGTTATCTGACACCTCATATGGCTCCCAACAGTCTTTTGGTGCCTCTTCTGCTCCTAGGTCATCATACCTGTCCTCTGGGCAAGGGTTTCCTTGCCTCCCCAGGCGCAGGCGCCTAGGGTCAGCAACGTCCCTCCTTCGCTGAGGTGCAGGTTGGTCCTTCATCGGTGCCTGGGGTGGTCCCCTGGCGTCTGGATGTGGATGAACCGCCCCGGAGTGATCATATCCGGTGAGACCCCTGGCGGTCTCATCATCATGGTTTGGCTGAGCTGTACAAATTTCTCCTTCATCGCTTGTTGTGTTGCAGCCAAATATTTCAAGGCAGCTGCCACCTCCGCCATTTCTGACTGGGGAAGAGCTTGACTCGAGCTAGCTCCTCCACCTCCGGGCGGCGGAAGAGGTGGCGGTAAGTCTGGTGCCATGCGTTAATTGTATAGAGCTTTAGTAGCAGGTGAGCTTAATACCTTAAAGGACCTCTTTCAATGGTGAAACGGCTCCACACAAGGGGTGGTTCCTGGTTCACCACCAGAGTCTCCGGTGAGGTAAAAGCAGAAAAAGAGGAAGAGATATCTTTTTCTTCCCACAGACGGCGCCAAAATGATGATGCTGGGAATCAGCACCACCAGGTGAGGTGTTTGCAAGCTCAATTTAGACACGAAAGTGGCAACACAGCTGTATAAAGAAGATAAGAATGAGGTGAGGATAAGAGGAATGATACCAGAATATAAGTGGTTCAGCCAATCTGGCCTACGTCCACTGTGAGTGTGTGTGAGTAATATCATTGTAAGAAGGCGCTAATGGCCATGGATACAACCTCTCAAGCCCTTTCACTCTCTACTGTGTGTATATAGACAGAGTTTCTGCTAGGGTTTTTATCTCTAGATCCCTTTGCAAGGTAGGGGATGATCCCTTTATATAATGCCTAGGGGGTGTAATGTACCCCCTATGCATGTAATGTGCATGTGTGTGATTTCCTCACCAATGAGGGTGTGCCACTTGTCATGGCCTCATGTAGGCAATGATGATGAAATATTCCCCCACATGTGGAGAATAATGTTGTTATAACTGATTTATGTCCAGGTGTCCTTATCCAAATGTCAACAGATGCTTCGGCAGTCATGTTGGTGAATGTACTCGGCCTAGGAGAGGCCGAGCTATAAAGGTCGGTCGTCCGCTCAATCTGCGAGGCGCCATGAGGTGTCTCGGCCTTATGTCAGCCGAGGTGTAGGCATGGTGTCGGCCTGAGCCGAGGTAGGGCCCATGTTGAAGATGAATTCATGGAGCCCCTTGTTACCTCGGCCTACTGATGGCCGAGGTATTATTCCTTGATGCTTGAGGTCAATGTTGATATCTGTGACATGAGGAGTGTCCTTGGGGAGGTGCATGTGGTAGGGTCGGCCTTGGCCGAGGTATGATATTGTGGACCTCGATGCACTGGGGGGTCGGCTACGTCTCGGCTCTCATCATGGCCGAGGTAGGTACCTCTAGGCCGAGGTCATACTTGGGTATATCACTAACCATCGAGAAGTTTGGAGGCAACGAGCCTCTAATTATTTACCTTTGCAGTTATCACCAAGACATAACCCTTATTGGCGCCTCTGAAGAGATAATGGTCCAGATGTTACAACATACTTTGAAGGACAATGCCCTCCATTGGTTCCTATCCTTCGAAAAATTCAGAATCCATGTTTGAGAATTCATGTCACGTAACAATTACAACGAAGAACTAGAGGTTACAGACTGTGATTGTAATATCCAGTAATTTTTAGGGATTTATTTATGAATATGGTATATATTTTTTTATAATATTATTATTTTATTAATCGAGATATTGATATTATATTTATTTTTATTTGAAATGAATCGAATATTTAAATTCAAATTTAAATTATTTTTGGAAATTTTGTAATGGTTTAAATATGTAAAGTGGATAATTTTGAATTAAAGGGAAATATAGTAATATGAGTTATCTTAGGCACTAAGCTAGGATTTCAGAGATAGACTATATAAGGAATATTATGGGTGATTGTAAGGAAAGGGAGATGAAAAAGAGAGGCCAAAAACGAAATCCAAAGAAGCAAAAACGAGTGGAAGGAGAAAACCCAATTTGTAATGTTTAGATCTTCTTTTTGAGTCCATTCAGATGAGATTTGAGAAAAACTCAAAACACATACCTACCTTAATTTTTTGTGGAGAATCCAAATCTGAAGTCGGCTCATTGATTCCAATAAGTTTTGGAGCTTATTTTTCTGGGTTTTTAAAATAGGCCTATTTGGGGTTATCGTGTGTTGGTGCTAGAACATGAATTGATTATTTTCGCGAGAGTAACGTGATGGTGCGATCATATTTTGAGGATGATTTTTATATGACGATTCATGCGATGATTTTGAGGTATGTGGTTTTACACAATATGCTCCTTTAAATCTCTCAAGAGTTTATTCCGTTGATCTCCTGTTAATTGAACTCATATTTGAATTGTTAAATATATTGAAATCTGAAAAAATAATTGTTGGAATTATTTTGATTCATGTGGTATTATTCATGTTGTTGTTGAGAACGTTCTCATGAGATTTTAATATGGCACGGACGTTGGGCACCTGCCAAAATTCTTACTTCCTGGGGCAATGACTTTATAAAGCATATGCGGATGGGGTGAGGCCTGGTGACCCATTGATGTGTTGTTGAGGAATTTATTGATAAATGCTATTGAGATTCACATTTGATTTGAATATTCGTACTCATGTTGTTATACTTTATTCATCGTTAATATATTTGTTGAGCATCTTTCCTGTCGTATTGTATACTTCCCCATATTTTCTTTTAGTGGAAGGTTAGCGTGATTTGGGACGCTTTGGATTTGATTTGGAGATTGATTTTAGCGTGGATTATTATTTGGGAAGATTGTTCGAGAATACAAGTTGAGAAGATTTGTATTTATTGTTGTTGTATAGAGCATGTTATTTAGAGATAGATAGTTGTATTATTTCGAGAGACAATTATTGTATTTAAATTTGAGTATTGAGATTAGTGGATTTATCTTGTGGGATTTTTTAGATGCTCTATACACATTGTTATTATGAAATTAGTTTAGTTTTATCGATATTAGCGCTCTGTCTGCTCTCCCTGGGCGGGCGGCGTGTTACAGTGATCTAGAGCTTCTTAAGAAGTATCCTGGAGAAATCGTCATCAACTTCATAACAAGGTGGATCGAGAAAGCTCCCACCATGACCAATAGGCCCTCCGAAAAAGAACAAGTCAGTAAAATGAAAAAGGATTTCATGCCCCATATCCAATCAACTATAGGAGGTCAGTATTATCCGTATTTTTGAGCTCTCCAGAAAGCGGGTATATAAATTAAAGAAAGTGTTACGAAGGCAGAAGCCAAGCCAAAAAAGGAGACCAAACAGTTCATTACCCAAAAGTACGAGAAGCCTGCCAATACTACAATCTCAACCATCAATAATATTTCCCAGTTGATTAGCTCTTGGACACTAAAAAGCCTCCTTAATCTCATCAGAAAGGAATACACCGAGCTCCATATTCCATTATTCAAAGTCTACCAAGATATGTGAATCCGAAACCTCATCAAACACTCAGATGCCCATCTATTACTAAACCCACTTTCTGTTAACTTCAAGGTCGAAGCCCACTGTGACTTTCACCAGTTTACCAACCATACTACCGATTAGTTCTCTCATCATCGAAATGTAGTCCAAGGTTTAATTTATCGTGGTATCATCATACCACCATCTAATACTAAGACCAACACCATTCATAACCCACTTCCAATCGACACAAATATTATATTTTTAGAAAATAATCTGAAATTTGATCCATCTACCCAAATCGTGCCTAGTAAAGCACCCCTCATACCCATAATCTCACCCAAATCACTCAAAGTTTGCCTATCTTTTCTCCTACACCCTAACTATTTCACCGACCAATCTCTGTCACTCCTTACAAGGGCCTGTATTACCATTCATGCCCTATCCAAACAAAAAGATATGGAATTACTAGTTGTACTGAACCAACTCTTGAAGTTTGGGATGAAATTTCCCACCAAAATGACCATCGACTGTCAAAAATTTAGTGGCTTATTCACAAAAGCTCGAAAATGGGCTCGAGAATTAAATAATTAGGTGGTACCCATTGATGAATTCATCTTAGACGACATCGTACCGATTATGGAAGACATGTTTCGACAAACCAATGAGATCTGTAGCATTTTCAAAATACTTACTACTTTAAAGATTAAAGAATTGTTGGTCCCTTCACTCTTGCACCTCCCCATTTAGTGGGAAGATTTATATGAGGAAACTGTTAAGGTTATGGAATGCATCGATTTCTCTTAGGAAGAAGACATAGTTTCCATCGAATGGGGGTACGAATTTGAAAACTCAGATGATGAACTAAGTTAAGAAAAGGTCAATCTAGTAATCAGCATGTGCGGGATGATATCTTTTGAGGACCTATTAGGGGAAATTAATAAAGTAACCATTCAGCCAGAAATAAATGAAGACACGGGATTCCTGTTCTTTTCTGCCTTTATAACCCACATGACCAAATCAGGAAGACACTACTAGGATTTTAATCCTCAGTCATCAAGAATAGATAAGCAAAAGGGAGTTACCGAAGAACTTCCCATGCCAGAGATGACCATTGAAGAGAGCAAGATCCTAGACCAACTCAAGAAGACACAAGCCAACATCACCTTGTGGGTACTCTTATGTATTCCTAATTACACACAAATGCTTTGATAAAGCTTCTCACGGGGCCCACAACCCCTCATTCTATACCTTCAGAAGAATATTTAAACCTAGTTGGATCCTTGACCACCACTAGACTACTTTCCTTCTCCGAAGAATTTTCTTTAAAGGTTGGCCCTAACCATAACTATGCCCTCAACATATCTATTGAAGTGATGGGAAAAATATTCTTTCTCTCACTCATCGATAATGGATCTGTCGTTAATGTTTGACCACTAAGAACTTTTAATTTCTTGGGGTTCAATGTTAGTGACCTTACTCTGACTTCTAGCGCATTGTGTGCCTATGATAATTCTCGCCAAGAGGTGATGGGATCCATAACATTCATAATAAAAGGTTATCCTTATCAATCCCATTACTGAGTTTTATGTTATTGACATACACGCATGATTCTACCTGATTCTTGGACAATCGTGGCTTCATATCATCCATGGGGTATCTTCCTCCCTTGATTAGGAGACGAAATTATTCACCAAACGACAAGTCATTATCATTTGGGGGGACAATGATGGTAATGAAAATGGCAGCACCAGCAATTCGGTACCAAAAATACAGCACATGATGAGTGACATACTTCTCTCCAACATTAAGGTTAATCCACTTCCCATTCCAAAGACCAAGTCTGTCCAGAACAAAACCCTCATGATAATGTAAATGTGATACAAATGTTCAACAATATGCATTTCATGCCCAGAATATGGCTGGGGCAACATCAACAAGGGATACTGGAGTTCATAGTGATAAAAAAGGCATTTCCCCCATATGGACTAGGTTATCAACCTTCACGAGAAGAACTCATAATGATCTAGTAACCACAGATGAAAAAAAGTTTAGAAAATGTCAAGACTATTTCGAGGCACTCTCTGAACGGAAGATTCATCAAGGAGGGTGAAGACTTACCTTTATGTGGCTTTCTGATAAAAAGAAAAATTGCCTCTAATGTAGATTTTTGTGTCGTTGTTGCAACTTCTTTCTATCAAAATTCCCTTGAACCTACAAAATTATAACAAAACTAGTGTAGAGGGTAAGTAAGGTATTCAATCCACATCTAAGGGTGAAACACAAAATTGGAGAGGACATATATAGATTCATTTTCATTTTATTATTATTTTTATTATTTTTGCTTTTTATATTTTTTTATGGATTTTTCAAGGGATTTTTTGTACTAACTAACTATACTAGTTTTTGTAACTACTAATTAAGAAGTAAAAGCTAATTTAAGCAAAGTGAGATAAAAAAAATTGTCCTAATAAGTAAACTAACAAAATTGGACTCATGAGGGCTTCAAAATTTCATCCCATAAATGGGAGATTAGCCCTCAATAATCATCATCCAAAAAATATAAGATAAATAAATGAAGCATGAGATGATTAAAATAAAAGTAACAAGAGAGGAATAGATCAAACCCATTTAAGCCTTGAATTGGAATGAAATCTTCAATTACATCAACAATCTCTCAATTATACATCAAAAATCATTCAATCATAATCCGTCACTCATGAATTTTTTGAATCTAAAAAAAATTACAAAATAAAAGTAAAAAGATAATGGATGAATTCAGAATGGACAATTAAGTAATAAAAGAAGTTTGCTAAAAATTCAAATCCTAACATTATAAAATTGTACACTATAATTCATCCAAAGAAATAAATTCTAGATCATTACTTTATATTGAGATAATTGCTAAAAATTCAAAATCTCAACATAAAGGAATGGGTTAGAATTTACCTCCCATAAGGGATAAATTTCACTACATCAATCTATTTTGAATTAATTGCTAAAAATGCAATGATTCAAAATAGAGGGGTGGGGTGAAATTTATCCTAGAGATAATTTTCACTGCACACCTCTATATTGAGGTATTTGCTAAAAATGCAAATACTCAACATAGAGGGGTGGATAGAATTTTATCACACCAAGCTTAAAACTAAATTTGAGATCCACTTTTCATATGGTCATCATCTCTTTAAATAGTATGGCCATGAAGTAAGGGGTAAATTGGGTAGAACAAAGGTGCAAGAGGGTGTGTAAGGTATTGGGTGAGGGTTAATTAGGAAAAATGGAAAGGGATCATGTGGATGGTGAGGTTATGAAACAGTGGGGATAAGTTGGGGGGGCAATTTTAGAATTGGGGTTAAAAGAGGATTTAAACACATGTGCACAAGTGGGGACTTTGGCTTTGGTTTGTTTTGTTCAGGTGGTAAAATCGTGTGCATCTTTGAGATGGTAAATGGGTCTAGGGAAAGGGAGATAGTTTTGGTGGGTATTCGGGTTGAGATTGAGTCTCGGGTTTAAGGGCTCCGTTGGGTATGGGCGAGTCGGGTTGGGGAGACTGGATTCGGATCAGGGGGTTCTCGAAACAGACCTGCTTAGGTCACGGGTAGCCGACAGGTGGCTCGCGAATATGGTGGTTGGTCTCCGGTGACGGGTATGGGGTAGGAACTTAGGTGGGGTTCTGGTAGAGAGAAAGAGAGATGATGTTTAATGGAGGCAGAAGATAGAGGTTATGTTGGTGTGTTGGTTTGATGATGGAGGTGTAAGAGAGAGAGTTTGGGTTGAGGTCGTCGGTCAGGTGAGGCGCGAGTCAGGAGGGTCGGATTTGGGTCACCAGCGCCATCGGAAATAGGTCGGTCGTGGCCGGATCTGCTGGTGGCATAAGGTAGCATGGCGAGGGGCTAGATTGCGCCAGCTGGCGGTGTTGGTGGTAGACGTGGCGGAAGGGCAAGGGGGTTTCGCCGGACGGAGCTCACAGCGCCGGCATGTGGCTACTGGTTGATGGGGTTGGACGGGTGGAAGTAGGGCTGTGTTTTTTTTCCGAACTTTCAGATTTTTCCGATTTCCAATCCGATTTATTCCGAATTTGGAATGAAATTTTAGTTTGTCGGTTTCTGATTTTCCGATTTCCGATTTTTCCGAAAAAAATCGGATCGGAAATCGGAAATAATTCTGAATTTCGGATTTTCCGATTTTTCCGAAACTATGCCGATCCGATTTTTCCGATTTTTTTCCGAATTATTTCCGATTTTTTTGGAATTATTTTCAGATTTCCGATTTTTCCGATTTCTTTTCCGATTTTTTGAAAGTTTCCCATGTCCCACATCGGTTGGGAGAGGGAGAGGGCTTCAAAATATGCTCTATAAAAGGAGAGTATCCTCCTAACTTCTACACAAATGAAAAATGAGCTAAATCCTCATGTGTTTACATGTTGGGTTAAGCCATTTTCATTGTTTCTTTAAAATGAGAATTTCGAGTAATCGAAAATCCATAATTTATTTTTTTGAAATTTTGGAATTTCCGAAATTTCTGAATTTTTAATATATTTTGTGAATTTTCGATTTTTTTCGATTTTTGTCGATTTTCCGATTTTTCCGAATTCGGAATTTTTTTTAATTTTCCGAAAAAATCGGATTGGAAATCAAAATAGTTATTTTATTTCCGAAAAAATCGAATTTTTTTCCGAATAGGCATTTTCCGATCCGATCCGGCCGAAACACAGCCCTCGGTGGAAGGTTCATGGGGTTTAGAAGGTGGGTAATAATGGAGGTTTTAGTGGTTAAGGTTGGTTATGGAGGGTATTGAAGAGAGAGGGGGAGAGTTTTGGTTGAAGGTTGAAGATGGGTGTGGTGATGATTAGGTGTTGTAGGGTGTAGGAAGGTTAGGTGAGGGTGAGGGGTTAGTTTAGGTATGAGTTAGGGTGTAAGGTAAGTCGGTGTGAGTGTGTTTAGGTGTAGGGGAGTTTATGTGTGTATGTTAATTTGTGATCTTTAAATAATAAAGACCCAACTAAAATAAAAAATAAAATCTAACTAAAAATGAAACAAACAAAAAATATTAAAACTGAAAAACATATAAGCTTATATAAAAACCAAAAAAAATCAAAAGAAATAAAAAATTAAAATCTAAATGAAAACTAAAGTCCTAAAAAAAGTAAAATCTAATAAAACTAAAAATATAAATGAAATCCTAAAAATTGTAATACCAATAAAACTAAAAACTAATAAAATAAAAATAGAAAATAAAACCTAGAAATTCTAAATAAATCAAAAATAAATCCTAAAAGTAAAAATAACTCAACTAAAAATCTAAAAATTATAAAAAAAGGTACATAATCAACACACACACGGGTCGGGGAAGGTTAAGGCTAGGATGGCCTAGGTTAGGGTTAGGGGATTGGGTATTTAGCTCATTTTGAACTGCAAATTGCCTTGAAATAACGCTTTTGACACCGCAATTGCATTCAATCCTGCACAATAGACAAATACGCATATAAGACCTAAATGTCGAGAATTAGCAACTAAAATATGTCTATTCTAGGTATAAAATGTACACTTCTGGGTGCTTATCACACCACCCCCAAACACAGTGTTGCTAGTCCTCGAGCAATAAGATAGAGAGAAAGAGACAGATAAGAAACCAAAAGTGTACCACTTTCGCGGGCACTTGCGATTTCACTTAGCATGTGCAACAAGCCTTCAAACCTATAGGTTGCCCTACATGACGAGTTGTGTCTCGTGAGGGTTTGCAGGGAATATACCCACAAAATTCTTATTTGTAACAATTTATTGAATGATAATCAATCTCTTATTAGACATAGAATAATCGGACAATCCATCTCATGAGAAATATTTTCAGAAATATAAGCTAGAAGTGTAAAAAGTTTAGCTAAGTAAATACTCAAGGCACATCCTTCCTAAAAAACTCAACGTGCTGTAATACCCCGTATTTTTGACTATATTTATTCTGGGATTAATTAATTATATTGCGTATTAATTGGAAATTAATCCGGGTTATAAATACTAATGAGATGCGAATTGGTATTTGATTATGTGCATATATGATTATATATGTATTTGGTATTATAAAATTTGTCGTGGGATTTATATACGGCATTTTAGAAATTTTGTTGAGACGCGTGGGACCGCCGCGTCACGGTATAATATTTTGTTAATAAAAGTGAATTTAAAATCTATTATCCGTATGGTCGTTTTGAGTGCGCCAACGCATCCGGAAGGGTCGAGATAGTCAGAAAACACTAGCCGGGGGTATAGTTTGGGTCCCGGGGTATTTTTAGGCCATACCGGTAACTTAAAGGGTATTTTAGTAATTTGGTATTTTTGGGTAATTAAAAGTGGCGAAAATTGAGAGTTGTAATCTGATAAGGAATTGACCCCAACCAACCCTTATTAACCCAACAAGCTACGGAGGTTTATTAAATTAGGTTTTCATAAGTTTCCCCAAAGCAAACCCTAGCCACCATAGCCTTTTGGAGAAGAAAGCTTGGAGAAGGAGAGAGAGAGAGAGAGAGGAAACTCTGCAGACGCTTCATCAAACCAACACCAAATCCGGAATCAAACCAAGGCAAGTGATTTAAATTACATTCCTTATGCAGTGAATGCTTTTTCCATGTTAGAAACCTTGTGAATCAATCTTATATAAGAGTTAAAAAGAAAACCCATGAAATTGGAAGATTGTTATTAAATTTTGGGATAGGTTTGCATGTAGAACCCTTGTTTGAAGATTTAAATTCAGAGATTTCATATCTATGTGATGTTTTAACGGATTAAAATCTGGGAAATTTTGATGAGAAGAACCTAGGGTTTATGTTCTTGAAGAAAATTGGGAATTACTGTAGAAATTGTGATTTAATGATGTTTAGAAGATATTAAACCCTTTAATGATGTTAGTATAGCACCTTAACATGTTTGAGGATGATTAGAGAACTCAATATATTGTTGGAACGAATTTTAGAAAAGGTTTGAGGAGTAAAAATGGTGAAAAACGAATTGGGGAAAAATCTGGGCCGAAACTGGCCACTCGTTAGAAGCAGCCCCGAGGTCGTTCGAACGAGCTCGTTCGAATGAGCTTCTAACGAGTTGACCAGTCGTTATTAACGAGTAGGGATTTTCGTTCGATATCTCGTTCGAACGAGATATCGTTAGAAGGGTCAGTTTGTTCGAACGAACTGGTATCTCGTTCGAACAGCCTCGTTCGAACGAGACTTCTAACGACCTGACAGTCCAAACTAGTTCGAAGCCTCGTTCGAACGAGACTTCTAACGAGTTGACAGTTTGACCCTTTTTGGACAGTTTTGATTTTTGGAGCCCCTTAAACTTGTTCGAAGATATAGATGACCTTCCTTTATTGATGTAAGGTTAGATTTGGGACTTTTGGATTATTGAGAGGAGTAAACTATATACGAGAGTTATATTCAAAGAACCATTTGGGTTGAGACGTGAGTGTCTACTACGATGTAAGGATGAATTATAGCGCGTATAATTACAAACCGGAATAGCATGAATTGTGATAATTATAGTTAGTATGAGAGTGCAATATGTACTACGATTAAAATATGGTATTACTAAGACATGTGTTTACTTAGTATTAGTATATGGATTGTTTGTATGACATACCTACCATACTTGCTATCACGGGAGGTTGCGTTCGCTTAGGACCCTCTAATCCTTATGTGCCTACGGGGGGATATAGACTGGTACCTTGATGAACATAGGTCATAGAAAGACTTATTGTGATATTAATAAGTCCACTGACCATGGGAGCGTAGGTATGTGCGTGACCCATGTGATGGTTACTGTGTTCGCCTCCACTATTTGTGATTTGTGTTATCTGAACTATTCCTGAGAGATTCGGAATATGTGATCCTTATGTACGTGATGTACCGGGATGGATAGCAGAGTATGTGTGCACCATAGCTTAGATTGCAGGGTGCTTGTATCGTATATTTATGATGTGAATAATATACATTAAATTAATGGAAATCCTCATGTTAATGTTGTAAAAATATTACGGTATTGTTTCGAGATATATAATGAGTTAGCTGATAGTTATATCAATGGCATAATTAGTAACTGAGTTTACGTTAAACCTCTATTAAATTACGAGCGTTGTTATGTTAAATTAACCGAGTAAAATGGGTAGAACCTTTGGTAGTCTAGCTAGTTATGTTGTCACTTAGCTAGTAGAAAGGGTAGTTATAGATGGGTACTTACGTTAGGAGTGCACAGTTAGACGAGAGGTGAGAATGTCATGCGAGTGTACGTCCTAACATGTACTTTGCATTTAATGTTTTAAATGTTTTTAAAGCACTTGCAGGTTTTTAAAATATAACTCCACATTCGGGCTCTGACCCGTTTGCTTTTCAAATCTCTTTTTCTTTGTAAAACCATTTTAGGTGCCCAGCCACAAGGACACCAAGCATAGGATACTCATTCAGGTGACGAGCTGTAGCTGCTTGTGGAAGCTACAGGGATTTGCATGTAGACGCTTCTATCTTTTGGATTCCAGAGTCACCATCTATCCGTTGTAGGGCATGTTGCCCATTTCTATTTAGAGACATCTTTTATACTTCAGTTTTCAGACTATAGCACGTTTTATTATTGTTTCAGTTCATTTATTTCAGTTATGGGATTGTAGTGAGGGGTTTCCTTCAGACTTTATTTACTCTATTGTGATGGTTATTCGTTTTACTTCAGTATGGTGAATGGTGTTATTTATTTCTTCATTACACTTGTTGCATGTTAATCAGACTTAAGTTAAAATTTGGCAACTTGCTTTTTAAATACTAGGTGGTTAGATATAATAAAAATGTTTTCGACAGTAATTCTATTAACTGAGCCAACTTGGCATTTTGAATTAATTTTATAAAGGAGTAGCTACCCGGTGTTTAATTAGTCGGGGTGTCACACGTGCGTAGTGTGAATCAGTCAAAATGGGTCGAGTATCACAAGAGTAATTCTTAGATTGCCTTGTCGAAATCAACGCTTCAACTTCAAATCTCACAGATATATCTCTCCCAAACGAACTCTCGAGATTATGGTAAGCGTATCTCTCTTATGTGTGAGGAGGTGAGTAAATGTAAGCAAGTTCAAACATCTCACACACACATAAGAAAGAACGAACCGTAAGAAAGAAAAGTGATCTCATGAAAGAATGCTAATCACTATAGTGAGAACGTCGAGTTATTCACCACGTTGACTTTCATTTGTCCGAACACCTAGGGGGAATATATGGCAGTATATGGGTGAGGGGGAAATGAAATGGGAAGGATATGATATGAAGGATAAAATGGGATGCTGATAGTGATATGAAGGATGAGTGATGGATGTGTGATGCATAAAAGATGGATGGATGCGAAAGAAGAGTGTATACACTTTAGGAACAAATGTCTTTATTTAAAAACTAACTACAAACTCTCTTTCTTTTCTTTTCTATCTTTTCTTTTATTCTCTTTTTTTCGATTTTTCTTTTCTTTTTCTCTATTTTTTTCTATATTTTCTATTTTTGCTATTTTTTTTTCTTTTTTTTTTGTTTTTCACTCTCTTTTCAAACCAACAACGAAGACATGTAACATTTTTAATCAACACTCTTTTATTTGAAATGATGGAAGATATATGAAATGAGGTGCGTTATGTGGGGAAATATGTGGGAATATGGAAGAGCATGGGAATATAATGGATGGGTTGGGTGGGATAAACGGTGGAGGAAGATGAGCCAACTCAAGCGTGGGAGACACACACTCATTGGGAGGAGTAAAAGAATACTCACAAGGGAGTGTGGTTTCTAAAGATGGAGTTGTCGACTTCTCCATAAGAGTAGCATCGGGAAATGGGTTGGGTGGGTAAGACGAGGCACCAAGATCGGAGATAGAGGAATCTATAGAAATAATAGGCTCAAGATGAGCCATGCAAGGTGGGATATCATCCATATCCGGATAGTTAGGAACTATCACGGATTCTATCTCGGGAAAATGGTGAGCACTCGTAGCCGGAGCTAACCTAAGATGAAGTGGTTCCTCGAAAACACACACGATGGGCTCAATGGGTATAGACTCAGGCATTGTTTTGGATATTACGGGAGTGGGAAGGTGAATGGAAACCTCAAAGTGGGGTTCATGATGACATGGTGGGATCGGATCAGGCTCACTATAGAAATGTAAGTCAACACTATTGTTGACATGGGACCCGGACCATGGGATGGTCTCAATTTCAAGATTCTCGAGGTGGTAGGGTTGGTCACACTCAAAATATGTGTCACAAGAGGACACATCATCGGCACACTCGGTTGCAACGATGGGTGGGGCCATGGGAATATCCGACTCTCACTCACATTCCAATTCATTTAAACATTATTCAAGCCTTTGGAGAGCTTCATTTTGAATTTGATTGGCTTGCTGTTACTCAAGTATGAACTTTTACAAGAGGATTTCGAGAGAAGATGTGGATGAAGGTTGTGGGGTGGTGGGTGGTGGCGGTGGGTGAGGTAGACACAACTCGATACTGACAGGAATATATGGAGAATATTCAAAGGAAGTGTGTGGGGTAGGGCCAAGTTCATCATATACGAAAGGATCGCTTTTATGATGGACAAATGGTTGATACTCATGGGGTGCGTAGTGAGGTAACTGATCGGGAATGGGTGCACAAAGATATGACACACCGACACATGACACCGAGGGTGATGGAATAGGAGGTGCGTGCAAGGACGGGTCAAGAGTATCAGGGGCACTCGTGAGAGAGCCAAAACCATGAAAAATCTCATAAAGAGACGGCTCGGGATCACTCTCACACGTGCCGCGTGTCAATGGAAAATGACCAAAGTAGTCCCGTAAAGGACGTTCTTCGGCCTTGAGGGGGAAAATATTTTTTTGGAATTATTTTTTTTTTCAAAAGGAAAGAAGATGAATTAGGGGATGGAAATATTCTTTCCAAGAAAATTATTCCTGGGTGGAAGATTGTTAACATATAGTGTAACCTTTACTTCAAAAATCATAGACATTACAGAGATCTTCAAGGAAAGTGATTCCAAAGACTCATTCAACCTGCAGACACTAGGGTTGTCTCTCTGTATGATCCATTCATATGCTACACCATCGGACTCATACAGTCAAGACCTCTTATGATCCCCTTCTCAATTGGAATGCTATAATAGTCCCACTTACTGAGATGCAACCCAACGTGTTTGTTTACCCTATCTCTTCATCTGTTATTATTCCTCCTTTTAATGATAACAATGTAATCAAGACCTCTTTTGACGAGGTTCTTAACATTTTTTTTAGTAGTGAAAATGAAATAAACAAGGATTTTGAGTATCTTGTTTTGCCTTATGTTGGTTGTCTTAATTCTAATCAAACTCTTGATGATGATGATTTTGTAGATGAACAATTCTTAACTGATCCAAATAAGGTTAATGAAAAACAACATGATTGTGTTCAAATTAATAAAGATGAAACTATTGTTATCAATCTCGATTCTAGTAGCTAACAACACCAGATTAGGATAGGGTCCACCTTTAACGAGCATGAGCGCGCAAAATTTGAAGAGCTGTTGAAGGGATTTATGGATGTCTTTTCATGGTCCAATGACGACAGGTATGACATCAATCTAAACATAGATCAACATGAGATCCCAACTCTCCTAAACTACAAACTGATTAAATAGAAGTTGCAAAATCTCCAAACTGAATGGTAACTCAAAGTCAAGGAATAAATAATCAAAAAGTTGAGCGTAGGCTTCATTCGGGTGATTGAATATCCCATATGGCTTGATAACACTGTAATCAAACAAAAATCTGGAGAAAAAGTTCGCATGTGTGTCGACGACCAGGATTTGAATAAAGCATCTCCAAAGGAAGATTATGTATTTCCCAACATTCACATGATTTTAGACAACATGTCCAGTCACTCCTTCAAGTCATTTTTCGATGGATTCACCAGATTCAATCAGATAAAGATACGCCCTAACTTCGTTACCCCTTAGGGAACCTTTTGTTACACGGTTATGCCATTAGGGCTCAAGAATGCTCATGCCAAAGGGTTTCCATGACCATATTATATGATTTAATACACAAGGATATCGAAGCCTATGTAGATGACATGATTTTTAAGTCCAAGACTCGAGAAGGTCATGCTTCCGCCCAACAGAAGTTCTTCGAACGACGATACCAAATGTGGTTGACATTGAAGAAATGATGAAAAAATCCACAGTGACAAATGTGGACCCCGCATGAATAATCATATACTTGCCAAGAAAATTATCCTCCAAGGGTATTATTAGACCACCATGTTTTGCGATTGTACCTCCTATGTCGTTAGATGCCTCAAATTCCAGTAATTTCCAACCTCCAATGCTTACCTCCTTAAGAATCATACAACATGACTTCCCCCTAGTCGTTCTCCACCTAAGGCATTGACATCATAGATAAAGTCACACCCAAAGCTTTAAATGGGCATGATTTTATCTTAGTCGCCATTCATTACTTCACCAAATGGGTCGAAGTCGAGTCATACGCATTGTTGAGTGCCAAGAAGGTGGCCAAGTTTATTCGAAAGAATCGCATATGTTGATATGGGGTTCCTTATAATCTAGTATCAGATATTAGGTTACATTTCAAAGTTGATGCCACAAAATTGGTCGAAGATTATGGGATTTAAAGGCAAAAATCTTCTCCTTACAATCCTCAAACTAATGGTAGAATTAAATTAGCCAATAAGAACCTCAAAACCATCATCAGCAAAATGACCGAGAGTTATCGAGATTGGGCCGACCGGGTCCCTTATTCCCTTTAGGGATACCTACTTTAGTGAGAACATCTACTATAGTTACCCCTTACTATCTAGTATACCGTATGGAAGCATTATTACCCATTGATATATAAATACCTTCCTTATGCGTTATGCTCGAGAGCAGAGTTAATTAGGAAGATTGGTATCATAGCCGCTTTGACGAACTATCACTCTTGGATGAAAAGAAACTGAAGGCTCTATACCATATACAAGGGTACCATCGTCCAATAACGTGATCATTCAACTGAATAGTGAAGGACTGTGGTGTCCAGAAAGGAGACTTGTCCCTTAAAGAGATTATAGAACCCGTTAAGGACCCCAGAGGGAATTCAAGCCAAATTGTAGTGTCCCCTACATAGTAAAATAGATTCTCTCAGGAGCCACCTTTATGCTCCCAGACCTCGATGGAGAAGAAATGGCACGTCCAGTAAACCTGGACTATCTCAAGAAGTTCTACCTTTAGTTTGAAATCTCGGCGCACTATGACTCTTCTCATATCCCTTCTATTCTGAAAAAACTCCCTTCATTTCTCTCTACCCATAACTACATGGGGCCTGATCCTCTTAAAACCCTTTTTATTTTAAAATGGAACTCAAAATTTTTTAAAACCCCTGGAGTTACGTAGGGAGTTCATACACTTTAGATGGGCGTGATCCCCTTCTTTTTCACAAAATGGTATTCTTTTTTAACCTCCCAGATCGACAATTCATTTTACCATTTACATGAAGAAAAGGATTATGTATGCCTTAGCGATTGGTATAGATAACTCAAATGTAAAACTCCTTAAGATGCAGAACAATATTTTCAATTATGTTCTTGGGATTTAGGTGAATAAAACTCATGATTTGGGATGGGATGACATGTAGAATGAACCCATATATGTAGAGGACACGAAATAAGAATGTATGTGTGAATTATTATGGAATAAATCTGGGTTTTAATCCATTTTTTGTTAGAATTTTTATGGATTGAATGTGTTATTAATGTTATAAATTGTTTATATACCCTTATGTGAAGTTGGGTCGGAATATATTGGAGTTTGGTTGTGATACATAGGAGTTATGATGAATAAAAATGATAAAAAATCTAACAGCGTAATGAAAAAGATGACCTATATCATTTTAAAGTGATTTGGCTCAATGAGAGAATCGATTCATCAGGCGAACTAGTTTGGTCTCTTCAGCGAATCGATTCGGTTACCCAAATTTGTCGAGTTTCTATTGTTAATGCCAGAAATTTGCGAATAAAAAATTAAGAGAATTTTTAGTTATTCTTAAACTATAGTGAGGGACATAGTGAATTTGAGTAGGCCTATGATAGAGATTAGGATTAGACAAAATAGGAGAATTAAGGCTAGTGTCGTTTGGGCATAATATGAAATTTAAAAAGGTTCTGGAATTGAAATAGGTTATGGGGAGTGTGAGTAAACCCAAGTTGTGAACCAATAGGATAGAGAGATATTAACTAGTAATATTAATTATGGGATAACTAGGACCCTTCGGGTAGCTAGTGATACTTGGGAATATTTGAAAAGAGCTCATAATGAGTATTGTGAGTATGCAAGAGATATATACTATATATGGGTTGATATGATTGATTGTGTGTATACCTACTAAATAATATGTATATATAGGTTGTGTAAATACATATTGTTATGATTTGATTATGTGTGTGAACATACCTACGCTTCCTTCTATCATGGGAGCTTCCACGCAGGGGCAATCCCACCTTGACGATTCTAATGAGGTCTAGATGTGTGCTCCAGAACATAGAACTTAGGGCGGCTCACTATGTGTTGTGTATTAGTGGGACCAGCGTGCCATTTCGGTACGTTAGGTACACCCAAAGGCTTAGAACTATGTTTCCCTCCATTGTGTATTGATGATACGAGAAATCTCCAATAATTCGTTCTCATATCAGTAAATCAAGTATAATGTGCATAATAAACAAATAAAGCAAGTAAATAGAGAGAAGGCAAGATATAGAGTGATTCAACTTGTAAGATAGGCCAACATCCACTATGTTGCTCCGTTACCACTATATGCGTTGCATTGTACAATATAATCATGCCTATAGAGGCGTACAATTATGAGAATAAAGGAGAGTATATGGTAGTATTAAGGATTCCGGTGTTTGGAGATGTGGCTACAATGTAGATGTGTCGCCTCCAAGTCATATGTTGAGGTTGTGTAAAAAGAATTTGTATTATAGAATCTGCCCAAGGGGAGAGCCCCCCTTATTTTGAGTTGTGGTCCTCTATTTATAGGAGGTATGTGAGCCATGTCAGGCGCCCTGAGTACGTGATGTATATCAAGTCTGGAGTTACTATAATAGATAGGGAAGCGGCCTGTAAGGCAAGCATATTGAGTGATGTATCATACATGAGGCTAAAGCCAAAGGTACTACACCCTATACTGGTTAGGGTCGCGGCCTTTACATAAGGGCTAGTGGTATGTGCCACGCCCTGTATTTGGTAGGGCCGCACCCCCATGATTTGTTGTGTCGTACCTCGTCCCCAGTTCTGAACGCGTTCTATTAGCTTCTCTATGCATGAGTAACCTCCGTGGTAGGATGATATATTTTTACTATCAATAAGCTCCCAAGTCATAGTGCCAAGAGATTGTAATTGGGGCTGCGGCTGAGTAGTTAAGTCCTCTTAAGGTGCCGCGGTACTTTCAAGGCGATGCTTCATCTTCCCCCGCCCTCTTATATAAATTATTCCTTCCGTGGACTTCATTACATTTTCCAAATCTATGAAAGCATATCAAAAGTTGAACTCTGTCCATTTCTTCCCTTGATCTTTTTGGTGACTTTCCAAAGCTGAGCATGGTGGTTCAAAGGCAGTTTGAGGCTGATCGTTACCGGTTTCTCTATTTCAAGGTAATTTTTCAACCAACAACCTCTCCAATAGCTTTTGTAGTTCATAATTCATCCTCTGGACTTCTGAATTTGTAAATCTCTCCTTCTCAAATTGTGTTACAACTACGTGATAGAAACAAAGGGTTTTGATTGAATAATATGCTAATTTCCAAGAATCGAACACATCTGAATGATAAATATTTTTAATTGTTGCAAATTTGTTCTTTGAATCAATCTCCATATGATGAAATGAAACCTTAATATTCCAACGCTTAGATCATATGGACTGTATTTGAGTCGAATCGTATTGAAATCAAATAACTGCTCTTGATTTTCTTAGATTAACTCTTCATATTCTGAGTCTTCAATCTTTAAACGAATAAACAATTGATACTAAACTATTTCAGTGAATGTTCGCGGCATAATAAAATACTTCCTTAGTAATCAAGGGTTGCGCTTCATCCATGAAATATTCCACCATTAGTTTAATCCTCAGCTGCGGCCTGTGGCTAGCGACGGCTACGGTCTATAGCTACGCTTTGGTAGGGTAATCACTTAGGTTCTTAGATTAAGGCTCCGCGGCATTTGAGCACATAGGTCGATGATTGCGGCCTATTGAAACTAGTTTGATAACATTCTTCTTGGGTTCTCACTTTAGCGTTAGCAGTGTTTTAGTAACAACGGCATGTAAGAAAATAATATCTTCCATTAAATCCATATGTCGTGGCGACAATTATCTTTAGGGCCTTAGAACCCAACCTTTGTACATTTCCCATTTGGCCATAATATTTCTTGTTCATCCCCAACATGATATATCATTAATCCTGCCGCGACCTCTAAGAGGCCTCAATACCATACTGGCTGTGGCACCTAACTACGGATTGTGCTTTTTAGGTACTACTACAGCCATATGAACTTTGACCCCAACGAATTTTTGAGAGGTTTTTGGGCAAAACATTTTGGAACCTCTCCTCCTGAACTTCCTATCGTTCCTCCTTTAAAGTCAATAGGGCCTTACCAACCGAAGGATTTCCCCAACTGCGTAGTACTAGACTAAGACTCCGCGAATTCTATCTGTCAGAAGGATTTTTAGACCACACCAATTCCAGTAACCAACCTATTGACTTAGAAGATTATGTCATGGCAGGGAGTGCAACTGATGTTAGGGACGAACCATCTAGCCCCTCTAGGAAGGATGAGAGACCTCCTGATGCGCTTGATATTCGCAGAGTTATGACCCCAAGAATGGGTTGATTAAGTAGCTGAGGCCTTTGAGTTTGCTGAGGGCTTGATGTGCTCAGCTCCTGCCACGGAAGAAAGGCCCTGCACGACCTTTGTTGATAATGGGGTCTGTATTCCTTTTCATGCATTTGCGTATGGGTTGCGGCTACCTGTCTCAATCCCATTTAGAAGAATTTTTGAAGTAATGAAGATAGACCCAGCCCAAGTAGACCCTAATGTTTGGAGGGAAATTCTTGCCTCAATAGTATTATAGAAACATAAGTTTAATAGGAACATAACTCACGCAGAGTTCTTCCATTTTTACATCCCAAATGAGAACTCCGTGAAATTTGTGTGGTATTACTACCTTAGTGTCCGCAGCAAGGATGAAACCCTTTACTCTGGGAGGCCCAGTAGTGTAAAAAATTGGAAAGGGAAGTATTTTTATATTTTTGGAGAAGGATGGGAGGTTCATCCAGAAGAATCTGATAGAGAGAAATCACATAGGATGCCACGACAATGGGGACGTCCCTCCAAACTAGGTACTCAGGGATACATCTTTGATAACATGCCGTATCCTATTTCACAATTCACACGGTTTCTTTTATTTTATTATACTAACATAATCCTCATGTGCATCTCTTGATAATTTACACCTCAGTGAGTGAAAGGAGAGAAGAGTGGGAAGGGTTGCGGCCATAAAGGATAAAGAGATAAAATTCAGCACCTTAGTGACCTCTACTTCTATTTTTGAGGCAGGCTACTTCCCTAGCAAGTCTCAGCCAACAAAGATGGTTGCGGAAGGAAACAATCACCTTTCTTTATCACTTTTAGCGCTTTTGTTTCAAATCATAAGTACTTACAATCTTTGCTTTGTTTTTTCTTTAGGTGAGGATATTGATAGGGATCTTTTGAAAGCTCAATTAGCAGAGATAGATCAGGATCCAGCTGCCCCCAATAATGCTGCTAAGCAAGGAAGGAACAGAAAGAGGACACCTACCATGGTCTTAAACAATTGTGAGCCCATTATCGTAGAAGAGGCAGATGTGACAAATCCCACACTTGGGAGGGTTACGGAACATGAGGTATTTGAGGGTGGTGCCACGACATCAGAAAGAAAAGGCCAATATGATGATGATATTGGCGAACACCTGGCCGCGGCAGGCCTACTGCTCTCCTAAACTGACCATACTAGTGTACGTGACACTTCACCTCTTATTTCTTCCAATTATTCCCCTTCGCACACTATCATGGTTATAAATGCCAACTTGCCTCCACTTTAACGCAGGCTATGGGTTGGACCTTATGGTTGTCCGCAGCCTCAGCTCATGGAAGCAAATACTAGCTCCTCTTGGGATACAACTGTGACAGTCGTCTGCAAAATGAGAAAGGTTCCAGAGGTTGTGGATCTGAATCATTTAGTGGAAGAGGACCACGGGGATTTGGAGGAGTATTCCCTTCATATCTTACCACGTGTAACAACTTCTCCCACTTGGTTATTTTTTGGTTGTTATTAATTTTTTACTTGTACTGACTCTTTAGAATTCCAACAGGCCGCGGACATCGTGGTGACCCAAAAAATGAAGTATGAAGGGCTTTTCAAGATTTATAGGGTTGTGTATACTTCCCACAAGAATTACCTAGATGCATCTAGATCTTCCTCCTTTTAGGCGGGCAAGGATTCCTTGGGTGCAACACTTGAGGTGGCTAAGTCAGACTTGGAGGCTTCCCTTAAGGAAAATGATGAGGTTGAGCATAATTTCTCCCAGGCCATAGAGGTTTTGTCAATTACCAAGGCTGACGCTCTTGAGGCTATGGAACAAACCACTATTGCTCAAAATAAGCTTGCTGCGGTCGAAAAGCAAATTGAGAAGATGGTTGCCGATCATGCTGCGGACCTCAGAAGTCTTAAGAGTCGTGATTGTGAGGCCATCAGACTAAAAAAAGAGAATCATTCCATAGCCATAAGACAAGCTGGAGACCTTGATGTGACCAATTTTAAGAAGTCCAAGGAATTTTTCCTAATCAATAATAAAGCTTATCTCCGTGGCTTTCAAGAGCTGAGGCACAGAGTCGTCAAGAATTTCCCAGGGGTAAGGACCAAATAATGTCCTAGAAAGAGGGTGATGCTGAGCACAACAAGTGTGTTGTTGAACTTAGGGTTTCACCAGAGGGAAGGGCAAGGAAGATTGTTGAAGAGGCTACAATTGAAGACGAGAATGAGATAGTCGTGAAGGGTGATGAAGGGGATGTTAATGATGATGCAGCCTCATGTAAGTTGTAACACTAAACTTTTGATTTTTTGCCAATACAGGGTTGCGTCCCTTATAATTTTCTTGAACTCATTGCAAGTATGGGATGCGTCCCTTTATATATATTTGTACTCCTTAATTAGGACTGCGGCCTTTTTATTTATATGCCTTTCACATTGCTTTCGTCTTTGCTTTCTTCAACACTTGAATGAATAATTTATGTACATCTTTGATTTCTTGAACCCTAGTTACTTTTTGAAAACATGAACTTCAATAACGTATGGGTTATAGGTCGCGACAACATATTTTAATGGAAGTATTGGTAAGGCTGCGTCCACATTTTATGATCTTCCAATAACTAAAATGGGATATCAAGAATGGGCAAGGTTGCAGCCTATAATCTTAATTAATCTTTGATAGGATTCTTAACTTCTAACTTTATTATCAAGGCTATGTCCACCATTAAAAACCAATGGTTTTTGTATACCATTTGCATTATTTATTCTTCCAATTCCTTGATGCTTGAACTGATGCTTTTACATTTAAATTTCTTGCTTGATTAAATGAAGTTGGTACTAATAGATTCAGGTCGCGACACTGTAGTGTAGATGGTTTCTTCGCATATATTGCGACCAGTTCACTTCACCTTAACCTTCCCGCTTGATTTCTAGCAGAATGTTGTGGCATAGATTTTGTTTGATGGTGGATCCACCCTTTTTGAACTAGGTCGCGGAACCTTTTTAGAGTGACCTTTGCTTATAGCTTGAGTCACTTGACCACTTATTGGCTACAGCCACACTGATAAGACTGCGGCATCTTTTTATTCCTTCAGTCTCTTCGATTGCCTTCCATGGCTTTCCTTTAGTCACTTTGATTGGGTTATTATCATCCCCCCGGGCTAGGTATTATGAAGCTTCCCCAATCTTATGTGGATATATATAAAGCCTTCCTAGGTTATAATAGAGTTATATGCAGACAATTAAGTTTTTGATTCCTTTAGATATAGGATTATCCGTAGGCAATAAAGTCTTCGGCCCCTATGGGTGATTATCAGGCCTTCCTGGGCTAGGGATTATGAAGCTTCCCCAAGATAATAGGAGATCACCAAGTTATTGATGTTTAGTCTCATATCCACCAAGTTAATTATGTTTCTCGGGGGAGTGACCTCCCCAGGTTAATGACGCATCCGCAAAGCTAAGAATGGGTATTGGAATCCCTTACGGCTAATAACACTTTATGATAACTGCTTTCGAGAATGTGGTTATCATATGTTGGGACATAGCCTTTATGAGTCAATCTGAATTGTGGAAGACCAATTCAGATAGCTTATCTTGATAGTGGCTTTAATTATTTTATATTATCATTTGACTTCATAAAATCATGTGTCATTGCGGGCGTTCTGAGCCTATTTGAACATAACTATTCCCGATATTATTTGATATCTCCATATAGAATCTGTTTAAGACAAGGAGTCTTTCATAGGATATCATTTAATGTAATCAATAAATTAAAGTATTATATTCATTAATTCTCATAAGCATGGACATAAATGTCAGAATGAAATAAAAGATATTGTTCACTATGAAGATAAACACAAGCAGATATAAACGAAATCATAAAGTTCAGGGAAGTATGGCCCATTAGTCTCATATAGGCTGCATGTATAATAAATATCCCCTAAGCATCTCTGAGGAACCTCTGCAGCATCCCTTGCCCAATTAGCCTTTCAATCTCATCCTTTAGTGCATTACATTGCTCAGTGTCATGGCCATGGTTCATATGGAACTTGCACCACTTGGTTTTTTTCCTCTTGTGGTGTGGAGATTTAATATTCTCTGGCCACCTCAACAACTTGTCCTCTTTGACGGACTCAAGAATGTCTTCAATCGGGGAGGCCAATGGAGAGTAGGCCTTAGAGCTCCCTTCTGTCTTCTCTGACTTCGTTTTTTGGCATCTGCTGATTGCTACCATGGAATGATATTTTGGTACTGCCGTGGCATTTAAGGCTGTATAAGCAATGCTCTTGGGTGCCGCACCCACTTTGTATACGTTCGCGGACTCTAGCATGAGGACCCTCTGAGACAAATAGTTAACCTCGGTCTGGAGTGAGGCATGACTGTCATAGAGATGGTTGAGGTGATTGTATAGATGCACAATCTCATCTTTGACTTCTGTGCTCTAGTCGGACTCTCCTTCCATTTTTTGCTTTTTTTAGTCTTTAAAAAATATATAATCTGAGACAAAACTAGTTGAAGTGAGTAATCACAGAAGTATTGTATTAACTACGTAGGAAATTAGGGCGCAACATTTGAACTGCTAAATGACATTATGTTGAGGTCGCAGCTAGTAAGGCACACATGTGAACTACCGCATTCCTTGATTGTTATTCACCGAGGTGGACCTGAAGACTACATGAGTCCTTTCCCCGGTGATTTGAAGCTGTTATAATAAAATCACAATAGTAAGGGTTGCGATAAGGAAGGTAGTTGAACTGACAGGTCGTACCCCTATCTATGAAGTAAAGGGAACAATCCCCAAGATGGAAAGCATAAATTGAGCTTTTCTCCCAACACAAGTGGAGATAATACCTACTAGGGTCTGTTCATGAGAGGATAGCCTCACGGTGCACAAAACATAACAGTTTCAATGATAAACCCTGGATCATAGGTCGAGAATAGAAAAAATGGGAATAAATACAATCCTCCCCTAATCATTCATCTTTTCAGGGGCAAAAGCCCATCATTCTTTTCAACATTATCTAGATGAAATGATATCAAAGGGGTATGTAACATAGATCTAAAGTCATCAAATGAAGACCCAAGAGCATATCAGAATATATTACATACCCATTTAAGGGTGTAAATATAAAATAGAACTCAATAACCAGAATTTACTCATGAGACGATGATCCAAAGGATCCCCACGAATCAACTAAGGTGTTTAGTAACTCAAAACACAGAGGAACAAGATTGAAATAACTCATTCCCATAGAAGACGCCCAATTGATGATACGAGAAATCGCCCATAAGTCGTTCTCATATCAGCAAATCAAGTATAACGTGCATAATAAACAAATAAAGCGAGTAAATAGAGAGAAGACAAGATATAGAATGGTTCAGCCTCTAAGATAGGCCTACATCCACTGTGTTGCTCCATTCCAATTATATGCATTGAATTTTACAATATAATCGTGCCTATAGAGGTGTACAAGTATGAGAATAAATGAGAGTACCTGGCAGTATTGAGGATTTTGGTGTGCCGGAGAGGTGGCTGCGATGTAGATGTGTCGCCTCCATGTCATATGTTGAGGTTGGGTAGAGAGAATTTTTATTGTAGAATCTACCCAAGGGAGATCCCCCCCCCCCTTATTTTGAGGTGTGGTCCTCTACTTATAGGAGGTATGTCAGATGTGTCACGCACCCTGAGCACGTGACGTATATCGAGTCGGGAGTTGATGTAATAGAGAGAGAAGTGGACTGTAAGGCAAGCATATTGAGTGTTCCATCCTGCATGAGGCTAAAAACAAAGGTGTCGCACCATGTATTGGGTAGGGTCGCAGCCTTTACATAAGGGGAAGTGGTATGTGACTTGCCCTGTATTTGGTAGGACCGCACCCCGTGCTTTATAGTGCCTCACCTTGTCCCCAGTTCTGGCTGCGATCTATTAGCTTCTCTATGCTTGAGTAACCTCCACAACAGGGTGATATATTTGTACTATCAATATGTATTGTTAATTTTGGGTTCGAGGAGACATTCTGAACTAGTAATCCTTGATTTGGTAAGAGAGGTACATGGATATGATAACAGAGTTTGCCAGGATCACAGGGATCATTCAAAGGGATGTTATAGTTATATATATCATATGTGTGGTAAATATATACAAGTGTGATTTATTTACTTATTTGTGATAGTAGAACTAATAAATGGTGCATTACTAAAATTAATTTAAGTAGAGAAACTTAAATAATAATTCAATGAAAATATATGATTAATATTAATTATTGGTAGTGAAGTAGCATATTGTATGCGTAATACAGGGGAGCTAAACATTTTGAAGTAGTTAGATACATTATCTAGTTAGGTTGGGTGTCATATCTAAGTAAGATGCGTTAGGTGTGCACTTTAGATGATGGGTGAGGAGGTCAAGGGATTGTACGAGGAACTAACATGTGTACCTAATAACTGTGATTTAAACACTTACAAAATATTTTCAAAAGGTTTTGGGATCTGACCCTTGTCAAATTTATTTTTCCAATATATTTCAGGTGACTAGTCCCAGGGATGCCCAGCTTGATGATTCTTTCCAGGAATGCGTAGCTGCAACACTTATGGAGGCTTGTAGGAGTTCGCTTAGACCCTTCAGTTACTCATTAAGTTTTATTTGCTTTAGACTTGTAGTTGAATTTTATTTGGGAACTAATGGTTTATTTGGTATTTTTTATTCGTTATTTATTATGTGATTGACTCAGATTATTATACTTTGTGGATGGGTTTGTAAATGTATTCAATTCCCGCATTTTGTTATATTAATGCAACATAAAATTTGGCACTAGCTTAATTTAACCTAGGTGGTTAGTAATTTAAAAAGTTTTTTACAGTGATGCAAATAATGAACTAAATGAGATTCCTATTTGTTTTGATAAAGGAGTGATCACCCGTGGTTAAAATAGGCGGGTTCTCACACTTTTTAATTCCATCTTTTACAAATATGGAATAATAGTGCCTCTTTCATGAACAAACCTGAAAAAAAATTCCATAAATAATTGTTTAAACTCAAAATATAAAAAAACATATAAACACATATATTTAGGTCGTACCAATTCAGATGCGATATGGAGTGTTGATACTAAAATTAATATGTTGATATAGACGAATAATAAGAAGACACGTGTCGACCTACATGGCACAATAGCAACGAGGAAGTTTATTTCCCCGACTAAGTCATACTCACTCCGAGCAGCAAGTACACTCCGAGGAACTCCAACACTCCAAGGAACTCTTGAACGACGAGCAACTAAGGCGGTCCGAGCTGCATCTCGGCCACAGCATTGCTTGCCAGATAATCAACAGTTCAACTATTCATTGAATGATTATCATACAGACGTATATTCTTAAAGGGCATTAATTGTTTACCCTTTCACATGTACATCCCAAGGGCTATAAATACATTGTATCACCCTCATTCAAGGGGACCGGATTTTCTTGATAGAATTACATATCAAGAACTCCAAAACACTTGGCAATAACAGAAACAGTGGACGTAGGCCATTCTTATAAGGCTAAACCACTTTAAAATCCTTTGTCTCATTTACATTTATCTGTGATTAAATTATTAGAAGCAATCTAATTTTTTACATCAACAGATTGGCGCCGTCTGTGGGAATCGATTGTTGTTATAGTTTTTCACCAAAAATCATTCATCATCAATGGCAGATAATCCGGAATCCAGTAATCAAAACGCTGGAAATGCTAGAAATCTTCCAAATCCCTCTGCACCTCCAGATCTGGCTGGAATTATGACGAATCTAGCTCAAGGGCAAACCGCTATGCAAGAGATAATGCGGAAACTCATACAAACCCTTCATGGCGGCGCACCTGCACATTCGGGATAGCGAAGTGGTCAAAGGCAAACCTATTTACTTTCTTCACGATCCAGGCGTACAGATGCGTATCGTAATGAGAAATCTGATGATTTCTCTTATCAACCTGGGCGAACTTCATCAATACGGGCTACAGATACTGAGCAACGTATCACTCTCTCTCCAGAGAGACCCAGTGCTTTGGAAAGATTGAGCAGAGTGTCTCCTTTCAGTCGATTAGGCCCTAGGAGGAATAGGAGTCCACCTAAGACCATGTCGAGGAGTTTCCGACAACCATCAGATCTAAGAGAAGGATCAGCACAATCACGACCAGTTGCTCATCAAGATAGATCCCAGGAGGCCACATCAGAATAATCAATTGCTCGAACTAATAAGCCCGAGGAAGGAAATGATGCGTGGAAAGGTTCCATTCAGCGGTTGGAGGATAGATTGGGAGAAATGGCTAAGGTGAAGAATCCCCTACAACGAACTTTTGTTCAAGGGACACCTTTTGTCCAGGCCATTATGGATTTTCCTACACTATCAAAGTTTAAAGCCCCTATGGTGACCCCTAAATACGACGGAAAGACATATCATGTTCTTCAGATAGAGCAATATCAAGCTGCTGCAGACATCTACGCTGTCCCCGACGAGATGAGATGCAGAGCATTCTCAGGAACTCTTACTGGATCTGCCCAGATATGGTACATCAATCTTCCTCGGGGTAAGATTTTAACTTTCTTTCAGTTGGCCGAGTTTTTCATCGACAATTTCTGTTTTGGAGCAAAGCCAGTAAAAAGAGTAGCACACTTGTTAAGTGTTAGACAAAAATCTGGTGAGAGTACTAGAGATTACATAACTCATTTCAATAACGAGAAGTTGGAAGTCATAGACTATGAAGAAAAGATAGCAATCACCACCTTGATGAGTGGATTGTTGCATAACAAGTTGTATTACACTTTGACCAAAGATCCACCTGCAACTATGTCAGAGTTGATGGCAAAAGTGGCCAAAATCATGAATGCCGAGGAGGCTATGGCTGCGAAGAAGAATATGGATAAATAAACCAAGGTGGAAATCGAAAAATCTAAGAAGAAAGAGCATAAGGGCAATGGTAGTGACAAGCATTCCAAGAATAATAAGTCGTCATGGGAAGTCCTGAAGAAATTCGATAATTATACTCCTTTGAAAATGGGTATTAATCATGTCTTGGAAGAAATCAAGAATAACGAGGAAGTAAGGTGGCCAAAGAAACTGAGGTCGGAACCTGACAAAAGAAATAAAGATAAATATTGCGAGTTTCACAAGGATCATGGTCATATGACTAAAAATTGCATAGCCCTCCAGAATGAGATTGAAACGCTCATTAGACGAGGAAAGTTGTCAAAGTATGTTGATCGTAGAAATGAAAGGGGAAATGAAGACCGAGCAAGAGAGAGATCCAGATCTCCTCGTCGGTCAGAATAAAACAGGAAAAGAAATCATGAAGATGATACAGAGGATGACCCCGATCTTCCTAAAAGGCCAAGGCAACCAGAACGCGAGGTATTTTCAATACGTTTTGGAACATTTGATTGTAATGTAATTACAGGCGGAGATGCAGGAGGAGGAGATCTTACTGCAGAAAGAAAATCTTACCTCGGTGAGGCTCAGGCTTGCTCATACATTCAACGGATAAATTTAGCCGATGAGGATCGCCCGAGGAAGATAAACAAAGAGAAGCTGGTCATTGGTTTTTCAAAAAACGACCTTGCAGGTGTTCTTTACCCTCACGACGACCCTTTGGTGATCAAAATGAGGATGAAAGAAGTAGTGATTTCAAGGGTTCTGGTAGATAATGGTAGTTCGGCAGACATCATGTTTTACTCATGCTTTGATAGTTTAAATTTAAAATTATCTCAATTGGAACCTTATCACAGACCTCTCCTAGGTTTTGCTGGCGAGAAAGTTTTTCCACTTGGGACGATCAAGTTGGATATATTCATTGGAACTTGGCCTGCTTGTCGAACAGAAAGAATACGTTTCTTTGTGATGGATAAGAATGTGCAATCATCTTACAACATCATCATGGGAAGAGTTAATTTAAAGAAGTTCGAAGCAGTTCCATCTACAGTACATCAGTGCTTAAAATTCCCAACAAATTTTGGAGTAGGAGTTGTAAAAGGTGATCAAAAGGTAGCTCGGGAATGCTATTATTCATCTGCCGAGCAAGAGGAGCTTGAAGAGTCAAGGAAAAAGACTACTACCTACCAGGTGGATGAAGGTACAGAAATTGAAACACTGGATCCCAGAGATGAATCCCAACTTGTAAAAGGACAGGTGGTGGAATCTACAGAAAATGTTATTCTGGACGATGAACACCCTGAACGAACAACTCAGATAGGTTCGTCATTGGATGCATCAATAAAACAGGAGTTGATAACTTTCTTGAGAAGCAGAAAGAAAACTTTTGCATGGAGTCATGAAGACATGCCAGGAATAGATCCAAACTTCTTATGTCATGAGCTCAATGTGAATAAGGAGATCAAACCCATAAAGCAGAGAAGAAGAGTATATAGTCCCGAGAAGAATCAGGCTATACAAGAGGAGGTCGAGAAGCTCCAGAAAGCCCAATTCATTGAAGATGTGAAATATCCAGACTGGTTAGAAAATGTGGTGATGGTAAAGAAGAAAAACAATAAATGTAGAATGTGTGTTGATTTCACCGATCTCAACAAGGCATGCCCAAAGGATCACTTTCCATTGCCCAGAATTAATCAACTAGTGGATGCTACCTCGGGACATGAGCTGCTCAGATTCATTGATGCTTACTCTGGCTACAACCAGATCAAAATGAAACCTGAAGACAGGGAAAGTACTTCTTTTATTACCCCTAGGGGAACTTATTGTTATAATGTTATGCCTTTTGGTTTGAAAAATGCAGGAGCGACATACCAGCGGCTGATGAAGAAAGTTTTTGCTGAACAAATCAGTTGCAATATGGAAGTCTATGTCGATGATATGCTGACAAAGAGCAAGAGAGATGCTGATCATCTAGTTGACTTAGGTCAGACCTTTGATTAACTGGATAAATACCAAATGAAGCTCAACCCGACGAAGTGCACATTTGGAGTACGAGAATGAATGTTCCTCGGGTACATTTTCAACCAACGAGGCATTGAGGCGAATCCCGAAAAGATCAAAGCCCTTTTAGGGTTGAGATCTCCAACGACGAAGAAAGAAGTGCAGAGTCTTACAGGACGAGTTGCAACGCTCATCAAATTTGTATCTCGAGCAACTGATAGAAGCCTCCCATTCTTCAAAACACTTCGAAAAACTTTCGAGTGGAATGATGAATGTGAAAAAGCCTTTCAAGACTTGAAGAAATATTTGGGAGCACCTCCACTGTTGTCCAGGCCAGTAATGGGAGAAAAGTTGTACTTGTACCTGGCAGTATCAGAGAATGCAGTCAGCTCGGCATTTATCAGAATAGAAAATGGAGTCCAGAAGCCAATTTATTACACAAGTAAGGCTTTCCGAGGTGCAGAGATCAAGTACCCAAAGCTGGAAAAATTGGCATTGGCATTAATTGAGGCAAGTAGAAGAATGAGGCCATATTTCCAGGCCCATACCATCGTCGTGTATACCGACATGCCATTGAGACAAGCCCTTCATAAGCTAGAAAAATCAGGGAGACTGATGTATTGGGCAATAGAGCTCGGTGAATATGATATTGTGTATGAGCCCAGATCATCACTAAAAGGGCTTATGGATATTGAAGTATCATCAAATTCGAGCTCAGACCAACTCCGGTTGGTAAAAGGGCGAGAAGAGATGGTCGACGAGGAGCGAGAAATACTAGGGGAGGATGAAAGGAAACAGCAAATATTTCATCGAGGAACTCTGTCAGATAAGAAATTCAAAGACGAGTTACCTATATGGATATTATATGTAGATGGGTCATCCTGCACAACAGGTTGTGGAGCAGGGATTGTTTTGAACACCCCAGACAAGATTGACATGGAATACGCCCTGCGATTCCAATTCAAAGCTTCCAATAATGAGGCTGAGTATGAGGCCATGATAGCAGGTCTTAATTTAGCAAAGATTATGGAAGCACAATAAGTGATGGTATTCAGTGATTCTTAATTAATTGTGAATCAGATGATGGGAACATATGCAGTTAAAGGAGAATTAATGGTCAAGTATCATGCAAAGGTGATGGAGTTGTTGGAAGAATTTGATTCCATTCAGTTGATCAGAATACCAAGAATGGAGAATGCACGAGCAGACGCACTAGCCTGACTAGCATCAGCTACTCGTATCGAGCTACAAAGAACGATACCAATTGAAGTATTAGAAAGTCGGAGCATAGATGAAGACCTGACGATGAATATTATTACCCTTGATTTAGTACCATCTTGGATGGATCCCATCAGAGCATATATTGAGGAGGAACGATTACCGGAGGATAAGCTCGCTGCCAAGAAATTGAAATTTAAAGCTGCTCGGTATATACTAACTAAAGGTGTTTTGTATAAACGAGGAATTATGGCATGTTTGCAAAGATGTGTACATCCCTCCGAGATGAAAGAATTGATTGAAGAGATACATGAAGGATCCTGTGGAGCCCATGTAGCAGGTCGGACTCTTTTGCAAAGGGTGATGACGCAGGGATACTACTGGCCGATGATGATGGCTGATTGTATAGCTTATGCTAAGAGATGTGATAAATGTCAATGTTTTTTCTCCATTCGACGAACTCCACAATCATTGTTGACACCCATAACTTCCCCTTGGCCATTTTCCATGTGGGGAATTGATTTGGTTGGACCCCTGCCAACGACCCGAGGAACATTCAAGTACCTCGTCGTCGCAGTGGATTATTTTACTGAGTGGGTAGAAGCTGAGCCACTTATTGATATGACATACGAGAAGGTGTACCAGTTCGTTTGGAAGAACATCATCTGCCGATATGGTCTCCTTCATGCCTTCATCACAGACCATGGAACACAATTTGATAACGAGGAGTTTGCCACCTATTGTCATCAATCAAACATTTTGAAGGTTCATTCAGCACCAGGCCATCCTCAAAGCAATGGACAGACTGAAGTGACGAACAGAACATTACTAAATGGTTTGAAGAAGAGGCTAAGTGAGGCTAAGGCTAATTGGATTAATGAGCTACAGTCAGTATTATGGGCTTACCGAACAACTCCCCGAGCAGCAACTGGAGAATCACCCTATATGTTGGCGTTTGGAAGTGAAGCCGTGATACCTTCCGAGTTGGGTCTTCCAACACACAGAGTTCTGAATTTAAATTCCCCAGTCAGCGACTTAATGAGAAGATTAGATTTGGATATGCTCGAAGAGGTTAGAGAAGAGGGAGCTATTAGGAATGCTGCTTACCAACAACGAACAACTCTGTTCTACAGCAAGAGGGTGAAAAAATGCGACTTCAAAGAAGGAGATTATGTGCTAAAGAAGGTCATTTAGAAGCACAATAAGTTGGAAGAAAACTGGCATGGACCTTACCGAGTTACAGAAGTTGTTCGACCAGGAACTTACCGAATAGCGACTCTAGAAGGAGAGGAATTTAAGAATGCATGGAATGCTGAACACCTACGCAAGTATTATCAGTGTTGTAAAATGTAAAGCAGTTCCATCAATATGAATAAAACGATGAAATATCTCCATCTTCTCTCTTTTTATTGAAAGTTTTTCGGGAATACTAGTGTGTAACACTACGCTGGTCGATAGTAAAAAGAACATGATAGTTCAAGCTCAGACTAACTCCGGTTGGTAAAAGGGCGAGGACAAACCATACTCCTTTGGTTAGGAGGCGTATACTAGCTCAGACCAACTCCGGTTGGTAAAAGGGAGAGTGGACATCATAGTTCGAACTCAGACCAATTCCGATTGGTAAAAGAGCGAGAACACGACATTCCTAAAAATACCAGCTCTGGTTGGTTAGGAAACCGTACTCCTTTGGTTAGGAGGCTGACACTGGCTCAGACTAATTTTGGTAAAAGGGCAAGTGGACATGATAGTTCGAACTCAGATCAACTCCGTTTGGTAAAAGGGCGAGAACAATATTCCTAAAAATGTCAATCTCGGTTGGTTAGGAAACAAGATATGCTCTCAAATGCCAACTTAAGTTGGTCGGGAGGTAAGATTATTCTAGAAAATACAAAAGTTCTTCGAAGAACAAAATATTCCAAACTGAACCAAGTATGGTTGGTCGGGGATAAAAACCCACTAACTGTAGTTGGTCGACAAGGAGAATTTATCGACCTTGGTTGGTCGGACACATTTTATGAAAAAGATAAAAATTTACCAAGTATAGTTGGTCGGGGATAAAAACCCACTAACTATAATTGGTCGACAAGCACAATTTAACAACCTTGGTTGGTTGGAAAATTTTAAACATTTGTAACTCATTACTTTATTATTAAGTGATCGAGCAACATTACTGATACTTGTAATTTTTTTTATTACTAAGTTGGTCGATGAACCACACAATATTGTTATGCAGGCACAAATATAAAGTGTTTGACAAATACAAGACAATAGCAATACAAATTTGCAAACAAAAATGAAACTCTTTCATTAAGTTCAAAATGAATTACACAAATTTATTACATTGATATTAAATTGTGTACTAATTATTACATCAGAATTTCCTATTCTACTGCTCTTTTCCCTTCTGCTTTTGAAATAGGCTCCTCGCCAGCAGGAGGATCTTCCAGGCAAAGGGGAGAATTAATGAAGTTAATATCTCGAAGCATTCTGACATTCATTATTGAAGGTGTGTCCAGTAGATGCTCGGGACGAGATACCTCGATCTGATAATGAAGATTGTAGTCACCGAGGTATTTTGCAATGAAGCTCCGAGGAATGGCACAAGCTGGGATCCATTCCATGTCCAAATTATACGGTGGCACAGGCAAGTCAAGTACCCTGGTATCATAATAGTCCCACATGTAGTGTCCTTGTTCGAGCTTCAGCATGCCCAAGGCATTCAGCTAGCCTTGTTTATAGCCCTCGTTATTGGCATTCTGGATACGATTATCCAAATGGAATAATGCTTCGTTGTATCCAGCCATCCAGAACACCATGGGCTGTTTATGAAATTAAAATGTTAACCTCTCAAGATTCTCGTGAAGACTCTGGATGAAAAGTTCATTAGTCTCCAACACTGATTTCTTTGAAGAGAGTTGTTGTTCCAGTTCTCTAACTTTCTTTGACAGGTCAGATAAAGCTTGATTTTTTGCCATCAATTGGAATGCTTGGTTTTCCAACGCTGATTGAGTACGAGCTTCTTCAACAGTACGACGAAGAACTCTTGATCCTCCCCGAGCAGGTCGAGAACTTGGTTCCTCGACAACATTCTGAGCAACTTTTCCTCGTCCATGAGAACATCTTCCTCGTCCCCGAATAGCAGTAGAAGGCCCAGCTCTTCTCAAAGCCTCTAACTCTTCTCGCAACTTGGCATTTTCCACTTCTAAAAATGAGAATCCCTCATCGGTGACCCCTACCAAGGCAGTGGAAGATGAAGCTGCAAAATTATACTGTGCTAGCTCTTTCTGCAAATTGCTATTCTCTTGCTCCAGCAGCTCAGCAATCTTTCTACAAGCTTCAACTTCACCCTTTAGGGTTCTCTCCCTAATATCATATCCAGCGATGAGCTTCTCTTAGCCCTTCTCGACGGAAAGCTGCTGATACCTCTTCTCATATCCTTCATGCAGCAGGGCGATTGATTTCTTATACTGATTTTGAAGGTCTTCTAAGGTACATTGAAGATCCTCGATTATTTCATAATAAGCCACATTATTGGCCACAGCTTAGTCAAGTAAGCCCTTCAGATACTGATAAGCTTCGATTGCCTGCTCTGAGGCATCATGCCCAAGGATGTCGGCAACTTCTGATGCACTCAGGTCTGTGTGACCAGCCTTATAATATTCATGACATTGTTGCATCAGCTTAGTATCATTAGCAGATAGAAGATAGCAGATCCATTCTGGCCAGAAACTAGCAGAGAAGGAAAAGACAATCATCAAAAAGAAGATCAAGACAGAGTACAGATAGAGAAGATACAATCGTATAGAAGGAAAAACTCAAATTTTATTAGATCATAGTGCAGAGTTACAAAGATCTTGGTTACACTTAACAAAAAAAAATAGGAAGAGAATACCGAACAACTTCACACCTTTTCCTTGTCTCCCAAGACTTTCTCGGAAGGCTGGGATGAGGAGCTCGGTTGCTCGGGGGGAACAATAAGTTGGTCGACTGGAACTGGAACTTGTTCAGGAGGAGCAGGCAGAGATGAAAGCTCCTCGTCAACAGGCTGGGTAAGGATGGGATCACCCACTACCATTGAAAATTCTTCGAAGGCTGCTTCATCCTCTTCTTCATCTTCGATGTTTGGGGGAGGACCAGGGAGATGTTGTTGAAACAGTTCTGAATCTTCATTTACTTTCAATTCTTGCAGGGCAGCAACCCAACCATCTCGGAAGTATTTAAAACTCCCATACTGCACCTGAGTCATCATTGCTGCTACCCCCTATCCCATCCTTTGTCCTAACCGGTGCGAAAAGATTTTTTCACCACCAGTTTTCTTTTCATTTTCTCCGAGGAGAGCTTCTCGGATAGAAGATCCTCGGTGGCCTTCAACTTAGCTTCCACCTCTTCCTTCTGGAGGTTCACTTCTCGCAGAAGGGACAATTCTTCTTCTGCCATTTTCATCTTGTCTTCAAGCACTCCAAAGCTCTTGAGCTTCTCATCATACTTCTTTTTCTCTCCCTCCAAATCTTTCACTTTATTTTCCAGCTGCATCTTTTCTGCCTCAACTGCAGCCAACTTCTTCTCCCATTCAGCCCTATCCTCATCATACTTTTGACGGGAATCCTTAAAAGATTTGGCTAACCCCAGCAAAGCATCCTCCACTCCAGACGAGGAGATAGAAGCCTTGATCGCTTCATGTTTCTTCACAATGGTGTTGAAGAAACTCACCAGCTGAAAAAAGGAAATAATGATAAGTCAGCACAGAGATATAAGTATTGATTGAAGGAAAGAAAATTCAGAATGAGATAAACTTACTGAAGCAAGGTGACGAGTAGCCAAAGATGTAAGCACATCCCTAGACATACTCTCCTCAATTCCTTGAACCTCAGGAATGGTCCAAGTCTTTACCGAGCTCAGTGCAGAGCTCGGGGGAATAATAGTTGGAACACCAGCTCCACTAACTTGGAGCTGGGGAATGGTTTCAGCCAAATTGACCGAGGAGGATTTCTTCAGTCTCCTTGGTGGCAGTTCAATAGCTTCAACCAAAGAAGAGCTTTTTGTTGGGGAGATGGTTATCACTTCTACAGGTGCATCCTTCTTGCTCGGAGCCACTAGGGGCTTCTCGAAAGCCTTCCGAGGAGCAACAGAAGGGGCAGCATCTACTTTCTTTGTCCCCTTTGGGACATCAGTCTTGTTTCTTTTCCCATCTCCAGCAGATGTAGTCTCCTCAAAGAGAGCAGGAACCCTTCTTTTGCCCATCCTCTGACTCAAAGGAATATGAGAGTCTGATGAAGAATCCTCAGGAGCTGGTGCTGGGTCACCAGCGCTGATTACAGGGTGAGTAGTAAAAGAGGTTGTATAACTCCTATACTGTAACAAATATGAAGCAGATCTGATGTGCTCGTCTGCAACCTTTTGATGCAAACTCCAGATATGTTTCAAATGCTTAATATTTACTTCTGATTCTTTTGGAGTTTTTCTTTTGCTGTCAACTGCAAACAAATACATATTGAAATATCAGTCACACATTTATTCAAACATAATGAAATCATAATTTCAGAAATAAAATAAGATGAAAATAACCTATCCCATTACCATATGGAGGGCATCTGGGACCTTGATATACATCATCTGTAATCAAAGGGGCATGTTGCCAGTTTTTTATAACTACCCCGTGTTCAAAATAATCCCTATTGGCATCAGGGAGGTTGACTACTAAGGCCCTATTCAAAAATCTAGTTTTTAAATAAAAAATATTATCTATAACAGCCCACCTATAACAATACATAATCTCAGGAATTCCTATACGGGTTCCGTGACTTTGATTTAACCTATACACCCTATTAACTATTCTCCATGTGTTGGGGGCTATCTTTGCAGGAAAAACGTCGAAATACTGACAGAACTCTAAGCACAAAGGGTTTGGTGGAAAAGAAAATCCACATTCAGCAATAAAGAGGCTGGGGAACCAGTGTCCCTCAGCCAAACGAAAATAATCTAAAGGCTCAGAAAGATCCTCCAGAGTTACCCAAGATGGAATAGAAAAATCAGAAGGGAATTTCTCAAGAGATTCAATAACATAAACCATGGTGAATAAAAGAAATGAAGAAGAAGGAAGAAGATCTTACAGGAAAAAGGAGATCTGTTGACAAATAAACGAAGGAAGGGATGAACGCACAAGAGAGAGAAAGACTATGGAAAACTCGAAAGCAGAAATTGGAAAAGGTAGAAGATGATGGGATTGCCAATGAATCTTAACTACTTTACCTTGGGAAACGAGGAGAGAAATGATTCAAAAAAAGAAACTATTACGCTACCGGCGGCTAAAAGGATAAAAGTGCGCGAAGATCGAAGCGCTTATAAAAATTCAAAAAAGGCGGATTCTATGAATTTGGAAGACATTCGAACACGGAGAAAATGCTCCTAAAAACCAGGAAGGTCATTTAATATTGCCATATACCGAGAAAGAATGTTCCATATTCCTCAAAGTTCGAAATATGAAACATTGGGGGCTTCTGTTGATACCAAAATTAATATGTTGATATAGACGAATAATAAGAAGACACGTGTCGACCTACATGGCACAATAGCAACGAGGAAGTTTATTTCCCTGACTAAGTCATACTCACTCTGAGCAGTAAGTACACTCCGAGGAACTCCAACACTCCGAGGAACTCTTGAACGACGAGCAACTAAGGCGGTCCGAGCTGCATCTCAGCCACAGCATTGATTGCCAGATAATCAACAGTTCAACTATTCATTGAATGCTTATCATACAGACGTATATTCTTAAAGGGCATTAACTGTTTACCCTTTCACATGTACAGCCCAAGGGATATAAATACATTGTATCACCCTCATTCAAGGGGACCGGATTTTCTTGATAGAATTACATATCAAGTACTCCAAAACACTTGGCAATAACAAAAACAGTGGACGTAGGCCATTCTTATAAGGCTGAACCACTTTAAAATCCTTTGTCTCATTTACATTTATCTGTGATTAAATTATTAGAAGCAATCTAATTTTTTACATCAACACGGAGTATGAAAATCGTTGATGCCTTTATTTTAAATGGGTGGAAGCTTATATATATATATATATATATATATATATATATATATATATATATATATATATATATATATATATATAAGTAAATATCTATTTTTTTTATAACCTATTGTTTGATGAAAGTCCAAAATTGAATTTTGACTACATCGAGTAATTTGGCGAAATAAAATATACATATAACTAAATATACATTTTCTTAACATTTTGAGACAAATTTAAAATAAATAATTTCATAAAAACAATTCTCTAATTTATCAATATTTTTCAGTACTAACTCTCGAGCTGTTACAAAGTGGTACCAGAGCATATGTTATTCGTATTATTGGCCTTGTGGTTATCGGTTCATTATGTTGTCCATTGAGAGATATTTTGTTCATGTTATATCTTATTTGGACAATGATGAACTTTCTGTGTGAATTCAGTGGAAGAAAATTTTAGGTGAATTTCGACAACGAAATTCCTTTTGTAGGGGGGAAAATACAAAACTCCATAATTTTGAGAGCTTATTTATGAATATTATATAAGATTTCAGTTGGGATATTTTATTTTAAATAAAAAATATTTTTATTGATATTATATTTAAAAAATAATATATTTTGGTTTGAAATAAAATCAAACATTTAAATCTAAATTTAAATTTAAAATGTTTTTGGACATTTTATAATGGTTTAGTAAAGTAAACAATTTTAAATTAAAGGGAAATATAGTAATATGTATTAGTTTAGGCTCGAAGCTAGGGTTTGAGAGAGGGGGTATATAAGGAATGTTAGGGATGATTTTAAGGGTGAGAAGAACAAACGAAGATGCTAAAACGAGATGAATGAAAAGAGTCACTTTGGAGTGCTTTCGATCTTCTTTCTAAGTGCTTTCAGATGAGATTTAAGAAAAATGCAAAATGCATACCTGGCCAATTTTTCGTGTAGAATCTAAATCTGAAGTCGGATTAGTGATTTAGATCATGTTTGAATCTGAATTTTTTGTGTTTTAAAATAGGCGTACAATCATGGATTTTGATTTTATTGAGGTAGTTTCATTCTCCCATTGTCAATTTAGTGTGTTACACCTATTCAACCTTGATTTTATAGTTATATATCCATTTTATGTGTTGCATTTATACTAATTATGTGCTCATATATTATATTCTTTACCATACCTATTTTGTATTCGTTATTTTCATGCCGTGTATTTTTGTGTAACGAAGCTAGTTGATTTTACGAGCATGTTGGGTTATAGAAATTGGGTAGAAAACATATAAATTGAATTATGAGAATTGAATCAGGAATTTACTTGAATTGCGAGAATGATATTATGATGATTATTATTAGAGAATGCATAGGAATTTCTTAGCTAAACCACCTGCTCAACGGGGTGTGCTGTCGACTATGATTTTGTTTATTATCCAATGACTAGGTCATGGACCCCGGTTGGCAAGTATCCGAACTGTTATTATGGCGATGATGCCAATATTTTATGGAGGTGATGCCAGGTTATGATGGGTCGCGTTTTTTATTTATGTTTTTTATTTTTGCGTTCCACTGGATTGTTTTGATGATAATTCATATGATAGTGAACAGTACTTCATACCGTACTATAGGAAGTGTGATGGATATTTTGATATGGGGTCTTGGGTTGTGTAGTTCCTATAGTGAGATCCTAGATTGTGATTATATTATTGGAATTTTAGTTTGAGTGTTTATATTGCATACACTTTTGTATATAATGCACGCACACATGAGTATGTCTAGTTACATTTGGAGCATTTATACGAGCTACTGAGTCCCCGCTCACCCACCCATAGTTTGTTGCATTTCTGGGTTGATGTGAGATCATATTGATGGCATCGTTGTGATTGGGAGAGTCATTAGAGGCTCTAGATATTTATTTTTAAAATTTAAACATGCCCCTTTGTTTATTATAAATTTATTTGTAAAAGGACATTTGAGATTTGATAAAATTGATATATTTTATTTAGTTGATATATGTCTATATACTTTTGCATATTTGTGCTCAATCAAATGGTCTTTTTTATATAAAAAATTTATCTAATATATCAATATTTTTTAATAGCACCTCCCGGGATGTTACACTTTATGATCCCACCCGAGCACTTGGCTAAGTGCATCTGTACTCAAAGATGTCTTATTGTCATCACTTTACGAGTTGTGGACTTATTTATAGTTTTTCCAAAATAAAAAAAAAATACAAGATTAGATGGTGAGAAGGTAAGATCGCTTAAAAAGCCCTTATACCAATTTGATAATGCTGTGTGATATCGATTGTATGTAGATTCACAATTTTCCAATTAAAAGCATAGTTAACTAGATGTCAATTTTGTATCCAAATTAATTAAACCTTAACACTAGGTGTATAAATCATGCCATCACAAGTAAACATAAATTTCTTACACACAAATTTCAGGAAAAAATCCCACGTAAGGGACAAAACTTTTATTTCAATAAATCTACCAACACTCAAAGAAATTTGCGATGAATATTCCACAGAACACTCATATAGGTCCCAACCTAGAATCAACAATGGATTGACAGCAGTAAACCCACAAAAATCACAACTCTCTCTTCAGTAAGCAACACCCTTAAGCATACCCAAGTGACCTCGGTATTCAGCCAACGCCTCCCTCAAGAGCTACCAAGTCAGCCGTAGAGATTTCATCTGTGACAGAGAAACTTACCCAAAGTTGTATCTTGGGTTCCAAAATAATTCACTAAAGCTATTGGTATGATTTGTGAATTAAAAAAGATAGTTCAAACCCCTAAATGAGAAGACAAAAATTATGCAGATTGTAGTTTTCGTAGATCGAAACATTAAGGTCTGATGAAGAAAACTGGACTCATTTAATAAGTATTTATTAAAAATTGAGTCGGTGGCTTCATTCGAACAATAATGGGAGGACTCTTAAATGTCATATAATGTCGTTCGATCCAGGGATCACGCGACCTATAAAATGAGGTAAAAATACCAAAACAATAGCATGTCGTTTGATGAAACCGGTTGGGCAAGCTTCAAGCGACCCTTCACGCGAGATGCAATGCTACAAGAAGCAGTCATTTCAACGAATTTCTCCTGCCATTTGAATGACATTGACATCTCGTTGAAACGACGTCGGCAAAAAATAATTTTTAATTAAAACTCCACCTCAAGACTTGGAAAAAATATTTTGACAGAAAATGACGCATCGGATGTTTAAAAAAAAATTTAAAAATTATCCCAACACTTTAAATGAAACATTAAGGGACTAAAATACAACCTTACCTAATTCTATATCGAAGAGGCTTGTCTGTTGAAGAATGTTGATATTCGTATCCGTCTTGATGCATGATTGGGCTTGAACTTTTCTTTGACGGTTGTAGCGGTATACTACATACACTAATGTAAAGGGACTATGTAAATATGTCCTTACAAATCTCCCCCTATGTGTATTCCGTTACAAAATAAAAACATTCGAATTATCAAATCAAATGTCCTAAGAATTCAAGTCTTAAACTTTCTTCAAAAATCTTCGACTTGATATCTTCAAATTATTATCTTTTCTTTGTCATCATCTGGGTGTGAAAAATAATGATCCTCAAATTTTGTACATACACACATGAGACAAGAAACAAATAAATTTGTGATGTATCAAGTTTGAAATGAGATAAACATAAATCAAAACAAATGTCTTGTCTTAAATCTCCCCCATAATCGAAACACCCCATTAAATCATAATTCGTTCTCCCCCTTTATTTGTCCGAAATAGACATAGAAAAGAAAATTAAGTATGGAGTGCCATGACAAAAAAAATAATATCAACTACGATCATCAAAAAGGATAAACTTGAAAGCATTCACCAATTATTTTTTATTTTTCAATTTTTTCAAACAAAGTCAAATTTTACGAAAAAATCACACACCATGAATTTACACTAAGATAACCAAATAGTGGAAATGGAATGAATGGGTGTTAACATATTCATTAGGTAAATCAAATCAAACATACATAACTAATGTGAATGATGAACATGGATACTCCTAACTAATGAACTTCACAATCATCCTTAAATGTAAAAATTGTTGAATTCAAATGACATCGGCTTAGTCAAATCCACAAATCAAAGTTTAAAATGATCTCCACACCAATAACGTCTAAAATTATCCAATACTTTTTTAGGACTTTGCCAGGACGTGTAAACCCATTGATATATTTCCAACCAAACACCTTAATAATTATTAAATCTATTATTTTTCGTGAGGTGATCTACATTCTAATGGCCCCTTTTTGGCATATTTATTTTTTATTGCCTTTAAATATTTTTGGGCTCTTTGCAACCTCTTTGGACCTTGGCTACTTTTTATAACTTTTTAGGTACAATTTAAACGGTGGCTTAATCATAAAGGATATTATGATTACCTTTCATATCCCTTCACCATTTTTCACATATATATATTGACACAAATTCCTCACGGGCAATGGTTCTTACATACACTACTTTCATTGTATAGTTTTATCGCATATGGTTCGTTTTTAAGATAGGATTGAGATGGAAACACTTCGACCAACATGTGATAGAAAAGTACAATAATCAAAACAATCCGTTCAAGTGTGCATTTTAAGGAAGTCATGAGTCAAGCATGAAGAAAGTAACCTCAAATCTCATCTTAATGACTCCAAACATTATAAAGTACAAGGATGAAATGGTATATCATCTCAAAACACTATCAAATTTTCACATGGATATGGAATGATGTTGTGGCTTGGTCATCCTAAATGTATATCCATAAAAGATGTAAAATGAAGTACACAAATGTTTTTTGTCTTTTTCTAAAAAAATTATCAAAATAAAATCTTTTTGGCTTTTTCAATTTTTTCTCATAAAAATAGAAAATCTTTTTTGTATTTTTCTAAAATGTTTCAAAAAAAATCTTTTGGGTTTTTCAAAAAATATATCAAAATTGAAAAAATATAAATACAAAGGTGGTACATACTAGCAATAGGCATAAAATATCACCATGAAAATAATCCTATGCTAGCAAACAAGTTTAAACATCAACCGTTAGGTGCGATGGAGTTTTCCAAAGCCGGTGACATCCTATGAAAAACATCCATCAAGTAATGTGAAGTCTTGACAAAAAACTTTACTTGCTCCCTAATATGTGCAAAATATGTCATGTATTCTACTGAAGCATCATGTGTGGGTTCATGTGTGGGAACACGTGGTAAAACTCAACGCGACACACTTCCAAACTTAAAGAAAAAATCCCTAAGGTGTACTCTCTTTTTGCAATGGGTGAAATCATACACGGGCCTAAGTACACCTTTCCTGAAATGTCTTGGACTCACTCTCCTATCTCGAATGGGATGCCTAGGTGGGCTATGTTGAGAGAGATATGTATCTATCATAAACTCGAGAATCGGCTCGTGTGTAACAAGAAAAGTAAACGCACCATCATGTCTAATTCCTACTGTCTCAACATTATCCAAAGCGGGATCGAGGAGCATCTTTCCAACCTTCTTAGATGTATCCTCTATAGTGACCTTTTTAACTCTCGGGCTCGTTCAAGATATCTCACTAATTGGACCACATGAGATTCAAGTTTACTCTTTTCTCGACCTACGACGATCAACTTCTCACTCATATTAACCTTCAACTTCTTGAGTTGACTCGTCGACACCTCAAGTCACTTCAAAATCTCAATATCTCTCTCTAAATCTAGCACCCTAAGACCTAACTCCTTATTCAACTTCTTCATATTTAAGGTCTCGACATACAAATCTCTAAAATCAATTTGGAGCTCACTTTCACCCTTATTAGCACACTCACTCTCATATTCCCCAGAGACACTCGGACTATAATTGGGGCTTTCATGTGCACAATTATCCTCATCATCACGGGAAAAACTAAGTGTGCTTACGTGACTAGATAAAAAATCAACACACATCCCACGTGAAGATTCATCCCCATAATCCTTCACCTCTTCCTCACTATCGCTAAGATTGGTTGGCATGGAAATCTTCTTACCCTTTCTCTTTACCCTAGTGGGACACTCAAACACCCTATGCGTATTACCGTCATATTAAAAACATCTCCGTTCTTCCTCATTCTCTCTCCTTTTCTCACCGCTCTCTTTGGCCTCTTCTTTCTTTTTATTCATCTCAAAAATATTTTTATTGGAAGTATTTTCTTGGGAAAATTTGAGAAACTTTTTGAAATTTTTAGCAAGCATGGCTACATCATCAAAATCAAATTTTCTCTGAGAATCGAAATCATAAACACACTCTTTATTTTTCTTCTTCTCTCTCTTCCTGGATACTTCCTCACCCTTCCTAGATTGTGCCTTAAGTGTAATCCCTCTATCCTTAGGCTTAACGGTGTTAAGAAACATGTCGATCTCCTATGAGTTCTTCTAACCTAAATGTATCTATTATCCCCAAAGAATTAGAAACAGTGACATTGGGAATAAAATTGGATGGAAGTGACCTCAAAATATTTTTAATAACTTTTGTCTCATCAATTTCTCACCCAAATTAAAACTTGTGTTGACTATGTCCGACAACCTAGCATAAAACTCGTCAAAACATTCAGACTCAGACATCGTGATTGTCTCAAATTGGACGGTCAAATTTTGCAACATAGATGCCTTACCTGCATTGGTGCCCTCAAGTGTAAATTGTAAAACATCCCATGCCTCCTTAGATGTAGTGCACGTCATAATTCAGCAGAAATCATCGGGAGTGACGACTCTAGAAATAACACTCAAACCATGTGAAATAAAATTAGTCCATTTAAATTCTTCTTCATTCCATAAAGTCATCATTATTAATGACACGAGTGGGTGCAGTCCACCCTCTTTCACAAGTGATCCAGACACGTTCATCAATGGCTGTTAAACTCCATTTCATGCGGGCTTTCTAGTAGGCGTCCTGTCAAAAACTGGCAACCGGTATAAGTTTGCATTCGGAAACATTGCGATATATCAAAATTATATTTGTAAAAAAAATCGATATCACAAAAATTTTGTGGAAAAATGATCACTCATAATTTTGAGAAACCTGCTTTGATACCAATTTGAGAAGGTAAAATCGTTTAAAAAGGTCTTATACCAATTTGAGACTGTTGTGTGATATGGATTTTATGTGGATTTGGAATTTTCCAATTAAAATCTTATTTAACTAGATGTTAATTTTTTATCCAAATTAATTAAACCCTAACACTATGTGTATAAATCATGCCATTACAAATAAACATAAATTATTGACACATAGATTTTAAGAAAAAATTCCCCCGAAAGGCCAAAACCTTTATTTCAATAAACGTAACAACACTTACACAAATCTGCAATGAATATTCTGCAGAACACTGACATATTGTGACACCCCGACTGATTAGATACTGGGTAGCTACTCCTTTATTAAATCAATACAAAATGTCAAGTTGGTTCAGTTAATAGCATCACTGTCGAAAACATTTTTAATAATTACTAACCACCTAGTATTTAAAAAGTAAGTTGCCAAATTTTAAATTAAGTCTGATTAACATGCAATAAAAGAATAATGGAAGAACAACATAATCCATTCACCATAACGAAGTAATGAAATAATCAACAAATAATAATAAGTCCAGAGGAAAACTCCTCACAACAATCCCACAACAGAAAATAAAATGACAAGACTGAATCCTGAATTAATTACATGTCAGAAGTCCGAATAACTGAAATAAATGAAATGCCTCTAAAAGAAATGGGCGACATGCCCTGCAACTGATAAATCTGAATATAGAGTCAAGATAGATGAAGCGTCTACAAGAAAAGTCCTGTAACTTCCACAAACAACAACAGCTCGTCACCTGAATGAGGATCCTAAGCATGGTGTCCTTGTGGCTGGGCACCTAAAATGGTTTTTACAAAAAATAGATTTGAAAGCAAACGGGTCAGAGCCCGAAAGTGGAAATCATTTTAAAAACAGCAAGTGTTTTAATAACATTAAATTCAAAATACATGTTAGGACGTAGACTCACATGAAATTCTCACCTCTCGACTACATGTGCACTCCTAACGTACCGTACCCATCTAAATAACATACATATCTAACCAAACCGTAATAAGTTCTACCCCTTACTACTCGATTCCCATAATACATTCTAACGTTATCAATTAAATTGAGGGCTTTACATACACTTGTATTCTCAATTAGAAATACAATTCACTATCAATTAACCCGTTATGTTTTCTCAAAACATTACCATAATTATATTCACAGTACTAACATGAAAGTTCCCATTAATTAAGTGTATATTATTCACGTCATAAATATACGATACAAGCACCCATAGACTAAGCTGTGGTGCACACATACTCTTCTATCCATCTCGGTACATCACGTACATAAGGATCACGCATTCCGAATCTCTCAGGAATCGTTCTCAGATAACAACAATCACAAATAATGGAGGCGAACACAGTCACATCACATAGGTCACGCACATACCTGCGCTTCCACGATTAGCAGACTTATTAACATCCCAATAAGTCCTTCTCTGACCTATGTTCATCTAGGTACCAGTCTAAATCCGGGCAACACAAGGATTAGAGGGCCCTAAGCGAACGTAAACCTCCCGTGATAGCAAGTATGGTAGGTATGTCATACACATAAAATCAATACATATACTAAGTATTCACACATATTAGTAAGCACCATAATATATTGGTGGTACACTTCTCATTCTCGTACTGACATATAATACTACACAATTTATATGTTCCCGGTTAATATAATAAATTAGGTCATCAATAGTTCTCGCATCGTAATAGACACTCACGTCCTACTTCATATTTTCCTTTAGGTTTAAACTACACTTCTAGGTTTGACTCCTCATTATATCCCAAACATCCCAAATATACCAATTATCCATCAAGGAAATGTTATTTCTCCATATAAACAACGTTACGGAACACGTGAAATCAAAACAGGCTAAAAAGCCTAAACTGTCAACTCGTTCGAAGTCTCGTTCGAACGAGGCTGTTCGAACGAGAGTTCGTTCGAACGAAGGGGGATTTCTAACGAGGTCTCGTTCGAACGAAATCATCGAACGATTTCACCCTCATTAGAAGTCAAAGGCCAACTCGTTAGAAGCTCGTTCGAACGAGCTCGTTCGAACGACCTGGGGAGGTCTTTTAACGAGTGGCCAGTTTCGAGCCCAGATTTCCTATTTTCGTTTTTCCAACTTCTCTACACCTCAAATCTCATACAAACATTAATCCAACGATTGTTCAAAGCCACTAATCATCCCTAAACATATTTAGGTCATATACTAACGTGATTTGTGGGGCTTAATTCATTCTAACCTCATTCAATTATCAAATCTCTTCATATTTCCCCCAATTTTAAAAATATGAACCCTAGAATTTATAAATCATCCAAGAGCCTAATTAAACCCGTTTTCGTTTCATCCAAATTATAATATCATCAGAATAATCATCTAAATACAAATCTACATGCGATTCCTCATCAAAAATGTAATTTTTTTTTACTCCCAATTAAAATGGGTTTTTCATTAACTCCCAAGAACAATAAGATTTTATCAATTCCTACACATGGAAGAAATATTCTTTGCAAAATAACGAAATTAAACCACTTGCCTTATTTGAATCTCTGATTTTGATGTCGAATTGATGGCTGGTTCTCTCTCTTTCTGAGAATTTTCCTCTCCTCTCTCTCTACAAGCCTTTCTTCTCCAAGGTGCTAATGGTGGCTAGGGTTTGCCTTAGGAACTCTTTGGGATTAATTCTAATAACCCCCATAGTCTATTTAGTTATTAGTGGGTTTAGTGGGCAATTACAAAGTCAGCTTTTTAATTCCCAATTTTCGTAGGTTTTAATTCCCAAAAATCCAAAATTACCAAACTACCCTTATTCGTTGCCGGTGTGGCCTAAAAATGCCCCGGGACCCAAACCAAACCCCCGGCTAGTGTTTTCTGACTATTTCGACCCTTCCGGACGCGTTGGCGCACTCAAAATGACCATAAGGTTAATATAAATAAAATTCACTTTTTAATTAAAATAAATATACTCCGGACGCGACTGTCACACGCGTCTCAAAAATTTTTCCAAATTTCCGTATTTCAATCTCACGAAAAATTTCATAATTCAATATTCATATATAATCATATATGCACACTATAATCAAAAACCAACTCGCATCTCGCTAGTATTTTTAATCCGGATTAATTTCCAATTAATACACATTTAATTCAATTAATCCGATAAATAAATATCACAAAAAAAATGCGGGGTATTACACATATGTCTCAATATAGAATCAACAATGGATTGATCTCATCAAACTCATAAGAATTGTAGCTCTATCTTCAGTAAGGAACACTTTCAAGCACTCCCAAGTGACTGCAGTCATCATCCACTACCACCCTCAAGAGCTACTAAGTCAGTCGTAGATATTTTGTCTTTAAAAGAGAAACTTCACCAAAGTTGTATCTTGGTTTCCAAAAAAATTTACAAAATTTATTAGGATAATTTGCGAATTGAAAAACAAAGTTAAAATCCCCTAAATGAGAAGACAAAAATTCTGCAGATTGCAATTTTCGTAGATTGAAACACTCAAGTCTTCTGAAGCAAACCGGACTCATTTAACAGGTATTTATAAAAAATTGGAGTCGACTGCTTTGTTTGAACAACCATGGGAGATCGCTCGAATGAAATCTAATGTCGTTCGATCCAGGGATCACGCGACCTATCAAAAAGGTAAAAAAAACAAAATAGTATAATGGCGTTTGATGAAACTGATCAAGTGAACTTCAAGCGACCCTTCGCACGAGATGCAATGACATGTGAAGCAGTCAATTGAACGACTTGCTCCTATCGTTTGACTGACATTGGCATGTCGTTTAAAGGACGTCAACGAAAAATTATTTTTTATTAAAAATCCACCTCAGGATTTAGAAAAAATATTTTGACAAAAAATGACACCTAAGATGTTTAAAAACTTTTTAGAAAAATTATCCCAATTGTTTAATGAGGCATTAAGGGACTTAAATACATCCTTACAAAAATCTATATCGTAGAAGCTTGTCTTTTGAAGAATGTTGATATTCGGATCCGTCTTGATGCATGATTAGGCTTGAACTTTTCTTCGACGGTTGTAGCGGTATATGACATATTCTAATGTAAATGGACTATGCAAAATATGCCCCTACATATGAAATAACAAAAAGATATGTGATTATAAATAATGAATTAATAACAAAAATATAATTATAAATTATAATAATGGTAGCCACGAGGGGATTTATTTCCTTATCATTCCCTTTCTTATTTCGAATTTCCACATAAACATCAGGCGTATGTGGCTTACCCTAAGGACAACCCCCCGTCTCCTGAAATAACATCATGAAAAATTAGTGAATTAGTGTATAATTACCACCAAATACAATGGAAGTAAAATGAAACAACATTCAAAACGTACCATCCTATGCTCCACCTCGGTGTAAGATGTATGCCACGAGTAGTGCACATCAACCTTCTTAGTTCGGTTTTCTATCCTCGACTCATGAGAGTACAACTGCAATCAGATATCTCATCATCAATTAATTGTTGCCATTTTTCCAATGAAATTAGCTCTATCTCGGTTACCATGTCCCTACCCCTAAAGACGGACTCCCGATCTCTATCAAGATACAATGCATGCATGTTTTCTTCCATGTTTTCCATTACTCCGTTAGTTATTCCAACATGGAGTCGTGTGCTTCTAGGGGCAAGTTGATTTTTTTTTGTCAAAAAAGTGCAAAAAAAAATAAAGTGACTTAGTAGTATTTAAATTATAAAATAAAATGTAAATATTATTGACTCAAGCATATACATATAATGCCCCCAAGCGGCCATCTTGAGCTCAAAGGACACCCTCCTTAATTCAGTGTACCCGAGGCCAATAATCGTTTTGATCAATTCCAAGGCCCAAGATTGGAAGGTGTCTTACCCTCCACTATGCTCTCTAACTTGCCCCACCTTGGGGGCCTAGTGCTAGACGAGCTTTCCTTGTTGCCGTTTCCCTAATGTTCGGATGAAGATATATCCTATTATAATGTTATTAGTAGAAACATATATATAAGAAGATGACTTAGAATTATAAATAATGAACTAGTTTGACATTGTTAGATAATATTCATGATAATTTAATGACGCCATTTATCATAAACCAAACGAAGAATTATTTCAAATAATTCAAATATTTATTACAAAGCTAAGATTGTTTCAAAGTCGGATTATGTCGCGGACTTTGACATAAAACGTAAACTTATTAAAATCCAGATTAACATATTCACTAACTAACCAATAAATATTGATTCAAATCCCCCAAAACTGATCAAATCCAAATCCAAATGAATATATCATTAAATTGTCATCCAATTATAATAAAGCCTTATTGTGACACCATATCCTAAATTCATTGTCTATTTGTCCCATCATTCTTCGTCTTTTATTGTTACCATATGCATCATATTTCCTACATTGACTGTGACGAATAAATTATAAAGTTGATCAAGTATAAAAGTTAAAATAATGTAAAAAGAAAACATAAACTTACATTTCCACTCTTCAAAATCTTCACGAGTTTCAAATAGATAACGAGCTAGTTATTCATACTATAAACTTGTTAATTTCACTCATGTTCTAATTACATGACCACCATCATCTACGAACTCATCACAATTATCTACAATGCTTGGATCGAGAAAATATTCCCGAGTGAAGATTGATGACTCCATGGTGATGTATTCATATGTAATTGATCCTCCAATGTATCGTGTATTCTTGATATAATCTACGAAAACATTCATCAACCTTTCAAATGGGTACATCCATCTATATTGAACTGGGCCATAAAGAAGTGCCTCATCGCATAAGTGTACCAATAAGTGAATACTTACGTCAAAAATGATGGAGCAAATTACTTCTCCAACACACAAATTGCTTCGGCTATAGCTACTTTTGTGGCCACGATGTGATTTCGGTTAAGAACTTTTTCACATAAAAGTATGAAACAGATGCTAATTTCCATAATGCCCCCCCCCCCCCCCCCCGAATCCTTATTCTTAGAGAAATAGTGCTTAAAAAATAAATGAATAAATTTCATGATCACATTCCAATCGCGAGAAATGCAGTTATGTAAAAAGTGAATGACATAATTAACAATCCTTTGCATTTTGGATGAATAATTAGAGGGAACTTTCAAATTATATATTGTGTCTAAAAGAAACTTTCTTTCCTCACTCGTCAAAGTAAATGCACTGGGGGGAATTATTTTCCTTCCATAACTTTCGTCTTTCAACCACAATTGTGGCTTGAGTTTCAATTATTTAATGTAATGTTGTGAATTTTTTCCATTCTTTGAATGACTCCTCCCAAGTTATGTGAAAAAATATGTTTGGTGATGCTCTTATTTGCATGCATTACATCTAATACATGAAGTTCTTCTCTGCATGCATTACACCAATTGAGTGCATAATGTCTTTAATAATGACCAATAGTAGTAGATGGTGATATTAAGTTTTGCAAATTTTCTTATTAAACATCTACATGTATTTCAATGAAACAAGAGAAAAAGCTACAAACTACACTATACAAACATATATCATCGCTTAAGTATTAAATGGGACGGAGCAATCAAACAACAGCAATAAAACCTAAAAGTCCCACGGGGGATGGATCAAACAAACAACAACAACAATATTAATTTGATGAACCATAAGCATGTATACCTTTTGAAAGGAGAGAGAACTGTGAAAAATATCCGAGAGATGAATTGTGAAACATGACTATGAAATCCGACTCAGAGAGAGGCAATGATATAAAGTATACAATCAATACATATTAAGCCAAATTGAGTCTAATCATTTGGATTATACTGTCCTTGTTTTAACCTTAAAATCCCTTTGTAATTTTTTATTCAAACAATCTAACAGAATGAAACAGTATATCATACAATTTCAATTTGGTCTACTAAAAAGAGTCATTAAATAATATAGTGTCCTTATTCCTAACTTCTTTTACCTACATGAAATAGTATTATTAGAGTAATTAATCATTCAAAAAACAAAAGTGACATCATAACCACCAATTAAAGTAAAAATAGTATCATGTTTTTCTTCTTATGTAGGTCGTGTTGGAGACATATTCATACTGTACGGGATTATCCATCTTATGGATGTATCAAATGATATATGGTAATGTTAATGCATATATGTAGACATGCACCTATGGAAATATGTCAACAGAAAATGTAACACATCTCAAAAGTGGTCTTTGATTTGTATATGTATATGTATATATCACTCTTTCTACCACTTTTTATGTGTATTTGTATATGTTTTGTAATCATGTTTCGTATATGTATCTTAAAAGTTAACAAACATTCCTCTCAATAGGCAATTACATGATTTCTAATCATCCATATAAAAATAGTTTATTATCAACAATGGAAAAAAAACTTCACAGCAGACAATTACATGTATGAAGTCTTGTAATTAATTACTTGCCAGAATAAAAATACAACTTCCTCCAATTAGAATTTGCAAAGTTAGTTCTATAATCTCAACTATTTTATAATAAAAACTGAGTCCTTCATTAGCATTTTATCAAATAGTTGATGAGTGAGGAAAAAATGAACGTAGACAATACCACCCTTAGTGATAATTATCTTAAAGAGTGATTTGATTCCCCCATTGAGCGTAACTACATCACGTTCTTCGCCAGTAATGTGAGCATTGATGAGAAATCTTTCCATGAAGATATTTCTAAAGATAACACTTACGAGGTCATAGATTTTGGATCCCAAGTGAGTGATGATAGAGTAAGTGGATATGAGAGTGAGGATGATGAAGAGAAGAAGGAGAGTGAACTCCAATTTAGCTTTCATGAGTTATATGTGAAAACATTAAAAGTGAAGAAGTCTAACTTAAAGTTGTAATCTATATTGAAGGAACATGTCATAAGATATGATGATAGTGTTTTGATTGAGGATCTTAGGTCACATGAGAGGATTTTAAAGAGAAGCTAGAGTATGTAGAGGCTGAGAGAGATAAACTTCGGGGTTTGATGGAAGCTATGAAGAAAGAGCTTCCTGAGTTTGAGGAGTTTAGGCATTTACTCGAGTTGGGGATAGTGGAGCTTGAAGAGAGATTGTGAGATTCGAGTAGGGTCAAATTTAATTTGGAGTCTAGGTCGGAGAAGTTGGCTTAAATTTTAGACACTGTCCAAATCGAAGATGAGAAGTGTGGGATTGGATTGCATGTTCAAATGTATATCTCTACCAAAGATAAAACCACACATTTGAGAGAGTACACAATTGGTAGGAAAGTTATTAAAGCTCAACCTTTAGTTAACACCCTTTGTAGTGTTAACACTTGTACACATTGTGGTATGACAGGTCACCTTAGTCCTTTTTGCTTTGATCTTAAAAATAGTCCTAGAAATTATAAGAATAAAGTCACCAATGTTCCCAAAACTCGAGAGCATTATGTTACACCTATGTGTGTTACGTAACTAGATTTGGAGGCTTTACATATTAGACTTGTTGATTATTGTTTTCTTGAACATGATACGTCCCATGATATATAAAAAGGTTAATTGTGTTCGCATATTTGTATACGCTAGATTATGTACTTCATGTTATATACTCTTGTTAGTTGTATGTTAGTAGAATCTTTTGTATTTTGATTTTTAATTTATTAAGTCATATTGAAAAATAAAAAAAAAATGTTTATCTTTTGAGTTATTCTTATTTTCAAATTATTGTTTTTTTTAAATATAAAAACTCAAAAAGATTTTTCATTTTTGTGTTTGTTTAACAAATATTAAAGTGGTTAAGAAGGGTTCAATCTGTATTTTTTGAGAAAGTCCTTTTAGAAAACAAACAAATTAACACAAGGTGTGTTTTAAAAAAAGGTTATGAACGAGTTATATCAGATATTACTGAATAAGTTTTGAAAAGAAAAACTAATTTGGTTAAAGTAGCATTATAGCAATAGGGATCAGAGAATAATGAAACATACACAATACATAAGATTTTTAACGTGGTAAAAACCTATAATAGGGAAAACATCCACGCTGACCTCTTCACCACAAAATAAAAAAAATCCACTAAAATAAAGTTTTAGGTTACAAATAGGCAATGAATTTTACACATAAAAACACCTATTCTATATTAAGAAATATACCAGCACGCTCTAGCAAACCTGACTTCTTTAGGCCCTTGAGGTTGTCCTTATTGGTCCTATGTTTGGCTCATCTTTCTCCTTTTAGTCTTTATGAAGTCTAAATAGTTTAAATCTCTCAACCAACACAAGTGAAGTAGTGTGATGGTGTTAGTGGGTGTTGTTCCTAAATACATGCATGCACACACACACACACACACACACACACACACACACACTTATACAGTCGGTTTCCTACAAATTATAAATATTCTAAGAATGATATGTAGGTTTTTTCTCAACACTAAAATCGTGTTTGAATCTTGAGGTATATAATGTTTCAGATCTGAGTTCTTTAAGAATCTTTTTAAACCCAGATTCTCCAAATCTTATTTAGGCACAAGTCTTTCAAAATGAAAAACCTAGATCTGAAAATATGAAAATGAAGTTTTTAGTTTTGTAAAAGAGATTTGTTGGATTCACAAAAAGATACAAAAAATGTTTTATTTTAAAACAGATCCAACAAAGAGAGACAAATATTTCTAAATGAAGAAATCAACCTAACTACAACGTGACTGTTGTCACTTAGAAAATCAGACCTATAAGTTTCTATTTACTATAAACAAGTTTTGATTTTTGTGAAAGGTGTTAGGAGATAGATACAAACCTAACACGTTTGAATCACTAACAAACAGAAACCCTCACACTCAAATATTATTTTCTTGAAGAAAAATTGGAATGTGTTTGGTTAGGGTTTTGATTTTTCTCTCGGATTTTTTTTCTTTCTCTTCTCTTTTTTTCATCTCAAAACTCAACTCTCCCAAAGATTGTAAATGAAGGGACAATAGGCTCTATTTGTAGTGAGTGAAGAGGGATCAGGAAGGTGTGTTTGAAATGAACGATCAAGATTAACTTGACCCTTCGTATATTCAATCATGTGGCTCACAATGCACCGCTTTTAAATCGTCTCTGATTAGACCATTCAGGTGTCACAAGGATTAACTCAATTACATGCAGAAATAGATTAATAAAGAATGAGCGATCAAGATGGATCCTCAGGGTTGAGAGAGTAAACAAATAGAAATCTAGTCTTTAAATGTGTAACACGTGTAGGGCTTGGATGGCATAACAGACACGTATTTTTGGTTTTAAAGAAAAACATTTTCATCCCCAACATTATCTAGCGCTTTCGAATTCTACCCAATAAGGTTTTTAGGAAGATGCAAAAATTCTAATGAAACCCAAAACAATATAAAAACCTAATTTTAATTTCTTGAAAAAAGATTTTAAATGTTAAAAAAATTCCAAAATATCATTAAAAATTGTAGAAAGATATTTTAAAGCAAATTAAATACCCCCCCCCCCCCCCCTCATAAATGCAATATTCAATGAAAACGTAATCCTAAAGTGATTGTTTGTTGGTTTTCTACTTGTTCATGCTTCTCATGAAGAAATTGTCTTTGAAGATCATGAAGAGGCAATGAGGCTTAGATTAAAATAAGGATTACACAAATTTTGACTCTATTTCCAAATTAGATAAGCTCTTATTTTAGAATCAAGTGAGTCATATACAGTGTGCTTCAATCTCCCCTTCGAAAATATGAGACAAAATTTCCTTTGGGTCATCTAGGACTCGTAGGGATAAAAAAGGAGAAAACCTTACTCCTATAAAATTCAATCTACCCCATATCCTAGAAATGAAAAAGTACATAACTCAACTAATTACAAACCAATACCCTAAAAATGTATCCACTTATATAGAAAATGGTAATGAATCCTGAAAAGAGATAACTAAGATCAAGCTTTTTAGTTAAATTAGATAAACCAATAATAATAAAGACTTAAACATTTCTCCCTTAATTTGTCTCAAATGGACAAAGGGTAAAAAAATCGCAATTCATAATATATATATATATATATGATGATGATGATGATGATGAATGTACAAAGTGATATCAACAAACTAACAATCAACGGGGTATATCACGGATCTCCTACATAAAACAGAAATAGGGGGCATCTTTTTGTCATTTATCTATTGACCATAACCTATTTCCTCAAAGATCAATTATAAGTGTGAAGACAACTAGAAGATATAATTGAAAGTTGATTGAGAATTATTCTAAAAATATCATGCCAATAGACTTTCTTAAAGATTCAAATCAAATTATCTAGAGGTTTGGTAAATAAATCATCGAATTGGAATTCTATGGGAAAATAGTTAATCTCTAATTCTTTTTTATTCTACTAACTCTCGAATAAAATTATGTCTGATTTTTATGTGTTTGGTACGAGAGTGTTGAACCAGATTTTTTGAGATATTTATGGCACTTCATTTGTCTCAATATAAAGTTAGTTTATTCTCTGTAATGCCATAACCACTAAACATATTCATATTCGGCTGTGGAAAGCAATATGAAGTTTTGTTTCTTACTTGACCATCCTACCAAATTATTTCCTACGCATTGACAGACGCCTGATGTACTTTTACTGTCATCAGAACATCCATCCTAGTTGGCATCTGTGTATCCTACAATAGCACTGGATGTGTCCTTAGTGTACCATATTCCTAGGTTTAAAGTCCCTTTAACATATTTAATAATATGTTTGACACATTGAATGTAACTTTCCTTGGGATTTCATTGATAGCATGCACAAGCACAAACTGCGTACATTATACTGAACGTGAGGCTGTAAGATATATGGGGCTACCTATCATAATTCTATAGAGGCTACGGTCTATAGGTGTCCCAGGTTAATCTTTAGAGAGTTTAATTGACGTACTCATGGGTGTCCTAGCGATTTTGGTATTGTGTAGATCGAACTCTATAGCGTATTTAGATTTCGAAATGAATAATCCATCAAACTTCTGTATAACTTGGAGTCCTAAAAACAATTGAAGTTATCCCATTAAGGACATTTGAAACTCCCCGTGCTTTACATCAGAAAACATTTTAACCTTAGATGGGGAATTTGATCCAAAAATGATATCGTCTACATAAACTAGAGCCATTAAGCGAGTTTTTGACAAAAAATGTAACAAAGAGAGTTTGTTCATTGCCACCACGACGGAATCCTTTTTTGATGAGAAAGGTTGAAACTCGCTCATACCAGGCTCTGGGGCTTGTTTTAAACCATATAAAGACTTTTTAAATGATAGACGTGGTTAGGGTATTGTGGATCTATAAATCCCTTAGGTTGTTATACATATGTTTCTTCAGTTAGAATACCATTAAGGAATGCAGACTTTACATCCATTTAATAGAGAAAATTTTAAATGACAAGCTATAGCTAAGAGAAGACGAATAGATTTTCGACGGGTTACGGGAGTAAAGGTTGCTTTGAAATTGATCCCTTCAATTTGGGAGTATCCCTGGGCCACAAGTCCATCCTTATTTCTAACAATTATCCCTTTTTCATTAGTTTTATTTTTAAAAGTCCATCTACTGCTTGTAACCTTTTTATTTTTAGGCCTAGGAACAAGATACTATACGTCATTAGCTTTAAATTGAATGAGTTTTTCTTGCATAACACCTATCCAAAAAGCATCTGTTTATGATATGACATGTCGTTTGAACATATTCAACCTAAAAGTACTTGGGGATATTCTTAGCATAAATCATCACCCTGTCCATTTCTTGAATGGTACGATCCTTACGTTCAGCTATTCCATCATGTCACTAAATTCATGTTGGTAACCATTTGGCTTCACAAAATTTGGTTACTCCTAAATCCTTAAACTCACCTTCTATATCACTACGAATACGGTTAACATGGGTATCCTTTTCATTTTCCATATGTAGCAGAATTTAAAAAAAAAATCAAAAAGTGTCAATGTTTTGTTTAAGGAAGGCTACCCAAGTGAAACGAGTAAAATCATCATCCATTCAAGAGATATAACTGTTACCACATAGGGTTACTGTTCGAGAGGGACCCATTAAGTCCATATGGATGAGCTCCGGTGGTTTAGATGTAAGTATGTTTTAAACTCTTTTATGAGCAGACATAAATATCTCCCCTTATTGTCAAGGCCCACAAATAATGTTAGAAATCTGTTTTATTTTAGGAAAACCCCTAACTATTTCTTGAGAGCTCACTCTACGAAGATTATCATAGTTTATATGTCCCTACCTATTGTGATAGATTTCATTGTCATACATTCTAGAAATGTTACAAACCTTAGTACCCGGATTGACTGTGTAATAGTTATCTAGTGTTCGGAGGCCTATAATGATACCGCCACCATTTTTGTTTAAAATTTTAAAATTGTTTTTTGAAAATGTGGCAGTATGGTTGGAATGACAAAACTGTGATATGCTTAGCAAATTGGCTTTTAGACCTTTTACTAAGAGAACGTCTTCGAGAATAGGCAACCCTTTTTCAAGAAGTGTTCCTTTACCAATGATTTGAGTTGATACCGCATCTCAAAACTGAACTTTTCCTCCTAAGAAGTTAGTTGTGTCAGAGATTTTGGTATCATCTCTAGTCATGTGTTTAGAACAACCTGAGCCTAAATACCAACCAGATGTAGTATGTTCTCATTTTAAAGCACTAATAATATTTTTACATGTCATATGGGGTATTAAATCATCTTTTCTCACCCAAATTGCTCTAGTTTTTAAAAGTTTATGAGCATTTAGTTTAGACTTAGATTGAGGGTTCTTTCTCTTGGACTTCCTGTTAGAGTTAGATCTCCTCTTTCTATTCCTAGAGTTAGAGTTATGAGTGGGCTGCTTAAGGAGAATGTAGTTATTTCTGTTCTTTCTAGAGTAGTTGAAGTTGTTGTATACAGGAGAGCTAAAGATAGGTTTGTATAGGAGCTTTTGAGAGAATTTATCAAAAGAGTGACCAAAGATGTCGCAGTAGGAACAATAGAGATGACTCGTGGGTTTCTTAACATTTTTTAGACCATCGAAAATAGGTTTGTCTAAGTGTTGGACTTTAGTCTTACGTCTAGGGGCTACAAGTTAAAACGAAGTTCACTTTTCCTTATAGAAGGACAGACATATTTAGTCTTTTGATCAACAATGTTTTGAGGATTAGTGGTTGAAGCAATGTCTAGGTCTTTCTATTTTTTTATCAAACTCATTTTTTAAATTTTGAAAATTTGGACAAGTTTCAACTGGCATTTTTCCACCCGACACAAACTTTATAATTTCAAAATTTTTAGTTTGTGTGTCAATGTTAGGGAAAAATCCTACGAAAGTTTTGTCCTCAAAATTGGTTTTACTTGATGCAACAAAATCTTCCAAGTAATTAGAGTTATTTCAAATTTGGAAAACTTTTTGAAGGTTGTTGAAGCCTTTTCTTTTGTTTGTTCCAGTTCTAACAACGTGGCCATATATTTCTTTTCCAGAATTTCATTTGATTCTGATAAGTCTTTAGTTCTATCGAGAAAAGACTTAGCCTTTTTTCATATTCCAGACATTGATTAGTGTAATCCTCGTCACTTTGTTTCATAACCAGATCCTTAACGGTTTTCTCAAGATTAGTGCTTCTCCTAAGGGTTTTGGTATACAATATGTGAACGTTGGGAAGATCGTCATAATCTAAATCGTCTAGAGTGGTGTGTGAAGTGTTTAGTGATGTGTGCGATGTGTTCACTATCTCTTCATTACTCACATACCGATCCAATTAGTCTTTGATATGATCCCTTCGACTCACACACACGACGTTTGAACTATTATTAACAACATTAAGATGATTTGCATTCTCTAGGCAATAAGAAGACAAACCAAGAACATACACTGTATCACTAATCATGACGTTATTACACATGTTATCATCAACATAATCACTATTGGTAGGTACATCATCATAATAGACTATTTTTGCAAAAAATGACATACATGGGTCAGAAATGTTAGAGGATTCAAGCTCATCATTATTTGATTCACTTGAATCACCCCAGGACTGGCACAAATTAGCCTTATTAAATTTATTGTTAAGGTTGGCCCTACAGTTAAGGTCAATGTGATATATTTTCCCACATCTAAAGCATTTAGTCTTCTTATGGTCTCTGTCAGGCCTACCATTATAGTCATTTCAGTGTTTGTATGTTTTCTCTTATGGGGTCTATTATTAGACTGATTTGAATAGGGAGCCTTTCCTTGTTTAGAAGCAATATTATTTCTAAATTTCACTATTTCCTTAAACTGTTTGGACATTAAGTCTATTTTATTATACAAATAATCTAAATCACTGTCCTCATCTAAGTTAAGGTCAATGTTGGTCACTACAACCTGAGAAGTTTTCATCTTAAAATGAAAGACAACATTGGGACTGCTATGTCTTTTTTTATTATTGAGAAGTTGTTTCTTATAATCCAGTTCCATTTCCACAGTTCTTAATTTTCTACAGATGAGTTCAGGGCTAAGATTTGGATCTTCCATTTGCTCAAAAGCATATCTTTTATCGTCAAATTTATGTGGAAGGGATCGCAGTATTTTAGAGACAATTTATATTTTATCATATATGATACCATTGGCATGTAATTTAGTAATGACATGGGTTAGTTTAGTATAAAAATCATCAAAGGACTAAGTTTATGTCATGATGAGTGTGTTACACTGTTGTATAAGCGTTTTGGTCTTGGCAGCCTTAGCATGTGTGTTACCTTCATGGGTAGTGACTAGCATGTCCCAGGCTTCCTTAGAGGTTGAATAACAAGATATCCTCTTAAATTCATGTTCATTAATCGATATAAAAATAACATTATTTCCTTTATTGTTATTATAAGAGTCAAATTTTTCTTCTTTTGGGAAATCACTGAGCAATTTCTTAAATCTTTCATTACTACCTTTTACTACAGGTTTAGCAGGATGAACATATTTATTTTCAATAGCATCCCAGGCTTCATCTCCCAAGGTCCCTTAGATGAAGGCTATCATCCTTACTTTCCACTAAGGGAAGTTAGTCCCATCAAAGAAGGGAGGCCTGGATATATTCCCTAATCTCTCATTTTCTCGTCCATTTTTGTTATTAAAAAATAGTTTAAAAAACACATTATCTAAAAGGATTTTGTGAAAACCAAAAGCCTTTCTCTGATACCAATGGAAAATCCCGTACTAGTTTGTTTAACAAAACTTAAAGATGTTAAGAAGGGTCCGATCTATCTTTTCGAGAAACTCTTTTTAGAAAACAAACAAAATAACACAAGGTGTATTTTACAAAACGGCTGTGAACGAGCTATATCAGATATTAGTGAATAAGTTTTTAAAAATAAAACTAATTTAGTTAAAGTAGCAGTATAGCAGTAGGGGTGAAAGAATTATGAAACATGCACAGCACATAAGATTTTTAACGTGGTAAAACCCCAAAATAAGGGAAACATCCACGGTGACCTCTACACCACAAAAAAAAAATAATCCACTAAAATAATGTTTTAGGTTACAAACATGCAATGAATTTTACACACAAAAAGACCTAGTCTAAGTTCATAAATATACCATCATACTTTAGCAGATGTGACTTCTTGAGTCTCTTGATGTTATCCTTGTCGTTCTTCAGTTTGTCTCCTCTTGCTCCTTTTAGTCTTTACGATGTCTCAACAATTTAAATCTCTCAGCCAACACAACTGAAGTAGTGTGATGGTGTTAGTAGGTGTTGTGCCTAAACACAGGCATGCACACACATACACACACACACACACACACTTATACAAACGGTTTCCTATAAATTAAAAATATTCTAAAAATGATATGTAAGGGGTTTTACAACACTGAAATTGTGTTTGGATCTTGAGGTATATAAAGTTTCATATCTTATTTCTTTAAGAATCTCTTTAAAACCAGATTCTTTGAATCTTATTTAGGTACAAGTTTTTCAAAACGAAAAACCTAGATCTGAAAATAAGAAAACACAATTTTCAGTTTTGTAAAAGAGATTTGTTGTATTCATAAAAATATACAAAAAAAAATTATTTTAAAAAAAATCCAATAAAGAGAGACGACGATTTCTTAATAAAGAAATCAACCTAACCACAACGTGAATGTTTTCACTTAGAAAATCAGGCTTACAAGTTTCTATTTACTAAAAACGAGTTTTGATTTTTGTGAAAGGTGTTAGGAGAGAGATCAAAACCTAAGAGGTTTGAATCAGTAATGAATAGAAACCCTCGCACTCAAATATTATTTTCCTGAAGAAAAATGGGACGGTGTTTCATTAAGGTTTTGATTTTTCTCTCATATTTTCTTCTCTCTCTTCTCTTTTTTTTCTCTCAAAAATCAACTCTCCCAACGATTGTAAATGAGTGAACAATAGGATATATTTATAGTGAGTGAAGAAGGATCTTGAAGATGTGTTTGAAATGAATGATCAGGATTAACTTGACCCTTCGTATGATCAATCGTGTGGCTCACAACACACCACTTTTAAATCATCTCCGCTTGGACCACTCAGGCGTAACGAGGATTAACTTAAGTACATGTAGGCCAATGATTAATAAGGGTTGAACGATCAAGATGGATCCTCAGGTTTGTGAGAGAAAACGAACACAAATCCATTATGTAGATGTGTAACACGTGTAGGGCTTGGATGGCGTAATAGACACGTGTTTTTGGTTTTAAAAAAACATTTCCATCCCCAACATTCTCTAGCGCTTTAGGATTCTACCCAAGAAAGTTTTTAGTATGATTCAAAATTTCTAATTAAGCTTAAACAATTTAAAACCCTAATTTTAATTTCTAAAAAAAGATTTTATTGTTAAAAAAATTCCAAAAAATCATTAAAAATTGTAGAAATATATTTTAAACCAAATTAAATTCACACACACACATCATAAATGCAACATGCAATGAAATGTAATCCTAAAGTGATTGTGTTTTGGTTTTCTACCTGTTGAAGCTTCTCATGAAGAAATTATCTTTGATGATCATGAAAAGGCAATGAGGCTTGGGTAAAAATAAGGATGACACAAATTGTGACTCTATTTCCAAACTAGATAAGCTCCTATGTTTTAGACTCAAGTGAGCCATATATATATATAGTGTGCTTCAATTGTGTTTGATCCAATTAATTGCTTCTTATCCACATGACTATGACATTTGGTTATGATTCTTAATACTTAGATTATTCTTAATCATGCTTGCATGGACTTGTTTCGACTTTGATTCGCTTAATGGATTCGCTTTGTATATTCCTCCGCACATACATGCACGAGATATTTGAATTTTAACTTCACGTGTTATATTTGAGTTATATGGGATATTCTCCCATCAATATTGTCATCTACATATTTTGTGACTATAGGGTATTTGTTCATGTAAGAACTGTTGCCCGTGAGAATTTTTTTTATTGAAAAATATGAGGTTTCACGGGAAAAGGGCAATGAAAGGATCAAATCTCCTTTGGGGGAAAGCCTCCATTTGCAAGATCCTAATGAATTGGTTAAAGGTAATAAAATTAGAAAAAATGCCAAGGACAACAATTTTACTTTGTTTGATTTTCAATAGTGATGCCTTCAAGACAATTGAGTCAATAGAAAATATGTTATATGTTTTTCTTTTGAGTATGTATAGTTGAAAATCAACGGGTTTTCACAATGAATTATAGTTATGCTTATCATGTCAATACGATATTGATTTATAGAATCATCAATATTATAGGCTTGTGTGCATTGTTCTTGTTTGTTTATAGAGTTCACTTTATCTTGTCACTTAAGGCTAATCTTAGTTTGATAAAGTTTTGCGGTCAAATAAAATGTCATGAACATATTTGAGTATTTGGGTCATAATTCATCTGTATCTTGTTCACACCCATTCATATCTTTATGTTCACTATCGTGTTTTTAATCTTTATACTTCAAACACTAGCACATATATAGGTATAAACAACACAAAACTCAACTAAATTTTTTATATAATTTTCTATTTCAATTTTTTTTTGTTTATACTTTTTTTTTTGGTTTTTCAATATTAAAATAATTTTGAGATGTGAAAGTGAACTAAACTAAGAACTAAGTAAGAAAAGTGCTACTCAACTAGAATGAAAATGTGAAGAACTAAGTAAAAGTGTGGGATGAATGGTGAGTGAAATGTAAAAAAATAAGAGAATAGTTCAAGGGGTGTACATCCACTCCCAATTCAGACAACTAATCTAATTTGAAGGGGTAATACAAAATATTTATGTAATTCAATAGGTAATTCTCATAACACTAATGAATTAATTAAATATCGTTTTAGAAAAGTAATTTTAATTCCCACAAATTTAACTCAAAAATAAATTAAAATTAATCAAATGAATCACCCGCTGTGATCAATTCACCCACCTAATTTTAATTTAGACAAGATAAAAGTTATATTAATATTTTAATCAATTTCATAAGCCTATATCTAGTTTGAATCAAATAATAAAATATTAACACAATTTTCAATCCTTTCTCAAAGATTGTTTTTCATTTCTCAATGAAAAATTAAGGGCAGGAATTGAATTTACTAATCAAAGGAATTCAACTAAAGTATAATTAACAAACTAAATTAATTGAATTCATGGGGGCTTCAATTCATCCCTTGAATGGGAGATTAACCCTCCATAATCATCATCTTACAAAAATAATAACAAAGGAAAAGCATTAAATGAAAATTAGAGAGAAGATAATCAAGCCTAAATAGAATCGAATTGGCAATTGATCTTCAACGCTTCAACAATATTCTCATTTAATTACAATCACTAAAAAAACACCAAATGAATTTCTAAAAAAAATCCTACTCTCTGTCAACAGTTTTTTTTACCTCTAGAATTATCTTTTTCTTATTGGGTCTTCTTCTTCCTTCTATAATGTGCAAGTGTCTAGGGATATAAATGGGAGAATTGAGATGTGCATGTGATTAATGAGGTGTGAAAAGGGGAATAAGGGTATTTTGGTAATGATGAGTGATTGCATGTGGGAAATGGAGATGAACAAATCAGATTTGACATGAGGGGCAAGTTAAGGGTATTTTTGGAAATGGGTAATAAAGGCTTTTAACATTTGGGTCCTTTTGTTTTTGGTTTGGGATTTGGCAGATGGATGAAATCTGGTAATGGTAAAAAGGGAGGTTATAAGGTTGGGTCTTTGAAGATGGGTCAATGGGATATGGGTAAGAGAGGTATTGAATTCGAGTTGTAGGTATGGGAGAGGGTCAAGGCGGGTTTGTCCAGTGGAGCATGTCGTGGTTCGTGTGGAGAGTCGAAAAATGAAATGGGTTGAATCTTGGATGTTGAAATGGGCATCCGGGTTATGTGGTGATGGGAAATGTGTTTGGAATCGAAAGTGGGTCTGGTTTCGATTTTTGATGGGTTTAAGGCTGTTGGGGATCGAAATGGAGGTTAATAGGTGGGTATATGGTCGAATTTGGGTGCTGCCATAGTGGTGTGACTGCAGGTGGTCGGAGTTGAAAATTGTTGGGCGGCGAGCTAGTGCTGAGTTTTTCAGGAGGTGGACGGATGTTAGATCAAAATCGGGTATGGGGGTCGGTTTACACAGGTGGATTTCGGGTTAGAGATATCTCGAGTTGAACAGGTGTCAGAGTTAGGCATAGGCAGGTGGTTCGGGTTGGTGACACCGGGGCATGGGTTTTATGCTTGGATTGCAATTGGGTCTCACGGGTTTAAGGTGTATGGGCAATAGGGGTTCGGGTAGAAGTTGAAGGGGTTGACATTTGGTGGTAGCAGCGGGCCGGGGTGGTGGGTATTGGTGGTGGTGGGAGATTGAGAGATGGGTTTTGGTTATGGTGGAAGGGAGGAGGGAGAGAGGTAGAGGGTGTTGTTGGGAGGTTGAAGATGAGGTTGTGTTGTTATTATGTGTGTAAGCTGCAGGACAATGTCTGTGGGTGTGTTAGTTATGTTTGAGTGTGTTTTAGGTGTATGGAATGGTGTGTATGTGTGTTTTTACTTTAAAAAAGAAGTAAAAATAAAAATTAACTAAAAAAAGTTTTTAAAAAAATTCCTAACTAAAAAAATCAAATTAAAAAGAAAATAAAAATAATAAAACATATGAAACTAAAAAGACTCTAAATAAAAAGAAAATTAAAATTAAAATTAACCTTCTATAAAAACTAAAGACAAAATCAAATTAAACTAAAACATAAATTCCTAAAAAAAATTATCCTAATAAAAATAAAATAGAAATAAAAAACTAAAAATCAAAATGAAACAACATTAAATAAAAAGAAATACAAGAAATTGCAAATAAATCCTAAATAAATTTAAAATAAATACTAAAAATAAAAACGACTCGAAATAAAAATATAAAAATTAATAAAAGTACAAACTCAACACACATCGGGTTCGGGGTAGGTTTTGGCTCAATTACGATAGAGGTGATTTAGCCATTTCTTGCTGCAAATTGCCTCGAAATAGAGCTTTGGGAACCACAACTGCAATCAAGCGTCCATAATAAATAATTAGGCCCATAAGACCTAATTTTGTCGAGAATTGGAAATTAAAATACGTTTATTCAGGGTATAAAATATACATTTTTGAGTTCTTATCACACCACCCCTAAACAAAACATTGCTAGTCCTCGAGCAAAATATAGAGAGAAGGAAAGACAAGAAACCAAAAGTGTACCACTTTCGTGGGCACTTGAGATTTCACTAAGCATGTGGAACAAGCCTTTGAACCTATAAGTTGTCATATAGGATGAGTTGTGTGTCGTGAGAGTTTGGAGGGAATATACCCACAAAATTCTTTATTCGCAAATGGCAGTCAATCTCTTATTAGACATAGAATAATCGCACAATCCATCGTGAGATAAATATTTTGAGGAATACAAGCTAGAAACGTGAAAAAAGTTTAGCTAAGTAAATACTCAAGGCACATTCTTCCCCGAACTCAACGTGTGTGTGTGTGTGTGTGAATCAGTCAAAACGGGTCGAGTATCATAAGAGTAATTCCTAGATTTATTTTTTGGAATCAACGCTTCAACTTCAAAATCTCACGGAATATAGCTCTCTCAAACGAACTCTTGAGATTTGGGTTAGTGTATCGCTCTTGTGTGTTAGGAGGTGAATAAATGTAAGTAAGGTCAAACGTCTCACACACGTATAAGAAAGAACGAACATTTAGAAAGAAAAGTGATATCATGAAAGGAAGCTAATCACTATAGCGAGAACGTCGAGTTAATCACCATGTTGACTTTCATTTGCTGGAAAATATGGATGTTTATATGTGAAGGGGAAATGAAATGGGAAGGATATGATGATATGAGGCAGGATAGGATGAATGGATGATGGATATACGAGAAGAGTGTTCTACACTTTAGTTACAAATGTCTTTATTTCACAAACTTTACTTGAAACTCTCTTTTTTTTCTCTCTTTTTTTTTGATTTTTTTTCTTTCTATTTTTCTATTTTTTTTTTGTTTTTCTCTTTTTTCTTTTCTTTTTGATACTCTTAACATGGATTACGTTTTATATTTGGGAAAATAACTCTTTTTTCTCAAAATGATGGATGTTATATTAATGGAGATTATAAATGGATGGTATGGGGAATATGTTGGAATATGGGAATGCAATGGGAAAAGTGCATGGAATAAAATCTAGTGTTCGGGACAAATTTCAATGCATGTGTTTCTTACAACTCGAAAGTGATGTCGTTCTCAGTGATCAAGCCAAAAATTTTAATAAAGAATAATATGATCATATAACAATTTAAGTGTGAACCCAAAGGAAGTTGAATCAACTTGTGACTCGAAGATTGGGTAAAACGCTCTAAAAGGTAAAAAGCATGAATCTCACAAGCTAAAGTATCCACTAGTGATCCTTAAGGTTCTCTTCAGAATTGTAGTACTCTTCAACTCTAAACCGTAGTGACGTGATAAGTGGGCAAATTTTGTTGAGTCTAGAAATTCATGGTGAAACATGCCTTGTTATGTATTACATAAGCTATAGAAAAATAAATCCTCCAGTTTGATTCCTAAACTTAAAGCATGGATGATAAAAACTTCACATCAATTAGTGAGATGAAAGAAACTAAACGATTTTTTTTAAAAAAAAATCAGGTTTTGAATTTATTTATATTAATTCAAAAGGGGTATGATTTTGATAAATCCCCCCCCCCCAACAAAAAGGAACATCATACTCGATGTTAAATGAAATGATTTTTTAAATTGAGAGCAAAGGGGAGGAAAATATTACCAGAATCAACCGCTAACGAAGTGGACAGAGGAATCCAAGAATAAACCTGAAGAAATCATAAATTAAAAAAAAGGTGTACAAGTCTATAAAATGGGAAAGCATAGGGTGATGTGACCCCCCCCCCCCCCCCCCCCAAATAGTATAAGACTCATACAAGAAATCACGGATTACCTCCCGGTAGCATTAAGTTTAATGTCTTCAGCCAGACCGAATGGATCTCACCCTAAGGAGAAGAACTAGGAAAGAGCAGGGCGGCAAAAAAATGGGGTGATGATAATAACCCCCAAATAAGGCTAAAACTTTAGTCTTCATAAATTGGATCAACAAGGTCAAGTTCTTCAATGTGAGTGGGGCCAAGCTCTAAGAAAGGATTCAAACGTTCACTATTGACCTGAAAGAGGCTACCATCCTTGGGGTTTTGCATGGTGAGGCACCATAAAGAGTAACTGAGTCAACAATAAAGGGTCCATACCACCTTGTTTTCAATTTCTCGGGAGAGAGATTAAGCCAAGAATTATATGATAATAAGCAAATATTACGTATTTCATCTCTCGAACCTACGCATTTTACCCCCCTAGGTGCCTTAATCTCTATATTTAAGTCCGTTAACCATACAACCTCGGTTTATATTGTTAACATGATATATGACGTAAAATTGCATTTTTGTAGGTATTTAGGTACTAAGTATGGAGTTCGGACACATTCCGCTCAAGTTCCGTACACAATCTCATGTTCAAGGGCATTCTAGTCAATTCACATTTTGGGCACTTCGACCATCTCTTCATGGAAGTTGTATCCCTCCTCGCAAACTTCACGTGGCTGCAAACGGTGCGCGATTCCGATCCCTAACGAAGAAGTTACGGCATTTCTAGTGGCAGGTAATTCCAAACATGCAAAAACAGGAGAAAAAGAGAAGCAGCCCTGGTTGATCGATCGATCGATCAAAAGGATCGATCGATCGTTACTTATAAAATTTTGCCATCGAGCTGAGATAGTGGGCTTGATTTTCAATCATCGATCGATCGATCAAAGGGATCGATCGATCGATCCCTTGTTTCCAGCTAATATTTTTTCTTTTCTTTTCTTTTTCCTTTTCTTTTCTATTTTAATTCCAACTTACTATATAACCCATTTTTGTGTAAATATCAGGGAGATTTCTTTTCAAGTTAGAATAGCTTAGGGTTTGAGTGTTTTTGGAGAGTTCTTCTTCATTTCTTCTTGGTTTGACATCCATTTGGGCTTGTAAGTGAACTATTCATCATCCTCTCCATTTAATATAGTTTGTATTTCCTTAATTCTTGCTTTGTAACCTAGTTTCATGCTTTGTTAATTAGTTTGCTTACTTTATTTGCTACTTTCCTAGTTTAATTTGTATAAATTAGTTTAGTGCATGATGTACCCTTAGATAAATAGGGTCGGGATTTCATTCTATCATTTACGGGCCACGAGCTTTGAAAATTAGGTTTTGTGGAGAATTGCGTTTAATTGAACTCGTGCGTATTAAAGTAGGATTATTACGCGTTTAACTTTCTCTGTCATGCAACGTTAGTGTTTATAGAGATAATCCGCATTTAATTCGTCTGCGACCAATTTTCGGTTAAATGTTTATTCACGCAACTTTGGCTTAAATTCCTTATTGTGTGCAGTTTATGATTAATTAATAATGCTCGATTAAATTGCTCTCGAGCTAGAATTCTAATTAATAGTTGTTTCGAGCCATATGTTTGGATGTTATCCCGATCCTCGCTTTACTTTTATTTAGACTTAACTTCTTTCTTTTCTTTTATATACATTCACCCATCACCTTTTACACTTTTATTCTTGAATTAATAAACCGATTACGAGATATACTAACACTCCCTGTGGGTTCGATACCCGACTTACACCTATACTTGTATCGAAAGTGCAGTCGTAACTTAGGTTTTTGTATCAGCGCGATGAAATAGAAAACAGGGACCGGCGTCTTGACCGACGTCGCGTTTCACGCGTGATCATTATACAACAAAACTTTTTGGCCAGGAGGAATTCTTTATACACGATGCTTTCGTCATGGATCCACTTCATCCTGCCCTTATACTTATTAGATAAATCATAGGCATTATTTCTTATCTCATCTAATTCATTAAGTTGTATCTTCTTATGGACTCCTTCCTCGTCAATATCAAAATTAAGGGCTTTGACAACCCAATATGCATGATGTTCAAGCTCGACACCAAATTGGCAAGGCTTGCCAAAGACCAAATGATAAGGAGACATGCTAATCAGAGTCTTGTAAGAAGTATGGTATTCCCACAACGCGTCGTTCAAGCGTAAGGACCAATATTTCCTATTAGAATTGACGATTTTTTCAAGAATCTTCTCGATCTCGCGGTTGGAGACCTCAACATGACCACTAGTCTGGGGATGGGAAGAGAGACCAACCTGGTGGGTAACAACATTATTTTTTCAAGATGTTCAAAGACTCGATTACAAAAATATTTACCCCATCACTAATGATAGATTTTTGGGTGCCAAAATATGTGAAGATATACTCCTTAAGAAATTTGAACACAACGCGATGGTCATTTGTGCGATAGGTGATTGCTTCAATCCATTTCAAGACACAGTCAACAACAACTAGAATATAATGAAAACCATAAGAGGAGGGAAATGATCCTATCAAATCGATACCCCACACATCAAAAGTTTCAACAATGAGGATGGTTGTGAGAGGCATCATATGACGAGAGAGACGCCCAGAGTGTTGGCAATTGGAACAAGCCTCGCAATATTGATGGGCATCGCAAAAAAGGGTGGGCCAATAGAAACCACTTTGGAAAATTTTCACGATAGTTTTCTTTGAACCAAAGTGTCATCCACAAGCACTATCATGGAAAAAGGAAAGAATACTGAGTTGATCACACTCAGGAACACATCGACGAATGACTTGATCAAGGCAATACTTCTAAAGAAACGGGTTATCTCAAGAGTAAAACCTCACATTCGCCATGAATTTGGAGCGAACCTATTTTGACCAATGATTAGGAAGTTGATCGGTAACAAGGATGTTGACAATATTAGCATACCAAGGCGAGGTGAAAATGAAGAAAAAAATTTCATCAGGAATTGACTCAGAAAGGGGAACTGGATCATAGTCAGGCGTGGCAATAATGCAAGAGAGATAGTCAACAATAACATTTTCACAACCTTTCTTATCATGAAATTTAAGGTTAAACTCTTTAAGTAATAAAATCCATTGTATCAATCATGGTTTGGAATCCTTATTATGAAGAAGATGCTTAAGGTAAGCATGGTAAATATACACGATGATAAGGGAACCTATGAAATATGAGCGAAATTTATCAAGAGCAAACACAACCCCACTAAAAACTCCTTTTCATTGGTCTTGTAATAAAGTTGAGCATCATTAAGGGTTTTGCTATCCTAATAGATTATGTGCGGGAACTTGCCAACTTGTTGTCCAAGCACGACACAAAGTGAGAATTTAGATGCATCACATATGAGATCAAATTGGAGAGACCAATTGGGAGGTTACATGATAGGAGCGGAAGTGAGCTCAGCTTTAAGACGCTCAAAGTTTGCGACACATGCTTCATCAAAGACAAATGGGACATCTTTGGATAAAAGGGTTGTTAAAGGTTGAGAGATTTTAGAAAAGTCCTTAATGAAGTGCCAGTAGAAGCCCGCATGTCCTAAGAAGGAGCGAATATGCTTAATAGACTTAGGAATAGGAAGCGTGGAAATTAAGTCAAATTTGTCTTTATCCACCTCAATACCGGAGCTAGAGAAAACATGACCTAAAAAATGCCATTTTTACCATAAAATTTCATTTTTACCAATTGAGTACCAATGTCTTTTTTTGAGAACGCTGAATGACCATTGTGAGGTGAAACAGGCATTGTTCAAAGGATGAACTAAACACAGAAAAATCGTCCATATAGACTTCAAGAAAATGCTCTACAATGTCACTGAAAACACTAGTCATACACCTTTGAAACATCCCAGGTGCATTGCAAAGGATAAAAGGCACACGCGAGTATGCAAATGTGCTAAAGGGACAAGTAAATATAGTTTTCTATTAGTCTTCATGGGAAATGTGTATTTGGTTGTACCCTGAATAGCCATCAAGGAAGTAATAATAAGCATGGTAAGCTATGCATTCAAACATCTGATCAAGGTATGGTACATGGAAGTTGTCTTTGCGAGTGACAGCATAGCTTCCTATAATCAATACAAACACGCCATTCGGTTTGTATACGGGTTGCCATAAGTTCAACGTCACTATTTTTGTCAACGATGACTCTAGACTTTTTAGGTACCACATAAATGGGACTGACCCATTAGTTATCCGAGATGGGATAAATGCTATTGGCATCAAGCAATTTTAAAATTTTAGCTCTCACAACTTCCTTCATCGCTGGATTGAGTCGACGTTGTGGCTCACGAGAAGTCTTATCATTTTCCTCCAAATGAATGAGATGGATACAAACATTGAGGTTCACACCTTGAATGTCTGAAATGGTCCACCTTAAAGCAGTGTTGTGTTGAGTGAGAGTGTGGACCAATTGTTCTTCTTGATCCGGGGTCAAATCGGAAGCGATAATTACTAGGTGATGTTGATTTGTGCCTAATAATGCATATTTCACCACATTAGGTAATGGCTTCAGCACCAAACTAGGTGGTGATTCGGGACAGGCATCGAACTCAGACGCGAAAATAGAGTCCAAGGAAATATTGGGGCATGAGTTAACTGGGTCATTCATAGAAAGAAGAGTATCGACAGTGAGAGGATCAAATGGAGTGGTCCAGGTGCAAGTGTCCATCAGAGGTGTAGAATATAACAAGGCATTTACTTTTGAGATAGAGGAATCAATATCAAAATCGGACCCTAAGTGACCAAGACATTGGTGGATAGGATCTTCTCGGTAGGTGTAATCCAACATCTCTTAGACTAAGGAGTAAATCACACATACCTCATCAATAGAATCAACATCGGCCTTTTGTTGCATGAGGTGGAAAATATTGACTTATACAGTCATGTTGCCAATAGAAAGATTCATATACCCCCTCGACAATTGATGATGGCATTGGCAGTTGCCAAAAAGGGGCGACCCAAAATAATAGGAATATTGGTTGGGTCGAGAGCATGAGTGTCTATGATGATGAAATCCATAGGGTAGTAAAACATCTTAGACTATTCCTTTAGGCACTCTCACAGATAAATCTTCAAGTTGAAAAGTAACCCATGTAGGTTTCATATTTTGTAAACCTAACTCAAGGTAGAAGGAGTAAGGTAGAAAATTAACACTAGCTCCAAGATCAAGCAAATCTCGAGTAGTGAACTTATCTCCTAACATTCAAGAGACAGTGGGATGATCAGGGTCTTTATACTTTACAATACCATTCTCATGGATGAGGGACGTGGATTACTCAGTGACAAAGGCATCACGAGGCACATTCGTCCATCGCTTGACAGTGTATAAGTCCTTCAAGAATTTGGCAAAGGAGGGAACTTGTTGAATCACGGTGAGGAATGGAATGTTAATGTGGACATTCTAAAAAACTTAATTTTTACATCAAATTTTTTGGCTTTCTTAAACGGAGCCAACGTACGAGGGAACGGTTCTTTGGGCACATAGACAGTGGTGGACTCATTAGGATTAAACTCATTCTATTCAGTGGGTTTGTTGGGCGGGTTAACCTTAGGAAGAGGTTCTAATGGGCAATGCTGGGTGGGTGGGATTTGTAAATCCCCGGGACCTACAACACCATTGTCAACCTATTTATCGAATTGTAGAGTACTCACCGCTTTCATGTCCGCTTGGTATGGGGTGGAGTGGAAGTGGATCCAACCTCATAAGCTGACTCCTTGACATTCCCCTTAGGGTTAGCAATGGGTTGACTTGAAAAACGACAGTTCTCTCGCTCAGACTCAAACTGGTTAAGACTCTGTGCAAGCCTTTGGATGTCTTGAGTTTGTGCTTGCATAGTTTGTTGTTGAGTCGTGATAAATTGAGTGATAATATTCTCGAGAGAGGAGGTGGACGATTGAAAACAGCCCTAAGCTTCACAAAATTGCTCAGTTAGCTTTTGGCGAAAATATTAAATGGCTTAGTGCATCTCGCTAGTTTTACTCATTGGATAAAACTTGGACATGAACTTATTCACCAGTTGTTCCCATGTATAGATAGAATCTAGTGGTAAGGACTGGAGCCACATGGATGCATTATCATGAAGAGAAAATGGTAACAAGTGAAGACAAACATTTTCTTCATCTAAGTTTCGATTTTTGAAAGCCGCACAAACCATGAGCCATGAAAATTGGGCAATATGGAAATGGTCGTCGGGCAAATTTTGAAATGGTCATCATTCGAATTTTGAATTGGTCCGCTGGGGTAGGTGGAAGAATGATGCATGATGGTGGGGTGGCCATTATCGGGTAAAAATAGTCCCGTAAGGCACGCTCTTCGGCCATAGTGGGTGAATGGATGGATGAAGTAGAGATGTCGATTCGGGGATAACTCGAAGTGACTCGTGGTATTGGAAATTCTAGGGGAACATGTGGTTCTCCTAATGTGGAAGAGATGGAAGAAAGACTAAAAGAATGAATTAATCGATGATTAACTCGTTGCCACCTGGGCATGCAAAGAGGGAATTTTTGCGCTTTTGAAAAAAAAGAAGGAAAATATTTTTGGAGTTTAAAATGAAGAAAATGTTTTTGGAGTGTTTGGTTTTTTAAATATTTAAAATAAGAAAATATATTTGGAATTTTTTGTAAAATTAAGGGAAGAATATATTTTCGATTTTTTTTTGGAAAAAAAGATGGGGAAAAATAATCGAACTCGAAATTTGGACGAACTCACTAAAACTTGACTACCGAAGGATGGAATTGGGCACACACAAGTCAAGGAGAATTCCTAACTAACACATAGCCAATTCTTATCTTTGAAAATTAGTGAAAGGGGTAGTCAAATTTTAAATAAGTCCGCAGGCGATAAAAATCATGAAAATTATCTTAGCGATCGCCTTTGCAAAAATGTGTTCCTAGGGGCTAGCTAGTTGATTGATTTTAAATTTAATAATAGCTAGGGTAGCACACTATTGGTAAGCGAGTGAGTCGGGTGATGAAATCCTTTCTCGTGAATAACCAGGTGCAGGTCTTAATTGATTAATTCTTCACACATTTTCAAAAATAAATGCGATAATAAAAATCAAGTGCACGTAGTCACACACAAAAATTGTCTCGTTGACAGGAGAGGTGCGAGGGTTTTAGAAATGTACCTCTCACGGTTTTTGTACCATGGGGTGATGAACGATTTGAGTCGACCGAGGGGAGATATCTCCTATCTCACTCGGCCTCGAGAGTTCAACCGACCTAAGGTAGAGAGGCTTCATTTCCTCGCCTTTGGATGCCCTTTCTCTACCTTGTTCGGTTTCCCTATCATGCTTTTCTACTCAATTAATTATTGGAAATTAAAATGAAAAATAAATGGTGTCTCCAAGCACCGCAATAGAAGCCAAGAATTAAATAAACCTAATACAAACCTTTTAAAATAATGAAAATGGTACAAAAATGAAAAATACAAATGAATCACAAAATGGATCCTGTCCAGTGCTTTGAGCTCCAAAGAATGGAAACGGCGCCATTTGATTAGACGATTCATTATGTGTTGTCGTTGTTGTGAGAACCGAGATCATCCAGATCCTTCAATTCCCTGTAAAAGTAGAACAAAACTAGAGAATAGTGGTAAGTGAGGCATCAATCCAAATCAAGGGAGTGAAATGAGAGAAAAACACATGTAATTTATTTCTATCTAATTTTTATATTTTATATTTTTAGTTTTTCTATTTTTTGTTTGCTTTTTCAATATTAAAACAATTTTGAGATGTGGAAGTGAACTAAACTAAGAACTAAATAAGAAAAGTGGTACTCAACTACAATAAAAATGTGAAGAACTAAGTAAAAGTGTGTTATAAAAAGTGAGTCAAATGTAACAAAATGAGAGAATAGTTCAAGGGATGTATATCCACCCCCAATGCACACAACTAATCCAATTTGAAGTATTCTAATTGGATTAAATTCCAAAATATTTATGTAATTCAATACGTAATTCCCATTACACTAACGAATTAATTAAATATCATTTTAGAAAAATAATTTTAGTTCCCACAAATTTAACTCAAAAATGAATTAAAATTAATCAAATGAATCACCCTCTATGATCAATTAACCCAACTAATTTTAATTTAGACAAGATAAAATAAGAGTAGATGAAAATTATGTTAACATTTTAATCAATTTGATACGCTTATCTCTAGTTTGAATCAAATGATAAAATATTAATACAATTTTCAGTCCTTTCTCAAGGATTATTTTTCATTTCTCAATGAAAAATTCAGAGTAGGAATTAAATTTACTAATCAAAGGAATTAAACAAACTAAATTAATTGGATTCATGGGGGATTCAATTCATCCCTTGAATGGGAGATAAGCCCTCCATAATCATCATCCAACAAAAATTATAACCAAGGAAAAGCATTAAGTGAGAATTGAAGAGAAAATAATCAAGCCCAAATAGACTTGAATTGGCAATTGATCATCAACACTTCAACAATTTTCTCAATTAATTACAATCACTAAAAAAACACAAAAACAATTTCTAAAAATAAAATCCTACTCTCTCTATATGTAATTTTTTTAGCTCTAGAATTCTCTTTTTCTTATTGGGTCTTCTTCTTCCTTTTATTTTATAGTGTGCAAGTGACTAGGGGTATAAATGAGAGAATTAAGATGTGCATGAGGTTTATGAGGTGTCAGAGGGGGAATAAGGGTATTTTAGTAATGATGAGTGAGTGCATGTGGGAAATGGTGAGAAACAAATCAGATTTGATATGAGGGGCAAGTTGGGGATATTTTTGAAAATTGATAATAAAGTTTTTAACATGTAGGGGCTTGTGTTATTTTTTTGGATTTGGTAGATGGATGAAATCGAGTAATGGTAAAAAGGGAGGTTATAAGGTTGGGTCTTTGAAGATGGTTCAATGGGATATGGGCATGAGAGGTATTGAATTCGGGTTGCAGGTATGGGAGAGGGTCAAGGTGGTTTTGTCCAGTGGAGTAGGTCGTGGTTCTTGTGGAGAGTCAGAAAATGAAATGGGTCGAAGCTTGGATATTTAAATGGGCATCCGAGTTATGAAGTGATGGGAAATGGGTTTGGAATCAGAAGTGGGTCTGGTTCGAATTTTTGATGGGTTTAAGGTTATTGGGTATCGAGATGGCGATTAAGAGGTGGGTATAAGGTCGAATTTAGGTGTTGCCATGGTGATGTGACTGCATGTGGTCAGAGTTGGAAATTATTGGATGGCAAGATGGTGCTGATTTTTCCAAAAGGTGATTGGAAGTTGGATCTAAACTAGGTATGGGGGTCGGTTTGCAAAGGTGGGTTTCGGGTTGGAGATATCTTTGGTTGAACAGGGGTCAGAATTAGGCATAGGAAATTAGTTCGGGTTGGTGACGCTAGGGAAGGGATTTTATAGTTGGACTACAACTGGGTCACCTGAGTTTTAGGGTATGGGTGATTGGGTTTAGGGTAGAGGGGGAAGGGGTCGGCAGTTGGTTGTAGCAGCGGGCCGAGGTGGTGGGTATTGGCGGTGGTGATTGGATGGTAGAGGTGGTGGGCGATTGAGAGATGAGTTTTTGTTATGGTGGAAGAGAGGAGAGAGAGAGAGAGAGAGAGAGAGAGAGAGAGAGGGTGTTTTGGGGAGTTTGAAGATGAGGGTTTGTTGTTATGATGTGTATGAGGTGTAGGATAGTGTATGTGGGTGTCTGAGTTATGTTTGAGTGTGTTATAGGTGTATGGAATGGTGTGTGTGTGTTTATACCTTAAGAAAGAAGTAAAAATTAAAATTATCTAAACTAAAAAAAAATTAAAAAAAAATAAAAATCATATCATAACTAAAAAAAATCAAACTAAAAATAAAATAAAAATAATAAAACCTATTAAATTGTAAATAATAAGAAAATAAAAATAAAAATTAACAATCTATAAAAACTGAAAACAGTGTCAAATAAAACTAAAAAATAAATTCCTTAAAAAAGTTATCCTAATAAAAATAAAATCAAAACTAAAAAATCAAAATCAAAATAAAATGACACTAAATAAAAAGAAATATAAAAGAATTGCAAATAAATCCTAAATAAATCTAAAATAAATTCTAAAAATAAAAACGACTCAGAGTAACAATATAAAAATGAATACAAGTACAAACTCAACACACATCGGGATCGGGGTAGGTTTAGGCTTGGTTACGGGGTAGGTTAGGGTTATAAGAGAGGTTATTTAGCCCTTTCTTCCTGCAAATTCCCTTGAAATAGAGCTTTCGGAACCGTAACTGCAATCAAGTTTGCACAATAAATAATTACGTGCATAAAACCCAATTTTGTTGAGAATTAAAAATTAAAATACGTCTATTTAGGATATAAAATATAGACTTTTGGATGCTTATCACTTTGCCTATTTTTGAACAAAAGAGGAGGAAAATGGTATATTTGCTTTCGTGAGTAGGATATCTTTATCTTAGGGAGAGACATCTTACATAGATTGAGATTATTTTAGACATTGTTTGAAATTGAATTCTTATGTGAATTTTATACTTGTTACATTCTATTTGTATTGGAAGGTATGTTTAAGCGTGCAGGTTTCGACATGCGAAAAAAAAATTAAGCGTGCCAAGTTACTCATCATTTGTGTCTATCGAGCGTCTGTACCTTTTTTTTCCTTTAGGGAGTTGGGGATTGAGTCTTTTTAGAGATCTTAACAGATAATAGAATTTTTATTTTGGTTTTCTACTAGAATAACCAAAGCAGGAGATTTGTATGGGAAAATTTTCAATTGCGTCAATTTCTTTGTAATTGACTTAATTTCGGACAAAATATTTGAGTCATAGGTTAGGATTTTTATTGTCAATCTCGTAAGACCATGACATGTATGATGAAGAAAAATAGGCCAAGCTTCAGAGTAGATACACATCATGATTTGTTTTACTTGCCATGTTTGTCTTCATGTTTATAATGGATCTCGTAAGATATGGATGCATTTTTAGTATGGTCATTAGATATATTTTAGGGTGATTGTTTCTAAACAAAATTGTTTAGAACTATTTTAAATTTATTTTTAATGAAAATAATTGTGTTGGTTTGAAGCTCGTTAGAACTAAGTTGGTAGTTAGTTAGAATGAAGTTCAGATCTCGTTAAAATAAGAAATAGAACTTGTTAGAATAAAGGTAAGATTAAGATGGAATCAACTTTAATATCGCATTAGAATGTTCATATAACAAACATCAAACTAGGATTATCTGTAAGCATAAGAAATCTCATTGGAAGTGAACAAGAAAGTCTCTCCATTCGAATAAACATGAGATTCATTATAACAAAATGGGCCTTTCATTTGTATGAACTACGAATTTTCATTCGAAAGAGTTCGTCGTGTCTAATTTCCTATTTTTTTCTATTTAAGGCCTGTTGGACTCATTTTTTTCAAGAATATATGGAAAAAATCAATTCCCTACTTGTTTACAAAAGTTTCAAAATCCTAGTTTCACCCTTTGTGTTTAAAGATCCAAGTTTACGTAGTCATCTGCTTTGGGATCTTTGTGTTGGGTACCAAATTTTATTTTCTCTTCATCTTGAAAAAAGAAATTTTGTGCAGTGGACTCCATACTGGTTTGATGTATTACAACGAAGAAGCCATATATCGTGTTTCAATTTTGTAGATGGTTGTTGATCCTCATCGGTCAATATCGAGGTGTACGTGGATTCATGCATTTTGGCAGCTTGCGTGGGTGGACTCCTACATTGTAATGTAGAGGAGAGGTTGAAGATAGAAGAGAATCAAGGCTTGCGAGGTATACAATTCTATGAGTAAGTCTACTATCTATTCTTTGTAATACTTTATCATAGTGATATGTTTGGCTGGGTCATCCGAGATTTTTTTCATTGTGAATTTTCTTCATACATCGGTGCGTTGTGGATTATTTATTTAATTTATCTTCTTATCATCTAAATGCTTGTTTCATATAAAATTTGGAAAATCAATTTTTCACAACAAAACGATTTTAATTGGTGCAAGTTTTTATTGGGTTTAACTTGCTTAAAGTTTTTATCTTTAGGATTGAAAAAGATAATAATAATTTTTTTTTGTTTGTGACCATCCTTGCCTAAGCACTTATCGGACTTCTCAGTTCAAATATATATTTTTAACTTTTATACCAAATATAATCAACAAAACATAAGGTATAAAAATAATTGAATTTATCTTTACCAATAATAGGAGGAACAACTTCAAAGCAGGCACAATAGGAGGTTTCATTTGAATTTCAAAATGTTTGAAACACCAATTATTAAAGGCATTTTTTGTCCCATTCACGACTATGGGGAACTTTAATGGTGATAAGCAAGTTAAAATTTTCTCTTTTATGGTGATAGGAAAGTTGAAACAAATATCCTCTTTTATCGTGATAGGCAAGTTAAAATTTCCATGCAGCTTCTCACGTTCCCACCAATTTTTATAAGTGGACTAGCATGCAGGGCACACGATGCGTGGCCGAATTCATCAAAATTTATTTATTTGTTTATTCTCTTATTTCACACAATAAATTCTAAGGTTTAAATAAGAGTTAATTTTGAAATAAAAATAAAAGTAATTTTATTACCAAATTTTTATAAGAAATTACAACGAGCTGTTTATAGAAATTCGGTTAAAACCCACAATTTCCAAGAACAACAAAATCTGAAGCATATTTTGATCCTGGAGCGGTATGTGTTCGTTCCATTTGGCATGTAAAAAATCCTTGTTGGATTCAGTCCTCCTCCTCAATTAAACATGTTGCAGTGTTATGTATAATATATTACCTTTGATGTGCTTTTGCAATCATCAACGAAAGAATTGTCTATAGCAGTCTTCTCGAATTTGATGATTGTGTAGTATTCCTTCCTCATTATACAATTATATTTATTAAGCTTTATTTTTTTTTATGAAAATGGAGGTATGAAGAAAAAAAATTGTATACCAATTTCATATCGTACCATATTTTCACTAAGTAATGTGTCAAACACATAAAATATGATACCAAACATTTTACAAAAATTTAAAGAAGAGAATAATATGAGATGTAATCAAATCAAAAATTCCAAATACATTAACAACATTTTTTGAAATAGTTGATAAATATATGAACATCAACATTATTTCATAGACCGCAACATGACGGGGAAATTTTATTTTTTAATAGTTTGGGACATTATAACACTGGTTAAAAATATGGAAAAATTTCTTAAAATAAGTAGCAATTACAAAATATTTTAGAATAAATATAATTATTAACATAGTAAAAAATGAATAGATAGATTTACATTAGGTCTACACAAATATGTAAAGGAATTACAGTAAATGATTAACATGGAAAAAAAAATTTATACAACATATATCAACAACACATACAGCATTGCAAAAAATATATTAACAGTGGATAGCACAAGTATGTTTAAAATATATCTAAATTTTGAAGAAGTCGGTTTAAATTAGGTATAGACCAAAATATAAAGGAATTGCAACAAATGATTAACATGGAATTTTTTTTTAAAATAACCTATAACTACAACATACGCAACGGTTAATATATTTAAGGAGGGTATGCAAAAATTAAAAAATAATAAATTGCATTGAGATACCATGAAATATATGAAGAAGTAATATGAATCGATGATGGAGAATATTTTTCTGTGAGTAATGAAATTATTATAAATGTAAATCTATTAAGCTGTTTAAATGAACAAAGTACTAGGGAAAAATTAAAAATGAAAATCGGCATACCTTTGTAACGATTGAATTGTGAGAGTACATAAGGACACGCTTAGTTAGGTATATATATAATTCAATCTCATTCCAGTATAACAAATTCATCGTACATACATCGTCACCCAAATAAAATGTTTAATGTGAAGCAAACACTTATTTTAATAGAAAATTATTATTATTATTATTATAAAATATATTTCGTCAAAATCATTTTAATAGTGGCGAAAAACATCAAGTTCGATATCAAAATTATCAGTTTTTTTTTAGTTTAAAAGGGTTTAAAAAAAGAAAAACCCTCGTGTTCCCTAACAAAAACCGATGTCTTCCCCAAGATATAATCTGCCCCTTCTTATTCAAACCCCATCGACAAATTCTTAATAAACATGGAAATCGTCAAAATAACTTCCGAATTAATTGTGTAAAATGTAAAAAGTCCACATGGATTATACATTATTTCTAAGAAACCCCTCTAAACTATTTTTAATCTAAAAAACCTTGAATCATGCATTTGTTTTTTACAACGCCATCTTTTAGGACCTTTTAGTGATGATTTTTAAATGTACATTTCAGAGTCTCTACAACAAAATGCATAGAGCTGGGAGCTTTTTTACTTCTAGCACGAAAAATAATTCAGAGAAATGCTTGTGACAACCAGTGGCGGAGCTAGGATTTTACATCCGGGCGGGATAGTATAAAGAATGATTAATAGTTTTTACTTAACATTATATCCAAAGGGTGAATTTGATTAGGGTTGTTCTAAAGTCACTCCTATTTTTTTCTCTCTGTCATGAAATCACAACTTTTTTATGCACACAATACAATCATTTTAAATCATGTTATGGTGTCGAGAAGGGAAGGCAGGGGTTCTTTTAGTACATATTTTGATTAGAGAGGATGAAAAAAAATCATGAAAAAAATTCTTACATCACCTCCAAAGAAAAAGTTTCAACGATAAATTTTCAAATGTGCATTATCATGTTGTACTTTTTTGCCAATTCTAAAAAATAATCAAGTAAAATAAGACAATTTTCATTTTTTTTTCATAATACTATTATCAATCAAACACATTCTAAGAGCTTACGATAGTGCGAAAAATAATATATATTAGTTAACAATGACAAATAAACAATCCCATCAACAAATTAACATGTTATTAGTATTATACACTAACGACAAATTGACGACTCTACCAACAAATTAACATTTAAATAAAATAATTCCATTTTTGCAACAAAAAAAAAACTAAAAAGAAACCACTCAAATAATAAAGTAAAAAGCCTTATTAATCAAACAATTCCAAAAAAATAATATAAACTCCTAAAATCAACAAAATTATAAATTATAGTGTTTTCATATACATATAGATAGACTTAACATACCTCGATCATTAATGTTATATTTGAGAGGATATGAAAAGTCAAATATCCAATAGAAAAGATATAGGTCTCCAACCAAATGATAAAAATTAGGATTTAGTTCAAAGAAAGGATAGATAAAGAAAGTCAGACAACCTATAGGTTGTGGCTTATGATAGAAACTCAAGAAATATGAGGCCCGGATGTTAAAAAATTGCGATCTCCCATGTCATTTTTTGGGTAAAATGAATCTTGGAGTAAAAATGGGCTTTTACTTAAGTTAGTGAGAGTTTATTTCCTGGGTTACTAGTTATATTACTTGATTGTTTTTCACAGCTAGACACGGGCTACAGCCTTCCGCCCATGGTGACAACTGTATAGCTCAGGCGATTTTTTGTGAGTTACCCAATTAACTACCTCATGTGCAAAGATTCGGTAAGCATTAAAATACCCCTTATTTTTTTGGGAAGATTTTATTTCAATTATGGGATTATGATTAATTGATTTAAATGGGAAATTTATTTATAATCAATCGGGATTTAATTAAATAATTACTCGCGTGACGAGAGTTAGTATTTATTGGTGAGAATTCTGTTGAATATTACTTAGTGAGTAGAGTAATATATGATTATGAAAATATTAATTTGGTCATGAGTGAAAAATATGACAGTTATGGAAATTAAGTCGGGACGCACGTGTCTGTCATGTCGAGACTAAATTAATAGAATAAAAAATAAAATATTTATAATTCGCTCATATGGTCATTTTGAGTGCACCATTGAGTCTAGAATGATCGAGATAGTCAGAAAAGTCTACCTCGGGGCTTAATTTGGGTTCCGGGGCAATTTTAGGTTGAATCGGCACCCCGGATGGGTATTTTGGTAAATTGTATTGTTGGAGTACATTAAGGGAAGAAAATTAGAGAATTAAGATTGTCTCCTACGTGGTTTAGATTACGTTATCATCTATGAGAAAGAGTTAGATACAAAGAGAGAGACCAAAAAGAGAGAAAGAGGAAGAAAATTTTAAGGAAGAGCCACCATAAGTGCACCTCTTTCACCACCGAGCCCACCATTACGTAGATCGAGGAATGAGGGTCATAACCATACCAACAAGACCAAAGTATAAGACCGTCTTTGATAAGGCAAGTGTTTAAATCTTTCTCTTTAAGCATTAAAAGTGTTCATGTTAGTGTAGGTAATGAAACACCCTTGAATTGCATGTATATTGATGAGAAATTTATGATTAAAGGATATATTAGGGCTGAATTGACATTGAGATGAATTGTCCATGTGATTAGATGAATAACCATGAATTTATGATGATAATTGATGATTTAAATCTGGGATTATAAGGTTTAATTTGAAACTTTATGACTTAGGGTTCTATGAAACATAAATTGGGGAGCTTTTAGATTGTTAGAAACTATCCTTTAAAGTGGAAAAGTGAATTGGAATTGAATGGAGGAAGTTTGGGACTGATTATAGGGGGTTTTGGGGATGTTTATGAGTGAAAAACATAGTAGGTGGAGGTTGGGAATGGAACTGCTCAATCTCGTTCAAACGAATGTTATCTCGTTCAAACGAGATAACTTCTGGTTCGAACGACAGTTCCAATTTCTAGGATATTTCTTCTGTTTCAAACCCTGGGTAGCATGTTTATTTAAAGTGGTGTTTAGTAGTATAACTAAGAGTCAAATTAGAACAGAGTTAGTGGGTAATATAATAGGTATGACGCTTTATAATAATTGGAGCGACGAGCTATCCCTAAGAGTTACGAGCGAGAGAGTATTCGTAATCTAGTATGTGTAATGTAAGTAGTAATGATAGAAATACTATGTATAAGTTAAATATTTGGGTTATGTGTATACTTAATGAGCTGATAGGTTGCATGAATGCCTATAATGATATTGATTTTGTGTATGACATACCTACCATACTTGCTATCACGGGAGGTTGTGAACAGGGGACAATCCTATCTTTGTAATAACCCTTACTTTTGAGTAATTTATTTTATATTAATTTACCATGTGAGGTAATTATATAAAATATTGGATAATGGAATAAATATTATTTCAAGTGATTTAAAAGATTATATTTACTAGATTTTGCATATTTACTATTAAGTGAATGTAAATAGCATCATGTTATGTTTTATTTCGTCGTTGTGCTTTAAACGATAGCTATGGATTAAAGTGATGTTGGATAACAAAATGAATTATGTTATCCTGGATACCAATTCACAGGGCGTGGTTAGTCCCAAAATAGTTAAGATAGTCAAAATAAGTGCCATGTTGTATTTTCGGGGTTTCGGGCCTTTTTGACAGGTAATAACTTAATTATGTAGTTACGAGTCATTTTAAGGGTGTATTAACATTTAAAGATGGAGTGTAGTGTTAAAAGAATGATTAAGTCTTTCAACCCTCTTTTTATCCCCAATTATATGTTCCTAAACCTAGAGAGAGAGATAGAGAAAGAGAAGTGTGGAGAAAAGAGAGAGAAAGAAAGAGAATTGAAGACTTGGGCTTTGGATTTGTTGCTACCGAAAGGAAATCCGAGACTACAACCCTAAGGCAAGTTTTTACTTGCCAATTTATGATTCCATGTGTATAAATTGTGGTGATAGTTGTGTCTTGGGAATAATTGAACAAATGTTAGGTTTTGATAAATATTGATGTTTAACCCTTAGATCTTGTTGTTTGTATGATTTAAGTTGGTCATGGGGGTTTGTTGTGGTGGAGAAATGTTGTGGTTATGTTGTTGGTTGATGACAATGAAGGAAGTGTAAGAATAAAGGGTTTAGGTTTTGGGATTTAGTATTGTAGAAGAAGTGAAAATCGTGGGTCTGATAGGCACAGTCGACCGCGACCCAAAGCCCAGTCGACCGGGCCTTAGGGCGGAGGCATACTGCTTTCCTCGATAAGTATAAATTCAGAGAGCTGTCGATCGCGGTCCAAGGAATGATCGATCGGGCCTTCCAAAATGAGCTTACTGCATTCCTTTCTAATCAAAACCAAAGAGGCGCGGTCGATCGCGGTCTCATGATCGGTCGACCGGTCCCTTATTTTTCACCCTAAAATGCATAGTTTCCTCTAGCTTCTTTCTTTTAAGATAGGGACTTAGGAACCTTCTTGAATGAAGTGAAACTAGATTATTTGAGTCTAGTAATAAAGAATTTAAGAACCTAAGTTAGAATTGACAGTAGGGGCTTAGTTCGGGAATCAATTTAGTTAGTTAAATTAGAGGAAGTCGAATGATACTTTTTATAAATGAACTAGTCTAGGTGAAGTCCCCTGGAAAATGAATGTAGGGTGAATATAGTCCTCGGCCATAGGATCGGTTATTATATATTGTGAGATTATTGTTTGAAGTGAGGTAATTCCGGGTGTTATTATGACTCACTGTCGAATGTATATGGCCGCTTCCTCACGTCACGCGATGTAGGATGCCTAGGTGGTCTTGGAGATATGCCCTGGAAGATGACAGCTATTTAGGGGCGCATCCAGTGGGGGAACCCGGAAGGATGGTCTTAGAATCGTTATATGATGTGATTATAACTATTCTTATTGAAGTGGAAATGTCATTGATTGAAAAGCATTTCGTGAAATAAATTTCTTTGAAAATGCTTCATAAAGAGAAAAGGAACTATGAAGTAAATGGTGTGAAACTGAAATGGAATCTCATTAAGTAGGATTTATCTATATTTTCATGCACGTATGAATATTGATCACTTTATTGGATATTGCGCTAGGTTGTGCATTTAGAATTGATAGGTAAGGATATTTATTATTATTGCAAATTTTGGAGAGCGATTTAAGTTGATTTATGACAATTAATGTTCATAACTGTCATGCTATTTATTCACACGGCTACCATATCATATTAAACCGGGCCCTAACCCGTTTATATCTCCTTGTTTTCAATGAATCTTATATTTGCCCAGGTGCTCCGCCACAAGGACGCCCGTATTGACTTTTCTATCCCAGTGTCCTGGAACTGTAACACTTTGCGGATGTTATGGGATACTTAATATAGACGCTTCCCTTATTTTTTATTCCAGTTATGATCGGTTACACATTCAGGCGTGTTGCCCAAGTTTTGTAATTGTATTATATAATGTGATATTGTACTTTAATACTCGGTATAACCTGCTTGTAAATGTCTATTAACCAAAAGCTTATTCGTTTATTTTGATGTATATGGTTGGTTATCTAACAACATTCTTCTTTTATACCCACCTTCTTTTCAATTGGATTGTTTAAATGTTTTTCATTAACTTACAAAAAAAATTGACAATCCGTTTTCTAAAATAATTGGTGGTTATCTCATATACTTATTATACTATAGTGATACTAAGAATGGACCATCTATGATTCCTGTAATTATTGGAGTAATGGGATGGCCACCTCTTATTTTAATAAGTGGGGTATCACAGATGATATCAGAGTATTAGGTTCTAGAGTCCTTAGGATCTATGTGGATTATCACGTTCTACCGTAGCATTCTTTCAAGTATAACCCTATTATTAGGACTCTTTTGTTTGAATATGTATGTGATCTTCGGTGAAGAGAAATTTTTTTAAATCATATTCTGATTCAGTTGTTTCTTCGTCTCAGATGCCGCCCAAAAGAGGTCGCCCAGCGACGAGAAATAGAGTTGTAGAAGATAATGTAGAAACTCCACCGCCGCAACTAGGAACTATAAATGATGCGGAGGTAGCTAATATTATCTCTCAGGCGGTCAATGTTGTGATGACAGTGATCAACGTGTGAAAGGTGCGCAGTCATTGTTTTCATTTCACCGCGATAATACAAACAAAACTAACTTACGACTACACTCAACTGATGAGTATAGCGGTAAGTCGGGTATCGAAAGTCCATAGAGACGAGTTGTTAGAATTTATAAGATTTAATATTTTGAAATAAAAGTGTAAAAGGTTAATTACAAACTAAAAGAAAAGATGCATGAAAGGGAAATATTAATCTAGGCGAGGGTATTGAAACTAGACTAACAAAGCGAGTAAAACTATAGGTTGCGTCGAATATCCCTCACCCGGGTTAATTTGTATAAAATGGTTACATGGGTCGATGAGTTATTACAAATGCGTCTCGTTTCGATAGTTAATTAAATCAAGGGTTGTCACGCCACTAAATTCTCATAAAATCCTAATAAGATTTTGGCATCAACAAATATCCCAAAAGTTACGCACGAAAGGTCGTACGCACGGGACATACATGATATGCCCCGTCAAATCTCCTAGGCGTAATAACTAGGACAACGCACCCGAAATAGACCCGTAAACACTATCACCAAGCAAAGTAACACGTTAACCCGAGTGAGTTCCATTCAAACCCAACCTAATTTAAATTACCTAGAAATCATGTTAAAAACGCGATAAATGAAACGAGGTAAATTTACACTAGGAAGCACGCGAAGAAAGCACGTAAACCTAATTAGAAAGCATGTAAATTACACTACAAAGCAAGAAATAATGAAATACAACTATATTAAATGGAGAGGGTGAATGAATAGTTAACTTACAAACCCAAAAAGGTGTCAATCCAAGAAGAAATGAAGAAGAACTAACCAAAATCACCCAAACCCTAAGTTATTCTAACCTAAAACAAAATTATATCTGTTATTACAACAAGATTGCTATTTATAGTAAGTTGGAATAAGTAAAGAAAAGAAAAGAGAAAAGAATAGAAAAGGTAAAATATCTCCTGGAAATAGGGGATCGATCGATCGACCCCTTTGGTCGATCGATTGATCATGAACAAAATATCCCATGTCTAGAATGATCGATCGATCGATCAGGCTGGACAGAACCAAGGCAGCAGCCTGCATTCCAATTCTTCCTCTTCTCCTCCTTTTTTGGTTTCATTATTTTTCCTTCCGCTGAAACTCCCGTAACTTCGTCATACGAACTCGGAATTGCGCACCGTTCGCGAACACACAAAGCTAGCGAGGAGGGATATAACTTCCGTGAAGATATTGGTCTAGGTGCCCAAGATATGAAATGACTAAATGCCCACCGTGCAATTGCGTATGGAAATCGAGACGAACGCGTTCGAACTTCACTCTTAGCATCCAAATACCTATAAAAGCTCAATTAACCCCTGCAAAACATGTTAACGTAGAAATTAGAGGTTGTCTGGTTAACGAGCATAAATATAAGGAATAAGATACCCGAGGGGGCTAAAATGCGCAGGTTCAGAGGATGAAATACACAATATTTCCGTATCATCACACCCCCTAACTTATACATTGCTAGTCCCTAGCAATGAAATAGGATGCAACAATAACTACAAGAAAACCAAAAGCAGGAGATAGTACAAAAATATGGTATAAAAGCATAAGGCCACTTTCGCGGGCGATTCGATTACGTTTAGCATGTGCAATAAGCCGTTAAATCCCTAGGTCACCCTAGTGGACGAGTATCGTCTCATGAGGGTTTTCAGGGATGACACCCACAAACATCACATGGTTTCCTCAAAATAAGCCCAAACCAACGTGCGACAAGCCCAACAATAGTGAAAAGGATATCATACACATTATTAGCACATTGAACGGATTCAAACAAAAGTCCAAATCATTAACATTATAGAATGCACCTCATAAAATTGAAACCTTAAAATGTGGGAGGGGGAGAGAGCACATGCAAAGTGTGATTTGGCAAAAACTTAAATAAACCGGATACTAAATTAACGCAAGCATATATTCAATCCTCACGGGCATTACTCTCATCAAGCGAAATGAGTCGAAACAGGGAGCTAACACATGGAACATGCAGGCTAAAGAGTAAGTGTAAATGGAAACTAGGCCGCACACATGTCACAAATGAAGAACGCTATATATAAACTGAAAAACTGTAATCTCAATGAAAGGATACCGTACATTAAAGGAGGCGAAATGTATTTTCACAGATTATCAAAACTATTTAAACATAAGATCACATAGGACTTTAATAGGGGTGTAATGTAAGTTAGGATAGGGTATGAAATAAAGGAATGTATGTACGGATTCAACGTGTTCGGGATGAAAACTCGGGATAATGGGAAGATGCGGGAAATATCAAAATTGAAAAAATAAGTTCCAAAACGGCATTAAATATATCATCGGGGAGAGTAATCAAAGCTTATTGAACTATATACAACATTTACAACTTTCTCTTTCTATCTTTTTTTCTTTTTCTCATTTTTCTCTTTTGGTTTCTTTTGCTTTTTGCTTACTCTTTTTATTCACTTTTTTCACTACTTTCTTCTTTACTTTTCAAGCTCTCATGTGCCTAAATTGCAACCGACATCACAACAACATCATTCAATCCCAAGTAACACTCCAAAAAAAGGTATGGAAAGTGTATATATGGTTTAAAACTCCAATTTAGAATTGGTTATGGGATTGGGGTTATGAAACGAAAGGCGGTATTTAGGCTCAAGGGATTAATGAGGGTAGACATATAAGGGTGAGGTCAAGGCTAATATGGGTGATATAACAAAGATGTCTATGATCATTTAACAAAGTTTATGCAATTCTCGAGTTAAAACAATATATGAAAATAAGGATCAAGTAACACATTTCAAGTATGAACTCAATTAATGAACGATCAAATGAAAGAATAGTGAGATTACCAACGAATTCAACGTTTTCAATGAGAAAAGAATAGTGCATATACTCACAAACGACGAAAGGTAAAAAGCTTACTCGGTGTAAGTATATACAATGAAACAATATAAAAATCTTAAACCAAATCAATATAGCAAGGAAAGTGCATGTGCTCATGGGATTAAAGTTTAATTCATGAAGTTATTCATAATATCAATAAGTGATACTAAAGTCTAATAACTTCTTAAATCGATAACATGCATCATTGGGTTGTCTATTGGATAGGGCAATTAGTAAAATTTATCATCGAAAATAAAGGCAAAACGCCCAAAAACGAGAAAAAAGAAAGAAAATCTTTTTGAAATTTTTGAATTTTTCTAAGAAAAGCATACGAAGTAACTGACATGTGAGCAAAAGCATGGACTAAATAAGAAATGGATAGAATATCCCACACCCCCTAACTTGAAACTTGACATTGTCCTCAATGCGAACTAAGAACCAAGTTAAAGAGAGGAAAATAACGATATTACCCAAAATTGGAGCGATCCCCATAAGAACAAGTCCAAAGAATCTACAAAACAAGTTAGTACCGAGCATAGAAAAAACAAATAACAAAAAGTTAACTAATTACACTAGACTAAGATAAAAAGAAAGAAAGAATAGAAAGCTAACTATATACAACCTACTATTTAGGCCTCACACTAACTATACACTAGAAGTCTAAATAGTTGAGGGTCCACCATAGGAACGATTTGACTTTGGAGGATAACCGGTGTACCCTCACATACAAGCATGCCTTTTGAAAAATATGAATTCCGTTTGAAAAATGGAAGGCATGTGTAAGTCATAAGAAAGGAACCAATGCCAATTAAATTTTTTGGAGGGACGGTGGGGGGTTATGATTGAACGGGTGACAAAAACATGTGGGGACCGAGAAAAGCCGAATATTCTCCCAAGGATTTTGAAATTGGAATGGGAGGTGGCGCACACAAAGGCAAAGATGCGATCACGGAAGGCAACTCGAGCAAGTAATCCTCATCGACGAAAAGTTTTAAAACATTAAATTTTGAAACTGAATCTTCGGGTACTTGAGAAGGTGTGATAATAGAGAATGAAAATGGGGGTGAAAGAAATTAAAACTCGTGAGATGAATCATCATTGCAAGAAGATTGAGTTTCGAATGAAATAATATCATTTTCAATGAAATTTTCTTCTTTGGGGCCAAAGAAGAAATCATTTCATTGCAAATAGATATTACGTCATTTTCATTCTCACTTTCAATATCTATTATGCAATGGGCAAAGTCTAGAATGGTTTGTTCCAAAGTAGGCACAAGTACCTCATTTGGTTCAAAACATTCTTCGACCTCAAAAGTCTCAGAAGAAAAATCGTCATCACACTCAAAAAGTAAATCAAAGTCATGTTCCCATGAACGATTTTCTTCCCAATAATGATTTTTAATTTTCTCATTCTCATACATAGTCAAACCGTCATCGAAAGTCATAGGTCGAGGTATGGATGCATGAAAATGGGAACTTTGAAAATTACCATCGAACTTCAACGAAAACTCATTATGATATGAAATTTGAAAACTATTGCAATTCGTTTCAAAAATTTTATTATAAGGAGGTAAAGGCCCAAAATCATTGTCATCATCATCAAAATTCCAATAACGTAAGTTTTGACTTTCGTTATACTCACCCAAAGTCATATTTGAATTTGCTATACTTTGGGATTCTAAGTATTCACCGAAAGTCACGGGTTTGCGAGAATTTTGAGAATTATAACAATGATTACCGAGAGAATTGGGATAAGACATGCTTACCCCAAAAATGGCTCGAAGTGGCGGATTCCACAAAGTAGGTGCGCGGGAAAAAATCGAGCGTTTCTAAGTGCTCAAATGTGGAAGTCCTGCAAAAAGATTAGAAAATTATACAAATAGAAAGAAAATAATATTAAATACTAAATCAAATAAAGTCTAAAACAAACAAGTCCCGGGGTACGACGCCATTTTGAATAACACGTGAAAGGTGCGAGCGTGTAAGTGCGCACGAGAAAAATTCGTTTCACTGCGATAATACAAACAAACCTAAATTATGACTACACTCAACTGGTGAGTATAGTGGTAAGTCGGGTATTGAAAGTCCACAGAGACGAGTTGTTAAAATTCATAAGATTTAATATTCCGAAATAAAAGTGTAAAAGGTGAATTACAAACTAAAAGAAAAGATGCATGAAAGGGAAATATTAATCTAGGTGAGGGTATTGAAACGAGACTAACAAAGAGAGTGAAACTATAGGTTGCATCGAATATCCATCACCCGGGTTAATTTGATAAAATGGTTACATGGGTCGACGAGTTATTACAAATTGGTCTCATTTCGATAGTTAATTAAATCAAGGATTGTCATGCCCCTTAATTCTCATAAAAGCTTAATAAGATTTTCGCGTCAACAAATATACCAAAAATTACGCGCGAAAGGTAGTAAGAACGGGACATACATGATATGCCCCGTCAAATCTCCTAGGCGTAATAACTAGGACAACGCACCCGAAATAGACCTGTAAACACTATCACCAAGCAAAGAAACATGTTAACCCGAGTGAGTTCCATTCAAACACAACCTAATTTAAATTACCTAGAAAGCATGTTAAAAACGCGATAAATGAAACGAGGTAAATTTACACTAGGAAGCATGCGAAGAAAGCACGTAAACCGAATTAGAAAGCATGTAAATTACACTACAAAGAAAGAAATAATTAAATACAACTATATTAAATGGAGAGGGTGAATGAATAGTCAACTTACAAACCCAAAAGGGTGTCAATCCAAGAATAAATGAAGAAGTACTAACCAAAATCGCCCAAACCCTAAGTTATTCTAACCTAAAAAAAAATTATATCTGTTATTACAACAAAATTGCTATTTATTGTAAGTTGGAATAAGTAAAGAAAAGAAAAGAGAAAAGAAAAGAAAAGGCAAAATATCTCCTGGAAACAGGGGATCGATCGATCGATCGACCCCTTTTGTCGATCGATCGATCATGAACAAAATATCCCATGTCTAGAATGATCGATCGATCGATCAAGCTGGGCAGAACCAAGGCAGCAGTCTGCATTATAATTCTTCCTCTTCTCCTCCTCTTTTGGTTTTATTGTTTTTCATTTCGCTGAAACTACCATAACTTCGTCATACGAACTCCGAATTGCACACCGTTCATGGACACACAAACCTAGCGAGGAGGGATACAACTTCCATGGAGATATTAGGACAGGTGCCCAAGTTGTGAAATGAATAAAATGCCCTTGAACGTGCGACTGCGTATAGAAATCAAGCAAAATGCGTTCGAACTTCACACTTAGCATCCAAATACCTATTAAAGCTCAATTAACCCCTGCAAAACATGTTAACGTAGAAATTTGAGGTTTTTTGGTTAACGAACATAAATATAGGGAATTATATACCCGAGGGGCTAAAATGCGTAGGTTCGGAGGATGAAATACGCAATATTTACGTATCATCAGACAACCTTGGCTCAACAGTTTCCTCAAGCCCAACAACCGATAGTTCATGAGGTGCAAACCCATGCGGGACCTTCCCCATGGGAGAAAATGACAGAATCTTTCTTCAAGGTTCATCCCCATAATTCCAGGGTGGTTCTGATGTAATAGTAGAAAACTAATGGAAGAAGGACACGTAGCATCATCTTCATATGGTAGACTTTAGTGAGGAATGGAAATAAATCCTTGCTACTTTAAACTGGTTGGAGAAGCCTTACACTAGTGGTAGTCGGTAACCATGCCAGAGCAGAGAGATACTATGACTATATCGAATTTTGGGGTTTTATTTGATCAAAATTATTTTCCTCCCCCAGTCCAAAGGGAGATGAGGAGGAAACTTCAATATGTAGTCCAAGGTGAACATTATGTAGCAGAGTATGAGGAGGAATTTAATCATTTGGCTAGTTTTGTACCGAATGACGTAGTTTCGGAGGAACGGAGGATCTTAAAGTTTATTGGAGGTTTGCATTGGAGAATACGTCAACATTTGCTAGGGAATCCAGCCTTACAGACATTTAGCGGTGTAATGAATGCCACATTGCTTTATTGCCAAGATCATCACTTACATGTGCAAGGAAGTAAGAAGGTTTTAGTGTCGGGGCAAACTAGTAAGCAAGAAGGCAATGGTACTGGAGGAGCACTACCCTCGTCTCAATCGTCGGGAGGAAAGCAGAAGGATAGGACACCCAATAAGGGGATTTCACCAAGAGACAACATTTTGGGGGCTATAATTTTGGTTGTAGTGATTTTAGGCACAGTCACGGTGCCCAGCAGCAGCAACAACAGGTGGGCCAGCAAGGCCAGGCAGGTCGAGTTAATAATGGGGGTCGAGGCCATCCGGGTTAAGGCTTGGGGCAGTTCCAAAATAATAGGGGTCGTCATCAGGAGAATGTGGTGGGCCATTATTTTCAATATGGGGGAAACGATTCACTTACGAAAAGCTTATCCCCAGTTATAGTTACCTCGTGTTCCACAGTATCAGCAGGCACATTTACTCCCCCCCCCCCACCACCACCTATTCTTGCTGCCCCTCCGCAACAGGGACAATTACAGTGTTCGCGTGTCTACCATATACAGGATGTTATGCTTCCTCTAGCCCCACCAGCTATCGAGGGTAAGTTTTCTATTCAGGGACATATGGGTCGTGTGTTGTTTGATATAGAAGCAACGAACTCGTTTATTTCTAGAAGTTTTTCTCAATCGATGGAGGTAATTAAATTTGTGGAAAGTACCTTTACTAGTATCGAGTCCTCTATGGGTGATGGTTCACTCATTTTCTTTGTTTGTAAAAGAGTAGAAATACATCTTGGTAATTTGTGTTTTGAGGCTGATTTACTCGTCCTAGATATGGTCGGGTATGATGTAATCCTAGGTATGGATTGGCTAGTGAAATATCGTGCGATAGTACATTGTTATGGAAAAAGTATAGTCTTTGCTATTCCGGGGCAAGAGATATTTTTAGTGGCAATGCCTCTTTCTGAAGGAGGTTCTAGAACGTATTTGTATTGAATTGTGGAGGAGACTTATCATGACATAGCCATTTCCCTAGATTCAATTTTTGTGGTGAGATATTTTGGGGATGTTTTTCAGGAGATATCAGGCTTACCACCAAGTCGGGAGATTGAGTTTGTGATTGATTTAGCACCAGGAACGCGATCGATTGCTAGGAATCCATACCGTATGGATCCTGCTGAGATGAGGGAGCTAAGAGATCAGATTAATAAGTTGTTAGAGCAAGGGTTTATTAGGTGTAGTACGTCATTGTGGGGAGCTCATGTATTGTTTGTGAAGAAGAGAGATGGTTACTTCTGGTTGTGTGTAGATTACCAGGAATTGAACAAGGTTACCATCATGAACAAATACCCACTACCTAGGGTTGATGACTTGTTCGATCAACTTAGGGGAGTGTCATACTTCTCTAAAATAGATTTGAGGACGGGTATCACTAGTTGCGGATACGAGAGCAGGACGTGTCCAAAACTGCGTTCTTAACTAGATATGGGTCTTATGAATTTTTGGCCATACCCTTTGGGCTAACCAATGCTCCTGTAGTGTTTATGGACCTTATGAATAGAGTGTTTTGAGAATTCCTGGACTAGTTTGTTGTCATATGTATTGATGACATCCTAGTTTATTCTCAGACAGAAGCTGATCACACAAAGCATTTAAGGTTGGTCCTGCAAACGTTACGGGATCATCAGTTATATGCCAAATTTGAGAAGTGTGGTTTTTGGCTATATGAAGTGCAGTTTCTAGGTCACATTTTAACAACTCAGGGTATTTCGATAGATTTGAGTAAAGTTGTTGTGGTGAGGGAATGGGGTCACCCCCCAACACCTATAGAGATTCACAGTTTTCTGGCTTTGGCTTGATATTACCGCCAATTTATTAAGTTTTTTTTTAAGATTTCTAGACCTTTGATAAATTTGACTCGAAAGGGAGTGAGGTTTATATGGGATGATTTTTGTCATCTGGATTTTGATGAGCTGAAAGATAAGTTAACTTCTGCTCCATTACTTATGTTACCGAGGTCGGGAGTGGAATATTTGGTTTTTACTGACGCATCTCTGTAAGGGTTGGGAGGTGTATTACATCAAGAACAACGGGCTATTCCTTATGCCTCTCGCAAGCTAAAGCCCCATGAGAAAAATTATCTAGTACATGATCTGGAACTTGCTGCTATGGTTTTTGCCTTGAAGATTTGGAGACATTACTTCCTGGGAGAGAAATTTAGTCTTTTCACGGACCACAAATCCTTGAAATAATTATTTTTGCAAAAAGATTTAAATATGCAACAACGTTGGCGGTTTGAGTTTGTGAAAGACTACCAATTTGATATTCATTACCACCCAGGTAAAGCTAATGTAGTGGCAGATGCACTAAGTCGAAAACCTGAGGGGGAGTTAGCTGGTATGGAAGGATAAATGGAGAGAACTTAGCCAGGAAGATGCTGTTGCAAAGACGTTTATGTCAGTATTGGTTGTTAAGCCTACGATAGTGGAAAGAGTTGTGGAAGCTCAAGGAAGTGACAAAGAGTGTCAGGACCGAATACAATAATTACTAACGGAGGGAGCGGAATCCTACTCTATAAGTTCGGAGGGTGGATTGCATTTCCATGGGAGACTTATTGTCCTGTATAAGGAAGATCTGAGGCAAGCCATAGTGACAGAATCTCATGGGTCCAGATTTGCAGTACATCCTGGTGGGGACAAAATGTACCAAGACATGCGTCGTCATTATTGGTGGGAGGGTATATGAAATGGGATATCTCATAATTCATCTCCTAATGTACTACTTGTCAGTTGGTGAAAGTATATCATCAGCAACCGACATGATTGCTACAACCCTTAGAAAAACCGGTATGGAAGTGGGAAAGCATCTCGATGGATTTTATCACGGGATTACCAATGTCACAAAGAGGTCATGATTCCATTTGGGTTATCATGGATTGCTTAACTAAGTCAACACATTTCCTACCAATACGTACATATTATAACGCGGCTCGTTATGCCCGTCTATTCATTGTCGAGATTGTCAAACTCCATGGGGTGCCTATTAATATAGTCTCCGACCGAGACAAGATCTTTGTTTCCCACTTTTGGCGAAGTTTCCAAGAAGTGTTGGGAACCGAATTGAAGTTGAATACCTCCTATCACCCTCAAACAGATGGGCAAATGGAAAGAATCAACCAAATGTTAGAGGACATGATCAGAATATGTGTACTGGACTTTAAAGGAGGTTGGGAATAATACCTTCCCTTGGTCGAATTTTCTTACAATAATTCGTACCAATTCACTATAAGTATGGAGCCCTATGAGGAATTATATGGCCAGCTGTTTATGATCACCTACTTGTTGGTTGGAAGTAGGGGATAATAAATTTTTTGGACCTGAAATAATCCAAGATATGTCTTCAAAGATTGAACTTATTCGCAACCACATCTGAATCTCTCAAGATCGTCAAAAGAGTTATGCCAATGGAAATAGAAGGCATGTGGATTTGGAAGTTGGAGATCAAGTTTTGGTATGGGTGTCGCTAATGAAGGGCATAAAATGATTTGGGAAGAAAGGTAAGCTTGCACCTCGTTATGTAGGCCATTTTCCCGTTATTGTAAGACTAGGTGCCATATCTTACCAACTCGCCTTACTGGAATGCCTACAACAGATTCATGATGTATTTCATGTTTCATCATTGCAAAAGTATAAGAGTTGTGAAGGAGCTCACTGGCACATTCCTTTAGATGATATCGAATTGCAGGCTGATATTTCATACGAGGAACAACCAGTTGCAATCTTAGATCACGGGGAGCGTACTCTAAGATCTAGAGTGTTGCCCTTGGTTCGGGTCCAATGGGGACATGACAATGCCGAGAAGTCAACATGAAAGCATGAGGACGATATGAGAGAAAAGTATCCACATCGCTTTTTATAAGGTACACCTAAATTTTGAGGGCAAAATTTCCTTATAAGGGGTGAGTATGTAATAACCCTTACTTTTGAGTAATTTATTTTATGTTAATTTACCATGTGAGGTAATTATATAAAATATTGGATAATGTAGTAAATATTATTTCAAGTGATTTAAAAGATAATATTTACTAGATTTTGCATATTTACTATTACGTGAATGTAAATAGCATCATGTTATGTTTTATTTCGTCGTTGTGCTTTAAACGACAATTATGGTTTAAAGTGATGTTGGATCATAAAATTAATTATGTTATCCTGGATGCCAATTCAGAGGGCGTGGTTAGTCCCAAAATAATTGAGATAGTCAAAATAAGTGTCATGTTGTATTTTTGGAGTTTCAGGAACTTTTGATAGGTTATAACTTAATTATGTAGTTACGAGTCATTTAAGGGTGTATTCACATTTAAAGATGGAGTGAAGTGTTAATAGAATGTTTAAGTCTTCCAACCCCCTTTTTATCCCCAATTATATGTTCCTAAACCTAGAGTGTGTGTGTGTGTGTGTGAGAGAGAGAGAGAGAGAGAGAGAGAGAGAGAGAGAGAGAGAAAGAGAGAGAAGTGTGGATAAAAGAGAGAGAAAGGAAGACAATTGAAGATTTAGGCTTTGGATTTGTTGCTACCTGAAGGAAATCCAAGACTACAACCCTAAGGCAAGTTTTTACTTGCAAATTTATGATTCCATGTCTATAAATTGTGGTGATAGTTGTGTATTTGGAAGATTTGAACAAATGTTAGGTTTTGATAAATATTTATGTTTAACCCTTTGATCTTGTTTTTTGTATGATTTAAGTTGGTCATGTGGGTTTGTTGTGGTGGAGAAATGTTGTGGTTATGTTTTTTATTGATGAAAATGAAAGAAGTGTAAGAATAAAGAATTTAGGTTTTGGGATTTAGTATTGTAGAAGAAGTGAAAATCATGGGTCTGATAGGCACGGTCGACCGCGGCCCAAAGCCCGGTCGACCGGGCCTTAGGGGGGAGGCATACTGCTTTCCTCGATAAGTATAAATTCAGAGCGAGGTCGACCGCGATCCAAGGAACGATCGATCGGGCCTTCCAAAATGAGCTTACTGCATTCCTTTTTAAGAAAAACCAAAGAGGCGAGGTCGACCGTGGTCTCATGACTGGTCGACCGGGCCCCTGTTTTTTCCCCTAAAATGCTTAATTTCCTCTAGCTTCTTTCTTTTAAGATAGTGCCTTAGGAACCTTCTTGAATGGAGTAAAACTAGAGTATTTGAGTCTAGTAGTAAAGTATTTAAGAACCTAAGTTAGAATTGAGAGTTGGGGCTTAGCTCGAGAATCAATTTACTTAGTTAAATTAGTGGAAGTTAAATGATTCTTTTTATAAATGAACTAGTCTAGGTCTAGGGTGAGTTAGAGTGAGTTACTGTGGACTTCTAGAATTGGGTTGAAGTAATATCATTCTTAGGGGCTTATCAATTTTCCGTTAAGTTTCTTAGAGGCTAATATGGAAATATATTAAATGGGTGGTTTATGAAATCTGTCATTAAACACTTATGGCCCCGGATAAAACGTAATGTATATTTTAAAATGGAATAACTTGTGAATGATAATTTGTATATACACACCTCTCTAAATTTTATCATAGGGGAAGTTATGCGCACGAGGTGAAGTCCCCTAGCTAATGAATGCAGGGTGAATATAATCATCGGCCATAGGACCGGTTATTATATATTGTGTAATTATTATTCGAAGTGAGGTAATTCCGGGTGTGGTTATGACTCACTGTCGAAGGTATATGGCCACTTCCCGACGTCACGCGATGTAGGATGCCCAGGTGGTCTTGGTGATAGTCCTTGGAAGATGATAGCTGTTTAGGGGCGCATCTAGTGGGGGAACCCGGAAGGACGGTCTTAGAATCGTTATATGATGTGATTATAACTATTCTTGTTAAAGTGGAAATCTCATTGATGGCAAAGCATTTCGTGAAATAAATTGCTTTGAAAATACTTCAAAAAGAGAAAAGGAACTGTGAAGTAAATGGTGTCAAACCGAAATGGATTCTCATTAAGTAGGATTTACCTATATTTTCCTGCACATATGAATATTGATCACTATATTTGATATTGCGCTAGGTTGTGCATTTAGATTGAGGGGTAATGATATTTATTATTATTGTAAACTTTGGAGAGCGAGTTAAGCTGATTTATGATAATTGATGTTCATAACTGTCATACTATTTATTCACATGATTACCATATCATATTAAATTGGGCCCTGACCCGTTTACATCTCCTTATTTTGCATGAATCTTATATTCTCCCAGGTGCTCGGCCGCAATGATGTTCGTATTGACTTTTCTATCCCAGTGTCCTGGAGCTGTAACACTTTGCGGATGTTATGGGATACTTGATATAGACGATTCCCTCATTTTGTATTCTAGTTATGATCGGTTACACATTCGGGCGTGTTGCCCAAGTTTTGTATTTGTATTATATAATGTGATATTGTACTTTAATACTTGGTTTAACATACTTGTAAATGTCTGTTAACTGATGGCCTATTCGGTTATTTTGATGTATATGGTTGATTATCTAATAGAATTCTTCTTTTATATCCACCTTCTTTTTAATTGGATTGTTTTAATGTTTTTCATTAAGTTACAAAAAAAAATTTGACAATCCGTTTTCTAAAATGTGGTTATCTCGTATACTTATTGTATTACAGTGCTGCTAAGAATGGACCATCTATGATTCCTGTCATTATTGGAGTAGCGGGTTGGACACCTCTTATTTTGATAAGCGGGGTATCACAATCTTGAGGAGCCTTTGGGGGTATTTGGTTGGTAACTCAAGGGCATGGAACCTGGGTATGGGATATCTGAGAATGATAGTGTTGACGGTCATATGGGTGCATAGGTATGTGCGTAGACCATAGGCTTGGAACCATGTTCGCCTCCAATATGCGTGATTTGTAAATTTTTTGTTCGTGGGAGATTCCGAACCCATTGTCCTTATTCAGTGTGAGATGTACCTGGACTTTATAGTAGAGTATAAGGGAATAGTAGCTGAGTCTAGAGGTGCCTTTTTGGTGTGTATATATATATATATATTTATACCTATAGTGATACTTGATGGGTGAAAGTATGTGTATAAGATATATAATGATGAAAATATTTGAATAACTTAAGTAAGCGAGCACTTAACGTGATTTATAAATACTTTCCAAATTGAGATAACAGTCGTGAAAATATTTAATATGGTGTTGTATGAAAAATGTGTGTCGGTATTGCGGGTAGTGACTAGAAGGATTTTGTCTATAGTCTAGGCAGATGATAGAAAAAATTAGAATGGGTTTAGATGTGCGTTAGGCGTGCACATTAGTTGAGAGGTGAGAATTTCAAGTGAGTGTTCAAAAAGCTACCATGCGCATATTATTTGCTTTACTGCAATATTTAAATACTTGCTAAAAAATTTAAATATTTTACACTCGGGCTCTAACCCGTCTCTTGCAAATCTCTTCTCTTTCATCAATTTATTTTAGGTGCCCAGCCACAGGGGCACCAAGCGTAGGAGTTCCATTCATTTGACGAGTTGTAGAAGTTGTGGAAGTTACAGGACCTCAGTAGTACACACCTCCATATTTACCAATTATTCATTTCAAGCTATTTACTTCCTTTAGGGCATGTTTCCCCTTTCTATTAGAGAATCAGATATTTATGGATTTATTTATTTACTTAGTTCAGTTGTGTTATTGTATTCAGTACTTACGATGGGAGTGTTCACTCCAACCACATTTATTATTCCAGTTATTTTCTTTCATATGAGATTGGTTTGGATGGTTAATGTTTAGTTACTCATTAATTTGATTTTATATTAATTAATAGATAAAATTTTGACATCAACCCTTTTTAAATATTAGGTGGTTAGTATTTTAATAAAAGTTTTCGATAGTGATGCATATTCTAAACCAAGTGGATATTTTGATTTAATTTAATAAAGGACTTATCACCCGGAATCTAATTAGGCAGGGTATCAAAGGTGGTATCAGAGCATCGAGTTCTAGAGTCATAGGATTGTGATACGTATTATGCTTTCAACGTTGATTTTTTATTTGATATAGAGCCCTATGTTTAGGATTGTTGATTCCTATGGTGAGATTTTGTTCTCCTGCTATAATGTATACATTAGTGAATCTTATTTGCGTCTGGATATGTTCATGTGCCGAACAATGAAGTATGACACGAGAGAGTCGTGGGGAGGATAGCAGGAGGCAGGGATTAGTTAAGGTTGTAGAGTGTTGTCGAGGATGATGATCATAGTTGATGTCACCGCAATTATGGCAGGGGAAGTTAGGACTGTAAAGACTGCTAGGGTGAAACATATGCTTTTTAAGTACCGCTATAGTAGGAAGTGGTGCCAAATTAGACTCACCCAGCATGGTTGGAATGAGATAGATTCATACGGGCCTTTGAATGGAACCATCAATGGAATTCTAGAAATACGGAGATTGTGTTTGTTAGCCAATAGAAGTTAACTATCCAAAGGCTTGGGCATATGGCGGAGAGTGGTTAACCGGAAGTGAAAAATTTGGGGTAAAATTTTTCGTGGCTCGTAGGAGCAAAGTTATAATGGTAACAGTCAACCACCACATTTAGAAGTGGAATGTTATGTCAATGGAAGGATTTAACTATGGTTTGATCGTAACTTCCTTCACCAGATGCTTAGGAAATGATGTGAACGTAGTTCTGAATTATTACAGGAGGGCCGAACAGAAGTCCATTTGTGAAAATCAACTTAATTATTGAGTGAATTTTGTACCGGATGAAGTAGGTACAATGGAGAAGAGGATTTGAAGTGCGAAATTGACTCGTAAGAACAGTTGACAACACTTAAGTGGAATTTTTCTTGGACGGTCGATGCATATAGTGACAATGTCGCGTTTGGTCAATAGAGAGGTTAATGCTTCTTTGTGTGGGGAGATAAAAGAATTTAAAATTTTAGTCGGAGAGTAAGACTAGGTGAAACAGTGTTAGTGAAGCATCACAAGGGCAAGACCCATCAGAGGACCCATTTATATGATTCGAATAGTAGAATTCTTAGCAAGTGATGGTGAATTCAGTCAGGGCTATTGAGGCTAGCAGAGTATTCCTTAGGACCAGCGAAACTAAAGGAACAATAGAGGTAGCCATCAGAGTTGAGACTACCAGAGTCTGAGAGAAGGACAACCTTAATATGGTCAGTATGGTCGAAAATATATGGATTATATATAGAAGTATTTTGTGGAGAGTAGGACCATATGCATTAGTTTTTCCCGAAGCAAGTAAAGGAACAAAAGTGTGGTGCTTTCTAAGGGAAATGATTAAAGTAGTTTTTTTTTGGACAAGCGTGTTATGTCCGGGAACCCTTTGAGCACCAAGGTGATTGGTAAGGTAGAAAATATGAATTTTGTCCTCGGAGGAGGAGGTATGTCTTATATGACTCAAATGAGTCACAGTACATTGATTTACGCTAGATTCACGTGTGAGATGAGTTTAGTGCATGTATCGATAACATTATTATTATGTGTATGATTTCCCTGGTATAGAGGGGCTATATCTGGTGCCACTGCGGATAAACGAGTGTATTGATAGTGGTATATATTTTATTCAGATTACTCATTTTAGTGACGTGTTATATGAGTATGGCTTTATCCTGGATAAGGCTTTGTAGTAATGGTTAGAATGATAGTGGGCAGTGATTACAAGGCTATCGGGGTTGCTGCTCTAGGGCAGGATATGTTAATTTGGTGATGCCTCACTTGTGAGAAGGTCGAGCCTAAATCTATATTATCTTATTGTAAGGACTTCGGAGAGTATAGTTGTCTCGAAATGTTTCACTCTGGTGTGTAGAGACTTTATTGATATGATTCAAGGTGTACTAGGTTTCCTGTCGAGCAGAGAGATTTAGCTCGTTATCATTTTTAGCACTCAGGACTTGGTGATAGGAATATGCGCATTGTTATATCACTCCTTTAGAGATGTGGGAGTTGAGATTTATATTTACATGTCCGGGGACAAGAATTTGAGAGTCCCAGTTGTGTTATAAGTTTATGAAATTTGAACACCATTAATGTAGAGTGATAGGGCATTTGGAGCGGGGGGGGGGGGGGAGATTCCTTGTTTAAAAGAAACTGCGGGAGGAAATATAGATTTTATGCCAAGAGAATGAAATTTAGGGGTACATGCTATGGACTGAGGGCCTAACAGATATCGATGATCGATAATTCTTGGTAGTAGTGTATCAAGGGAATTATTTGTTTAGATTTCACTTTGCGAGACATCCCACGCATGAAACTTAGCGTCAGGTTGGAAGTAGGTAGATATTTGGTCATTAGTCTATGAGTTCGGTACGTTGGTCATCATAGAGGTATGTAGTTATAACTGTAAGTTGGAAGTTATATTACGATATAAGGCCAGTGGAGTCGATTGTTTGGTGAGGAAGCATTGAAAATTTTGTTTATCACCAAGAGTCGAAGGGTGGTACAATGTTAAGGAGAATTTAAAATTTCAATTTATGGGGTGATTGAGAATACCCAAGTATTATAAACATGTTGTGAATGCGGGGGAAATAAAGAATTGGGTGTTATGTGTGAAGCATATGTGATGTTTACGCCAGTATGCGTGGTTTATAGGGTGTGTGGGTGCCTTGGTTAGCAGATGTCAGAATCGTTCGAGTTAAAGGAACATGTGAATGGATGTATGGAATATATGCTTGTGGGGATAACATAATGAAGTGGAAGTGGTAGAGTGGATTAAGCTTCGTGTGGACGATAATCCACACATATGTGTGAGATCAGAGTAGCACAACCATATTTGGTTGAAAAGCTGTGAGAAACCATTTAAATAGGGATATCTCTTGAGAAGAGGAAAATTTAATTATTATGGAAATTTGGAGCGAAGTCCTACCCAATCGAATGTTTAGAGTGACTGGCGCGTAAATAAAATGATGATGTTAATAAGGTATCAAGATTCCAGAAGTTCACATCTTGGCGAAAGGTGCACGGTTCGAAACTTTTAGTATGCCCCAAGGGAAGAAGGGGAGTATTAAGCACCACTTAATGTGAGATGTTATAAGTGGAAGTCTATGTTTGCGGGACATGGTGAGTAGTCTTCGAGTTCACCAATAATAGATAGAAATCGATTGGAGCAAGATGCTCAACTAGAAAATTTTGTATCGCGTTGACGATTCGAGTAATGGAAGGGGGGCAGTCAAGCTGGGAAATTTCATTAATAGGTTGCCAACCTCAAAATAAGGTCATGATTTCCTTTTAATGTGTGGAAGTTGACCAAAAAGGAAGTAATTTTTATTCTTTTGGGGTGAGTTACACTATGACATAGTGTGCCTCGGTCTTTCTTTGAAAAGAAGGATTGCGCTGGTTTGTGGTCCTGCCCAGTATTATCGTGAACCAGGATGAGATCCTTTAACCTTACCTATTATGGGATTTCAGGAAGCAGTGGAGATCACATTTTTTTTAGCAGGTCGTATCACCTATATAGCCCGAGGAGTAGGCAGAAGGTGATTAATAACTAGTGAAGCTGTATGAATGTGATTTTGGAATCACTGTGATTATTTCATTCACATGACTGATATATATGGTAAGTGAAGTATAGTACGATAATCGGGAGAAGATATTACCTAATAGTAGAGTTATGTGTAAACACTCGTACCTGTTTGCTGCGAACAAGGTATTATTGAGGTTTTGTGTGGAAAAACCATAACTGTTCTTCCTATGGTTGTTTAGAGATGAGCGGATAATAAGAAATTTTGGATTTGTCTAGAGTTAGAGTCCGATGACTAAAGTGGAATAACCATAAACGGTCTTAGGTGGTTTTCGGTTGTCATAAGAGTTACATCTCCAGGAATCGAGATTTGAAGGACTGATAAGAGTGGTCAGATGTGCATATGGTTTCTCTCAGGATGGGAGTTTTGTGCTTGGATTAATAAGGGAAGTTGGCACGTACTGATGTGCGACCTTCCAATAATATTGAGATAATTGGGCCAATGATGTATAGGCTCATCTTATTCAAATTTCGTGAGTAGGATCATAGTGTGAGGTACCGTTATTGAGATGTGACCTTATAACTGATGAAGAATGTCAGTATCAAGAGAGTTAAACAAGCTTGCTATGAAGCTCGGACTATAGTGATCGAGCCTTACTTTGATGTTGGTTTGAGTACTGGAGGATATGATGTTGTAAGATCCTCTGTCTTAGTAGCGGTTGTATCTGCATTTCGAGATGAAATTCCGTTATTAGGGCCGAAGTATGTAATACACCGTATTTTATTCTGAAAGATTTTATTTTGATTATGGGATTAGGATTAATTAATTTAAACGAAAATTTTATTTATAATTAATCGGGATTTAATTAAATAATTACTAGCGTGATGAGAGTTAGTATTTATTGGTGATAATTATGTTGAATATTACTTAGTGAGTAAAGTAATATATGATTATGAAATTATTAAAGTTTTCGTGAGCGAAAAATATGACAATTATGGAAATTAAGTCAGGACGCGCGTGTTAGTCGTGTCAGGACTAAACTAATGGAGTAAAAAGTTAAATATTTACAAGTCGCTCATATGGCCATCTCAAGTGCGTCGTTCAGTCCGTAAGGGTCGAGATAGTCAGAAAATTAGACCCGGGGATTAGTTTGGGTTTCGGGGTAGTTTTAGTCCAAACCGGCCCCCAGAAAAGGTATTTTGGTAAATTGTATTTTTTGAGTAAATTAAAGGATGAAAATTAGAGAAATAAAAATGTCTCCTACGTGGGTTAGATTAGGTTATCTGCTATGAGAAGTAGTTAGACATAGAGAGAGAAAAAAAAGAGAGAAAGAGGAAGAAAAATCTAAGGAAGAGCCACCACAATTGCACCTCTTCCACCACCGAGACCACCTTCGCGCAGATTGAGGAACAAGGGTCGTAACCATACCAACAACAACGAAGGATCAGAACATATTGCGTAAGGCAAGTGTTTAAATCTTTCTCTTTTAGCATTAAATGTGTTCATGTTAGTGTAGGTAATGAAACAACCTTGAATTGCATGTAAATTGATGAGAAATTTATGATTCAAGGTTATATTAGGGATGAATTGGCATTGAGATGAATTGTCCATGTGATTAGATGAATAACCACGAATTTATGATTATAATTGATGATTTAAATGTGATATTAGAAGGTTTAATTTGAAACTTTATGAATTGGGGTTCTATGATACTGAAATTGGGGATTTTTTATTTAAGGGTTAATTAATCATGTATAGATGCTTCTATATTTTGAAATCATCCTTTTATGTGGAAAAGTCAATTGGAATTGAATGGAGGAAGTTTAAGATAGATTATAGAGTTTTTTGGGGTTGTTTATGAGTGAAAAACGTAACAGGTGCAGGTTGGGGATGGAACTGCTCAATCTCGTTCAAATGAGATTGAGTCTGGTTCGAACGAGAACCAGTGTCGCGCGATATGTCTTTCTAACGACATGTTATCTCGTTCAAACGAGATAGCTTCTAGTTCGAATGACAGTTTCAGTTTCTGGGATATTTATTTTGTTTCAAACCCTGGGTAGCATGCTTATTTAAAGTGATGTTTAGCAGTATAATTAAGATTCAGGTTAGAACAAAATTAGTGGGTAATATAATAGGTATGAAGCTTTATGATAATTGGAGCGACGAGCTATCCCTGAGAGTTACGAGCGAGAGAGTATTCATAATCTAGTATGTGTAATGTAAGTAGTAATGAGAGATGTACGATGTACAAGTTAAATATTTGGGTTGTGTGTATACTTAATGACTTGGTAGGTTGCGTGAATGCCCATAATAATATTGATTTTGTGTATGACATACCTACCATACTTGCTATCATGGGAGTTTATGAAAAAAGGATAGACCTATCTTCAGGAGCCTTCAGGGGGATATTTGACTAGTACCTCAAGGTAATGGAACCTAGGTACTGGATATTTGAGAATGATAGTGTTAACAGTCATATGGGTGCGTAGGTATGGGCGTAGCACATAGGCTTGTAACCATGTTCACCTCCAATATGTGTGATTTGTAAATTTTTGGTTCGTGAGAGATTCCGAACCCATTGTCCTAATTCAGTGTGAGATGTACCGGGACTTGATAACAGAGTATGAGTGCACAGTAGTGTGACTCCCCGCCTAATTAAATACCACGCGATCAATCCTTTATTAAATTAAAATCAAGGTGAACAGTTGGTTCATTCTTAGCATCACTATCGCAAGATAAAATTTCCCAATTTAATCACCCTAAATAATTAAGCTATGTGTCAAAACAATTTAAAACTTTATTTCCATTTTTATTAAATTCCAATTTGAAAACCTTTTTAATAACTAACAGTTTAAGAATCACATAGGTGCTACGGATAGAAATCAACACAAAAGAGTTAATCCATCTAGATTAACCAAACAAAATTTAAACTACAAATGAAATCATCCTGACATGAGTTAATACTCAAAGAGTACAAATGCTGAAAATAAATGAACATACATCTCTTACAAATCTACACTGAATGGGAAATGGGCGACACATTCCCTAACTATGAATAACTATAATAGGAACCGAATCAATGAAGAGGTCGTCTAAAACAAAGGCCTGCAATTCCCACATAAGCTACATCGAGTCCAATCCAAAGAACCTATACATGACGCCCCTGTGGCTCGGCACCTGTAATATATACATATATATACAAGAGAGAAGAGATAACAAAAAACGGGTCAAAGCCCGATTGTAAAACAGTTTAAAATAGTTTAGAAAGTATTTAAAATTCTCACCTGCTAATGCAACAACCATGCTAGTATGCGACACTCTCTTGAGAATTATCACCTCACATCTAGTGTGCACGCCTATCGTACTATTAAACCTCAAAAGTCTCTCTAACTTATTTTCCATAAGGTTTTATCACTTGAAAATAAGGTTATGATATTCACTTTAAAAATAAATCTCTTCAGGATTTATTATGTTATTTAGGATAGCCTCGTACCGTCGTAAACTCTCCAAATACTTATAGTGAAGTTGAAAATTTATACATTACATAACTACAATTACGCACAATAGAAAGTTTTCATATAGATATTTGTATATATATTAGTTACACGCATAATATATATAATAATGGCACCCCACATAAAATCTATGGTGCTAGGTTTCCACATATAAGTATATATATACCAATCACTCATATAATATATATACTATCTGCACCCACTTAAAATCTATGGTGTTGGCATACTCTACTATCAAGTCCCTTTATCACACATATTTAGGGAAATTCTAGTTCGGAATCACTCTCGAAAGGCATTAACAAAAAAATACATACAAATGGAGGCAAAGCATAGTTCCAAGTCACTAAGAGGTCAGCACATACCCTCACGTCTCTTAGGACTGTCTGACTATCAATCAGATAGCCTGTACCAAGGAATCCTATGTTCTAGGGTACGAGTCAATATCTCTCATAAAGGTCCCATCGAGATAAGACCGTCCCGACACGAAAACCCCCATGATAGCAAGTAGCTCGAGTATGATTTTTATACAAATATAATATATGCACAATCACACAGTCATATATATACATATCCACATTTCTAAATTAGGTGTGCTCACGACCCATAATTATAATTATCCGTTATTACACATTTTACTCGATTATTTCGTATAACGTACTCGTTATTTGTATTCTCATTTATTATTCACTTCATACTCACTTCTCCTCTCTTGAAGTATTCTAAGTATAATTTCAGTAGGCATTCACTCACTTACGTCCAAGTCTAACTCCCTTACGAGTCCCGATCTTTTATTAAATATGCGCCTGATTTCTTATACACATTAATCATTCCTCGTTAACCCAAAATCTCGTCCTACACTAAAATGTTACTGAACGGGGTCTACCTAGGCCCTCCTGGTTATCACTACATCCCATTATATTCCAACAACAACAATCAAGAGTTTCCATACATCTTAATCGGATTAAACTAACGAATGAGAAATATGCAATTTTCCCGAAAGTGTTGATCGATCGAAAAAAGGGGTCGATCGATCAATGATCTGGGCTCGATCGATCGATCAAGCAGTTCTTACCCAGAAACTGCAAATTAATCCTACGAGTTTCATCTTCCAATTCCTCCAAAAACGTCATTAACAAGTCCAGAATTATCAAATAACAATACTACATGTTCTATCTACATATATATAAGGTTTCCAACGTGAAGCATGTGTAATTTCATCAACGATATCGAATTAATGGGGTAAAAATTGACAAAATCTTCAAGAACCCTAATTTTGAAAGAAATATACATTCCTCTAATTAATTCCTAGATTTTCTTGTTTCTAAACCCATAATAATTCGTGGTTAATCCTCTACATATGATGGGTATATCCAGAATATATTGAATCTCTCTATTCATGCGATGTAAAGTCTCTTAATCAACAATTTCTTTCATGGGACAAGTCCTAAACAATCCTAGACTATCGTGATTGAGACATTAACTAAAAATAAAGAAAGATAGATACTTGCCTCGGAATTTAGTTTCTGATTTGTGAAGGAAAAAGGTATGGTTGTTCTCCTCATTCCGCGACCTACGTTTTGGTGGTGGTGGCTGTGAAAACAGTTGAGTCTTTGGCCTTGAATTTCTTGAAAAGCTTGCCAACTTCTTCACTAATGGTCGTGCTTTGATTTTGTGTTTGTTAACCCTGGAAGACAACTCCTAAAGGCTGATATATCCTTAGGAAATTCATGCGTTTATTTCCCCAAAAATATAAAATGTCTAAAATACCCTCCTGGGATGTCAATTAGGCCTAAAAAATGCCCTGAGACCCAAACTAAACTCCCGGGTACACTTTTCTTACTATCTCGATCCTTTCGGACACTTTGGCACACTCAAAACGACCATACGAGCAACTTATAATTTATTCAATTTATAGAATAATAATTTAGTCCTGACACGACACAGGCGCGTCCCGACTTAAATTTCTATAATTGCCATTTTATTCACTCGTGACAATTTTAATAAAATAAATCTCATATATTACTTTACTCGTCTAGTCATATTCAACAATTTTCCGATAATTTCTAACTCACATCACGTTAGTAAATATAAAAATAAATTTCTGGATTAATATTAAATTAACATCTCAATTTAAATTTAATAAATCCCCAAATTTAAAAATCCATAAAAATACGGGGTATTACATACTTCCCCCTAATAACGAAATTTCGTCTCGAAATTCAAAAAATAAGGCCTATCTGGTAAAACACATTTTGGATACCTTAACAGTACGCAACCTATCCACATAGTAAGGCGCTCAACCACTATAGCCCCCGCCACACAGCAAGCTTGTTTAACACTCTTCATTAAAGATACTTCACATTCTGTTCCTGTCCGACAACATTCGCATAAGTCACGCATATACACTATTAATTCCCATTATTTCAATATCATTGGTAGGCCTCACCTCACTACATGACAACTACTCGAATTTATCTAAACACAAAACTCCCGTATTGAGAGGAATCATACGAACATCTGACCACTCTTGTTTGCCTAAAATAATCGTGGAATTCCACCATAGTCATCAAATTATTCTCGACCGATCCAAAGTTTTGGTTATCCGCTCACCTCTAAACATGCGCACAGGAAGAATAGTTAAGGCTTTTCCATACTAAAACTTCAATAAGCACCTCGTTCACGACAAACAGGTACGAGTGCTTCCACGGAACTCTACCATTAGGTAATATCCTCACCCAACTACCGTACTGCTCCACTTGTTAGCTATAACCATTTTGGAAACGAAATGTTCACTAAGATTCTAAAATCACCTTCACGCGGCTCCACTACATGTTAATCACCGTGCGCCTGCTCCTCGACTATGGGTGATACCTCCTACTCGAAATGATACGTTATCTCCGTTATTTCCTGAAATCCCATATCGAAGGTGGAATTCACAAATTTCATCCTGATTGAGAGAATAATACCGTGTAGGACCACGTATCGGTGCGATCCCTTCCTTTCAAAGGAAGACTGGAGCACACTAGTTAATATTGTAAATCACCCCAAAGGAATGTCAACTACTTCCTTCTTGTGCGACTTACTCCACATGTTCGGGTGAACCCTTGATCTTGCCTTGAAGATAGCAACCCATCCAAGGACTTTACCGACTTTATCGCCCTATTCCGTTACGGGAATAGTTGATAACCATAAAATTCTCTAGTTGATCCCTTTATTACAACCGATCTCTATCTATGAGTGGTGCATGCAGAGACTACTCACTATGTCCCTATCAACATCGACTTTCCTTGAAATGTCTCACATTAAGTGACACTTAATACTCCCCTTCCTTCCTTGGTGTATATCGAAAGTTTTGACCCATGCACTTTTCTCTATGATGCGCCCTTCTGGATATTTTATCCGATGCTAACATTATCACTCTTTGTATGCACAACTCGCTCTCAACATTTGACTAATTACCACTCCATCCCGAGTGTTCTCCATATAGTTAAATTCTACCCTTCTTAAGGAATACCCTTTTGTAAATGGCTTCCCATAGCCTTCCAACCAAACTTGGTGTGCTACTCTGATTGCACACGTATATATAGATCTATCATCTTTCACACGGTGCTTAATACACTCTACCACTTTTTCTTCGTTATGTTAGTCCCACAAATATATATTCCACACGTCCCTTCAACTCAGACGATTTTTAACATCAACTAACCAGGATGTCTACACACCCTATAAACTGTGCATACTAGCGTAAGCATCACATACGCTTCACACCTAATAACCAATTCTTTATTTTCCTAGTGCTCACAACATGATTGCAACACTTGGGGTACTCTCACTCACCCTAAAAATCAAAATTCTAAATCCTCCTTATCATCGTTCCACCCCTCAACTCATGGTGGTAAAACAAAACTTTTAATGCTTTCTTACCACGCAACCGGCTCCACTGGCCTTAAATTATAATTCAACTACCAACTTACAAATATAATTATCTGCTCCTATTACGACCAAGGTACTGAACTCATGGACTAATGATCAAACATCTCCCTATTTCCAACCTTACGCTAAGTTTCATGCGTGGGATGTCTCGCAAAGCGAAATCCAAACAAGGAACCCCCCCAATATACTACTACCTAGCATTGTCGGTTATCGAAATTCGTTAGGCCTTCCGTCCATAGTATGCACCCTTATTTTTTCCGTTTATTGGCAGAAAATTACATCTCCTCCCGAAATTACACTTAACGAAGAACATTTCACCAATTGCACTTTCGTACCGTATTGGTGGTGATTACATTCCGTAAACCTCTAATACATACAATCGGGATTCTCGAAATCCGCTTCCCCAATTATAGGGGTATAAATTTTAACTCCCACGTCTCTAAAGGATAGATATTACAATGCACTCTTTCTATAACCAAGTCTTGAGCTCTAAACATAATACTGAGTTAAATCTTTTCGCTCAACCGTAAACCTGATACATATTGAATCATAACAACAAAGTCCCTACACACCGGCATCGAATATCTCGAGCCCACTATCCCCTCCGAAGTCTCTAGGATAGATAATATATAAGTGCGAGTCCAACCCTCTTACAGGTGAGGCCTCGCCAGAATAAAACATGCTTCACTAATGCAACCACTCCGATAGCCTTGCAATAACTGCCCACTATCGTACTGACCATTTCTATAAAGTTGTAATCAATACCATATTATACTCGTATATCACATCACTCAAACGATTAACCTCAATAAAGTATATAACACTATTAATATACTCATTCATCCTCCGCAAATAGCACTAAGGAAAATCCCGCTACACTAGGGAAAAATATTCACATAATAATATAGTTTGTAGTTATACGCATTAAACTCGTCTCACATGCTAATCTAGAAATGAACAAAATATAATGACTCGCTCGTGTCACATAAAACACGCTTCATCCTCTAAGGATAAAACTTATACTTCTACCTTGCCAATCGTCTTGGTTTTACAAATGGTCTCCGGACGTAACATGCCTGCCCAACCAATACAAAACTACTTTAATCGTTGTCTTTTACTAGGTACCATACCCTTATCCCTTATCCCTTAACCCACTTCGGGAAAACATCAACGCGTGCAATTTCACTCTCCATAAAATACCTCTACACATAATCCACTTATCACCCGTCATACCAACCATATTAGGATTGTTCTTCTCTCGGACTTTGGTAGGCTTAATCCATGTTGGCTATCCTACTTAGCTTTGTTGGCCCTAAAGAACATGCTACTGCCTATAATGGTCCTTACTGAATTCGCCATCGCTTTGGTAAGAATCCAGCTATTCGAATCATTTAAATGGGTCCCCTGACGTGTATTCCCACCCCCTTGTGGTGCTACACTACCATTGTTGCATCTAGTCCTATTCTCGACTAACTTCTTCGATTCTTTTAGCTTCCCACACAAAGAAGCATTAACATCTCTATTGTCAAAGCACGACATTGATAACTTTTGAATCGACCATCGAGATGAATTCCATTTTTGGTTTTATTAATTATTTTACGAGTCGATCTCCCACTTGGACTCCTCTCCTCCATTTGTATCTACATCCTCCGATACAAGTTCACTAATGGATTAGATTCATATTCACAAATGGACCTCTGTCAGGTCCTCCCGTGATGAGTTCAGAACAACATTCACTTCTTAGCCTAAACATCTGATGAAGGAATATGTAGTCGAACTGTACTTAAGATTTTTCTACAGGCGTAGCGTTTAACTTCTAAAAATGGTGGTTGACTCCCGCCATTATTAATGATGCTGAGATTTAGCACCACCGGATAAGTGATAGTGAGCTCAAACAATAGCAGCCATGGCATCCATTGAGATGTATAAGTGTATAAGTATGTAGAAGGGGATGAGTATAAGAGGAAATAAGACAATGATGTATAGTGGTTCAGCCAATTTGGCCTACATCCACTGTGAGTGTGTGATCCACTAAGTATGGGCACTAACGGCCTTGGATACAATGCATATAACCCTCTCTCTCTCTCTCTACTGTGTGTACAAGCAGAGTTTTAGCTAGGGTTGAAGTTAATGGATCGATCCCCTGTAGGGTTGTAGATGACAAGTATATATAGGTCTTGGGGGTGTAGTGTACCCCCCAAGTATGCATGGTGCATGTGAATCATGATCTAGCCAATGCCCTGTTGACACCTGTAGATGCCAAATGATGACATAATATTCCCTCACGTGAGGGTGTGATTTCGTTATAACGGTCTCCTCTGTGCCATGTTAGCCTCACGCGCAATGTTCCACGCGTCTCCCAAACCACGCGCTGTGATGATGTCACCCTCGGCCTATGAGTCGAGGCCGAGGGCAAAGTTCCTTCCAGTAGTGAGTCTGATCCAATTCTGGCCTCAACTTTCGGCCCTTCGTAGGGTCATCTGGAGCCTGGTGAAGGTTCGGCCCCTCGTAGGGTCGTCTGGAGCCTGGTGAAGGGTCGGCCCCTCGTAGGATCGCCTGGAGCCTGGCGAGGGTCGGCCCCTCTGATGGGGTCATCTTGATCTTGATGAAGGGTCGGCCCCTCTGAGGGGTCGTCCATTTGGAGGTAATCTTCAGCCAGGCCGAGGATATAAACGGGTATATCAATCACCCCCCAGCCCTTAGCCATAGGTGCTGTTGAGATGGCTGAGGGATAGTGTTGTAATTGAGATGCGTGTACGATCTGTTAAGTGAGTGACACCTGGGCAGATACTCATTGTTGTTCCAGTTTCCAAGGCATGGCGGCTGTACACTTTGCATGGGGCTTTGTGCCCTAATAATACCCTTCTTGGTAAATGGGCCCACTCATTACCAAAGTATTTAAGAGATTTTCAAACTCTCTCTCTCCTTCTTCTTCTTCGCGCCCAAGCCTTCTCTCTCTAGACTTTTACTAGTTTTCATCGCCATTCCTGCAGCCTTCAATCCTTCAAGCTTAGCAGCGTTCTTGCTCTCTCTTTCAGGTAATCCCTTTCACCCAGCGCTCTCTTTTACCTTCATTTATGTTTGCTTTTTAGGCTGGTGGGGCTTTATCTTCTTCTGGTTGTCTCATAGCTTTTTCTGGTGTCTTCTCCGGCCACTGTTTATTGAATGTTCTTGAGTGTTCTTGAGTGTTCTTGAGTGAAAACCATAAATTCCCCTTTTAATTCAAAAGTCTAGTTTAGTCAATTGCAAACTCGTTTGTGGTTAAGTTCCCCAAATTTCTCCAAGTGTAGGGTCTTCCCTTTTGATGCTTAGGAGGCTTTATAGTTTAGTATCTGAATTCCCATCCTTGAGAGAGAAACTCTTTGCAGAGATCAGACGAATAGAGGAGGAGGAAGAGAGGAGACGAGGTGCCGACCCTAACTGGGTACGACCCATATTTCCCATTCCTCTTGCCACAATAAGACCATTTGAACCGTCTAAGTCTTGTGGGTCGTCCTCTCGTCTAGTCGAGACTCCTAAACTAGGTGAGATGGACGAGAGAGCATCCTCGCCAACTGGTGCTGGAACTTCTGGTAGGAGAGAGACATCCGACCTAAGCCCAGGCCGAGAGGCCGAGGGCATGGTCCCCTCCGAGGATGTCCCTGTGACAACCCTGTCTCCCCATGCCTTCCAAGTGGCCTTTCCCCAGGGCCCTCCGGCAGATGACGAGGCCGAGGGTGAGGGGACCGAGGACGAGGACGATGATACAGATGACGAGGTTGATACCTCCCATGCCTCGTCCTTTATATCCTCTGTTAGGGATCGCGACCTCCTGATATGGAGGCATGCCTATGGAGTGCCCCCAGCATAACTATGAGGGTTCCCTCTGAGTCTGAGAGGGTTTTTGATTGTGAAGAGGGAGAGGTTGAAGTTTACGAACAGATGTTCAAGGTTGGAGTCAGATTCCCTCTGCATACTGCCATCATAGATATCCTGTCTGCCCTTGGTGTTTCCCCCTCTCAACTTCCTCCCAACTCTTGGAGGACGATCCTGGGCTACATCTCCTTGTGGAAGAATGCCTTCACCGACGAGCCCTTAGCCGACCTATTCTTGGGATGCTACAACATCACCTCCTCGTCCAAACAGCCTGGCTACTATCATCTGGGGGCAAGGAGGTCTGAGAAGAAACTCCTCCATGTGGCACAAACTTCCAACCATGATTGGAAAAAGAGATTCTTCTTTATCTCCGGGGAGTGGGAGCCCACCACCGATGGTCCGAGGGTCTCCAGAAAATGGTCTAACCCCTCCATGAAGGCTAGGTCAGACCCTGGGATTAGTCTGGAGGAGAAGGACATTGTTGAATATCTGAGAGGACGAGGGAGAGAAGGTGAACTTCCAAAATTTGAAGACCTGATGAGCCCTCGGTTCCTCAAAGAAACTGGTCTGAGGGTCGGCCCTCTGACTGAACTATGTGAGTTATACTGAACATTTCCCATTCTTTTGATTTTTTCCAAGTGTTTCCTCTTTAGATCTGCATTTTTTTAACGCGTCGTCCTCTTACCAGGTCGTCCTGCAGGTACATCAGACTATCTTTGGGAAATGACTGCTCCCAGCTTATTATTAGGATTGGCCAAGAAGAAAGGAGAGGAGCCTCAGCAGGCTCCGAGGAAGACGAGGGCCGCCGGGCCGACGGTGGTGGAGCCGACCGCCGATAGCCAAAAAAGAAAGGGGCCCGAGATCCCTGTTGACCCTCGGCCGGATTCTCGGACGAGGGCCAGGGTCGAAGCCTCCAAGGGGACGGCCTCTTCATCCAGCATGGGAGCCTTCTGGTCTCAAAACCTGGCACACCTGAGGGCCGAGCCCTCATCACTTATTGCAAACTTGAGGGCAACCAAGGTCTCAATGCTCTCTGCACCCTCGGCGTCTGACTACGAGTTTTTGTCAAAGATGCCTCCTGCCAAAGTGTACGACTATGGTGTGCACGCCATTGCACAGGTATTGGTCTTGACCCATCTCTTAAATTTCATTCTTTCAATTAACTGTTTCCTCGGCCTCTTGACATGTGTTTCTTTTTACTGTGCAGTCTGTGTGCGCTTTTACCTCGGCGACAAAATGGATGGCCGAGAATCAATCAAAGTTCCATTAGGCCAAAAGGGCCATTCAACATGAGGCTGACCTGCGGACAGAGCTCGATACTGCGAGGGCTGAACTCGAGAGTGCTAGGACTGAGCATGCCAGGGTCCTAGATGAGTTAACGAGGCAGCACGACGAGGACATTAAGGCCAAGGACTTGCTGCTCAAGGAAAAGGACGAGGCCTTTACCAACATGGAGGCCAAGTACAAAGTTGACCTTGAAGCAGCCATCATGAAAGCCAAGGCCGATGCTGTTGAGGCTTACAAGGTTTCTGACGAGTTTCAGGGCTTCGGCCTTGAATATTTGGAAAGGGGAATCAGGACGGCCTGCCGATGGGTCGTCCTCAGATTTGGTGATGTTGTCTCCTCAGTCCACCCATCGATTGAGGCAGTCGGATTGGACGACCCTCTGATTGCCGAGGCCCTATCCCAGGTAGAATCCCAAGTGCAGGTTGAGGGGGTCGGCACATCTGAGGATCAGCCGGTTATGGTCATCGATGAAACCCCTCTAGTGGATGTTGAGGCTCTGCCCTTCGATATTGTCACATAGGGTGGCTGTCTATAGCCCATACCCTCTTAGTGTATTTATCATTTTTGTGCTCTCTTTTGTAAAACACTTTATAATTTGTACAATACTGGCATTTCATTAATACCATCGTCTTCTTTACTGTCTTCCATGTTTCTGCCTTTTGTATTTGTATGGTTGTGCTGTGAATCTTTGTTAATGCCACTAACCTCTCCCTCGTCTTTCTTGAGGACCAAGGTGGTGTCGTCCCCTCCATGCGTCCTCATTATAGGCCGAGGGGTCAAATTACCAAACATGGTTTTTAAATAAAGGGGTCCCTCGTCTCTCTTGAGGACAGTGGTGGGGTCGTCCCCTCCACTAACCCTCATTATAGCCGAGGGATCAACTTACCAAATTAATGGTTTTAACAAAGTCTACCCTCGTCTTCTTTGAGAACAGTGGTGGGGTCGTCCCCTCCACTGGTCCTCATTATAGTCGAGGGTTCAACTTACCAATTTAATGGTTTTAATGAAGTCTACCCTCGTCTTTTTTTAGAACAGTGGTGGGGTCGTACCCTCCACTGGTCCTTATTATAGCCGAGGGTTCAACTTAACAAATTAATGGTTTTAACAGTCTACCTTCGTCTTCTTTGAGAACAGTGGTGGGGTCGTCCCCTCCACTGATCCTCATTATAGCCGAGGGTTCAACTTACCAAAATAATGGTTTTAATGAAGTCTACCCTCGTCTTTTTTTAGAACAGTGGTGGGGTCGTCCCCTCCACTGGTCCTCATTATAGCCGAGGGTTCAACTTACCAAATTAATGATTTTAATGAAGTCTACCGTCGTCTTTTTTGAGAACCGTGGTGGGGTCGTCCCCTCCACTGGTCCTCATTATAGCCGAGGGTTCAACTTACCAAATTAATGGTTTTAACAAAGTCTACCCTCGTCTTTTTTGAGAACAGTGGTGGGGTCGTCCCCTCCACTGGTCCTCATTATAGCCGAGGGTTCAACTTACCAAATTAATGGTTTTAATAAAGTCTTCCCTCGTCTTTCTTGAGGACAATGGTGGGCTCATCCCCTCCACTGGCCCTCATTATAGCCGAGGGATCAACTTACCAAATTAATGGTTTTAATAAAGTCTTCCCTCGTCTTTCTTGAGGACAGTGGTGGGGTCGTCCCCTCCACTGGCCCTCATTATAGCCAAGGGTGGTTCTCTGTAGTTTTTTCCATGCGTACTAGAACTGATAACCACAGGTTGATGGGAAACACTCATATTTCTCATTAATTTCCAAAGTAAACTGTTGGAGCAACTCTTATTACAATTATGGTCTATCAAGACCTTACAACACTACTGATAGTATTTCTTCAAATGATCTGCATTCCAGGGGTTGGAAAAAGGTTCCCCTTCTAGGTTTTCTAGTCTATAGGTCCCAGGGACGACTTTATCAATGACCCTATATGGGCCATGCTAATTAGGATGGAGCTTGTTGGTCTTTTGCCAAGTCTTCTTGAGTACTAAGTCCCCCACTGCGATAGGCCTCTATTTCACCCTCTGATTGTAGAACCTTGCGGTCCTCTGCTGGTACGAAGCCTGCCTTATCTCAGCGTCCTCCCTCCTTTCCTCAATCAGGTCTAAGTCGAGTCTCCTCTCTTCCGCATTTTTCTGGGGGTTATACATTTGGACTCTATGCGTAGGAAACTCAATCTCGGTGGGGATGACGACTTCTGATCCATAAGCTAGCATGAATGGGGTCTCTCCGGTAGAGGTCCTCACTGTCGTCCTATATGCCCACAGCACGGTATATAACTCCTCGACCCATCTTCCTTTTGCCTCCTCAAGCCTCTTCTTGATTCCATCTAGGATTGTCCTGTTTGTAACTTCTGTTTGCCCATTGGCCTGAGGTCGACCAGGGGTGGAGAAAAATTGTTTGATACTCACCCTTTCACAGTACTTCTGTAGAGAGGCATTCTTGAACTGAGTCCCGTTATCCGAGATGAGGGTGTTGGGGAGACCATACCTGCATATAATATTTTTCCAGATGAACTGTAAGGTCTTCTGCTCGGTGATCGTCACCATCGGCTCCGCTTCCACCCATTTCAAAAAATAGTCAATGGCTACGATGAGGAATCGATAGTTATTGATGGCCCAAGGCAAGGGTCCTACTAGGTCAATTCCCCACACTGCAAATGGCCATGGGGATGTAATGGAAGTAAGAGGCTGATGGGGCTGGTGAGGGATGGTGGAAAATCTTTGACATTTGTCACATGTTTTTACATATGCCGTTGCATCTTTCCCCAAGGTCGGCCACCAGTACCCCTGGGTGATCACCCTCTTTGCTAAGGATCTTCCCCCGATGTGGCTTGAGCACGATCCTTCGTGCACATCTTGCAAAATGGAAGGGACTTCTGAGGGATGCGCACACCTAAGTAAGGGGAGAAAAAAACCCCTTTTTGTACAAGGTGTCTCCGTTGACAGTGAATTTTGCAGCCCTGTGCCTCAGCTTCTTCCTTTCTTGCCTTGCTTATGGAATCTCACCCTCTTTAATGTATCTGATCAGAGGGTCCATCCATGAAGCTTCCTGAGAAACATTTAGGGAATTGCCAAGTGTTCCCTCGGCGTCTTCAATAGTTGGCTGAAGAAAAATTTCTACTGGGACCGTCCTCCTGATGTCTGTCCTAGTTGCCGAGGCCAACCTCGCAAGGGCATCAGCACGACCATTGTCGAGCCTAGGTATCCTCTTTAATTTCACTTCTCTTAAGCCCTTCAGTAATGACCTCACCTTCTTAAGGTACCTAGCCATCCTCTCGTCCTTAGACTCGTAGGCTCCTAGTATCTGATTCACTACTAGCCTTGAATCACTATGGACCAAAATCTGGCCGACACTAAGAGACTTGGCCAAGGAGAGGCCTGCTACTAAGGCCTCATATTCAGCCTCGTTATTGGAGGCTTTGAAGCTGAACCTCAGGGAGTACTCAATATCTGTGTCGTCGGGTGCTGATACTATTAACCCAGCTCCACTCCCGCTTTCGCAAGAGGACCCGTCAACGAAGAGATTCCACACGGTGCATTCTTCTGAGAAACTTCCCTCGGAGAGGGATCCCTGTCTAAATATGTATCTTCCCTCTTCGTTTTCAGTCGCTTTCCTTCTAGCGGTGCTTTTCTCAGCCCTATCTGCGGGTGTGTCAGTGGGTCTGTCTTGTTGTGTATCTGTCTTCCCGAGGGTCTCACCCTCGGCTTCATCATCTTCCCAAGTGAACTCAGCCACGAAGTCTGCCAATGCCTGCCCCTTAATGGCCGTCCTAGGCTGATACAAAATGTCAAACTCCCCCAGATCTATAGCCCAGGCCATCAACCTGCCTGATTTTTTTGGCTTGTGTAAGACCTGCCTAAGAGGAGAGTCGGTGAGGATGACCATTGTATGGTACTGGAAGTACGGCTTCATCTTCCTTGAGGCATGGATCAAGGAGTAGGCCAACTTCTCCATCCTCGGGTATCTTTGCTCTGCCCCCTAGAGTGCCTTGCTGTTAAAATACACAGGCTTTTGTATCCCGTCTTCGTCTCTCACAATGGCTGCACTGATGGCCGACTCTGAGACGGTGAGGTACACATAAAGTCGTTCACCTTGCACGGGTCGTGACAGCAGCAAGGGAGACACACTTAGCTGGATTAAGCTTCATCTGGTATTTGTCCATCGTATTAAAGGTCCTCTCCAGGTCTGCCACATGATCCTCAGCCTTTAGACTCTTAGTCAGCATGTCATCTACGTAGACCTCCATAGACTTCCCAATTTGGTCTTCAAACATTTTATTTATGAGGCGCTGGTACGTTGCCCCCGCATTTTTTAGGCCAAAGGGCATGACCCTGTAACAGTATGTCCCCTTGTCGGTGATGAAGGTTGTCCTCTCCGAGTCTTCAGGGTTCATGAAGATCTGGTTATACCCTGAATAGGCATCCATGAAGCTCATGAGCTCATGGCCTGCGGTAGCGTCTACCATCTGGTCAATGCGGGGGAGAGGGAAGGTGTCTTTGGGACAGTGCTTGTTGAGGTCTGTGAAGTCCACGCACATTCTCCACTTCCCGTTGGCCTTTGGGACAATGACTGCATTGGACAGCCATTCAGGCTAGATGACCTCTCTGATAAATTCAGCGTCTTCTAATTTTTTGACCTCGTCCCTAATGACCTCATATTTTTCTCTGGAGTAAATTCTCCTCTTCTGCTTCACCGGCTTCGTTCCCTCTACCACATTGAGCTTGTGGCACATGATTTCAGGGTCAATCCCCGGCATATCTACATGACTCCATGTGAAGACGCTTCGCCTTCTCCTCAACAGTTTAACGAGGTCTTCCTTGATATTGGGCTTCAGAGACTTGCCGACTTGGACAGTTTTTTCCGTGTCATCCTCGTCGAGGATGATGGATTCTACCTCTTCCGCAGCCTCTCCTTTCTTCAGCTTCGTCTCATCCCTGGGGTCTAGGGTATCAATATTGTAAGTGGTCGTAGCCCTCTTGAGTGTCTCCTTTTCTTCAGCGGAGTTGTAGTAACATTCTCGCGCTGTCGTCTGGTCTCCCTGAACTTCCCCCACCCCGTAAGGGGTAGGAAATTTGATCATCTGATGGACCGTAGAGGGCACAGCTTCAAACCCCTTAAGGGCCACATGCCCCAGTATGATGTTGTAGGCCGAAAACACCTGCTCGTCCATCACAAAGAAACTGACCTTCTTGGTGAGCCATCTCGGCCACTCATCCCCCATCCTCACATCGTCCTCATATACCCCAAGGGGATGAACCTTTTCCCCACTGAACCCAATCAATGGATGATGGTAGGGGATGAGTCTAGCATGGATGAGACCCAAGGCTTTGAAGCATGGCCAAAACATCACATCTGCAGAGCTACCCCCATCTACCAAGATCCTCGGCACCTCGCATCCGTGCACCCTGGTAGTGATGACGAGAGGGTCATCATGTGGGGCTAAGAGGCCTTTGAAGTCCATTCTTGAAAATCCCACTATCAGTGTGTCTATATCAACCTTCTTCCTCTTTTTTGACTTGACCTCCAGGGAGGTTGCGTGTACCGTCTTTGTCACTGCCTTGGCCTCAGCCACATGGGCCTTCCTGTCGGCGACCTCAGACCCTCCTCCTGCAAGACCCCCGGAGATCATTCCTACTCCGAGCGAGATCATATTAAGCCTCTTGACAGGGCCGTGGTCATCTCTCGACGGGAGGTCAGGGTCGTCCTCATCATTAGAAGGGTCGTCCCCTCTTTTTTTAGGACCTTCTCTGCATGCATCGCCTCGCTTCTTTCTGGGGTCGTCCCCTCGGACCCTCTTGAAGGCACCTTTATTGACATACTTTCTGAGCTTCCCTTCCTTCAACATCTTCTCAATCTCATCTTTCAGAGCAAAGCATTTGTCCGTTACGTGGCCGTGGTCTTGGTGAAATTCACACCACAGGTTCTTATTCCTCTTGTCGGGGGCTGCCCTCAGCTTCTCAGGCCACTTCAGGGACCGGTCACTCTTTATCTCATTGAGAATCTGTTCACAGCTGACCGTCAGAGGGGTGTACCCAGCGAACTTGTCATCCGTGGACCTCTTCTTCCCCTCTTTGTTCTTCTTAGGGTATTTACTCCCACTAGCACCTCCTCTTTCGTCTTTATATTTTGCAGCCATCGCCTCTTCGGCGTTCATCACCTTTCCTGCTGTCGACAGCAGTTCAGCCATCGTCCTCGAAGGGTCTTCAGCAAGCTTCCATAACAGCTTCCCCTTTTGGAGTCCTCCAATCAGGGCTGTCATAGCTATGCTCTCCTCATAGTCTTTCATCTCCAGCTTCTCATTATTGAATCTGGCTATGTAGTCCCTCAGACTCTCATTCTTCCCCTGCTTAACATAGAGCAAGTGGGTGGTCTTCTTCTGTGGCCTCACCCCAAAGCAAAAGTTGTGGATGAATAGGTCTTCCAGCTGCTTAAAGTCTTCAATGGAATTTTTCGGAAGAGATGTGTACCAGGCATGCGCAGCCCCTGTCAGGGTACCAGAGAAGGCACGACACCTCATCTCGTCTGAGATAGAGTATATGCCTGCCGCTGACTGATACATCTCCACATGGTGGATGGGGTTGGTGCTCCCGTCATATCTTGGGGTGACCACAGGTGGCTTGAACTTCGATGGCGTGGGGAAGTTGACTATCTTCGCTACGAAGGGTGAGCCTATGGTATATCCCATCTGAAGGGGGTCTCGGATCTTCAGTATATCACCGATCTTATCCTCTAACCGATGGATTGAGTCATTCTAGGGCCTCACAAGGTCGGCCTGGACGATGTTATCCCCTGTTGCCTCTCCGACGTGGACGGAGGGTTCTGCTGCAGCAGGCCTGTGTCGGCTGTTCACTTCCCTTTGGTCGTCATCTCGTCCTCGGGGTCGGCCATCTACTGCCCCCCTCCTGGATCTCGCCGCACTTCTTGGCCTGGACAACTGTTCCCGCAGGTCATTTACTGGGCCTAGCCTCTCAAAGGTCGACCCCCTACTCAAGCGATCAAAAGTAGAGCCCCTCGGGCGATCATCAGGGTTTGGTCTCCCGCACTTTCCTCTACTGTCCTGGAGAGGTCGTACAGTATTGTTGGAGACCTCATAGGGTTCCCAGCACTCTATAGGGGCCTCCTCTCCCTCCGGATCGTCATACCTGTCCTCGGGTCAAGGGTTTCCTTGCCTCCCCAGGCATAGACGCCGGGGGTCAGCAACATCCCTACACCGCTGAGGGGGTGGCAGGTCTTTGCGTGGTGCCTGGGGTGGCCCCCTGGCCCCATGCTGTCCTGGAGCTGCTGCCGGAGTAATCATCTCAGGTGAAACCCCTGGTGCCCTTAGTATGTTCTGGCTTAGAGCTGTGAACTGCTCCTGCATCATCCGCTGGCTTGCTGCCAGAGACTTTAAGGCTGCCGCTACATCAGCCATCTCAGACTGAGGCGACGGCTGACTGGAACTAGGTCTTCCCCCCTCATCTGGCGGGGGAAGTGGTGGTGGTGGCATCTCATGTGCCATGTGCTTGAGCTATGAGAAGTTGAACTGAAGAAAAGACTGGTGAGCTTGGGAACCTTAGTGGGTATCTTTTAATGGTGAAACACCTCCTCTCAGGGGGAGTGTTGGTTCACCACCAGAGTGCCCAGTGAGGTCAAGCTGTACAAAGGAAGAGATGTCTTCTTGTTCCCACAGACGGCGCCAAACTGATGATGCTGAGATTTAGTACCACCGGATAAGTGATAGTGAGCTCAAACAGTAGCATCCATGGCAGCCATTGAGATGTATAAGTGTATAAGTATGTAGAAGGGGAAGAGTATAAGAGGAAATAAGACAATGATGTATAGTGGTTCAGCCAATTTGGCCTACATCCACTGTGAGTGTGTGATCCACTAAGTATGGGCACTAACGGCCTTGGATACAATGCACATAACCCTCTCTCTCTCTCTACTGTGTGTACAAGCAGAGTTTTAGCTAGGGTTGCAGTTAATGGATCGATCCCCAGTAGGGTTGTAGATGACAAGTATATATAGGTCTTGGGGGTGTAGTGTACCCCCCAAGTATGCATGGTGCATGTGAATCATGATCTAGCCAATCCCCTGTTGACACCTGTAGATGCCAAATGATGACATAATATTCCCTCACGTGAGGGTGTGATTTTGTTATAACGGTCTCCCCTATGCCATGTCAGTCTCATGCGCATTGTTCCACGCGTCTCCCAAACCACGCGCTGTGATGATGTCACCCTCGGCCTATGAGCCGAGGCCGAGGGCAAAGTTCCTTCCAGTAGTGAGTCTGATCGAATTCTGGCCTCGTACTGTCGACCCCTCGTAGGGTCGTCTGGAGCCTGGTGAAGGGTCGACCCCTCGTAGGGTCGTCTGGAGCCTGGTGAAGGGTCGGCCCCTCGTAGGGTGGTCTGGAGCCTGGTGAAGGGTCGGCCCCTCGTAGGATCGCCTGGAGCCTAGCGAGGGTCGGCCCCTCTGAGGGGGACGTCTTGAGCTTGATGAAGGGTCGACCCCTCTGAGGGGTCGTCCGTTTGGAGGTAATCTTCAGCCAGGCCGAGGATATAAATGGGTATATCAATTATAACTTCGTTCTGACAAGCTAAGAAAATTTTTCTCCAAATTTTCACTTTCAGTTAGCCACACTCCGTCCTATGTCTACACCTCTGGATACTTTACCTCCTTTGGCTAACACATAATTCCCGCATTTCTAGAATTCCCCCTGACAGTTCTCTACAACGTTTTGTTTGAAGTTTTCTCTGTCATACCACATTGAGTGAGTCTACTCTCGCATCTCCTTCGACCATAGCAACATTTGGGAATCATGGGTCGCTCCCTAATCGCCTTTACAGTCCTGTCTTCCCGTGCTATAATGGGGCTGACCTCGACTATGGTCACCAACCTCGAATATACTTTACGATCTCAACTAAGCCCTGCCTCCTGATGTTCGCTTAATGACCCTCGTCTAACATCTGTCATCGCTCGGCACACGCAGGGGGATGGAGTCTCATCGTAGAATTCAACAATCCTAAACATAGGGCTCTATAACAAACAAAGCAAATCTATAAGCATAACAAGTCGTACAGATCCTAAGGACACTACAACCTAATGCTCTGATACCACCGGTGACATCCCACCTAATTAAATACCGGACGATAAATCCTTTATTAAATTAAAATCAAGGTGAACAGTTGGTTCATTCTTAACATCACTGTTGCAAAATAAAATTTCCCAATTTAATCACCCTAAATAATTAAGCTAAGTGTCAAAATAATTTAAAACTTTATTTCCATTTTTATTAAATTCTAATTTGAAAACCTTTTTAATAACCAATAGTTTAAGAATCACATAGGTGCTACGGATAGCAATCAACATAAAAGAGTTAATCCATCTAGATTAACCAAATAAAATTTAAACTACAAATGAAATCATCCTGACATGAGTTAATACTCAAAGAGTACCAATGCTGAAAATAAATGAACATACATCTCAGAAAAATCTAGACTGAATGGGAAATGGGCGATACATGCCCTAACTATGAAGAACTATAACAGGAATCGAATTAATGAAGAGGTCATCTAAAACAAAGGCCTACAACTCACACATACGCTACAACGCGTCCAATCCAAAGAACCTATGCATGACGCCCCTGGGGCTGGGCACCTATAATATATACATATATACACAAGAGAGAAGAGATAACAAAAAATGGGTCAGAGCCCAATTATAAAACAGTTTAAAAATAGTTTAGCAAGTATTTAAAATGCTTACCTGCTAATGCAACAACCATGCTAGTATGCGACACTCTCTTGAGAATTATCACCTCACATCTAGTGTGCACGCCTACTGTACTACTAAACCTCAAAAGTATCTCTAACTTATTTTCCATAAGGTTTTATCACTTGAAAATAAGGTTATGATATTCACTTTAAAAATAAATCTCTTCAGGATTTATTATGTTATTTAGGATAACCCTGTACCATCGTAAAGTCTCTGAATACTTATAGTGAAGTTGAAAATTTATACATTACATAACTACTATTATGCACAGTAGAAAGTTCTCATATAGATATTCGTATATATATTAGTTACAAGCATAATATATATACTAACAGCACCCCATATAAAATCTATGGTGCAAGGTTTCCACATATAAGTATATACATATACCAATCACTCATATAATATATATATACTATCTGCACCCCACATAAAATCTAAGGTGTTGCCATAATCTGCTATCAAGTCCCTGTATCACACATATTTAGGGAAATGCTAGTTCGGAATTACTCTCGAACGGCATTAACATAAAACACAAACAAATGGCGGCGAAGCATAGTTCCAAGTCACTAAAAGGTCAGCACATACCCTCACGTCTCTTAGGACCATCTGACTATCAATCAGATATCCTGTACCAAGGAATCCTATATTCTAGGGTACGAGTCAATGTCCCCCATAAAGGCCCCATTGAGATAAGACCTTCCCGGCACGAAAACCCCATGATAGCAAGTAGCCCGAGTATGATTTTTATATATATATAATATATGCACAATCACACAGTCATATATATATATATATATATATATATATATATATATATATATATATATATACACACACACATCCACATTTCTAAATTAGGTGCACTCACGACCCATAATTATAATTATCCGTTATTACACATTTTACTCGATTGTTTCGTATAACGGACTCTTTATTTGTATTCTCATTTATTATTCACTTCATACTCACTTCTCCTCTCTTGAAGTATTCTAAGTATAATTTCAGTAGGCATTCACTCACTTACGTTCAAGTCTAACTCCCTTACGAGTCCCGATCTTTTATTAAATATGCGCCTGATTTCTTTTACACATGAATCATTCCTTGTTAACCCAAAATCTCATCCTACACTAAAATGTTACTCAACGGGGTCTACCTAAGCCCTCCTGGTTATCTCTACATCCCATTATATTCCAACAACAACAATCAAGAGTTCTCATACATCTTAATCGGATTAAACTAACGAATGAGAAATATGCAATTTTCCGGGAAGGGTCGATCGATAAAAAAAAAAGGGTTGATCGATCGATTAGTCGATCGATCAATGATCTGGGCTCGATCGATCGATCAAGCATTTCTTACCCAGAAACTGCAAATTAATCCTCAAGTTTCATCTTCCAATTCCTCCAAAAAAGTCATTTACAAGTCCAGAATTCTCAAATAACAATACTACATGTTCTATCTACATATATATAAGGTTTCCAACGTGAAACATGTGTAATTTCATCAACGATATCTAATTAATGGGCTAAAAATTGACAAAATCTTCAAGAACCCTAATTTTGAAAGAAATATACATTCCTCTAATTAATTCCCATATTTTCTTATTTCTAAACTCATAATAATTCATGGTTAATCCTCTACATATGATAGGTATATCCAGAATATATTGAATCTCTCTATTCATACGATGTAAAGTCTCTTAATCAACAATTTCTTTCACGGGACAAGTCCAAAACAATCCTAGACTATCATGATTGAGACATTAACTGAAAATAAAGCAAGATAGATACTTGCATGGGAATTTAGTTTCTGATCTGTGAAGTAAAAATCTATGGTTGTGCTCCTCGTTCCGCGATCTACGTTTTGGTGGTGGCGGCGGTGAAAACGGTTGAGTCTTTGGCCTTGAATTTCTTGAAAAGCTTGTCAACATCTTCTCTAATGGCCGTCCTTTGATTTTGTGTTTGTTAACCCTAGAAGACAACTCCTAAAGGCTGATATATCCTTAGGAAATTCGTGGGTTTAATTCTCCAAAAATATAAAATGTCTAAAATACCCTCCTGGGATGTCAATTAGGCCTAAAAAATGCCCTGAGACCAAACTAAACCCCCGAGTACACTTTTCTGACTATCTTGACCCTTCCGGACACTTTGGCGCACTCAAAATGACCATACGAGTAACTTATAATTTATTTACTTTATATAATAATAATAATTTAGTCCTGACACGACATAGGCGCGTCCCGACTTAAATTTCCATAATTGTCATTTTATTCACTCGTGACAATTTTAATAAAATAAATATCATATATTACTTTACTCATCTAGTCATATTCAACATTTTCCAATAATTACTAACTCACATCACGTTAGTAAATATACAAATAAATTTTCGGATTTATATTAAATTAACATCTCAATTTAAATTTAATAAATCCCCACATTTCAAAAGCCATAAAAATACGGGGTATCACAAGTTGCTGAGTCTAGAGCTTCCTTTTTAGTATATATATATATATATATATATATATATATATATATATATATATATATATATATATATATATATATATATATATATATATATATATATATTTATACCTATAGTTATACTAGATGTGTGAAAGTATGTGGATAAGATATGTAATAATGAAAATCTCGGAATAACTTAAGTAAGCGAGCACTTAACGTGACTATAAATATTTCCCAAATTGAGATAAAAGCCGTGAAAACTTTTAATATGGTGTTGTATGGAAAATGTAGGTTGGTATTACGGGTAGTGACTAGAACGATTTTGTCTATAGTCTAGCTAGATGATAGAATAATTAGAATGGGTTAAGAGGTGCGTTAGGCGTGCACATTAGTTGAGATGTGAGAATCTCAAGTAAGTGTTCGAAAAGCTAACATGCGCATACTATTTTCTTTACTGCAGTATTAAAATACTTACTAAAAAATTTAAATATTTTACACTCAGGCTCTAATCGGTCTCTTGCAAATCTCCTCTTTGTCAAATTATTTTAGGTGCTCAGCCACAGGGGCACCAAGCATAGGAGTTCCATTCAATTCACGTGACGTAGCTGTTATGGAAGTTACAAGAGCTCGGTAGTAAGCGCCTCCATATTTACCAATTCTTTATTCCAAGCTATTTACTTCCTTTAGGGCATGTTGCCCCTTTTTATTAGACAATCAGATATTTATTTATTTATTTATTTCCTTAGTTTAGTTGTTGGATTATTTCGGTTGGATTATTGTATTCGGTACTTAGGCTAGGAGTGTTTACTCCAGCCAAATTTATTATCCCAGATATTTTGTTTCATATGAGATTGGTTTGGATGGCCAATGTTTATTTACTCGTTAATTTGGTTTTATGTTAATTAAAAGATAAAATTTTGACATCAACCCTTTTTAAATATTAGGTGGGTAGTATTTTAGTAAAAAACAATCGATTGTGATTCATGTTCTGAACCAGATGGATATTCTGATTTAATTTAATAAAGGACTGATCACTTGATATTTAATTAGGTAGGTTGTCACAAGCGTGCCCCGACAGAATCTGGGTTTAGTTGTTTGTTCCATATTCAGCCAGTAACTTGGAGTTTTATCTCTTTTTTATCACCACCGGAAAAAAAAGGTCATATTTCTTTGGATAATAAGACCGACGTGGCTTTATGCGCTAGTTTGTATATGTAACAAAGATAATTGAATGAATCTTTGAAATCATTTGCGAATTTGGGTATGAAAGATATATCATTGATCATTTGGATAAATGAATCAATCGAAGGAATTTTAGAGGTCCTTTTTTTTCATTTTTGGGGAAAGATTTGAAGTTGAAAAGAGGTATCTATGGGTTTTAGATTTGAAGAGGCTATGAAGGATGGGATGCATCCTTTGGAGAGGCTGTTCAACCGTTTTAGTTTTCTTGCATGTGGTTTTGTTTTTGAGGGGAACTCTGGAGACATTTGAGTATATGTATTTAAACGGATGAACCGTTTGAGTGACTTTATATAATTATTAGTCTCTATACATGTAAATTTAGGAGACTTTGAAATGATTTTAAGCTACAGTTTTATATTTATAGATAGATTAATGGGATAATATGTCAACACATTTAATGGTAAAATCGCAAGTATGCCATAACATACACTAAAGTAGAAAACAAGTTTAATATTTGCAAAGTTGATTTGCAAATGTTTTAAAACACTTTCAAATGGCATTTGGAAATTTCTGCATTGCAAAAATTTTGTAACGGTTAAAAATCGCTCGAAAATGGTATTTATGATGGTTTATTGGGAACGAATGCCCGAATTGAATAACCACTTCAAAAAATGTTATGATGATTTTGAACCATTATAAGCATAAATTTTGCAACGGTTTTAAACTATTGCAAATTTATTATTTGGAACGGTTCAAAAACCTTTTCAATATTCAGTAAGCATTTTTGTTTTGCAACGGCTATGAAAACTTACTAATGAAAAAATATATATATTAACTTTTTGTAACAGTTCATAATACTTATAAAAAATAATATGTAAAAAAAATATTCCTTTTGTAAGTGTTATGAACCATTATATAAATTTAAATATAAAAGAAAAAAATTATCCAAAAAATGCCACCACCCTCACATATAGTAAAAAAATAAAAATTTCCAAAAACATAACAATTTTATCTGAAATGTTATAGTTGTTATAATGGCAAATTTTCATTCGAGTCAATTGGTAGTATTAGCTTAATTTCAAACAATTTGAGTCATAGGATAGATGTTCATGTTTTATCCTTCAAGCCTATGACGTTAGAAGAGTTGAAGATGTGCGGCCAAGAATTTAAAGTTTTAGCATTGTTGGCTTTCAAGTGCCATGCTTCACGTCATCAACAGTTCATCGTTTCCAAAGTCTGTAAAAGGTGTGAATGTATTTATTATATACGTAGAGCCTTAGAAATTTTATTTTGGGTGTATTTTTAATAAAATAATTTTAACGACTTAAGTTTTTCTCAAAAAAATCATTTTAGAACTTATCACAAAATCTTTGGGCTTAAAAATTGAATTTAGGATTTTCTGCAAAGTCGTTTAAACGAAACTGGGATCTCATTCAAACGAGATGCCCAAGTCGTTCGAACGAACATCAAACGAGGTTACAAGGACTTTTTACCAAAATACTTTGTTTTCTCGTTCGAAGTTTCGTTTAAACATCCTCAATCGAACGAGTTTATCTAACGATTTTTTGGCCTTATTTTTCTTCTATTTTCTCATTCGAACAGTGTCGTTCGAACGACAACAGAAAGTCATTTGAATGATTTGGGCAAGAAATTGAAAATTTTGGTAGTTTTCTTTTTTAACCACCTTTCCCCACTACTTTTTTCACTAACTTTTACCAGCTTTACTTAGTGCGCGAATATCACTTTTGTATGTAACCTTTGTGAGATTTTCTAAGTGATAGAGAGAAAAAATTATTTATCAAAAAGTTCTTTTTTGTGTTCTTGAACTTTCATGAATTAATTCATTCAAGACACAAATATACACCCCCACGTTTTAGTTTAATCCAAGTCCCTTCTTGTATATATCTTTGCTCGGAGATGTTCTGGCACCGGGTTACTTTTCTCATCACATAAAAGATATGTTTCCACGGAGGAGTCCGTTTGTTTAAAGCATTGCGTTTTACAATGGTGGATATGCCATTGTTTGTATTCGATGGTAGTTGTGCCCCATCGGCGGATTCCGAGACTGTGGTGGAGTCCATAGTTGTCTATTAGGCGGAGGTTGATGCAAGAAGAAACATCGAGGCTTGGATGGAGTCAAATCATTTGTTGTAAGTCTTTTTTCTTGTATTTGTAAACACACCATACTTAGTGGACTTGTAGACAGGATCGTCCGAGATTTTTTCCGTTGTGGGTTTTCCTCGTACATCGCAACGTAGTGTGTTTGTGATTTATTTTATCTTGGAAAATATCACTTAGATGCATTCTAGGTTAATCAAAATAAATTTTTTGTTTAAATATCAAGTTTGTTTAAATTGGTGCTAGTTTAATTTTGGGTAATGTTTAAGTTGATTTAATTAAAGTCAATTTAATTTAGTTTGGCAAAAATGCATGTTTAGTTTGTGTTGCATAATTTCTACCTTGAATTGAATTAATGTTTGTTTAAGTGGAAATTAATGTGTTGGTGTAGTTTAATTTCACTTGGTTTAATTTTAATTTAATGAAATTAAAATTTGAAGTATTTAATTGTTAAGTTTTAAAAAGAAATTTAAATTTGGAATATAATTGAACCATCTAATAATTTGTAGTTTAAAATTTGGGGGCATTCGCCTCTATCAAATGGTATCAGAGCGAGAGCGTTAATCTATTGCGTTAAGATCCTTAATTTTGATTAGTTTAAAAATGGAAATTTCACCATTTTCAAAATTTCCTATTTTTAATGGTTCAAATTACACTTATTGGAAAGCGCGAATGAAATCGGTACTTAAGTCCTTAGATGAGAGGGTTTGACAATCCGTGTACCTAAACCCGTAGAGATATGGAGTGAGAATGAACTTAAATTAGCAAATTATAATTTTCATTATTTGAATGCTCTTTTTAGTGAGGTCACACCGAATGAATTTTGACGTATCGTGACGTGTGAACCTGCTAAGGAGGTTTGGGATATTTTACAACTCACTTATAAAGGAACTAGTGGCGTGAAATCTTCAAAACTCCAAAACCTCACCACTCAATTTGAAACCATTAAAATGCTTAAAAGTGAGACTTTTAATGAATTCTATACTAGTCTTTCTGTTATCGTTAATTCATCTTTTAACTTAGGAGAAAAAATACCCGACAACCATGTAGTAAAGAAAATTTTGAGGTCCTTACCCGATAGGTTTATTTCAAAAGTGACTGTGTTAAATTCTTTATCCACTTTTGCCTCTACGAAACCTGAAGAGCTCGTACATGACTTACAAACCTATGAACTTGACATGTTTACATCCAAGGAAGAGAAGAAGAAAGATAAGGGCATCACTTTAAAAGCCCGAAAGGAGGAAAAATAAGTTTCAGATGATGAGAGTGACATCGATTTCAATAAGATGGCTATGTTTGCTAGGAAGTTTAGAAAATTTCTTATGTTTAATAAAGACAATCTTAAAAAGGATTTTAATAAATTTGATAAGTTTAAGTATTACAAAGATGAGAAATTCCCAACAAGGTATAATGAAGATCTTAATAGGGACGAGTCGAATAGATGTTATGGTTGTGAGGGTTATGGCCATAGGGCTAGAGAATGTCCCACTAAACTAAGGAAGGAGAGCAAATAACCAATTTCATATAATGCCACCCTCAGTGATAGTGATAAGGAAGAGGGACCCAATTCCCACATTTAGCACAACTTTACCGCGTTCATGGAAAGTCATATGAGCATTGCTAGTGAATATTCCCATGAAGACATTCCTTCACATGACACTTCCAAGGCCATTATTAGTTAATCACGGTTCGGATAAGGGAAAACTCCAGAGATTGCTTCGAAGTAAGATCCTTGCGTTGACCCTTTCCTGAACCAGAACCGGGGGAGGGTGAGAGGAAAAGGGGATCAAAATGTCCCATCAATAAAGTGAGGGCTTTCCGGACCTTCCCCACCCCCCCTTTCCATTCTTCCTCCCCCCCTTTCAAAAAAAAGAAGCCCCGCTCCCTAAGGGGCCCCTCTCTGATAAGGAAGGAAACGAAAGAATCTCCATTTTTTTTTCTGGAGAGTCGTTAATGAGAATGGGTCCATTTGGACTCAATGGGTTCATTTTAGATATCTCAGGAGACATTCTATTGGGGTGGCTAATATTCCATCCGACTGCTCTTAGTCTTGGAGGAGTGTCGGTAAGGGAAGATGTGGCTAATGCTATCAAGTGCCAGATTTGTAATGGCGAAAGCACGAAGCTGTGGCATTGTCGTGTTTGATAATAATGAGAGTGTGGAGTAGAAAGTGAGAGTGAAAAAGAATAAAAGAATGAAAAAGAGGTGGATGTGAGTGAACTTCAAGTAGGATTTCAAGATTTGTATGCCGAATCGATTAAATTAAAAAGGGACAACTTGAAGTTAGAAGCTTGTTGTAACAACCCGCCCTTTTGGAGACAATTAAATTCCGTAATTAAAAATAAATTGGAATTTGGGGAATTTTCCTAAATAATAATTTTTGAGATTTTCAAGGATTAAATGAGCTTCGAAGGATGTTGTGATTATTTTTGGGACTGTATAGGTCGAAATATTTTAATTATATGTCGCCGTGGAGCAAAGCGACACGAGGTAAGATTTTTAATTGGAAAACCCGCATTTATTTATTTTGGATTGGAATAGTGATTTGCGGTCAAGTACCTCGGATGGAAATTTTGACTGCGCCATGATTCTCGAAATGTCCGAGATAGTCGAAAAAGAGTGTCCGATAGTCGAAAATGAGTTTCGGGTAATTTTAGAGGTAAAAGTAACTCGTAATTGAGTAAACGAGTCGTTTTTTGGTTTTAAGGGGTTAAACCCTTTTCTTTCTATATAAAGAGAGGGAGAGGGAGAAAAAGAGAAAGAAATAAGAGAAAAGAGAGAGAAGAGAGAGAGGAAGAAGAAAAGAGGAAGAAAAGGGGAGATTCCGGCCTACCTCCGCGGGATTCGGCTCGAGGTCGTCGGATTATATACACGAGGCAATTGTTTACTTGCTTTATTTATCTTTTTGCATAAATATCTCATACCGTAGTTTGGTATAAACAAACCCTAAAGGTTTTGGGGTGGGTTATCATGGATAAAATGGGTTTTTGGGAGTTAAAACAATTAAACCCCAATAATATTTTAATTTTGTGGAACTTAGGTTTTAACCTAAATTAATTGGTGGTTTTGGGTTCTAGGATGTTTAGAACCCTTAATATATGTGTATTTGTAGTTGGTTGAGGTTGTAGGACATTGGGTGAGGCGACAAAAGCTTGGGAGAAACTCTAATGGCCGAAATCGTCTCGGAGAAGATGATGAATAGTAACCCGTCACTTTAGGGGGCCTTTTTGGCCAGGAAAAGAATTGATTTAGATTTCGGCCAAAATACAAAAGTTGTAGATCTTTTCGATACGGTCGCGTGGGTGCTGACCGCGTATTTTTTTTATTTTTCTACGATTTGATATGATTTTTACAAGATGATAGCTCCAGGTTGAAATTTCCAACTCGGAAATCAAATCGAAAATTGGAAAAATTACGACTAGAATTAATCGTGTAGATGTGTACGATTATTTGTGGTGTAGTTTAGAAACCCCGTTAATAAATTTGGGTGGTTGGATTAAGGAATTGAGGAATTTTAATTTGGGAGACCTGGTGTGACCGGTCGACCGCGCCCCTAAGGCCGATCGACCGCGTCAAGGAGAAAGGGCCTACTGGTTTGTTTCGTAGGCTTATTTGTAACCCGCGGTCGACCGGGGGTCTAGGACCGGTCGACCGGTGCCCTATTTTCAGTCCAAGATTTTGGATATTAGGATTATTTCTCCTTTTTGAGCTTAACGTTTAAGGGCCTTCCAAATTAGAGATTATGGAGGGTTATATCCTAAAGGACTTGCGGAATTGGGAATATATATATATGTGTATATTCACTTAGAGTGAATTAGTATAATTGGAGATATCCAAATGAATCCGTAGATGGGATTTTGGTATATATTACTTATTAAAGTAAGAATATACTTTGGGTTTAGTATTATGCATATATGAATGCATGATTATGATTCGTTGAGAGAATCTTTGAGATTATTGGTCATCGATAAATGGTTTGGCAAATATGGCCATTTTTATATATTCAGGTAGGAATATATGGTGTGTATATATATATATATATATATATATATATATATATATACTATGTGATTAAAGTATATATATGAATTAAGAGAAATGACTTTTGAAAATGTAAATATAAATGTTTTCAAAAAGGAAAGATAAATGATTTTCTTAATTAATAAAATATGGATACACACCTCTCTAAATTGCTATCATAAGGGAAGTTGCGTGCGTATGGTGAATCCCCCTGACAAATTAACGCGGGGTGGATATAGTCCTATAGGCCATATGAGCGTTTGTCCTATCCGAGTGTGGATATAGTCCTATCCGAGTGTGGTCTTGACTATCCCGCATGCATATGGCCGCTTCCCGACGTCTTGCGATGTAGGATCCCAGGTTGTCTTGATGATAGGCCCTGGAAGATGATAGCCATTTAGGGGCACGCACAGTGGAGAAATCCGGACGGACGGTCTTAGAACGCGTTATATATTAAAGCAATTCATGATAATGGATTGACTTTAATTACATTTCCTGGATATGGGAAGGGAAATGGGATAAAGGTTTAGCTTCGGTAACACTCCCGGATGGAAGAAGGGATGTGGAAGCATATGATACGATCAAAGCATTTTTATGATAATGAAAATGGCTTTGAATACATTTCCTGAGTATAAAAAGGGAAATGGGATGATATAAAACGGAAAAGCATTTTTATGATAATAAAATTGGCTTTTAAAAGTATATGATTTGTTAAAGCAATTCATGATAATGAATTGGCTTTTATATTTACATTTCCTGAGTATAAAAAGGGAAATGGAAAGTTTTGAGAAAAATGAAAGTATTGATAAATACTTGATATATGAATCCTCAGTCCGGGAGATAGATCCGGATGATTATGGAATTATGTATATATAAATAGATGAATCGAGTACCGAGGGTCTAATGGATCCCGATGATCGACCTTGCCGCATAGTAGTGTATCGGGGGGGGGGGGGTTCCTTGTTTGGATTTCGCTTTGCGAGACACCCCACGCATGAATATGGCAATGTGTTGAGACTGGGGAGAAGTTTAATACTTAGTGCTCTAATATTATAAATGCTTATGGTATATATTTATATATATATCTTTCTGTACTGAGGGACTGGCGGATCTCGACGATCGACTGTGTCGCGTTGTAGTGTATCGAGGGGAGTTCCTTGTTTGGATTTCGCTTTGCGAGACTCCCCACGTATGAACATGGCATAGCGTTGAGACTGGGGTGAAGTTTAGCCCTTAGTACATTTCTTGGACTATCTAGGATTGATAGTGGGTTGGTGATAGACTAGTTTAGCAGGATAGCTTGACTAGGATGTTTAGAGGGATGCGTTAGGAGTGCAATATTAGTGGAGAGGTGAGGGGTATCTCATGGGAGTGCGATACCAAATTTAAATATGAGATAAAACCTTTTTCTAAAAAATAAGGCATTTATGCACTTGCAAAATATTTTTAAAACTCGGGCTCTGACCCGTTTATCTATTTTTCCTTTCTTCCTATATATATATATATATATATGTGTGTGTGTGTGTGTGTGTGTGTGTGTGTGTGTCTAGACACAGGGATGCCCGGATTGCACTTCTTTCGAGTCAGACGTCAGCTGCAGCAGCTGTGGATGCGTGCAGGTTTTTGATAGCCGCTTCCATTCTTGAAATATAGATAGGAGGTATTGTATAAACATTCGAGCCAATGGCTCAATTGCATTTAGTTATTCTTTCAGTACAACATTCGATATGGTTGTATATTTTGACCGAGTGTTCGGTTATTTCAGTTCATTTCAGTTTTATTTAAGCATTAATTTGTGGATGTTTTATTTATTGTTGTTAAAAAGAGTAGTAAAGTTAAAATTTTGACACCGGCCTAATAGGTTATTAGTAATTAAATGGATTTTCGACAGTGACGCTAAGAATGATCCATATGAGACTCCTGTCTTAATTTAATATTGGAGTGATCGCCCGGTATCTTATTAGGCGGGGTGTTACACTTGTTTGAGAGAACGTGTCAAGGTTAATAATGAGAGTGCTTTAATGGAAGACCTTATGATACGTGAGAGTGCTCTTCATGAGAATCATGAGTATGCAGAAGGTGGAAGAGATAGCCTTAGAGGTTTAATGGAGGCTATGAAGAAAGATCTTCTTGGATTAGAAGAGAGTATGTGTTTTCTTGAGTCGCGTATTTTAGAGTTGGAAGAGAAATTAAAAGTCTCAAGTCGAGTCAAATTTGATTTGGAATGTAGATCCAAAATTAGATAAAATACTTGGAACCATCCAAATTAAAAATGACTTGTGTGGTATTGGCTTTGATACTCAAAATGATTCAACTAATAAATCTAGAACCATAAGTATGAGAGAATCTACTAGGAACACTTTCAAAGGTCAATCCTTAGGTACTATTTTTATCCGGGTCTTTGCTTGTACACATTGTGGTAAAAAAGGTCATCTCAGAAAATTTTGTTTTGATCTTAAAAAGGATTCTAGGAAGTCCTATGGTAGAGTGACTAAAATTCCCAAATCCCGAGAGTATCACACTTCACTTGTTTGGGTTAGGAGATCCGATTTGGCGGCTTTAGAAGATAGATTTTTTATTCTCATTTGCTTGCACTTGATACCTCCCTTGTTAAATCTAAAGGTTGAATGTTTTAAGTTTTGTTTTCATACACTAGATTTTGTGCATCATGATATATTCTTGCTAGTTGTATGTTTGTTTGTCATTTGCTAGTTTTTGCTTCATCATATATGTCTTGCTAGAATTATAAGTTGTTTATCTTTTGTATTTTTTTCTTTATTTTTTTTGGTATTAAATGAAAAATAAAAATATATTTTTCTTTTCTTTTGAGCTTAATTTTTTTAGTGTTTAGTTAAAATATTTGAAAAACTCAAAAGGATTTGTTTGTGTGTATTTTGGTTTTACACATTTTATATGGCATATACTTGTGTTTGAATCCTATATCTCGTTCTTCTTGCATGTGGCTAAAACTTTTTGGTTAAGATTTTCAATCCTTAAAGTGTTCTTTATCTTGCTTGCATGGAGTAGTTTGATTTTGTATTAATTAATGGATTCTATTTTTATATGCCTCGATTCACACATGCACGAGCTCATTTGAAATATAACTTCACATATAATTTTTAGCTAAGTAAGATGTTCTCCTATCAATTTAGTTATCTACATGTTGCTATAACTATGGAGGATGTTCATGTAAGAACTTTTTCCTGAATTTAAAAAAAAATAGAAAACTATTTATCTGGTGTAGTTGTTAATCAATGGAATCGGGCTGTGAAAGACAAAATTACTTTGCGTAAAAAGTCACCAATGAAATTTGGCCTTAAAAAATGTGGCCTAAAAATAGTAGCTAAGACCTTCATTGTTTAGTTGGTATGTTCATAAAGAAAAGAAAAGGAAAAAGAAAACTCATGAGGAAGTTTTGTTAGATATATCAACGGGTTTGCACAATGACTTTGTATCCTAGTTAAACTATTTTTTAATGACTTTATTAGTTTGTAGAATCATCAAAATTCTAGGCTTGTGTGCATTGTGTATGTTTATTCCGTGAATTCACTTTATCTTGTCACATGCAGCTATATTTAAGTTTGATAAAGTTTTGCAATCAAATGAGAACTCTGTGAACATGTTTAGGTGATTGGGTGTATATTCCTTTAATCTCTAGTTCACACCCCTTCACTTCCGTTTACCACATGTATTTAGACACATTTTTTCCATATGAGTGTGGAAAGCTTAATGTATTTTGTGTCATGTGTGGTGTTTATACCTATGTATATGTGCGTGTGCATTATTGATAAATATTTATGTAAATATATATGTGGTATTTTTGTTTTGAGTCTTTGACATGCTTGATAGTCCATATGTGCTTTTAATTCAAAATTGGTATCTAACTTGTTGTGAATTTTTTGTTGATATCCCGTGCTTATCATAATACATGTTAATGGTGTCTTTTTCTCTCGCGTCATTGAAAAATCCATCCCCGAGGGAGGGAAACATTTCTTGAGATGCGCCCATGAAACAATCTCCATATGCACACATAAACATACTCTGATTTCATGCAAGTTTTTCTAATAACATGTATATAATCAAATCAAGAAAAACTTTATTATCTAACTCATCAGATTTTAATACATGCTGAAATTAAAATCAATTAAATCTGATTTATTCAAAAGTTAAATTAATAACAATCTAATTTATTACGTTACAATCCAATATGTCTCATATGAAGAATTATTCTAATTCAAGAAATTAAATCATGTAAAAATTTTAATTCTAAATCATACATAGATTAAGATGAGGATAAGAAGAATAACAAGTACGATTTTTTAATGTGGTAAAAACCCAAACTAGGGAAAACATCCACGACTCCCTCTACGGAGTAAAATAAAAATTTCACTAAAAAGAATTATCGGTTATAAGCTATATAACAAACTAAACACACAAACAGACCTATACAAGTTTAGTAATGTACCCACTAGTATCCTTCTAACTTCTTTGTAGTTCTGATTGTTGTAGTTGTTCTCTCAACTTCGTAACTCCGTTCTTCTTGTTTAGCAAATTCCAACTCAGTCAAAACTGATCTCTCAACAACATACTAGTTGTGCAATATGTGTAAGTGAATATGTTCTAAATGCAACAATGCAAGAACTTAATTCAAGTCTCAAGTATATAAGTTTTATTCAAAAATATATTTGTAATCAAGAAAATAAGTTTTCAATAAAAACTTAAGAAAAATTCATTTTCAATTAACAACCAATTAAGTTTTCTACAAAAACATACAAAATAAGTTTTCAATCAAAAAAATCTTATAAATATTCTTTATAAGAAATACATACAACACTTATCATGAACACACAACAAGATTATTCAATCATTTAAGAAATATGTGTTCTCAATCTCTCAAAAAATATAACATTCAATTTTACGAGGAAAGTGTTTTACAAATAATTTCACAAATATGAGAAAACAGATCTTTAAAAAGATTTTCAATAAACATGTAAGATCCGGAGAAATTCTGATTTAAACAACATATAGCATCTAACATAAAATCAGAATATTTAGATCATAAAAATATTCAATAAAATTCGGATCTAAAAATCTAAGAAATTCTAGTTTTTGTAAAAAATTATTTCAGCATGAAAGCACTTAAATTCACTCTACAATAACACAATATTTCAATCTCTAACATATGAGATGATCTGCAAGATCATTGAGAATTAAAAACAAAAACAGAATATAGATGAAGTAGAATGAAGACAATGTGTGTAAAATAATACTTTCTTCTCTCTTAGATATTCTATCTCTAATTCTCTATATTTTTCTCTCTACAAAATCTAACCCTCTTGTGTTTCTCACTATAGAAAATATAATCTTAAAAAGTCTCTCAAAAAATCTAACTCCAATAAACTCTTCAATGAGGTTTATATAGGTGAGAAAATAATATTCTAGAAACTTTTAAATCAAGGGTTCAGATTAAAATTTATAACCTAGGGTTGAGATTAATTCGAGTTAAAACATATTTTAACAACTTAACAAATTCAGTCTTAACAAGTTTGTTATAAAAACCATTATAAGGAAAACCTAAAACCATACAAGATATGAACAATAGTGGTATAGGGTTTTATTGTAACAAACTCTCAATGGATCTAATACAGCTGGCATCTCTCCTAATAACCAACGGTTAAAACAGGTATTGACCTGCCAAAGTCCTACTCGTTCACAGTTGATACTATTGGACAATTTTTAGCCCTGACGGTTGAAACTATTAACCTCTAAAACCTAAAGTAAGAAGTAAAGGATCCATAGCGGACGGACAAAACAATTAGCTTGACATCTATGGCCTGTGGCCGAAAGTTATAGCGCAGGTCTAGAGCTGGTCAAATCTCAATCGAAATGTAAACAGGTAAATCCCATCTCTAACCGCTAATAAGGCAAGGCTTGGTTTGAGGTTATACCGAAATGACATGTAGGTACAGTAACTGATAAGAGGAGGACGAAATAGTAAGGTCAAGTCTAGTCCTTCCTAAGGTTTTAAAAAATAAACCTAAAAGAAATACCTATGGACAAACCTAGAAGGTCTAAACCATGGACTTTCCTATTCGGTTAACATCTGCTATGTAAAGGAGAAACCCATTTGGTTCAAATCAATTAATGGGAATCTGAAGGTTATAAGGCAACCTGCAACAGTGTACCTATAAGATATTAGTACTAGAGTTTTAAAGACTAAAACTCCCCAAGGCCGAAGGTTATAGAAGTAATAGTTGGCTTTTATGACAAGTCAAATCGGTATTACTAACATGTAATATCTAAACCACAAGCTCCTATTGGGTAAATTCACTTAAGTGTATAAGGTCAAATCGTTTTAGCCTAAGGGGTATAACTATTAGGACCAATAATATATTTCGGATTAAATAGGTGCTAAAGTGTAGCAGGTCTATTCGGTTGACATCAAGTCTAACATGAGTGGTGTACTAGCCTAAGGCTTGAAAGCTTTAAAACCTACTGGACGAAATGAATAAAGGACAACCAAGTAATAACCAAGGCTAAGGCTAAGGCATGGAACCTAAAACTTCAACTTAAGTACACGCAAGTCTATAACTTTTCATAAAAAAAATTAGTTAAACAAAAATGATTTAACAGATAATTTAATTTCCAAAAATTATTTTCAGAAAAAAAACATTTTAAACGAAACTTATACTAATTTTATTTAAGAAATTATTTTCAGCAAAAATAATATAATTTCACTTTTGAAAAATATTTAGGCAAACAACTAAATAACATCAGTCCATATATGCATGTGTGCCTAATTTGTCAAGTGCAATTGTGCAACACACGTGAATACCTTTTCTCAGATATGTCGTTGAATAGAGTCGAGGCATGTTGATTCGTCGAGTAACATTGTAAGATGTACCAAGGAGAAGGCTCGTACTAAAAAATATGCTTTGACACAATATCCAAATTAGTTGAAATGCCTAAATAATGTAGACTCAAGTAAGTCAAAGATTTATGGTGTTTCAGTCATAAGTTGGTATCTATCTATTCTTGTGTGAATTAGTTGTTCTTTATTGTTGTCCATATGCTCAATTGATCTTGTCACTTTATGCACCATTGCATGTTTAACTTTTTATTTTATAATTCCTATCATTTATCTATTCCTGAACAAAAAGGGGGAGAAATGGTATCTAAATATTTAGTTTAGGGACATTTAACTTAGGGGGAGTCGCAACCTTCTTAAGTAGATCATGTTAGATAAAGTGGAAGAATTAAATAAGGGGGAGAATTTATTTTTACCATTTAATCTTTTAATATTCCCTATGCGTTTAATGGTTTGTTTAAGTGTCCATGATTTTATCTTTGGTGGAAAATTGGTTAAAAGCAATAAAGCATCCTTGAGTTGAGTCAAGCGTCTATTTTTTGTTTTCTTTTTGGGTGGGATAGGCGTGCTTGATGACCCATAGGATTTTTATGTTTGGTTTTTTCCTAGAATAGCCAAAGGGGGAGATTTGTAAGGGAAAATTTCCAATCGAGTCACTTTGTAGTATTGGCTTAATTTCGAACAAAAACATTTGAGTCATAGGATAGATGTTCATGTTGTATCCTTCAACTCTATGACGTTAGACGACTTGGAGACGTGCGGCGAAGAATTTAAAGTTTCATCATTGTTGGGTTTCAAGTGCCATTTTCGCGTCATCAACAGTTCATCGTTTCCAAAGTCTGTAAAAGGTGTGAATGTATTTATTATATAAGTAGAGCCTTAGAAATTTTATGTTGGGTGTATTTTTAATAAAACAATTTTAACGACTTTAGTTTTTCTTAGAAAATCATTTTAGAACATATCATAAAAGCTTTGTGCTTAAAAATTGAATCGAGGATTTTCTACAAAGTCGTTCGAATGAGACTAGGATATCATTCGAACGAGATGCCCAGGTTGTTCGAACGAACATCAAACTAGGTTCCAAGGACTTTTTCCCAAAATACTCTATTTTCTTTTTCGAAGTTTCGTTCGAACAAGTTTATCTAAGGAGTTTTGGGCCTTATTTTTCGTTTGTTTTCTCGTTCAAATAGTGAAGTTCGAACGACATCAGAAAGCCATTCGAACGACCTTGGTAGGAAATTAAAAATTTGACAATTTTCTTTTTTAATGACCTTTCCCCACTACTTTTCCCATTAACTTTTACCAACTTTGCTTAGTGCGAGATTATCACTTTTCTATGTTACTTTTGTGAGATTTTCTAAGTGTTGGAGAGAAAAAATTGTGTATGCAAAAGATCCTTTTTGTGTTCTTAAACTTTCATGAATTAATTTGTTCAAGACACAAATATACACCCACACATTTTAGTTTAATCCAAGTCCCTACTTATATATATATCTTTACTTGGAGATGTTTTGGCACCGGGTTACTTTTCTCATCCAATAAAAGAGATGTTTCTACGGAGGAGTCCATTTATTTGAAGCGCTGCATGCTACAACGGTGGAAAGGCCATCGTTTGTATTTGAGGGTAGCTGTGCCCCATCAGTGGATTCTGAGACTGCGGTGGAGTCCGTAGTTGTCTATTAGGCGGAGGTTGATACAAGAAGAAGCGTTAAGTCTTGGACGGAGTCAAGTCGTGTGTTGTAAGTCTTTTTTCTTTTATTTGTAAACATACCATACTTCGTGGACTTGTAGGCAGCGTAATACCCCATATTTCTACGTTTTTATGATTTAATTAATTTGAAAATTAATTGAAAAAATACGTTTTAGTTAAATTACATGTGTGACGTAATTTAATGTGGTTAAATAATAAAAGTGGTTATTAAATATTAATCAAGAGATAGAGATTGATTAATATTATATTTTGAGATTTACTATGAGCGTGAATAGTAGATAATGGTGCATTTTTGATATACAACATAGTGAGTGGTATGTGCGTATTTTATTTCATCTCAACTGAGAGTTGTGTGTAGACAAGAATTGAGGTCAAGATAGTAATTATATTTTTAGTGACTCGTATAATGATTTTGAGGCCACGGATGATTCTGAGTCGAAATAGTCAGAATAGTATACCCAGCGGTATAGTTCGAGTCCCGGATCAATTTTAGACCAAACCGGCACCTATTGAGGGTAATTTGATCATTTTAAAAATAAGGGTTAAAGGACCTTCGAAAATTAGACTTTATATCTGATGATTAAAATTGGGGGTTAGGGTTGATAACTCACAAAACTTAGAGAGACTATTTGAGAGAATGGGGAAAACTAATTACAAAGCTTAAGAAGTGATTGTTAAAGAATTGGACTTGAATCTTGCACCCAAATCATCCAAGGAAAAAGGTTGGAGGGACAAGCACATCAATCCTTCATCAACATAGTGAGTGATATATGCGTATTTTATTTCAACTCAACCGAGAGTCGCGTGTAGACAAGAATTGAGGTCGAGATAGTAATTATATTTTTAGTGACTCATATATTGATTTCGAGGCCACGAATATTTTCGAATGGGTCGAAATGGTCAGAATAGTATACCCGGGGGTATAGTTCGCGTCCTGGGTCAATTTTAGACCAAATCGGTAGCTATTGAGGGTAATTTGGTCATTTTAAAAATAATGGTTAAAGGACCTACGAAAATTAGACCTTATATCTGATGATTAGAATTAGGGGTTAGGGTTAATAACTCACAAAAATTAGAGAGGCTATTTAAGAGAAGGGGGGAAACCAATTCCAAATCTTAAGAAGGAATTCTTGAAGAATTGGACTTGAATATTGCACACAAATCATCCAAGGAAGAAGGATGGAGGGAGAAGAACATCAATCCTCCATCAACGATACGAAATCAGACCCTACAAACTATGAGTCAAATGTTTATTGCAAATCAAATTAATGTTATAATACCTATGTGTAGGGATTTTATGATTTGATTAATTATATTGAAAAATCTTTGATGAAAATTATCAATGAATTACATGTTTTGGTAGGATTACATGTAGTTTACTATTACATCTATAGAGGATTAAAAAGAAAAAGTGGTGGACTAAAATATGAGTTTGTGATAATCAAACATGATGAACATGAAAACCTAAGGTTGAAGATGATATTTAGATTTTGATGATTCTTGGGTTGATTCTCTAAAGATTTGATAAGGTTTATATATTAGAAATAGTCTCTATACATGTATTTGATGTTTGGTTATGTTGGGAGATATTTCTAGAAGGTTTCATGAGAGTTTGATGGGTTGAAAATGGAGAAAAATGAAGTTGGGACAAATCTGTCAACCAAGGGGTCGATAGATCGACCAGATAAGTCGATCGATTGACTAGTCGATCGATTGACACATTTTGTCGATCGATCGACCAAAGCTGATTTTTGGATTCTTTTCTTGGTTGAATTTCTTGGGATTACAATTGATGGAGGGGAACCTTGGGGATGATTTTATACCTATGTGGGGACTTGATAAAGACAAGTAGGTGTGTAGTTAGGATTCATTAAGGTCGTTGAGTATAGGACTTAAAGCATTGATCGGTCGAAATAACTGAGGGAGAGATAGGTTGAGAAAATTGAGAATTGAGCTACAGAGAGAGAGTAAACATCAATTCCACTTGTAAACTAGTATGTTAAAGATGGTAACTACTGAATTTATATATAAAGTGGTAACTAGGGCCCTTAGAGTTGTGTGAACACTCATATATATACGTTAGTGAGACAAATGGTAAGGTAAATAGTACAACAAATATGTGAGAGATACATACTATGTACTATTGCGTATTATCGGGTTAAGTGAACACCTATTGATGCATAGTAATATAGGTTGTGTGAATACCTATAGTATAACAAATAAATATTGGTGATCGAAGTATGAGTCTAAGCCAATAAGTAGTAGAGAGAATACTCTAATAAATACGAAAGTGAAATAAATTCGTAAAGCAAACAAATACGGTGAATATTAGAGAGAAATATACTACATACAAGTATGAATAATTTGGTTGTGTGAATACCTATTATATTGATTATTAGGTTGTGTGAACACCTAAAGTATGCTTACTTCTGTATTGGGGTCGATGATTTTCTGACAAATACATGAAAGCTCGATTTGGTGTCAATGATTATCCGAACCAAATCGAAGATGAATAATATTGGGGTCGATGATAATGTCGGACCAATATACATACGTATTTCATTTACATTTGGAGTCGAGGATTAGACCGGGCCAATGTAAATGATAGGAGAATCGAAGTCGATGATTAGACCGCGCCAATACTCCTTATGGTATATAATATGTGTGAAATATATACTATATAAATAATCTAGTTGGGTAAAATGGTAGATGATGATATGATGTGCATACATATATAAGATGAATAATTTGGGATAATTGGAGTTGATGATTAGACCGGGAAATATATACCTTTTGATTTTCTACTTATGTGCGATAGTAAACTTGTAGATGATATATATAGAGATGTACATCTAAATGTTAAATTTAGTAGAGAGAAACTAAATCAAAAAATTTAAAATAGACTGGGAATAGGCTATAATAAATTTAATAGTGAAACTTAATTATGAAGGTTAAATGATGATAGGATAATCGGGGTCGATGATTATCCGGATCAATGATCCTTACAGTATATGTTGTAAGTGAAATATATACCGTATAAATAATCTGCTTGTGTCGGATAGTAAATAGTTAGATGACGTGTATACATCTAAAAGTAAGTTGAGTAGAGAAACTTAATTATAAAGATTTAATGTGAGATAGTGGATATCTAACGGATAAAATTTAGTGGTGAGACTTAATCATAGATATGGAAAGATAGCATGTGAAGAATGTTACTATTGTGTTAATTAACAAATGAGGGATGTTAATAAATTTATGTAATGTATGGGCAGTACGGGAACTTAGACGTGTAGATAAGTTCGGCGGAATAATCTAGTCTAATTAGCTTGGGTAGTATAGCTAGGTGGCTAAGTATAGAATGTTAGGCGTACATTATAGATGAGAGGTGAGGAGAACTCAAGAGAGAGTGTACGCGAACATGTGTAATCAATAACTGAATTTTATTGTGATAAATGCCTGCTAAATATTTTCAAAATGTTTTGAGTACTAACTCTTGCAAAAATATATTTTTAAAACCTTTTAGGTGTCCAGCCACAGGGACGCCAGACTTGAGGATTTCATTCCAAGGACTCGGAACTGTAGCACTGTGGATGCTGACAGGATCTTGATTAGACAATTCTACCTTTCTGATGTAGTGTAGGATCTTATTTTATATTCCATGTATGGACATGTTGTCCGTTGACTATTTACAGTTATTCAGTTTTTTGAAGTATTATAAATTATGGTTTTGAACTTTTAGTCGATGATTTCTCGGTAAGTCTTTCATTCATATATATTGTGTTGGATTAAACTCTACTATAATGTGAATGTTTTAATTAGTTCTTCCGCATGGTACATTTTATTGTGTTAACGAAAGATAAAATTTAGCACTGGTCTAATTTCACTTAGGTGGTTAGTAATTAAAAAGTTTTTGACAGTGATGCTAAGAATTAACCATATGAGAAACCTGTTTTAATTTAATAAAGGTCTTATCACCCGATGTTTAATTAGGCGGGGTGTCACAGGAAGGGTCGTCCGAGGTTTTTCCCGTTGTAGGTTTTCCTCGTACATCGCGGTGTAGTGCGTTTGTGATTTGTTTGATTTTGTAAAATATCACTTGGGTGCATGCTAGGTTAATCAAGATAAAAATTTGATTTAAATCACAACTTCATTTACATTGGTGCTAGTTTAATTTTGGGTAATGTTTAGGTTAATTTAATTCAAGTCGATTTAATTTAATTTGGCAAAAATGCATGTTTATTTTGTGTTGCATAATTTCTACCTTGAATTGAATTAATGTTTGTTTAAGTGGAAATTAGCGTGTTGGTGTAGTTTAATGTCACTTGATTTAATTTTAATTTGATGAAATTAAAATTTGAAGTATTTTATTGTTATGTTTTAAAAAGAAATTATAAATTTGAAATATAATTGAACCATCTAATAATTTGTAGTTTGAAATTTGGGGGCATTCGCCTCTATTAGTTATATCTCATCATTAAAATAAAAAAAATTATCATTCTATCTTCTCAAGTACATTTGTGTCATGAATTGGTATGGTTTAACATAAAAAATGCCACATGAAGTTCCATCTTCATACTTGTTTATATCATTGGATCCTATCACCATATACTCCCAGCTCCCATCCTAATATCCCTCACTCAAGAACAATTATATGTGCCTTGCATCCAATGTCTCCATTGTTCCTATAATAAGAAATTAAGGCCATATGTATAAAACCAGTGGAATTGGTACTTCTCTAATGTGTGATTTTCACCTCTGGGAATACTAAATTTACTCATAACTCCCAAGGATTCAACACATGAACTGAGGTTAAAACAATTTTTTTTGCTTGAAACTTGTTTTTTATTGTTCAAGAGACAAAAATTGATTGACAAAAAATTAAAAAAGAAAAATAAAAAAAATATAACATAATACCTTAACAACCTTTTGAATAAAAAAAGCAGAAATCAACATGCCAACAAGTTCCCAGTAATCCTTTTAAATCATGTGATAACTGTATAAGCATTAAATATTGAAAGATGAAACCCGACGAGGAATCCAGACATAAAACCTGTGATCAAACAGGAAATTAATATACTCATATGTGTTGATTCAAGATTATGTGAAAACCCGAAAATCTTGAAAAAAAAAGGAGGAATAGGATATTTATACCACCCAGGATAGAAAAAGCTCCCTACCCATCTCTGGCCTTCCTTTAGCAAATGTGTACAAGTAATTAAACATTATAACTGTGGGTTTTGCAACTCTAAAAACACTAGAGGTTGTCCACCAAAAAATTGAGTGAATAATTCCGCCAATAACAGTAGAAGCTAGAGTTTTAACTGTGCTGAAACGTCCATCTATCATCAAACGAATATAAATTCAGAACAAAGACAAATATAAGATCAGTAACAATTGAAAAAAAATATAAAGCTCAAAATTTTATCTAGATCGTCACAAATAGATCAATCCAACACTATCATACAAGTCAAAAACTAAAAAATCGCTAAAACCTATTGGAAATTATGTAGCAAATATAGAAATAGAACTCTTTATTGTATCACAACAATGTCAACTTTAATACGACAATGTAACTTTATGAATCTTCAAGGCGTGATGTCACTTTCCTAAATACAGTATTTGCCCTACACGAATAACTTCGGTATACAAACGGGAATCAACAAATCCGTACTCAAGATACAATGAAGCAATTGCACTGTCTGCAAATTGTATGTCTGAAGACAGCCCTTGGATGCAGCACCGAAGAACAGTCAATCAAGTTCTTATTCTGTTTCTGTGCACAAAACAGAATAAGAGAATTTGTATCTACTGAAAATTGTAAGAGAGTAATAGCAGGGTTTGGAAATTTGAAACTTGGTTTTTGTTATCAATGTAATTTCGTTTTAGGCAGCCTTTATTTATAGATAATGAAAAGCTTTGTCTTCAAGAGTCATGACTGTTGGATTAATAGTCTTAAGTCATTTCCGAACATGTAAAATTAATACCGAATCGGTTTTGCATGGGTCAACCAAAAAGTGATCGCGCCCGAGCGAGTCCCGACAACCCGCTACCACTGCGGGCACGCGAAGTGCAAAGTGTGCCACTAGCGCCTCTACAGCCCACTGCCCCGCACGCGCGCGTGTGTGTGTGCGTACGGTGCTTCGCGCCGTATTGAGGTCTTTTGAATAGCCTCTTAAATGCTAGATGAATTAACTCTTCATCTTCCATTTATACTTATTAAATGCACAAATTCTTAATATTTTTCTAATGTGGGACTCAAAGGTTGCCCACTCCTTTTATAGCTTAGTGGTGACACTTAGCTTTGTACATTTTCCAATGTGGGATACTATCTCCTTTTATATTTAAGTTAGCTTCCCACCTCTTCCACACACTTCCAATATGGGACAAGCTCTTTAAGCTCTTACACCCAAAACTCTTAATCACTTATTTTATAAAATCTCCGACAAAACCTAGCACAAATCGATTAATATATAAACATTTTAACACCGAAAGCCACATCATCAAAATTTAAACTTTTCACAGTTTGTTTTCAGATCTCTAAACATATTCAAACCATATTCACATAGTCAATAAAACGAGCTAAAAACAGATCAGATTAGATATTCTTGAAGTTAATTTATATTTTTATAGACATATTAGTCCATCTTGTCGCACCTTCAACCCAAGCACACACGATAAAACATCATAAAACTCTTCATATTAAAATTAATATATAGCCTCAACAAATATCGGGGTCAGTATTTTGTATCCAGAAAAATTTGTGGGTCTGGATCCCTTCTCTAAATGCTACTTAATTTGTCCAACTCAGAACCGATATGGGCATGTTTGGTCCAATCCATCAAGAACAGACAGCCCGGTGCCCATGAATGCTGGGACATTGTGTGAGAATCTAGCTACTCTCATATATAGATTATCGTTTAAAAAATTCCCAATCGCATACAAATTGTAACTAGAAGCTTATAAATATGGGCCTATGGACCCATTAGAGGATACACACTGATAATCCATGGTTGCATGTTGTTAAATTGTAAAAGGTGATCAGTATAATTAGTAAGTTATCTTTGTAAAGAGGACACATATGAACCTAAATAAGAAAGATATACACAACGATTCTATTATTCGTATAATAAGAATGAGATACTTCCAATTTAACCTTACAAATACCAGGTCTAGCAGGGAAGTTGACATTGACGATGAGTCGACATATCCCAGTATGGCATGGAAGGTAATTATCAAAGAGAAAATCAACTTCTGCACATTCCCTTTCTAGAAGGAGAGATGGAGATTACATAGATACATAGAACCTGCAAGTTCAATATCATGCATACTATTTTAGTTCTTTGTAAATAATAATCCCTACTGAGTACCAAGTGAATATATCTTATATAATCATCCAATTATAATAATATATATTATGGAAGCGAATCACCACTGGTCCTAAAAAATGGACTTTTTAATGTACCTTAACAAAAAGCACTTAAAAGTCCATTAATTTGAATTCTTGTAGTGTAATTGGTTCACACCAGTGGCTAGGGCTGTAAACGGATATTCGAAAATCCGCATCCGTCCGATATCCGAATTCGAATTTGCGGATATTTATCCGAAAATATGGAAACGGATACGAATATGGATACTCTTTAAAAATATCCTAGAAAACGGATACGGATAGTACTAGTATCCGACACGGATAATCCGTATCCGATGCGGAGTATCCATTTTATCGGATATCCGTTTTACCGGATATCCGTGTCCGTCAAACATATGTTTAAAATGTTACTAATAATATTAGTATTAGTATTACTAATAAAATAATATTAAAATAAATCTTAATCGTTTATTCCTAAAACAAAATAAACACATACTCCACTCAAAACAAAAACACCCTAAAGTTATTGTTTTATTGGGTATATTATAAAATGTCATGTATTATTATTTAATTGGATATATTATCATGGAGTTACACTAAAGTTGCAATACATCTTATCACACACAACATACACCGACTAAAGAACATATACTCCACTAAAAAAAAATAACTTCGTTTGATTTCTCCTTCGTACAAAATAAGAGAAAAGAAACTCTCATGTGGTTGTTCGTTAGTTTTCTTAATTATAAATAAATGTAAGAGAGAAACAGAAAAGAATGTAAGAGAGAAACATAAAAGTAAAGAGATGATTTTTATTTTAATGAGAACTGAAGTTAACAACGTGTATATTATATACAAAATAAAAATATATACTTATTAAAATAAAAATATCAGTATGTTTTGAAGACAAAAGGTCCATGAGGTTATCATTCTCAATAAATTTGATTAATCTAAAGGGTGCATATTTATTTCTACTGTCATGTAATCCGACTGTTAATTTTTTTGGATGGGTTTAAGCTTATATGGTTGTAAAGTATGAATGACTTTAAGCCATATTATCGTTATGAAATGATACTATTATTACGGAATGCATAATTGTTGATGTTAGGAGGCAGTAATTTTGTTACATATATATCTGGATTGGATTGGATTTCAATGGATTGTATATTTTAATTGTTATTTTTTGCGATGGCTAAATAATGTAAACGGATATGGATATTATCCGAATCCGAGGTATCCGAGCGGATACGGATATGGATAATTGTTTTAACTATCTGGGCGGATACAGATACGGATACGGATAGTACATTCAGATAGCGATTACGGATATGGAAAATATGGTATCCGATCCGTATCCGTCTGTTTACCACCCCTACCAGTGGCAACAAAAATTAATGGGTTGTTAGGCGTAAGGGTTGCCGGGGGGGATGGTTTTTAAAAAAAATATTCGAGCTACACGTGTGTCCATTGCTACGGAGGAGGACCAATTACACTGTAGGAATTAAAATTAATGGGTTGTTAGTTTTTTTTTTGTCAAGGTTCATTAAAAAGTCTGTTTTTTAAGTACACTTATGATCCTCTCCCTATATATATATATACTAGGGTGTACCCGTGCCAATGGCACGACGATAAATTTGTTTTCATGATATTTTATACCCGTACTAACAGCATGACGATAATTTTGTTCCCGCGATAAATTTTTTGAACTTTACTGACATTGTGAATTACCCTTGCACTCAAATAACATAGGCTTGTCTCCCCTGCCGATGGCAAGGTTAAAATTTTAATTGGATAAATTTATGTTTCTTGCAAGTGAAATTTAAAAATGCTCGTAATGTTCACTATTTCATTGAAAAATCACATATATAAAATCTAAATAAAGGTTACACAACTCGACACCGTCATTAATTTGATTTGGTAAAATAGATTGCGCTTTTAAATTTTACCGTGTTGACACAGTTTAAATTTGACATTGCAACTAAAGTCACGATCCACTCATGCAACTAAAAACTTATTCCAATGGCATTCATTTTTTTATACCAAACCAATATTCTAATTGCTTAATTGAGAAAATTTTAACCTGTCAAAATAAAATTTTAGGCTGTTAGGTCAAAAAATTTATATTAGTATATATTTAGTGAGTGATAGCATCTACTTAAATTCGTTTGTGATAGCATCTACTTAAATTCGTTTAGATTATTTACCTTAATTAGTACATTAATATGTTTACAACTATTTGCAAATAAACACACCCCTAATTATACTTTTAGGGTGTACCCGTACCGATGGCACGGTGATAAATTAGTTCTCGTGTCGCCAACAGTTCATATTCTGCATCGATGGCACTATCTTAATTCCGTCCAAAGTTCAAAACATCACAATCATATAATTTTATTGTTTTTAAAATTTAAGGGGTTAGAAAATCAAATACACGTGAGTCCAAGGGGGATTGTTGGATTAAAGGTTTAAATAATTAAAATGACACGATCATATATAAGGACCACTTATAACAAAATAAAGTCTAAATTATAACAATTGAATAAAATGGTCATTAATATTAACATAATCCACATTCTTTACTATACTTTTTATTCTCGTAATTAATATTAACATAATAAAGTATACAATAATATTTTTACAAATAATATAATCAAATAGCAGTGCTGAAAGGAGCACATTGAACTGAAAAATCAAACAATATATCAGCACTGCTGCAAGGGAAACAGATTTCTTCATGAAGGCCTCAATGATTGTGCAGGGTCCATATTTCAACATTGTTATTCAAAATAAAAACTGATTGGAAAACTAAAAAAACTTATATTGAAATCGGATTTGGTCAACAATATCATCAAATTTAGGAACGTAGCCATGCAATCCTTCAGAAAGACCCAAACCCGGATGATCAATGGCGTAAACACCATAACCAGAGTCAACAATTTGCTTAGCAATACCTGAAAATAAGAATCTGCTTCGATCAAATATGTTTTCCCCCATATTGCTGTCTAAGTATTACAGCGGAACTTCAAAGCAAAAAATGTCAATGTCACTCATTAATTACATACCGAAAAAATACGGACCATTGATTAATAAATTGTATTGAGTATGGACCATTGATATGTTCACATAAGGATATTAATAATTTACATCTCACACATAAAATAATGATATCCCTATCAATAGTCAAAAAGCAACCTAGGCATTTATAAAATCCAAAACTGTTGAGATGTGAAAAAGGGACCCAATTAATGAAACTCTAGAGATGTTAACCTCTAGAGCTCTTAAAAAACCTTCGGTTCACCATCACAACCACATAAAACAACACTAACCCACCCTCTACACCATCTCACCATCCAATCTCTCCTTCTCCATAGATCAACGCCACCTCACGTGGCACCACGTCATTAGCCCCCAGATCTGGAGCATGTACCCCATCGTTGCCGTCGTCGGCAACAAAATCATGGACTGCAGTCAACACCGGGTCTGGCACATGTACCCCATCGTTGCCATCGTCGGCAAAAAAAAACATGGACTGCAGTCAGAAAGATTTCAACACAGTAATATAAAAAATCGTGTGGGTATTCAAAAGATTTCAACACATAAAATCGTGTGGGTATTGAGAACCAATAATCGTCACCCTGTGTTGCTATCTACCTGTTTCAACACATTAAAGGTCTTGTACCTGTTTCTCGTCGGTATTCAGAACACATCCAAATATGGGATGCATTGACGAAGCCCCACCATTCCAAAGATCTATGCACCCTGTGTTGCTATCTACCGATGGTGCTAGAAGATCTACAAAAAAATAGCGTTCAGATCTGCAAAAAATATCTTCTACAAAAAATAGCGTTCAGATCTGCAAAAAATAGCGTTGAAATAGCGTTCAGATCTGCAAAAAACATTGCGTTGAAATCTAATTATCATAAAGATAGCAACACAGGGCAGGAAAAAAATTGCGTTGAAATCTAATTATCATAAAAATTGCGTTGAAAAAATTGCGTTGAAATCCAGCGTTGCTATCAACCGACCGAGCTATGAGATGTGTAAGAGAGGGATGAGAACGTGGCTGGCGGTGGACTGAAACGGAATGAGAGGGAGAGGATGGGGGTAGAGCAACGGACTGAACGGGATGAGATATGTCTAATATTTATCTCTCTTCTCTTTGTAAAGAATTTGGTTGGAAAATGTGAGAGAGCGGGTATAAGATATGATATGACCCCATATCTTATATTTTGAGTTCCAATGCACACGGCTGCTGCGAGGCTCGAGGTAGGTGATTTGGTTCGAAAAGCAAAACTCTTATTCAGACTCTCTTTCTTGGCTCCTCAATTTTAATCTGAGCCACCAGTTGATAAACACCAAATCTCTCCAGATGTAATCTGAACCGTTAGTTGGGGGAGACCAAAAAAACCGTCCTCCTTTATTATATATATATATATATATATATATATATATATATATATATATATATATATATAGAGAGAGAGAGAGAGAGAGAGAGAGAGAAGTGTTTACCTACATCATGATGTATACATCGCACCTAGTTCTAGGTCCTAAAAAAACTTTTCTCCAAATTTTTTATTTTTCGCTTGAAAGTAACCTTCTAATGAACCCATATTAAAAAAAAATAGGTCAAAATACATTTTGTACCTATTTTTAAAAAATTCACAAAAAATTGCTGGCGCAAACCCTTATAAGTAAGGTATTTTGAGCAGTTTTTTGTGGATTTTTTAAAAATAGCTACAAAATGTATTTTCACCTAATTTTTTGAACATTGATTTATTGGAAGGTTAATTTCAAGAAAAAATAAAAAAATTGGATTTTTTTTTAAGGGCCTACAACTAAGTGTGATATATGAATGATGTATAGCGCTTGATGTAGTTAAGCCTTCTCCTATGTATATATATATATATATATATACTAAGTTGAAGCTAATCTTTACAAGTTGATTTTAAACATTGAATTTATAAATAAACACTAAATAGTCATTGGAATGATTATAAGACAATGTCTTTAGGCAGGACTAAATTTATACAAAAGTCCCCATCCGTATTAGCATAAAATTTTTCACATAGATGACATTAAGCGCAGAAACATACAGAGTAGCCCCTAAAGTTAGGTAACTTGTATTATAATATACTATCTTTCAATCCAAAAGATTTCTCCATCTAATCAAGTTTAATATATGCAGGATGAGCCAAGAACACGAGTAATATATTGCTAAATCCCTCCACTAATTGAGAAGCTCACTACTTTTGTAACCTCCCCTATCTTTTGTATCAACCAATATGTGATGCATGTCCATAACACATTATAAGTAGCAGTCCATGTCCATAACACATTATATGATGTCAACAGAACAGAAGTGGTGGCAACATTAATGGCAAAAAAAAAAAAACAAGGTATGATTTGTTAACTAACCTGTATAAGAATCATCTTCATCTAATGAAGTTTGTAAAGTCGGAGATGATGGTGAATTATTCACGGCATCCCCAACGTCTACATCATCGCAATGACTTCTCTCATCGTAGGCCTGTTTAGTGGGATATGCTGGTGCAGAACAATGCAATCTTGAGAACTAGAGATATTTCTTCCACTGTCCTCTTAGTGCTCAGATCTAGCCGTTTGTCATATATCTCTCATGCCGAGATCAACCCCTGGACCGACTTTCTAACCCACATGACAAGTTCCACTCCCTGGTCGATGGGTAGAATTGGAGGCCTCCCAATTACAAGCGCCAACAGAAGATCCCCAAAACTATAGATATCATTTTTCTCTGATACTTTCATTGTGTAGGTATATTCTGAAAGGAAATCCCATCAACTTCTTGATTTATGAGATATTCTATAAGGTTAATCTAGCAAACAATGCAGTAATCAACTCTCTTCAGATGAGCATACAAACACAAAAATGTAGCACTCTTTAAGAAACTAATCTATAGAAAAGTGTCAGTGAGCGCAATGTTCTCTTCCTCGCGTTCAGCTCTTAGCCTCTCTAATTATATCCATGCCTTTTCAGCCATTTTCTCTATGACGTCAATCTTTTCTCTTTCCAACATAATCTCCTTCTTAAAACTTACATTCACATCGTTTTCAACTTGATCTACTAGATCGCTGTGGGAAGCAACAACTTTTTTTGCCGTAGACTCTGTTTCAATACGGGCAAACTCTCCGCTAACTGAGTCAGGTCTCACCAGTTGCAAAAGCAATAACAGCTCTAACTTTTGTTGCTGGGTTCTCGGGCAGGAATAGTCTTGTGTAGCCTATTAAATGAATCTTTTATATTTAAATACAAGAGAAATTCATGTAAAAAGGCATTAGGCCATTCACAATGGCGCCCATAAATCTATGGGCTTATGAGGCGAAACATAGTGTTATTTTTGCAATGGGCAGTCGCTAGAAATGGGATGGGACGGATATCTTTTGTCCGTTCGAATGGGGCAGTTTACTTTTGTCCGTGCGGCTGACGTCACCACTAGCCGTTTGTTACCATTGGAATTTTAGCCGTTGTATTAATATAGTTTATATATTTATAGTTTAAATCCTCTTATTTAACTATGAATACCCCATTTCTTATTCATTATTCCGCACAATTTCTTCTAATTATTCACCACTCTTCTCTCATTAATTTTTAATTTATAATTTCATAATTATAAATTAAAAATATTTGTTATTTTATGTTGTATTTTTAGCCCTCCATTTAAAAAATATGGAGGTGAATATTCGATTGAATCGTTATTTTGCTCGTAAAAAAGCGAAATCAATTCGTGACGTTAACCAACCTCAAGCTCCCCACCGAGATGAGGTCTATCAAGGTCGTTATCGTTTATACGAAGTAGGCGCGTCGAATGTTACCGACTCTATTGTCGAACAAACCTCTTCTCCCGACGATGAATTTATTACGATGCGTGGTACCGTCCACTCAGCTTGGGAGGTTTATACCGAACTTTCGGCAGACGAAAACGTGACATCATATATCGATATGTTTGGGTTCTCACATATATTTTCGGAAAGATTTCCAAACTCTGACAACAAAATAGTCGAGGCGTTAACATCGCGTTGGTCGGCAGAAACTCACACTATTCATTTGCCGTTCGTTGAGCTCGGAATTACCCCTTTTGATTTCGTTCATTTAACTGGTACGAATTATTTACTTCATTTATAATTTATTCCTTTATTTTGTCTTAATTTATATTATTTCTATATTCATTATATTGTTATATTTATTATTATATTTAAAATATTAATTATAATTATATTTTGCGGGTATTACAGTCGGTGTGGAAAACCAACTTCCTCCCTTTCCCAACCACGCAAATCGAACGGCAGAACATATTCTCGCGACATATTATCCCGGTCTAAACAATTTTCCTATACAAAATAGAAGCATTGCTTTATCTTCTCTGAAAGAGTATTTACTTCATTGGGCGGTTAATAGGGCTAATAACCCAGCTACCGCTTTACAAGTAGCTCGAGTTTTTATTATTTTCGTATGTGGGTATATTTTCTTCCCAAACGCGAAAAATACTATTTTAGTTGATTGGGATACATACCTGGATAATTTTAAAAATATGGTGGTATTAGACTGGGGTTCAGCAATAATGGCGAGGATATATTATGCCTTAGATGTTGTTAGTCGGTAGAAAGTCAAGCAAATGAACTGTTTCTGGCTAGTTTTGGAGGTAAAGCGATATTTTATTCATTATTTGCCATATAATTTTAATAAAATTGTTTAGTAATAAACTTATTTATGTTTCAGTATTGGGCGTACGGATAATTGCACACAGTCGCTCCTCTTCGAATTGTTAATGTGCCCAATGTTTGGCCTCGAATGTTGCACTAGACGATCGCTAATCGACCAGTAATTGCAGGGCAAATGAGGTTTAAAGCTAGTTCAATGCAAGAATAATCAGAGGGTCGGTCGCCGGATTCTATTACATGGCAACCATTTATAATGTTACCGCAAAATAATATAGGGGTGGTAAATGTTACAAGACAATTGAGCATGTGACGCTACATTCTATTGGATCTAGACATCGGGGGGACGTGGCATCTAGGAGACAAATGTTATAGACAGTTGACGGGTAGCATCACGATCCCTCACAACCCACCGCACCCAATGTCCTATTTGGAACGCCATCACTTTTTTTTATCGAAACAACGAATGTGAGTTTGTTGGGGATGATTTAGTCATTACTAATCAAGCATAATGGGATCTATATCGGAGTGTAGCATCGTGAGGTCCGGTGTTACTGGCTTGTTTTCATTGGGCTTCCATGATGGTATCAGATTTGAGACAATGACTACTACGGACTTAAGAATTCCATTTCCACCTCCGATAACACCAGGGAACGTTTAGTACGATATACAATATACCACACATTCATCTGAACGTTTAATTCCGGCAAGGTGGGAAATAGATGTGGTGGATTCAGAAGGTCATTCAATGGCAGTTGATATAACGAGGCCCACTACATGTTGTCGTGCACCGCCGGCCAATTCATATACGAAGGAGGATTGGAGAACCATGTTCATAGAACGGGAAGATTGTTTAAAAACCATTCGAGAACAGTATTTTTAGCGAGAAAGAATACCTTACGAGAGAGAAAGGGCCCTTCGGGAGGAAATAAAAAATTATCATAATGTTGGCAGCTCATCTCAACAGTTCACGAGATCCGGCTCGTCTCAAACGTATATGGGATCCGATAGTGCCCAACCTTACTATCCTACACAAAACTTCGACGATGATTATATGTCACAAAATTTCCCATCGTCCTCATATGTTCATCCGCAACCCCATTGCATTGACGATGACTTTATGGCTACCTTTTTCCCATCATATCACGATCGAACATCTAGGCAATGATTTAGTGTTTTGTATTGCAAAAGCTGGAAGACTATTGAAGTTGTGTTAATAAAAAATTATCGCACTTGTGTTTATTCTTTGTTATTCATTTGTTCTCATAAATAAAGTGCAAAGTGTCATAAACCATAAACTTACAAAGCAAATATGTTCATAAACCATATTTATTACTCTTCCAATAATTTATTCTCATAAATAAACCATATTTATTACTCTTCCAATACCTAATAATACAAGCGAAAACAACGCAAGTTTATATGTGGTATAAAACATATTGGTTTTACCTGACGTATCAAACTTAATGGATTATGAAGTCAGGTACAACATATTGGTTTTACCTGATGTACAACATGTTGGCATTGCATTATATATAACAGTGTGGGCGGGTGACAATTCCACTTCTAACTCACATCAAGTCAGGTACTTGTAGACGGGAAACATTCAACCATCTGCCATCAGTCACATCAATTATTTAAACACTTCAATATTATAAATCATATGCAGAAGAGGAATCATATTACCATTTTCTTGAGAAATGGATTCACAGCCATGGCTCATAAATGAAGACTTCCAACTGCTTAACTCCATAACCAATTCCGACTTACCTTTTAGTCTTGAATATAGAGTGTCGCCTAAAATTTTCATAGCCATCGAGCGAAGATGGAGGACACCTCTTAATGCTAATAGAGGGTGTACAGCTAACGAGATCCGTGCACGCTGGTTCACGCACAAATTGATGTTCAACTTGTATGCCAAAGCAATAAATATTAGTGGTTGTGGATGGGATGAAGATAATTATAAATTGGTAATCTATGATGAATATGCATGGGAAACCTTGTGCAATAATTATCCAGGATATCGGGCGTTACGTAGCGAAGAATCTTACCTCTTTCATTTGTTTCGTTGGATAATTTATGATATTTAATTCTCATACGCCAGTTTCTAATGTTTATGAAGTCGTTCTTTTTTTCCCATAATGAGAAAATCACTTACAATTTCATAATGATAATTACTAATTTAATTGATAATGTTAAGTATAGAGAAAAACATCAACCTTTATTTCAGTTTACATAAAACAAAGAAGTACATCAATACATAATAGAAGGCTCTTTACGATACGAAATAAAACCAGGAACTACATCGATAATTCAAATATTCTGACGAATGTACAATGAGCTACTAAATTCACAAAACAGATAAGAAGGCTCTTCACGGATACTCATCAACCCTGGGACTTGCTCACACAACCGTTCCCACTGTTACTCATTTTTCACTATCAGTGTGAAGGTTAAGGGATTCCACCCACATCCGCCATTCGTTAGCCCCATCTGGTAGAGGTCTAAAGTAGACTTTATCCACACCCACCATAATTCAAAATTACATACAAGCTTATGAAGGTAATAGATTCCCATAATATTCTGCCATTGACCAATAATGGCCCGTATTCCTCCTGGGATAACATCACCAGTTCGTTTTGAAAAGTATCTCTTAGTAATTTCACTGAGCAAGTAGTAGTCCTCGACAGTTAACCATTGCGGGCTATTCGTTTAATAGATAGTAATTATATTGCACAAATTATTTTGTGATGGCTTAATTTTTATTGAAGGCGGTTATTTATATTTCACAAATAATTTCATTCTGTGTGGGAAACAATTTCACTTCTGACATACGTCATGTCATATAACTTCAGATAATTGGCACTTCGGGCGGGAACACTTCCACTAATGACAAGTGTCTTTCCCATCTTTCCATTTCATGCTAGGCGGGAAACATTTCCACTTCTAACATACGTCATTTCATTTAACTTAAGATTATTGGCACTTTAGGAGGGAAACACTTCCACTTCTGATAAGCGCCTCTCCCATCTTTTCATTTCATGCTGGGCGGGAAACATTTTCACTTCTGACATACATCATTTCATATAACTTCAGATAATTGTCACTTCAGGCGGGAAACACTTCCACTTCTGACAACTTTCTTTCCCATCTTTTCATTTCATGCTAGGCGAGAAACATTTCCACTTCTGACATACGTCATTTCATAAATTTCAGAGAAAGGAAACTATAAATCCTCCAAGTAATATTGTTTACGAAACCAACTTATGTCCAATTCTAACTTGTATGCCAAACCAATTCCGACTTAAAATTTCATTATAATGTCAAAAGATCCAATGGAGGAATTATTTATTGCAGCAGTTTCATCTTCTAACCAACGTGTCCGGGCACATTCAATGGCAGCAGCAGTAACAATCAATTGCAAAGAAATATTTCCATGTCTCAAAATATAATCAATCCAGGAGAAATAAATGAATGAAGGGTTATACATGGGGATAGGGAAGCTGTCCATAACCATATAATGGCTGACTACTTTTATGAAAATGAGATTTTTAGTCCCAAATATTTTTTACGTCGATTCAGAATGCGACGCCCACTATTTACCCGAGTAATGGAAGCAGTTGAACAAAAAGATGATTACTTTGTTAAAAAAGTGATTCCCTATGGAGAAAGGGTAATTCGCATGTTAGCATATAGGTGTGCTGTTGACATGACCGACAAATATATAGGCATTGGGGAAACAAATGCCATCGAGTGTGTGAAGAGATTTGCATATGTTGTAGTGCAGAGCTTTAAAAATGAATATTGTCGTTCTCCTACTGCTGAAGATGTTTCAATAATGAAATATGAGAATGCAAGAAGGGGATTTCCCGTAATGATAGGAAGCATTGATCGTATGCACTGGGAATGGCATAATTGTCCTCACACGTGGAAGGGATAATATAGTGGCCATGTAGGAGGTGCAACTATAATCCTAGAGGCTGTAGCTTCATATGATACGTGGATTTGGAATTATTTCTTTGGGCTACTGGGTTCGTGTAATGACTTGAATGTCTTGGTCAAATCTACGATGTTTAACGAGCTACTTGAGGGCAACACGACTCCTATAGAGTAAGAAATAAATGGGAACTCTTACAACATGGGTTATTACCAGGCAGATGGTATATACACACCATTCACTACAATCGTTAAGAGTTTCAAAAGACTAGAAAATAGAAAACAAAGTGTGTTCGCCAGATATCAAGAGGCAGCACGCAAAGATGTTGAGCGAGCATTTGGAATATTGCAACAAAAATTCCATTTTGTAAAAAGACCGGCTAGATTGTGGAAACACAATGACTTGAAAGTTATTATGAAATCATGTATAATATTGCATAACATGATACTAGAGGACGAACACCAGGATCCTAATTGGTGTTTTGAGTTTGATCATACTCAAATGCCCCCAATTAGCCGAGACACGTTGGGGCATGTGTATGAGTACCAATTGCGTGAGGCAATGTTATACAGTAAGGAAAAAAACAATCAGCTTTGGGTTAACCTTATGGAACATATATGGAATCTACATCCAAAGTCTGTAATGGACGAGTGAAACTTGAAATAATTGTAATTTACCGTTCTTTAATTATCGCGTATTTAAATTGAATGCAATGAAATATATTTCGACATGGTTCATTAATTTAATAATAAATGCTACTCAGCCTTGAAAACAATTATCACATTAATAGGAAAATAAAATAGTAAAAGACAATTATAATAAGAAAATTCAAATAAAAGTAAACCTTTAGTTCCCCCCCCCCCCCCGATTGTGGGTTTTCTCTAGATTGGTCGAGCCTACGTTGCAGTATCTCATTTGTTTGCAATTCATGAAGTTTCAATTGAACTGCAGATAAGCGCGCGGTATCCATGAAAATTATAGAATTCTCGATCTCCTGTTTTCGTAAAACAATCAGATCGTCCAACATCGAATTGAGCTCATCTTGAGTGCGTTGTGCTGCTGTGGAAAATTCCTTGTACGAATCAGTAAAACTCTCTGAATTCTCTATCAACACGGTGTGAGCTTGTAAACTGCTAGAAACTGCCTTGCGTTTGGATTTCTATTTCTCGACCTTATGCTCGATTGGGCGTTCCAGTGGGGTGCGCATGGCTTCAATGCCCTCACCCAAATCAACGTCCTCACCCCCCATTGATGTGACTAAATCTTTCTCCATGAATTGAGTAAAAGTGTTCATGAAATTATACTTCTGCACATCCTTTAAAATGTCAAAACAACGATCATATGCAAAATTTCTTCCGGTTTTATTTCTAAAATCGTCGACTGCATGCTTAATCTGTCAAAAATAAAGTCATGGGAAACAATTCATTCATAATATAAAGGATGACAAGACTAAATTTTAAATTATAAATCTGTATAAAAATTATATTATGCACGTACCCACTCAACCCATGATGTATCGCTACCACGAGTCGCGCCAAACGCACGAGTCATTTTTGCGAAATACAGCATACAATCTCGATTAATGGTCGTCCACTTGCCTTGCAAGACTTTTATCGATCGGTGATGTAGCACACCTTCGGTATTATTGAACTCCGCTTGATTCTTCTCCCACATCTTTCTGCTACGTTGGTTAGTGTCGGTCTTTCCGTCGATGGAATATTTACAATATGCATGACATAATACGACTACAAACGAGCTCAAATTGGGAAGCCTCGATATTTGAGAGGGAGAACCCATATTTTTTAATTTTTTGGAGTAAATAAGAATAGAAATTTTGGGAAGTTTTTGTGTGTGAAATTATATGGGGTAGAAAGTGAAATATTTATAGGTAAATAAGGATAAATAGCCGTTGGAGAGCAATTGGTATCAGGCGCCCAACATTTGTCCGCCTGGGCTGGGACGGGAAACTGTTGTCCGCCTGGGCTGGCATAGAAAAATGTTGTCCATTTATGGCACACTACCAAATCCTCTATCCCCCCTCTGCAACTATGGGGCGTTAAAAGGATCCCCTTCAAAATTTAGCGAAGATGCACCCACTATAAACACATATTCGTCAAAGTGAAGCATCTACAATGGGTTTAGAGGACCCATTGTGGATGGCCTTACAAGATAAGGTAACTAACCAATTGTAAGGAATGTAATCCCCTGCTCTTTCACTGACAAGTCTGACAAAAGCGCAAGCCATGCATCTAGGTTGTTCTTATCAACGTCTATAAAAGTCGAAAGTTCTTGTAGCATCTATATATGGGCATGAAATTTTTGTACTTATATTATCGATTGTGTTTGTAATAATTTTTTCTTTCTTATCAGAGTAAAGTTCATGAATATCTGACAAATAGATGAAACATAAATACAAGTTGAACTTTTATACCTTTCTGTCAGCTACTAGAAGTTTCTTTTTTTCAAGGGACATCTTCCAACTCACAAGATCATTAAGAGATAAAGGGCTGAACGAAAATATATGGATCTACATATATAAATATATCTAAAAACATGTAAAGTTGTAAGGGAGGATAGAGGGGGGCATTGACCCAATAGGCTCACAAAAGAAGTCAAGAATATTATTTTCCATTGGATATATTAGCCACAAATTTTATATTTATATCATTAACTTGAATTGACGGGAAATGTAGGTATTGAGGTGTAATTATATCAAATCCAAGATAGGTGACATTTTTAATATAATTGTAAGGTAGACTTTCGAAAGAGAGATTTTGTAAGGAATTGAATCGCAATATATACAATTATATGATAGGTAAAATCTTTTTATTCCAAATGTGATGATCAAGTGTTGTCATCCTACATGTGGATGTAACAATAGAAATGAGTATACCCCAAAAGAACATTGTTGTTTTAAATAAACCACCTATCATATTCACGGCGAGTACATAAATCACCAGGTTTGACTCCCGCCTCAATAACCTAAAAATAATTTCCTTATAGACTTAATTAAGAAATTCCCATAACTTAACAACTTCAAAATTTTCAATTTGCTTCTTGGGCATCATAAGTGATGCAAACATTGACTACCTGATCTTGCGGGATATAAAACCTAATATTATGATAACTTTTCCATATTATGATGCCATCCACAATGGGTTCTCTAATACCATTGTGGAACCTTTAGTTTCATGAGTTTTGACTCATAATGTGGAGAATAATCGTTAAAAATTGGAACGGATCCGTTAGGCGTCCCATAAATGGAGAGGAGAGTTAAGGGATCCTATAGAGTGTCTGAGGTGGGAGACTTTTGTGCTCCCCTTGGCAGGCACAAAATAGTTGCTCGCCTGATGGCCACAACTAGTTTTCCACATCAGCGAGGCGCAAGACTTTTGTTCGCCCCACCCCATTTTTTAACTATTTTGGGGGCAAGACTTTTGTCCGACCCACCCAGGTGAAAGACTTTTGTCCGACCCACCCTCTTTTAATGATTTTGCATTGCGAGACTCTCCCGTTAACTGATCTCATAAACCCATAAGTTTATGGGATCCCATTGTGGATGGCCTGACTCTTTTCCCGAATCATCTCCCCACTTTCATTATCTCTCCACATATAAATTTTTCTGCTCACTAAAAGAAACATATTTTTGTAAATACAATTTCACTTGATCTTACATTGTCCTGACCCCGTCCCAAAATAGTAGTGGGGAACGAGTGTCTTGACATGCCACCAAGGCAATAAATATTCTGACTTAAATTATTTCCTTAATTAAATGCAACATAAATATATTTACATGGTTATGAATCGTAAAATACTGAAATTAAAGGAATTACGTCATCAGAGCTTTCTAAAAGGAAACTTCATTTATATTATAAGTAACAACGAGTTACAACTTAAAATGAAATTTAAAACTTATTACAAGAGATCCAAACGTGCTCTAAATGATAAAACAAACATAATAACAAAAAGAGCTCTAAAAGCTTAATCTTCAACACAGTCCTTTTTCATTCCCTCCGCAAATCTACTTATTTCCTGAAAAATGGTTATTTATACAACATCATCTAAAAGCTGACTGAGATTTAATCTCCAGACATCCCAGGGTTTTTCCGAAAATTGATACCTATTCAATTTCCAACAGAAGGCATATACATATATGGACAAGAATTTGCAATAAAATATATAAAGTAAACAAGCAGTATATATTTTTAGAATAATCAGTTCAGAACAGAACATATAAAACAATTTGAGAAATATGTCAATTATTAAATTTTACTTTGATGGCCATGTATGTTCTAATAACCAGATAAACAGATAGTGTTACCAAATGTTTCCACCCAGCAACAACACCGACAGAAAATCATGATATCTGAAACAACACCTTATTTAGGGCACACCAACGATAAACCAGCTGGGAAGGTACCATCCAAATATTTCCACCCGGTAGTCAAGGCCAACATAGTAAGAGAGTTTCCATAGTCCGAATCAATAATTTCATAATTCAAATCAGATGTATATATCGAGAGATATACACATATAACTAATGACAAAATCATCGGTATTAGATGTATTTTGAGGATAAAACATTTCACAAAATAGATATAGTTTGCATAATATCATATAATTAAAATACGCAAGGAATGTCATAGAGTACTCACCTAAAACATAAGATCGAAGTTACAGATATTAAGTCTTGGATCACTTCGTTAAGACGAAACTTCTTCTTGAACTTACAGAACTCCCTCTTGAGATATCACCCTTTCTTACTATAGTTATCGAGGAAATGGTATGAGCTTAAATGATCCTAAAGGTTTTATTTATAGTTTTCCAAGAATTTCACGGCGCTGACACGTGTCTAGCTGACCAAGCCTTTACAACGGCGAGTAAGTGTTGAGGTGTCGTGCAACGGAGGGGTCTTGCAGCCTTATTTCACCGAACAACGACACATGTTTTTTCTCTCTTTGTAACGAAGACACGTGTCTTAGCTTTATCTATATGGATGACATGTGTAAGCGCGAGGTGTCAAGCATGAGGTGGAAAGGTGTTTGGGGTATAATGGTTATTTTACACATTAAGGGCATTTTGGTAATTTCACACTATATATTTTCAATATTTCTTAGAGGTCCCTGAAAATATTTCATTTACAAAATGGTCCTTTTTATATTTTCATTTTAGTCCCTAAAACTTTCTTTATTTTAAAATCAAGTCCCTAAAGTTTCATAAAATTACTTTTTCTACCCCAAAACTTATCATTTAGCTCAGGATATGTTATATGACTTTGATTTAATCCATTTTACTGAAGAAAAAGGTCATTTCAAGGTGTTTAAGTTGGCCAAACTAGCTTTCCCTTCCAACCAATCAAAATATAACACATGGTGTGCTAAAAAAACAAAATACGACTTAAAGGATGGGTAAATTTGCCCTTATTTCGTAATTTTGGGATAACTTCTTGCTCGAACCTACGTTTAACACACCGTTTGTTGTGTTACAAACCTAATTCATATATCTACAACTTTTTAGGCTTCAGATAAAATCAATTGTTATATTATAATGGTGAAAACTTGTCTCTAATATGAACATTCCTATCGAAAACTTTAAAATTTTATCTTTGTAACTAATTTGATATTTCCTGATTTATGAAGGGAGGATTAGACTAAAAATAATAAATTAACATTATCCATATAACATATGAAATTATACATCATTTAAAATTATATATGAACATATAAAAGTGGGGTCATTACATCCTCCCCTCCTTATAAGAAGTTTGGTCCCCAAACTTTACTTACATTAATTTTCAAATAGGTACGGATATTTAATTTTATATCCCATGTATGGAAACATAGGATTTATAATGTTCAAAACTTATGTTCAGTACTCTATGGGTTCATAACCTATGCTCTCATACCACCTCTGCCACGATCCTGTCCCAAAATAGTAGTGGGGAACGAGTGTCTTGACATGCCACCAAGGCAACAAATATTATGACTTAAAATGTTTCCTTAATTAAATGCAACGGAAATACAATTACATGGTTATGAATCGTCAAATACTGAAATTAAAGGAATTACTTCATCAGAGCTTTCTAAAAGGAAAGTTCATTTATATTACAAGTAATAACGAGTTACAACTTAAAACGAAATTTAAAACTTATTACAAGAGAGCCAAACGTGCTCTAAATGATAAAACAAACATAATAACAAAAAGATCTCTAAAAGCTGAATCTTAAATACATTCCTTTTTCATTCCCTCCGCGAACCTACTTATTTCCTGAAAAATGGTTATTTATACAACATCAGCTAAAAGCCGAGTGAGATTTAATCTCTAGACATCCCAGGATTTTTCAGAAAATTGATACCTATTCAATTTCCAAAAGAAGGCACATATATATGGACAGGAAGTTGCAGTAAAATATATAAAGTAAACTGGCAGTATATATTTTCAGAATAATCAGTTCAGAACAAAACAAATAAAATAATTTGAGCAATATTTCAATTATTCAATTTTATTTTGATGGCATGTACGCTCTAATACCCAGATAAATAGATAGTGTTACCAAATGTTTCCACCCGGCAACAACACAAACAGAAAATCATGATATCTGAAACAACGCCTTATTTAGGGCACACCAGCGATAAATCAGCAGGGAAGGTACCACCCAAATATTTCCACCCGGTAGTCAAGGCCAACATGGTAAGAGAGTTTCCATATGCCGAATCAATAATTTCAGAATTCAAATGAGATGTATATATTGTGAGATATACACATATAACAAACGACAGAATCATCGGTATGAGATGTATTTTGAGGATAAAACATTTCACAAAATAGCTATAGTTTTCATAATATCATATAATTAAAATACGCGAGGAATGTCATAGAGTACTCACCTAAAACAGAAGATCGAAGTTACAGATATTAAGTCTTTGATCACTTCGTTAAGACGAAACTTCTTCTTGAACTTACAAAACTCCCTCTTGAGATATCACCCTTTCTTACTATATTTATCGAGGAAATGGTATGAGTTTAAATGATCCTAAAGTTTTTATTTATAGTTTTCCAAGGATTTCACGGCACTGACACGTGTCTAGCTGACCAAGCCTTTACAACGGCGAGTAAGTGTTGTGGTGTCATGCAACGGAGGGGTCTTGCAGCCTTATTTCACCGAGCAGAGACACATGTTTTAGCTCTCTTTGTAACGACGACACATGTTTTATCTTTATCTATATGGATGACATGTGTAAGCTTAAGGTGTCAAGCATGAGGTGGAAAGGTATTAGGGGTATAATGGTTATTTTACACATTAAGGGCATTTTGGTAATTTGACACTATATATTTTCAATATTTCTTAGAGGTCCATGAAAATATTTTATTTACAAAATGGTCCTTTTTATATTTTCATTTTAGTCCCTAAAACTTTCTTTTTATTAAAATCAAGTCCCTAAAGTTTCATAAAATTATATTTTCTACCCCAAAACTTATCATTTAGCTTAGGATATGCTATATGACTTTGATTCAATCCATTTTACTGAAGAAAATGGTCATTTCAAGGTGTTTAAGTTGTCCTAACTAGCTTTCCCTTCCAACCAATCAAAATATAACACATGGTGTGCTAAAAAGACAAAATACGACTTAAAGGATGAACAAATTTTCCCTTATTTCGTAATTTTTGTATAACTTCTTGCTCGAACATCCGTTTAACACACCGTTTATTGTGTTACAAACCTAATTCATATATCTACAACTTTTTAAGTTTTAGCTAAAATAAATTGTTATATTATAATGGTGAAAACTACTCTCTAATATGAACATTCCTACCGAAAACTTTAAAATTTTATCTTTGTAACTAATTTGATATTTCCTGATTTATGAAGGGAGGATTAGACTAAAAATAATAAATTAACATTATCCATATAACATATGAAATAATACATCATTTAAAACTTTATATGAACTTATAAAAGTGGGTTCATTACATCCTCCCCTCCTTATAAGAAGTTTGCTCCCTAAACTTTACTTACATTAATTTCGAAATAGGTACGTATATTTAATCTTATATCCCATGTATGGAAACTTAGGATCTATAACGTTCAAAACTTATGTTCACTTCTCTATGGGTTCATAACCTATGCTCTCATACCACTTCTATCACGACCCCTTCCCAAAATAGTAGTGGGGATGAGTGTCTTGACATGCCACCAAGGCAACAAATATTATGACTTAAATTGTTTCCTTAATTAAGTGCAACGGAAATACAATTACATGGTTATGAATCGTAAAATTATGAAATTAAAGGAATGACTTCATCAGAGCTTTCTAAAAGGAAACTTCATTTATATTACAAGTAACAAAGACTTGCAACTTAAAATGAAATTTAAAACTTATTACAAGAGAGCCAAACGTGCTCTAAATGATAAAACAAACATAATAACAAAACGAGCTCTAAAAGCTGAATCTTAAATACATTCCTTTTTCGTTCCCTCCACGAACCTACTTATTTCCTGAAAAATGGTTATTTATACAACATCAGCTAAAATCCGATTGAGATTTAATCTCCAGACATCCCAGGGTTTTTCAAAAATAGATACCTATTCAATTTATACATGGACAGGAATTTGCAGTAAAATATATACAGTAAACTGGCAGTATATATTTTCAGAATAATCAGTTCAGAACAGAATAGATAAAATAATTTGAGCTATATGTCAATTATTCAATTTTATTTTGATGGCCATGTACGCTCTAATACCCAGATAAATAGATAGTGTTACCAAATATTTCCACCCAGCAACAACACAAACGGAAAATCATAATATCTGAAATAACACCTTATTTAGGGCACACTAGCGATAAACCAGCAGGGAAGGTACCACCCAAATATTTCCACTCGGTAGTCAAGGCCAACATGGTAAGAGAGTTTCCATAGGTCGAATAAATAATTTCAGAATTCAAATGAGATGTATATATCGAGAGATATACACATATAACAAACGACGAAATCATCGGTATCAGATGTATTTTTGAGGATAAAACATTTCACAAAATAGATATAGTTTGCATAATATCATATAATTAAAATATGCAAGGAATGTCATAGATTACTCACCTAAAACAGAAGATCGAAGTTAGAGATATTAAGTCTTGGATCACTTCGTTAAGACGGAACTTCTTCTTAAACTTACAGAACTCCCTCTTGAGATATCACCCTTTCTGACTATAGTTATCGAGGAAATGGTATGAGTTTAATTGATCCTAAAGGTTTTATTTATAGTTTTCCAAAGATTTCACGGCATTGACACGTGTCTAGCTGACCAAGCCTTTACAACGGCGACTCAGCGTTGTGGTGTCATGCATTGGAGGGGTCTTGCAACCTTATTTCACCGAGCAGCGACACGTGTTTTAGCTCTATTTGTAACGATGCCACGTGTTTTAGCTTTATCTATATGGATGACATGTGTAAGCGCAAGGTGTCAAGCACGAGGTGGAAAGGTGTTAGGGGCATAATGGTTATTTTACACATTAAGGGCATTTTGGTAATTTCAAACTATATATTTTCAATATTTCTTAGAGGTTCATGAAAATATTTTATTTACAAAATGGTCCTTTTTATATTTTCATTTTAGTCCCTAAAACTTTCTTTATTTTAAAATCAAGTCCCTAAAGTTTCATAAAATTTCATTTTCTACCCCAAAACTTATCATTTAGCTCAGGATATGTCATATGGCTTTGATTTAATACATTTTGCTAAAGAAAAAGGTCATTTAAAGGTGTTTAAGTCGGCCTGATAAGCTTCCCCTTCCAACCAATCAAAATATAACACATGGTGTGCTAAAAAGACAAAATACGACTTAAAGGATGGACATATTTGCCCTTATTTCATAATTTTGGTATAACATCTTGAACGAATCTCTGTTTAACACACCGTTTGTTGTGTTACAAACCTAATTCATATATGTACAACTTTTTAGGTTTTACCTCAAATCAATTGTTATATTATAATGCTGAAAACTAGTCTCTAATATGAACATTCCTACCCAAAACATTAAAATTTTATCTTTGTAACTAATTTGATATTTCCTGATTTATGAAGGGGGGATTAGACTAACAATAATAAATTAACATTATCCATATCACATATGAAATAATACAACATTTAAAACTATATATGAACATATAAAAGTGGGGTCATTACATATATACTCACATAAACGCAAAACACAATTAACTATATATTCAAAATTATTCAGAGCCATGAAACTCTCTCAATGAGAACTCAAAACTTGTCATTGTCACCCTCGAAATCTAAACTTCATCACGATCGTAAGTAATTCCTTTTAAAAGTGGCTTAACTGGGATTCAAGTGTATTTTGTGTGGATTTCTTATAAAAAAATAGAAATAGGGAATTGTGGTTGTAAAACCTCAAACTATGTTTATGTACTAACATAAATGTGCGTCAAATGTAAAGTAAGAAGAATATTCAACTCTCGTCTCAACTCTCTCTTAAAATCTCAAAATGATAAAATGCCTCAAATGAGGCTACAAGAGAAGTATTTATAGGTGGGAGTAGAAGATTCTTACTTGGACTATAAGAAACGGATTTAATTACAATTATATCCTTACTAACCTTTAATAGCAATTAAAAAAACTAATAAAAGAAAGTACATCATAATTGAGAAAATACCCAAAATACCAATTTGCACTAGAATGACTAAAAATAGTCTATATGCCTCTTAATTCACATCATTCTCCCCTTCATGACAAGCAATTTGTCCTCAAACCCATAGGGGAATGCCATCGATATCACCCTCCAGAATGGTGATGAGATCATGATGTGGCGTGGAATCATCAGTCTCCTCAAGATACTCTAGTCCTCCTGAAACAAGTAAGGCACGACGACGTGATAAGCAAGAATCTGAAGCCCTATGGCCTACTACCCCACAATTGTAGCATTTAAACGTTACAAAATGGGAATAGGATGAAGGAGGAGGAGGATGAGTAGTAGTAGTTGGTGCCGCCATCGTAGTTGTAGAGGGTGGAATATTGTAGGTAGCAGGGGTACAAAAGTAGTAATGCGTGTAAGAGTAGAGGGAGTAGTCTGATGATACATTTTAACCTTTGTGGCATACTCCACCCCCTTCACAAAGGTAGAGATGTCACATAATGCAAGATTCCTCTAAATATGACCCTGAAGCCCATGAATGTAACACTTGATCCTCTAGTCCTCCATTTCTCATAGGCGAGCTCGTGTGCACAAGATATGAAACCTCTCAGTTTAGTCCAATATATATATCATGTCGGATGGCCTGAACTTGGAGAAATAGGTCGCGCTCGTATGTGGCGGGGACGAAGGAAGCCATAATTGCTTCTCTCAGCCCAGTCCAAGGCTAGATAGGAGGTTGTCCATCAATCACCCGGTGCTGCTTCAAATCATGCCCCCAAACACTAGCATAGTCCTAGAATTTGGTCACCAGAAGAATGACACAACGTCGGCCACTTAACCTCTTATACTAAAAAATATGCTCCATCGTATCAAGGCAATAAATCACAGCATCAGGTTGGATATGACCATTAAATAATGGCACATCAATCGGGATGTACCCTTGCATGCTCCGAGAAAGCATCCGTAGAGCTATGCGAGTAATGGGGCCGCCTCCCCAGAGATCTAGACCATCCACATCAAATTCATCATCGCCTAGCGTAGGATCCTAAACCGGTGTTCGATGTAGTTGCCTATGAGGTGGGGGATGAACAGGAACTAGGTCTAGAGGAGAGGTCTTGATCTTGTTTGGAGGTGACAATACGAGGAATTACGGTCACCGTAGGTACAAGAGGTGGAACTGCTACAACTGGCTGACGATGTGGGCACTATTCCATCAAATTCCCTCTCTAGTAGCATAAAAGCAATGCTTATCAATAATTAGCACAAATGGAGTGACCTTCAGACTCAAAGAATCGAAAGGTGATATATTAGTGTGCCACTTTATATGTGGAGGTGGCTCAAAATCTGATAATGACTGTAGCTTAGCGTAAGGGGGACCATCCTACTAGGGGTGACCTAGACAACTATGAACACGCTCCAAAGTATCAACTGGAGAAGAGTATGTGGAACGGGCATTCCATAGAGACTTTGGTTGGTGAACATAACCTCTATGGTGGGGCGAAGGCAAGGTGGTATGAATTAGAGTTGCGGGCAGAAGCATGGCAAAAGTAGTATGTGGGTGTGGGTATGGGTGGGGGTCAATGAATGTGAGTAAAGCCGGGGGTATGGATGGAAGAAGGAGTGGATGATATGGCTCATGATGTTGTTGGGAGTGGTGGAGGGGTTATGTGGAAACATGTAGAAGGTGTGAATCATGGTGGGAGTTAATAGGGGTACGATTTAGGGTTTGATTTTGAAAAGTGGTGGGTTAGATGATACGTAGTGGAGGAAGGTGTGGTGACGGTGGCTGGTGATCGTATAAGTTTGGATCGGGTGGTGGTGGAGGAACTTTGTAAGGTTGGAGATTAGTATATATAAATTGTGGAGTTGTTTGGAAATAGGATGGTGGAAACCTAGAATATGTTTGATTTTAATATTAGATGGAAGAATTATTAAAATGGGTTGAATTTGAGGGTAAAGAAATTGAATTATGGTTAATTAGGAGGTATGGGTTGGTCGGAGAAAAGGAAGGAGGAGACGCGCCCTGTGGGAGGCCAACGTCGTTGTCAGCAGCCATGGGTGAGCATGGGTTTGAATAGACGAAGGGGTTGTTTTGGGGGTGTTAGGTTTGGCCGTGGTGGTTTACGACGGGATCGCCACTCCCGATATTATTTTCGGACTCCGTGGTGGTGGTGGATATGGTGGTGGGATTTGGTAGGGTATTTTGTTTTGTTGGTGCAGGGGTGGACTAAGTGGAATTGATGGTAGTGGCATTAGGGTTTTGTACGGGGGTGAGGGTGGGGGCGGAGTGAGTGCAGCTCATGGATGCATCCGGTGGAGGAAGGTACACATTGAGAGCATCAAATCACGCTACGAGGTGGTTTAAAACCTCCTCAAGCCGATCGGTGCATGAATCAACGGGGGAAAACCTCTTCTTCTGTCCATTTTCCATTGCCTACTATTTTTTTGTTATAGAACAACAATAAAAAAAGGTGGTGCCAATGAGACTCTAATACCAATTAACGTAAATGAGCGTCAATTGGAAAGTAGGAAGAAAATTTAACTCTCGTCTCAACTCTCTCTTAAAATCTCAAATTGATAGAATGCCTCAAATGAGGCTATAAGAGAAGTATTTATAGGGGATAAATAGAAGGTTCTTACTTTGATTACAAGAAAAGAACCAAATTACAACCATTCCATTACTAAACCCTAATACTTTCCACCTATAATACTAACCAAAACAACTAATAAAAAATAAAGTACATCATAATAGAGAAAATAAACAAAATTCCACTTTGTAATAAAATGACTAAAATAGTCTATACACCTCCTAATTCACATCATTAACACTTTAGTATTAATTTTTCTTTGAGTATGAAGCTTTAGCAATTTCTAATGCCAAATCAAAACAAGGTTTTTTGCAATTTTTAACAAATGACACTGATATCAAAATATAGGACATCCCTCCACTGATATACATTTGGCCGTAGAGCCAATTTCTAAGTCACAATGCTCATGGGCATTATTACCCCACCACGATATGGTACTCTCCTCCATCCCCACCATAAAGTACAATCAAACCCCAACATTAAGAGTCATCGAAAAAATATAGTTATACCTCTGCCACCACTTCTTTCAGAAAAAAATTATATATGGTTCCCACAATTGTCCAAGAACAATAAGTGTAGGCTGACTCATGATTTTTCATGTGTTCTTCGTGACACCCTGACATGATGTGTCACAATAAGTTATCGTCTTATGGATGTGGATCCGCGCTAGCAGCACTAACCAATCATGACACGCCATGTCAGCGCGTCGCGACGGACACGTGAAAATCATGAGTCGGCATAGAAGGGATCATCCAAGAATTATAGTTCAAAGCCCTTACTAATGACATAATAGCGGATGCACGGACAAGTGGGCTCCACGAAGACATAAAGAAACTAAACTTCATAAGCCTCAACACTTCCCTAACCTAAAAAATACTGATCCACTGGTCAGTCCACCCTAAAGTGTTAAATATACATACAAGTATATTAACTAAACTAACATGGATCTAGTAACTTATATGCATATACAAAGATAAAATGGGATACACAATATAAAAAGTAAACTAGGATACGTGGTACCTACATGATATGTGTGATTTACTTTTTATTAATGGAATATGACTTAGATAAGTCTTTAATATGTATTAGGCAGGTGTGTGTGTATTTAGTATCCCTTACGTATCTAATTCGAGTACGAGGGTCCTAGAAAATTCTCTGTGATTTCAAAAGCTACCCATATCAGCATGGGCAGGCATCAATTAAAGTGCATGTGTTGCATTTTAAAGCTATTGATAATTGTAAATTAGCAAAGAATATTTTTCTCTTAAAATGTTATATTTTCAAACAGTAGTCTTAGAGTTTTTGAGCTTGTAATCATGACATAATAGATATCTTTTGATATGATTGAATAACATTGGAAGTTGTGGAATCTCACTTTCACGAGAATACATAAATATGTGAAACACAATGATTTTACATGGATATGTATGTGTACAGTGTTGGATGTACACATGGTTACATTAACATAAGATAACTAGGAAAAATTATGGGGGGGTTTGGGGAAAGGTCCCATATATCTCAAAGTGTATAACAATAGGACCCTCCACATAATGTTATAAATTTAGTCCCTGTACTAAAAACACCATGAAAATTGACTAATATTCCATTTGACAACTCATACAAAAAACATTAAATTTTTAAAAGTTCATAACTTCAAATCTACAAATCCAAAATTCACAAAATTTATATATTTGAAATCTACTCATCCAGATCTATCCAAGAACACCCATATTTGATATTTTGTGACAAAAACATCGAAACCGACGAATTAATTATTTCACTAAAATCTCCATTTTCCCGACGAACACTATATTTTTCCGGCGAAAAACCTTCTTCTCCGATGCTGACAATGGTGCTGTTGGCACAAACAAAAAATAAATAAAAGAAATTGACGAAGGGAGAGTGAGACGAGGTGAGAGAAATAATTTGGCGGGAATTCCAGCGGTCTCGAGCGAGGATTTTGGCGTTTCAACAAGGATTCCAGTTGGTGGGGTGGAGGTGGGGTTATGTGTGTATTTTTGGAATGAATTTTGAATTCGTATGACTAAGGGTATAAATATAAATATATCTTTAACTAAAACAAATAAAATTACCTATTTTTTGTACTCCTAACTCTAAAGGGACCACATAAATAAATGTTATAAAACTGTCCTAAAAATTCAAATATAGGAAGGAACATGACCTTTATTCCTTAATTCTCTGAAAAATTATTAGTACGAGCCACAATACACATACAAAAGCGAGTGTGTGTGTGTGTATGTACATATATATATATATATATATATATATATATATATATATATATATATATATATATATATATATATATATATATATATATATATATATATGGAGAGAGAGAGAGGAAGATAGGGATTACCATATAGATAAGTAAGACCCGTGTGGTAGAGCTGGTAATGAGAAAAAAACTCGATGGCCTCATTTTGTAGGTTTATATTTACCCTTGACAAACCCTAAGACCACCGCTCGAGGAAAAGAAGACGAACCTGATTTGATATCTCTTGTAAGCCTACCTATGGTTTGTGATATTATGAATAGTCGGGGGGGAGGGAGAATTTAGACAAAACGCTTATCGAATAGGAGGGAGTAACAACTATGTTAGAGCGTTAATTTTTTTTTGGTACGGAGGGTAATCCCCAGGCCAGCTTGCGCGCACCTCAAGACTAATCCCTTCGCCTCAAACAAGGCTATCGAAACAGGTGGTGTGGATTCACACATAAACTACATGCGGTCCATGGCCCTTCCGGTGACTCGAACTGGCAACCTCTGGGGAGCAAACCTAAGGCCTGACCAGCTGAGCTAACCGCTCATGTTAGAGCGCTAATTGGTTCACACTTTTTTGACAATGTTACACTTTTAGGTTAGTGAAATAATAAAAATGAAAATAGTAATGGTTTTGAATACTTAAATATTATAAGTGTCAAAAATCATTATTAATTTTGTAAGTGTTATAAACACTTACAAATTAAATATTCTATTAGTTTCAAATAGTCAATATGGTGTAGTGTTACTTCGATGAGCTCTTATTTCTACGAATACTTTCAGCACACTTTTGATACTCATGCATAGAATTTCAGGTCCTGTAAGGACATGATTTTATAAATGTCCATTTAGTATATAGGAAATTTCTCTATATATCCTAGATCACTGCAAGTATGTCTGATACCACTACATTCGGTGCGTCTCCACGTTCATCCATGATGGCCTCAACTTGGATCCGAAGTTATCACGCACCCACTACCTTCATACGTGTGTAGTGTGTCAACATTGTCTTATCATGCATCGTGTGTCTTCAACATTCATTTGTTCCCACTACTCCACTCGCAATTATAGTAAAATAATTTAATTGGAGTTTTTAATATTTGCATAAATATTTGGGAATATTTTTAATAAATTTTTGAAGTCTGAAATATTTTATCTCGAAATAAGAATCTTTTTCTAAGTGTAGAGGCGAACAATACACGTCGTTCAAATTGTTTGAATGGCAGAGCTTGTCGTTCAAACGACAGTTCATGTCGCGCGGAGTCGCTTTAATGACGAGTCGTTCGAGTGACACTCCATCTCGTTCGAGCGACCCACCGCCTTGATTTCTATATTTAAGTAGTGTCCATTCTACACGATTTTCAAGTCTTGGAACTCACGTTTCTGCAGTTCTTCTACATTAAAATAGACATCATTTTTTATATACACTATTTTGATTCACAAATAATTCCCAATCATTTATGTGAATCCTCTAAACCTAAGAAAATTGTTCTGCTCGTTTGGAGTTCTTGTGGAGAAGAAGAAGGCTGATTTTCCACAGCTGATCTTGGAGTTCTTGCGGGACCTCTTGCTAACGATACCGAACCGACACCTGCAGGTATTTCGTGTGTCACTATATTTCATTGAAATTCGTGTAAGTAGCGATTTATAAATTATAGTGAAATAAAAAGGTATTTGCCCCTTTGAGGGATTTTTTAACAAATTTTGAATGTCTTACATGTTTGATTTATTTCATCCATCTGTCACAATTATTTGCAAGAAGTTAAAGACTGAATTGGGATAAAATTGGAATTTAATTAAATAAGTTGGACATTGATTGCTGGCGCACTGTGAAATTGGTATCAGAGCCAATTACACAATTTTACCGTGTAATTTTTCTGTAATTTTTTTTTTCTAGATATCAATTTTGTTCTAAAAATTGATCCTTGAAAAAGAGCAATTTCAATGGAAAACTTATATAATGGAGTCCCAATTTTTTACGGGTCAAATTATGCATACTGAAAAGCCCGTATGAAATCTCACTTAAAGGACATAAACGAACGTGTTTGGGTTGTGTGTGAAAGAAGTTGGACGCCTCCCACTGTCACTGTAGATAACGTAACTTCTTTTAAATTTGTGACTGCATGGACTGAGGATGAATTCAAATGGAGCACATATAAGTCACGTGGGCTTAGTGCCATTTCTCGAGACGTCACACCTGACGAGTTTCGATGCATCATGTCGTGTACCACATCTAAAGAAGCATGTGATGTTCTTCAACTGACCCATGAAGGCACTAATGAAGTTAAGGAATCAAAATTGCAAAATTTAACTACACAATTTGAAACTATCACTATGCTTGATTCTGAGTGTTTTGATGAATTTATGCACACTTATATGATATTATAAACACTAGTTTCAACTTAGGCGAACATATTCATGATGCTAGAGTAGTTAAGAAAATTTTGAGATTACTACCTAAAAGATTTATCCCCAAAGTCATTGTGTTAAATTCATTAGGTAATTTCAGTAAGCTGAAATTAGAAGAGTTAGTTGGAGACCTGCTGACCTATTAAATCGACATGTTCCCTAACACGATAAAATCAAAAGACAAAGGGGTAGCACTTAAAGCCCAGGCCAGGAAGAGTGAGGGGGCGGTGATAAAGAGAGGTGAGTCGTCTAAGAAAAGAGAGGAAGAGATGTCTGATTCTGATTCTGACTTAGACAATTTGGCCTTATTTGCAAAAAAAATCTCAAATTGAAGAAAAATGGGAATTTTAGAGATAAAAAGAATTTTGAGAAAAAAAAATCTGAAAAGAGACTTGAGAAAGATAAAAAGGACACCCCTAAGAAAGATGAGATAGATGGTTTGAGTGTGGAGGTAGAGATCATAGGGTTTTTGAGTGTGCAAGTAGGTTAAATCGTTTAGAACAATTCAAAGCTGCTTTGAATGCCTCCTTGAGTAACGACAGTGAGTTCGAGTAGGTGGATTCAGGAGACGAATCACCTTATGAATATAATTCACCTCATTCATGGCTAGTCATGTGAGTACTGACAGTCCTCCTCACAACGATGAGGATGCAAACTCACAGGGACACCTCGACAGTGATAGTGATGTGAGTGAGGGGGAGGATGGTGCAAGTGGGAGCGAGAGTGATATCCAACATGCATACGCCAATTTATATGCTGATACTTTCAAGACCAAAAAGCGTAACAAAGTGTTAGCCCTTATGATAGCATCCCTAGAGAAGGATTTAGGAGAGATGAGAGAGAGAGAGAGAGAGAGAGAGAGAGAGAGAGAGAGAGAGAGAGAGAGAGAGAGAGAGACCCTTTGTGTTGAAAGAGAGAAGGTTTGTGTAGAAAGAGAAAGTCATTTTAAGGGGAGAGAGAGAAAGTGTTTAGGGAGAGAGAAAGTGTATTTGATAAAGAGAAAGAGGACTTGACCAAGAAAGTGGCTGAACAAACGAGTGAGCTCCATTCCTCCCTAGATACTGGAAAAAAACTGGAAGCCCTTATAGCCCAGCATACTCAAGACCTCGAGATAGCTAGGGAGGTCAAGGTAAAGATTAGGGATAGATCTGGAAAAGTGGGAAAAATGTTCCTCGCCCATGCTTTAGGTTTCGACGAAAGGTAGGGAATTGGTTTTGATGGTGCCTCCGTGTTCCATGTGACACCCGAACCGGTTCCTGAGTTTACTACGAACCCATATGGCCATCGCCAAATACCCCAAAAAAGAGTTCGGCTAAGAAAAGCAAACCAAGGTCAGCCATAACCTGTGTACTTCTCTACCTACTGCAAAAGAAAGGGCCACCTTAGGGAGATTTTCTATAGTTTGGGTTGGACACGACGTGAAATTTCTCCACCACATGCCACTAGCGATTTCTCAATTCTTAGAGAGCAGGTTGAGTTTCTAGTTGCCACTTATCAGAGTATAATTGAAGAGTTCTAATGAATTTCTATGCCGTTAGTGGACACTTCAAATATCCCGACTAGAGCCAACAATGACAAAGGCAAACAAAAGGTTACCCCATCTTGTCTACCTAAACTCGATGCAAAAGTGCTTGTTGTTCATGTTGCTATTAAAGCACATAACACTTCTCAGTGGCATTTTGACAGTGAGTGCTCCAGACACATGACAAGTGATGTCTCATTTTTTACCGACCTAGAGGATCGCAAAGAAGGTAAAGTCACCTTTGGAGATGAGATAAAATCTAGCATAGTAGGACGAGGTACAATAGAGATACCAAACTTTTTTAAGCTAGATGATGTTTTGTACGTCAAAGGTTTGAAATCAAACCTTCTCACCATTAGCCAATTGTGCGACACTGACTTTGCAGTAAAGTTTGACCGGAACGAATGAAATGTTTATGATAAATTGATAAACTTACATTGCAAGGGGTTAGGACTGAAGATAATTGTTAGCGGATTGTGCCCAAGTCCTTATTTGTATGTAAAAGCGCCACAATCACTCCAATGGATCTGTGGCATCAACGTCTAAGTCATGTGAACTTTAGAGATTTGGACGAATTAGATAAAAAGGACCTAGTACGTGGCTTTCCATCATTTGGAACATCGACTTCCGCAGTTTGTGGACCCTGTCAGTTAGGAAAACAAGTCCCTAGACCCCCCAGGAAGTTAAATTCCATTACCACTTCATGAGTGCTTGAGTTGATACATATGGATCTTATGGGTCCTAATCGTACTGAGAGTTTAGGTGGTAAGAGGTATATCCTCGTGATGGTAGATGATTTCTCTCATTACTCGATTGTAGATTTTCTAAGAGAGAAATCCGATGCTGTGGAATTTCTTACGACCAAGTGCTGTGTCGTGCAAAAGCAACACGAAGTCACTATCAATAGAATACATAGTGACAATGGAACTGAGTTTAAGGAAGAAAAAGTACACTTTTACTGTGATAGCCTCGGGATCTAACATGAATTTTTAGCCATCAATACTCCTCAGCAAAATGGTATTATTGAGAGGAAGAATCAGATGATTCAGGAGATGGCTAAATCTATGCTTCTAGGTCGTAGAGTTGCTAGGAGATTTTGGGTAGAGGCAGTTTTTACCACATGCCACATGGTAAATAGGGTTTAAATTCGTACACACACACACACACTTAAGACTCCCTACGAATTATGGACTGGAAAGAAGCCCTACCTTTCATGGTTTCGTATTTTTGGGAGTAAATTCTACATCCTACGGGATAGAGAGAAATTTGGAAAGTTTGACTCCAGGAGCGATGAGGGAATATTGTTAGGATATTCATCAACTATTAGAGTATATCGAGTTTTCAACCTGAGTATCTCTAAGGTTATGGAGTCAATAAACATCACCATGCAAGATGACGAACTATTGACATTTGTTGATTATAACCTATTGTGTGAGGATGACGCACTTTCTTCTAATGATCCCATTGTGCCTACGACACCCAGAGTGGATCCCATTCTTGACTTAGGGTACACTCCTTCTTGGGTTCGTAAGAGTAATGATCCTTCTACCATTTTAGGAGTTCCCACCCTAAGGGTCAAGACTCGTTCTCAGCTAGAGAACGTTGTTAGCCATGTTTGCTACACGTCCAAAGTCGAGCCCAAGAACTATAAGGAAGAACTCAAAGTTGAACATTGGATATGTGTTATGAAGGATGAGTTACTTCAGCTTAGAAAGAATGATGTCTAGAAACTGGTCCCCCGACCTGGTGAGACAAATATGATAGGTACCAAGTGGATCTTCAAGAATAAAGTGGATGAGACTAGTACTATTATCCAAAATAAGGCTAGGTTGATCGATCAAGGTTACACACAGACAGAGGGTAGACTTTGACAAGACATTCACTCCTGTTGCGAGGCTTGAGTCCGTATGCTTACTACTCTCCATTGCATGTCATCTACGCTTCAAATTATATTAGATGGATGTCGAGAGTACCTTTATGAATGGTATTATATAGGAGTAGGTTTACGTGGAACAACCAAAAGGGTTTGAAGACCCTAACCACCCAGATCATGTTTACTATATGAGGAAAGCTTTGTATTGTTTGAAGCAAGCACCCCGTGCTTGGTAATAGAGGCTTACTTCCTTTCTATTAGCCCATGGTTTTGAGAGAGGGGGAGTTAATATGACGTTATTCATCAGGAGAGATGAGGGTGCTATTTTTGTTGCCCAGATCTATGTGGACGACATAGTCTTTGGATTAACGTGCTCCCAGCATGCTCACCACTTTTAGGAGGAGATGAATAGTGAGTTTGAGATGAGCATAGTAGGTGAGATTAATTTGTTCCTAGGTTTTCAGGTTAGTCATCTAGAGGATGGGATGTTCATATCCTAATCCAAGTATGCTAGAGACCTTGTGAAGAAATTTGATTTAGACCCCGCTAAGAACACACATACACCGATGGGTACCTCAACTAAGCTTAGGAAGGACACTTAAGGCAAGGATTTAGAACACACCTTGTATCGGAGTATGATAGGTAGTCTTATCTACTTTATTATCAGCCATCTCGACATCCTCTTTAGTGTTGGTGTCTATGCACAATATCAGGCGCCCTCGAAAGAGTCCCACTTACTCACTTTTAAACGTATTATCAAATACGTGAGTGGGACTCTCTCATTGGGAATTTGGTATTCCTTTGATGCCAGTGACCATTTATCTCCCTATTCGAATGGGGATTTGGTCGGGGATGCATATGGATGTAGGAGCACTTCTGGTGGGTGTTTCTTCTTTGGTTCATCTTTCGTCTCTTGGTTGAGAAAAAAGCAAAACTCCATATCTTTGTCCACTACAGAGGCTGAGTACGTAGCAGCTGGGAGTTGTTGCACGTATCTTTTGTGGATGAAGCAGATATTGGAGGATTATGGGGTATCACAGGACATCATGACTATTTCTTGTGGCAACACGAACGCGATAAACATATCCCATAATTCAGTCCAGCATTCGCACACAAAGCACATTAGGATACGCGAGCACTTTATCTGTGAGATTGTAGAAGAAAAGGTCATATCCTTGAGTTTTGTATCTACCGACCTCCAGTTAGCCGATATCTTCACGAAGCCTTTAGATGCCCTTAGATTCAAGAGTCTTAGGAAGTCTTTATGAATTTGCACAGTTGACTGATGGGCGGTCACCATCTCTAGAGTAGGATGAATTTTTCTATTCATATCATTTGATTCTTATATATAGATTGTATCATTTGTATCATTATTTGTTTGATTGTTTTTTAGTTTCGAGAAAATTGAAAAATCCAAAATGATTTTTTTTTATTTTTTTTAGAAAAAGACAAAAAGATTTTATTTTTATAATTTTTGTTTAAAAACTCAAAAAGAGTTTTGTATTTTGTTTACACCGTTTATGGATGAACATTTAAGATAGTCATAGTCACAATTTCATTCCATATTCCACGTGACTATTTGATAGTGATTTGACATGCTACATCATTTCATTCATGTGCTTTACATTGTTTGGAGCCTTTGATATGTGATTAGTGATATCTTCTAAATGTCTGTCTCCTTATCTACTTTATTGCACACATGCACGGTATTATTTGAGTATTGTACTTGTCTATCACATATTGGCATGAGTGTTTCCATCTCAATTTTGTCTATACAACGACCGAAATGCGATAAAACTTGATAAGATAGTAGTGCATGTAAAAACCGTTTACTATGAGGACTTAATTGCAAAAAATATGATGATTGAATCATGGGAAAGGGCTACGAGAGTTCAATATTTAATCGTCGTCCATCGTTTGAAAAAGAGCCCCAAAAATTAAATGGCAACAAAATGATAAATATGCCAAATCAAATGGGCCAATAGGTTTTAGTTTCATGACCTCAAAAGAAAAATATAATGTATAATTATTTATGAGAGAGTTTGGATGGAAAGAAATGAAAAATGGGTTTGCACGTCCTTGAAAGTCATGAAAAACCGTTTCAACATTTTGGACGTTATTTGTGTGTAAATCACTTTGAGCTTTGATTTGTTGATTTGATTAAGTCAATTTCTTTTAATTACACATTTTTTACACCTAAAGAAGATGTTGAGTTCATTCGTTAGGAATATCCAACATTCATCGTGCACATATGTTATGATTGTATGTATTGGTTTTTCTATTGAATTTGTTCACATCCCTACATTTTCGCTATCACCAACTTGGTTGTTTTGGTGTTCTCTCATGGTATTATTTATTGTTGTATATTTTGTAAGAAAAATTTTGAAAATTTCAAAAAGAGAAAGTTTTATTACCTTGTAACATTCTCCATTTGCATTTGCTTTGTGTTCATATTTGTCTATTTTAGGACATCATAAAAAGGGGGAAAACGAATTATGGGGGAGAATTTTTGTTTGATTTTATCTTGATTTTCTTGAGCATAAATTGGTACTTACTTTTGCTTATCATTATATTTCAAATTGTTGCACGTCATGGGTATTATTTCTTGTCTCATGTGTGTAGGTACTTAATTGAGGATTATTTTTGCACACCCTGATGATGATAAATAAAGTTTGAAGATGTTGAAGAAGTTGAAGATATGTCACGTTGAAGAAGTTAAAGACATGTCATGTTGAAGAAGTTGAAGACATGCCATTTAGTATTTTCACTTTTTGGATTTAATGGGAATATTAAATTGTATGTATCTTTTGGGTTAGGGAGCATAATTCAGATAGTTTTATGTATGTAACGGCATAGACATAGGGAGAGATTTGTAAGGACATGCTTTTATAAATGTCCGTTTAGTATCTAGAAAATTTCTCTGTAGATCCTAGATCAATGCAAGTATATCAGATACCGCTACATTCGACACGTCTCCATGTTCATCCATGATGACCTCAACTTGGATCCGAAGTTATCATGCACCCACTACCTTCATACTGTGACACCCCGCCTAATTAAATACCGGGCGATCACTCCTTTATTAAATTAAATCAAGGTAAACAGTTGGTTCATTCTCAGCATCACTGTCAATATAAATAAATTTTTCCAATTTAACACCCTAAATAATTAAGCTAAGTCTCAAAACCATTTTGATACATACTTTCCAAATTTTAATTAAAGAAAAGATTTATTTATTTAAAAACAACATTTCTACAATTAAGAATCACATCACAGTAAACCAAATAATATAATACATTCGTCAATCGAATGTCAGCATATGAAAACTAAAGTCACAAATCCAAACTGAATAAATCCCATAGAACAATACTGGAAATAACTGAAATACAAATGTCCCAATAACAAATGAAATAATGGAAAGGGCGACACATGCCCAATAAATGAGAATGCTAGAAATGGAGTCAATAAAGGAAGTCGTCTACGCAAGTGACCTGCAACTCCCACCTAAGCTGCAGCACGTTCCTCTCAAGGGATCCTAAGCAAGACGCCCCTGTGGCTGGGCACCTGAAAAATATACATATATATACAAGAGAGAGAGAGAAAAAGAAACGGGTCAGAGCCCGAAAGTGTGTTTGATTTAAAATACGTTTAGCAAGTATTTAAATTGATACAGGCCAATGCAACAACATATTAGTGCGACACTCTCTTGAGAAAATCTCACCCCTCTTCTAATGTGCACACCTATCGCACTAACTTTTCCCACGGTTTATTTCATCATTTATCGCACTAGTCTTTCTAAAAGATTTAACTTATCTTAGATTACTCGTAAGATTTACAATTCACGATTCCATTTTTAAAAAGGATGTTCCAATCAGTAACCAAAGTTCTCCATTTTAACTTTATAAAATCAATAAAGTTTTCCAGTGACATATTATACTTTCTCAAAACAAGTATTTATAATTTGAGTCAACAACCATGTCCTACTTATCAAATCCCAGTAGGCAGTTTCAAATTTCATAATCTCATATATATATTAACTACATGTATAATATATATATATATATATATATATATATATATATATATATCAGCACCCCGAATAAAAACTATGGTGCGTGCATACTTCCACTATCCAAACCCCATACCACTCAAATCAAGGGGAATACAAATTCGGAATCACTCTCGAATTGTATTAACACATACACAAATAATATCGAGGCGAAGCATAGATTCCAAGTCTTTAAGAGGATGGCACATACTCGCGTCTCTTAGGACCGTCTGAACTATCAATTCGATAGCCTGTACCAAGGATATCTATCTTCTAGGGTACAAGTCAATATCCCCCATAAAGGTCCCATCGAGCTAAGACTGTCCCAGCGCGGTAACCTCAAGGATAGCAAGTAGCGCGGCATGTTTTTCACATGTATATAATATATGTACACACAATCATATAAATATACCACTTTATCATATTAATATAGGTTCTTCTCGTCACCCATAATTATACCATTTATCCTTAATTTCCCATTTATAGAATTACGTATAAGGTTTCATTCCTAACCTTAACTCGAAGGGTTTTCTCACTTATTACCTAACACTCGTGGGCTATATCCTCACAAATCTGAAATTCAGTAAGTATCTTTATTAGGTTCCAACGTAACTCTCTCACGCACCTCACCCTTTAAATTTATAAGTTTACCAACTCTAAAGTAAATGTCCCATAAATACCATTCTCGTTGAAGATTAAAGGTCCCAACATTCATTCATATGCCCTACTGGTCCTCAATGTCTCCCAAATCATTTTTATCAAGAATGCCCAAGAATTATTTCACGACAATTTGAATTTAACTCATTAAAATAGGGATTTAGGAGTCTGCCAGGAGGGGTCGATCGATCGAAGCTTGGGGCTCGATCGATCGAACCTTCGATCGATCGAAGCTCTAGGCTCGATCGATCGATCAAGCAGGTCTGGGAAAAATTCTGCAGAATGCAGTTACTGGTTTCATCACCAAAATTACACGAAATCCATATTTTCAAGTTCCAATCGTCCCAGAACTCTACTACTAACATTATAACAATATACTAGATGATTCTAACGTAAGGCATGTACATATTCATCATTAAAACATGGATTTTCAACCTAAAATTATGTCCAATTATCAAGAACCCTAGAATTTTCTTAAACAGATTTCTAACAAATCTTTCTCCAGAATTCCTTTCTTATGATCATCACATTTCGTGGTTTATTTCCTCTACATGGCAATGGTTTCCATAATCAACATATAAATCAATACTACATGGATTATCCTATCATAAATTGGGTTTTCTTCCATAGTTTTCATAACAAATCATTCCTAAACTAATTATGAAGATTGCACCAACGAAAATAGCAAGTTAAACACTTGCCTGGGATTTTTGGTATTCTGATTCACGGTTGATTTTGGTATGGCTGCGTTCCTCGTCTCGCGATCTACGCGGTGGCGGTGGTGGCGGTGCAAACCGGTGACTTTTTGACCTTGAATTGCCTTGGAGCTCTCTCCTCTCTTCTCCAATGGCCGTCACTTGATTTCTGGATATTCTAACCCTAAAGGCTAACCTAAATGGCTGATATAGGTTGCTGAATTTCGTGGGTTTAATTACCCAATTATGTAAAATGACTAAAATGCCCTCCCGAGGTACTATTTAGGCCTAAAAATGCCCCGAGACCCAAACTAAACCCCCGGGTACACTTTTCTGACTATCTCGACCCTTTCGGACGCGTTGGCGCACTCAAAACGCCCATACGAACAACTTATAAAATATTCACTTTTTTATTTAACAAAATTAGTCCCGACGTGACACGGGCACGTCCCGACTTAAATTTCCGAAATAGTCATTTAATTCACTCAAGACATTCAATATAACCAATATAATATATTACTTTGCTCATTAGTAATATTCAACAAGTTTCCCATAATTACTAACTCTCGTCACGTTAATAATTATAATATAATTAATTTACGGATTTTTATTAAATAATCATTCACCTTAAATTTTATAAATCCCCAAATTAATATAACATAAAAATACGGGGTATTACATACTCCCCCCCTAATAATGGAATTTCGTCCCGAAATTCGGAAAATAAGGCATACATGGTAAAAACAACTCTGGATATCTCTCGTGCATATCTGCCTCACGCTCCCAAGTGGATTCCTCCACATTATGATGCTCCCACTGGACTCGCACAAGTGGAACTATTTTCGACCTCAATCTCCTCTCACTATAGTCTAGAATGGCCACTGGTCTCTCCTCGTAAGAGCTATCAGACTGTAAGTCTATCTCATCTATCGCAATGTGAGTATGGGCCATATCATCCCGAAGATATCGTCTCAACGACGAGATGTGGAATAGATCGTGGATGCGATGTAAATGTTCTGGCAATCCCAACCTGTATGCTACCGGCCCAATCCTCTCGATGATGGGAAATGGTCCTACGTACCTCGGAGCCAACTTTCCCTTCTTCCCGAACCTCATCACTCCCTTCATAGGAGATACACGCAATAACACTTGATCTCCCACATTAAACTCCCGGAAGAACCGTTTCGCATCGGCGTAGCTCTTTTGCCTGTCCTGGGCTACCCGAATACGACTCCTGATTATCTCAATCCTCGCGGAGGTCTCCTGAATCACTTCTGGCCCTAGCAACTTGTTATCCCCAACCTCGAGCCAATAAGTTGGAGAACGACAAGGCCTGCCATACAAAGCCTCAAATGGAGCCATACCAATCGTAAACTGATAAGAGTTATTATAAGCAAACTCTACCAGTGGAAGATGTGGCTCCCATCCTCCCCCAAAATCGAGAACACACATACGTAGCATATCCTCTAACATCTGATTAGTACGCTCTGTCTGTCCATCTGTCTGTGGGTGGTAAGCCGAACTCAACCTCAACTCAGTACCCATAGCCTCCTGAAAGCTTTCCCAAAAACGTGATACAAAAATCTTGTCTCTATCTAACACAATATTCAGGGGCACCCCATGTAATATGACAATCTCAGCGATGAACAACTGAGCATACTGACCCGTGGTATAATCTGTCCTCACTGGCAGAAAATGAGCCACCTTGGTCAAACGGTCTACAATCACCCAGATAGAATCGTGGCCCCGCTGTGATGTAGGCAACCCTGTAATAAAATCCATGGAAATGCTCTCCCACTTCCACGCGGGTACTTCCAATAGTTGAAGCAATCCTGACGGTTTCTGGTGGTCCACCTTTACCAGTTGGCAGGTAGAACACTCGGACACAAACTCAGCAATGTCCTTCTTCATCCCACTCCACTAGTATTGTCGCCTCATGTCCTAGTACATCTTATCGCCTCCCGGATGTATTGCAAATCGGGACCCATGAGAATGAGTCATCACTTCATGACGTAACTCTGCTCCTTCTGGAACCACCAATCTCCCATTAAACTGCAAACCTCCATCAGAACTAATAGAATAGGACTCAGCACCCTCAGCTAGAAGTTGCACAATCTGCTCCTGGCAAAACGGGTCCGTGGTTTGTGCCTGTATCACCCTCGTAACAATCTCGGGTGTTACTGACATAACGGATATGAAAGAACGGGCTACTGCGTCCTGGTGACCCAACTCCTTCCACTTTGCTTTCCAGATGTCCGCTATATCGTCTACCGGTCTACGGCTCAACGCATCAGCAACTACGTTGGCCTTCCCCGGATGATACTGTATTTCGAACTGATAGTCTTTCACAAACTCTAACCACCTGCACTGACGCATATTAAGCTCTCGCTGAGTGAACAGGTACTGTAGTGACTTGTGGTCTGTGAACAAACGGAATTTCTCACCCAATAAGTAGTGCCTCCAAATACTCAATGCAAAGACGACCGCTGCTAACTCCAGGTCGTGGGTGGGGTAATTCTTCTCATGAGGCTTAAGCTTGCGTGAAGAAAAAGCTATAGCCTTCTCCTCATGCTGGAGTACTCCTCCAAGTCCCCGTAAAGATGCATCGGTGTAAACCAGGTACTCCACACCCGATTTCGGTAAAGCAAGGACTGGCGCTGAAGTAAGCTTGTCTTTCAGCTCGTCGAAAGCCAATTGACAAGCGTCATCCCAAACATATGGTACCCCCTTGCGAGTCAGATTCGTCAAATGGACCCACTATTTTGGAGAATCCCCGAATGAATCTCCTTTAGTATCCGGCTAATCCCAAGAAACTACGCACTTTCGTCGGTGTCGTGGGCTGTCCCCACTCCCTCACCGCTGACACTTTACTCGGGTCAACTGCTATCCCTTGCTCAGAAACAACATGGCCCAAGAACTGTACCTCTCGCAACCAGAATCCACACTTCTCATACTTAACATATAACTGATGCTCTCGTAGAGTCTGAAGAACCTGCCTCAAGTGTTCGGTATGCTCCTCCTCGGAGTGTGAATATATCAAGATGTCATCTATGAAGACGATGACAAAATGATCCAAGAACTCTCTGAATACTCGGTTCATCAAGTCCATGAAAACGGTTGGGGCATTTGTGAGTCCGAACGGCATCACCCTGAACTCATAGGACCCATATCTCGACAAGAAGGCAGTCTTTGAAACATCTTGCTCTCTAATACGTAACTGATGGTACCCCGACCTCAGATCTATCTTCGAAAAGAAAGTCGCTCCCCTCAACTGGTCGAACAGATCATCGATTCGAGGCAACGGATACTTATTCCGTATCGTGACCTTGTTCAACTCCCGGTAGTCCACACACAGTCTCAGTGAACCATCTCTCTTCTTCACAAATAAGACTGGAGCGCCCCAAGGTGAGGTACTCCTACGAATAAAGCCCTGACCTAACAGATGCTCTATCTGATCTCGTAGCTCTCGCATCTCTGACGGAGCCATACGGTACGGTGCGCGTGCTATAGGTCTCGTATCTGGCAATAAATCTATGACAAAGTCTATCTCACGACTGGGCGGTAGGCCTGGTATCTCCTAAAACACATCGGAATACTCCCTAACAACTGGGATCGAATCCAAAGGAATCACAACCTCCTTAGAGGTATCCTCCTCTATGTAATACAAATGAGCGGTCGAACCTCCCTCTGGGCGAGGCATCGCCACTACAAACATCTCTTGCCCCGGAATGGCAAAAACAATGCTCCCACCGAAGCAATCAATCATGGCTCTATAAGCTGTGAGCCAATCCATACCAATAATCATCTCATGCTCGTGCATGTCTAAGACTAACATGTCTGCAGGTAATACCAAGCTACCAATCTCTACCCCTACTCCCCGACATATGAAGAAAATAAGTGACCCACTCCCCAGTGGTGAGTCGACACACGTCACGATGCTCTCTGTTATGGCTAACAACCCTAAGGACTTCGCAAAATGCATAGCTATAAAACAATGCGTTGCCCCCGTATCAAACAAAACTCGACCCATAGTACCATGGATAGGAAACATACCCTCAATCGCGGGTGGTGCCTGTGGAGCTGCTGCCTGGTGGACGTTATAGACACGTCCATACTGTAATTGCCCCTATTGTAGTGGAGCCGCTGGAATGGCTGGTAGGGCTGGCACCTGGGCTGGAGCTGGGAGGGCAAGTGGAAAAAGTGGTCTATGCGGCTCATTATGGGCTCCCTACTGCTGTGGGGCCCTATCGCCCTCTGGGCAATCCTAGCGCCTATGGCCATGTTTACCGCACCCAAAGCATCGGCCTTTGAAGTTAACACCCCTCTGACCCTGCTGTCCATGGCCCTGCTGGCCGTTACCTTCACGCCACTGGCCCTGTTGGCCCTGAAGTGCACGCTGTTGGCCTTGCTGGCCCTGCTGCTGTCCCTGTGGTCGGTGTTGGCCCTGATGATTAGGCTGGCCCTGATGGCCCTGCTTGAAACCCCCGAATCCCTGCCTAGAATCACCTGAACGGAATCGCTTAGCAGGGTCCCCCTGATGGGAACTCTGCTCGTGCTGACGAGTCTGTCCATGTGTTGGTGCCCCACTGGCACTATTACCCCCGGTCCTGCCCTGCTAGCTGGAATCCCCTGCTCTCTTGCTTCCCTGAAGATGGAAGCGGTGATCCTGGCAATGTAGTAACGCTGCATTGAGTACATTAGTGAAAGTACTCAGGGATAGATTTCCAATAAGGTGCTGACGGATCCTCCAAGCTAACCTGTCGACAAACAGCATAATCTTCTTGCTCTCAGTGGGTGCCTCATCCGGCACAATAGTGAGAAGTCTCGTGAACTCCTCCTCATACTCAGCTACAGTAAGGTTCTCCTGCTTCAGATTTAGTAATTTCTGCCTCATCTCAGTCTGCACTGCGGGTGGAAAATACTTGCGGTCAAACCGCTCCCAGAACAACTGAATAGGGATCGTGTCCCTCTCCTCCAAAGTAGTAGTGGACTCCCACCACTGTAATGCGGCTCCCACCAGCTTAAAAGAAGCCAATAACTGCTTTTGCACGTCAGTGCACTCATACATATGGAGGTGCCGCTGGATGTCTTTCTTCCATTGGCTAACTGTAACAATATCGGAGCTACCAGAAAACTCAGGGGGATGCGCTTTCTGAAAAGCATCCCGAACCCTCTCCCATGCGGATGGAAGCTGTGCTGGTACTGGCGCCACTGCCTGAACCTGGGGTGGAGCCTGCTGAATCACCGCTATCGTGGCATTTATCGCCTGAGCAACAATGGCGGCTACTTCGTTTGCATTCATAGTACCCTGTGCCGGAGCTGCTGCCTGCTCGGCCTGGGCATGCCTATCCTTCGGAGCACGTCTCGGAGGCATCTGAAACGTGAACAAGTCTATTAGTCTACAGTTATTATCAAATCTCAAATAGCTGAAGACTTAAGCGTAAAAGCAAGAATACAACAATCCTAAAAATAGGGCTCTATAGAAATAACGTTAAGCTGAAAGCGAAATAAGCCGTACAGATCCTATGGACACTAGAACCTGATGCTCTGATACCACCTATGACACCCCGCCTAATTAAATACCGGGCGATCACTCCTTTATTAAATTAAATCAAGGTAAACAGTTGGTTCATTCTCAGCATCACTGTCGATATAAATAAAATTTTCCAATTTAACACCCTAAATAATTAAGCTAAGTGTCAAAACCATTTTCATACATACTTTCCAAATTTTAATTAAAGAAAAGATTTATTTCTTTAAAAACAACATTTCTACAATTAAGAATCACATCACAGTAAACCAAATAATATAATACATTCGTCAATCGAATGTCAGCATATGAAAACTAAAGTCACAAATCCAAACTGAATAAATCCCATAGAACAATACTGGAAATAACTGAAATACAAATGTCCCAATAACAAATGAAATAATGGAAAGGGCGACACATGCCCAATAAATGAGAATGCTAGAAATGGAGTCAATAAAGGAAGCCGTCTACGCAAGTGACCTGCAACTCCCACCTAAGCTGCAGCACGTTCCTCTCAAGGGATCCTAAGCAAGACGCCCCTGTGACTGGGCACCTGAAAAATATACATATATATATACAAGAGAGAGAGAGAGAAAAAGAAACGGGTCAGAGCCCGAAAGTGTGTTTGATTTGAAATACGTTTAGCAAGTATTTAAATTGATACAGGCCAATGCAACAACATATTAGTGCGACACTCTCTTGAGAAAATCTCACCCCTCTTCTAATGTGCACACCTATCGCACTAACTTTTCCCACGGTTTGTTTCATCATTTATCGCACTAGTCTTTCTAAAAGATTTAACTTATATTAGATTACTCGTAAGATTTACAATTCACGATTCCATTTTTAAAAAGGATGTTCCAATCAGTAACCAAAGTTCTCCATTTTAACTTTATAAAATCAATAAAGTTTTCCAGTGACATATTATACTTTCTCAAAACAAGTATTTATAATTTGAGTCAACAACCATGTCCTACTTATCAAATCCCAGTAGGCAGTTTCAAATTTCATAATCTCATATATATATTAACTACTCGTATAATATATATATATATATATATATATATATATATATATATATATATATATATATATATATATATATATATATATATATATATATATATATATATATATATATATATATATATATCAGCACCCCGAATAAAAACTATGGTGCGTGCATACTTCCACTATCCAAACCCCATACCACTCAAATCAAGGGGAGTACAAATTCAGAATCACTCTCGAATTGTATTAACACATACACAAACAATATCGAGGCGAAGCATAGATTCCAAGTCTTTAAGAGGATGGCACATACTCGCGTCTCTTAGGACCGTCTGAACTATCAATTCGATAGCCTGTACCAAGGATATCTATCTTCTAGGGTACAAGTCAATATCCCCCATAAAGGTCCCATCGAGCTAAGACTGTCCCAGCGCGGTAACCTCAAGGATAGCAAGTAGCGCGGCATGTTTTTCACATGTATATAATATATGTACACACAATCATATAAATATACCACTTTATCATATTAATATAGGTTCTTCTCGTCACCCATAATTATACCATTTATCCTTAATTTCACATTTATAGAATTACGTATAAGGTTTCATTCCTAACCTTAACTCGAAGGGTTTTCTCACTTATTACCTAACACTCGTGGGCTATATCCTCACAAATCTGAAATTCAGTAAGTATCTTTATTGGGTTCCAACGTAACTCTCTCACGCACCTCACCCTTTAAATTTATAAGTTTACCAACCCTAAAGTAAATGTCCCATAAATACCATTCTCGTTGAAGATTAAAGGTCCCAACATTCATTCATATGCCCTACTGGTCCTCAATGTCTCCCAAATCATTTTTATCAAGAATGCCCAAGAATTATTTCACGACAATTTGAATTTAACTCATTAAAAGAGGGATTTAGGAGTCTGCCAGGAGGGGTCGATCGATCGAAGCTTGGGGCTCGATCGATCGAACCTTCGATCGATCGAAGCTCTAGGCTCGATCGATCGATCAAGCAGGTCTGGGAAAAATTCTGCAGAATGCAGTTACGGGTTTCATCACCAAAATTACACGAAATCCATATTTTCAAGTTCCAATCGTCCCAGAACTCTACTACTAACATTATAACAATATACTAGAAGATTCTACGTAAGGCATGTACATATTCATCATTAAAACATGGATTTTCAACCTAAAATTATGTCCAATTATCAAGAACCCTAGAATTTTCTTAAACAGATTTCTAACAAATCTTTCTCCAGAATTTCTTTCTTATGATCATCACATTTCGTGGTTTATTTCCTCTAAATGGCAATGGTTTCCAGAATCAACATATAAATCAATACTACATGGATTCTCCTATCATAAATTGGGTTTTCTTCCATAGTTTTCATCACAAATCATTCCTAAACTAATAATGAAGATTGCACCAATGAAAATAGCAAGTTAAACACTTGCCTGGGATTTTTGGTATTCTGATTCACGGTTGATTTTGGTATGGATGCATTCCTCGTCTCGCGATCTACGCGGTGGCGGTGCAAACCGGTGACTTTTTGGCCTTGAATTGCCTTGGAGCTCTCTCCTCTCTTCTCCAATGGCCGTCACTTGATTTCTGGATATTCTAACCCTAAAGGCTAACCTAAATGGCTGATATAGGTTGCTGAATTTCGTGGGTTTAATTACCCAATTATGTAAAATGACTAAAATGCCCTCCCGGGGTACTATTTAGGCCTAAAAATGCCCCGAGACCCAAACTAAACCCCCGGGTACACTTTTCTGACTATCTCGACCCTTTCGGACGCGTTGGCCCACTCAAAACGACCATACGAACAACTTATAAAATATTCACTTTTTTATTTAACAAAATTAGTCCCGATGTGACACGGGCACGTCCCGACTTAAATTTCCGAAATAGTCATTTAATTCACTCATGACATTCAATATAACCAATATAATATATTACTTTGCTCATTAGTAATATTCAATAAGTTTCCCATAATTACTAACTCTCGTCACGTTAATAATTATAATATAATTAATTTCCGGATTTTTATTAAATAATCATTCACCTTAAATTTTATAAATCCCAAAATTAATATAGCATAAAAATACGGGGTATTACACATACGTGTAGAGTGCGTCAATATTGTTCTATCATGCATCGTGCGTCTTCAACATTCATCTGTTCCCATTACTCCACTCGCAATTATGGTAAAATAATTTAATTGGAGTTTATAATATTTTCATAAATACTTGGGAACATTTTTAAAATAAATTTTTAAAGTCTGAAATACTTTATCTCGAAATAAAAATATTTTTCTAAGTGTAGAGGCGAACAATACACGTCGTTCAGATTGTTCGAACAACAGAGCTTGTCGTTCAAACGGTAGCTTATGTCGCACGAAGTCGCTTTAACGATGCACCATTCGAGCGACACTCCATCTCGTTTGAGCGACCCACCGCCTCGATTTCTGTATTTAAGCAGTGTCCATTCTACATAATTTTTCAAGTCTTAGCACTAACGTTTCTGCAATTCTTCTGCATTAAAACATACTTCATTTTTCATGTTTTATACACGGTTTTTATTCACAAACAATTCCCAATCATTTATGTGAATCCTCTAAACCCAAGAAAATTATTCTACTCATATGGAGTTCTTGTGGATAAGAAGAAGGTTTATTTTCCACTCCTGATCTTGGAGTTCTTACGGGACCTCTTGCTGACGACACCGGACCGACACCTGCACGTTTTTCATATATCACTGTATTTCATTCTAATCTGTGTAAGTAGAGATTTACAAATTATAGTGAAATAAAAAGGTTTTGCCCCTTTGGGGGATTTTTCCTCAAATTGTGATTGTCTTGCATGTTTGATTTATTTCATCTATCTGTCAAAATTATTTGCAAGAAGTTAAGATTGAATTGGGCTTAAATTGGAATTTAATTAAATAAGTTAAGACTGAATTGTGCTTAATTGCTGGCGCACTCTCAGGTCCACCTGTGACACCCCTTATATATTAATCACGGGTGATCAGTCCTTTATCAAAATAACCAGGAATTTCATTTAGTTCATTCTTAGCATCACTATCGAAAAACTTTTTAATTACTAATCACCTATGTCAAATTAAGTTCATGCCAAATTTTATATTCATTATTATAACAACATGCGGAAATAAATTAAATTAACTAAACCATCCACACACTAAATTGTTTGAACAATCACACAACAAATATACAAATAAATAAGACCGAATAAACCTTCGGTTCCCAAAATAAATAATCCAACTACAATCTGAAGTAGATAGAATCTAAATAAAGTATGGTAAATAAACTAAAGAACTAAATACTCTGGAGGGGTAACACGCCCAAATAAAAATACTGAAGGAACTCCAATCCATAAATGAATAAATCGAAGTGTCTAAAGCAACTCTTGCAAGCCTCCACAAGTGTTGTATTTACGCATCCCGGGATAGAATCATCAAGCTTGGCACCCCTCTGGATGGACACCTAAAAGGTTTTAAAAATATTTTGACACGGGTTTGAGCCCAAGAAAACAATTTCAAAATATTTTGCAAGTGTTTAAATCATGAATTAAATCAGTTATTAGATACACATGTTAGTTCCACGTACACTCTCTTGAGATCATCACCTCTCAACTAATGTGCACCCCTAATGTACCCTATTTAGATATACTACCCATCCTAACTGGATAATATATATAAATCATCTCAATAGGTCTAGCTCCCTCGTATTACACATATGGCACACTACCACAGTCTCAATAATCAATTTTACCCATGTATTATTATTGAGCCAATTAATTAAGTTTCTCCACTTAAATATTTTTAAATATACACAATCTATTAGTTCTACTATCACATACAAGTATATATATCAGACTTGTATATATTTATCACACATATAATTTTTATAACTATAGCATCCCCAGAATGCCCCCTTGTGATCCTAGCATACTATGCTCTCAAGTCCAGGTACCTATCGTACCAACTCAAGGACTAATGGTTCGGCATGTCTCCTCGAATCCAAAATCAATCAACACATAATGGAGGAGAACATAGTTCTAAAGCTATGGGATACGCACATACCTAACATACCCAAATGACCTGCTAGACCTACTAATACAAAACACATAGTGAGTTGCCCTAAGTTCTATGTTTTAGGGTACACATCCAGACCTCACTAGAATCATCAAGGTGGGATCTCCCTCTGCACAGAACCTCCTGTGATAGAAGGCAGTGTAGATATGTTCCCACACACAATCAAATCATAACAATAGGTATTCACACAACCTACATATACATATTATTCAGTAGATCTGCACACAACCCATCATATCAACTCGTACGTAGTATAGATCTCTTGCATACTCAACATACTCATTGTAGCCTTTTTTCATATATTCCTGAGTGTGACTTCACTACCCGAAGGGTCCTAGTTACCCCTTTATTTATTTCAGTAGCTAATACACTCATACATTATGGGTCAGAATCATAAGTTCACTCATCTCCCTATGAACCGTTATAAATCTTGCAAATTCATTAACTATTAATGTATGCTCGAAAATTCCTAGACTTAATTCTCCTCAATTTGGGTAAAACTCACCCCCATTATAAGCCTATTGATATTAACTATATCCCTCTCTATAGTTTAAGAATAACCTAAAAGTCCCTCGATTAATTATTCGCAAATTCGGGCCATAAATAAAAGAAATTGTCCGAATCTGGGCAGCGGAATCGATTCGCCCGAGAACCCGAATCGATTTGCTCATGGAGCCGAATCGATTCGATCATGGAAGTTCATCTTCTTCGTTGAACTGTTATGTTTTTCACCATTTTTATTTCTCCAAATCTCTACACAACAACTCCAAACTCCTAACTAACATAACTTCTACCGTAAATAATGTATTAAATCCATACAAATTCCATCCAAGATCAGATTAAAACTCCATTAATGATTAAAACCTTAAATTTTGTGTTCTTCACATAAGTTCATCAAAAAATAGATTTATATCATGTTCTTATTTCCATAACTTCTGATTTCGTTTTATCTACACAAATATATTCATTCTACATGCAATCCTACCCAGAATTATGAGTTTTATTGATCAAACTCCTAAGAATATCATCAATTCTCATTAAATCAAAAACCATACACTACATGAGTATTATAACTCATAAGATGATCCAATATAGACACTTGACTTATCACTAGAAGGTTTGATTTTGTGTTGAGTGTGATGAGGATGTCTTCCCTTCCTCCCGATCATAATTTTTGGCAACTTAATAGAGAGAAAAGGTGTTGCACCTCCAAGAACTCTCTTCCTTCCTCCCTTTTGGCATCCTTACTATAAAAATTGATGAAAACCTAGCCTTACACTCCTTTGGGCTGATATACTTCTTAAATTTTCGGAGTTCTCTCTACCACAAACTCTGAAATGATCGAAACGCCCTCTCGTGGTGCTAGTTTGGTCTATAATCACTCCGGGACCCAAATACTACCCACGGGTACACTATTCTGACTGTTTTGACCCTTTCAGAACCAATCGTGATCTCTAAATCACCATTTGAGCCATTCTATAATATTTTCCTATCTCAACCTCATATAGTCTACACCCGACACCCGGTTGAGATAGACCACTATCATGTCGCTATCACTCGCTATGACATAAAATACTAAATCACTATTCACTTAGTAATTTTATTCGATAACATTGATCATTTTATTTCCGATTAATAATTTATTCAACACATAATATTTTATTTTATTACACTATGTCACGCATGTAATTTAAAATTAACCCAATTAAATCAAATTTTAAATACTCTGAAATACGGGGTGTTACACCACCTTGCATGATACAAACAATGATCTTGTTGATTTGTATGTAATGGGCATATTGAAGAAGAATAAGTGATGTAATTGGTTTGTTTTGGACTTTTTTTGTTTAGAGTTATTTGTATTTTGGTTTGAATTAATCATATTCTTCGTAATCTATGTTAACTCTTAACCTTTGAATTCTTATCACTTTTTAGCATTACTTATATCTTTTCATGATTTATTTTATCTTCCAATGTGTAGCTCAAATTGTTGATCTTAGGCCTATTATTTTCTTGATAATATGTTGCCTAGAATCACCATTTTATTATTCACTCATTTAATAACTCTCCTCTATTTGTTATTTTTGATTTATATGGATTACTCTCTAAAAATTCCTTGAGAACTTGACCCAATTATTTGCTTAGTTCTTTCCTTTGTCACTTTCCGTGACAGAAAGGGGAGAATTTTGCAGATAGGGGGAGTATAGTTATCAAAGCGTATTCGGTTTCTTAGAGTTATTTGTTATTGTATCATGTTTATTAAGAAGGATTGTATAGTTGAGGGGGGATTTATTTTAGATATATATAATATTCACATGTTCACAATTCTATATTCACTTGTCCATATTTATCATATTTCCTTACCATATTTCTTTGCATCGGTACCTTGATAAGTCTGTTAATGTGTGATAGGAATGTATTGTGCAAAAGGTTTTTTTATCCATATATATATTTGAGTCTCTTATAGAGATTACCTACTTACAAAAAAAATTAATTCTCTATTTTGTATTTTCCCTTGTCCAGGCTAGTCGTAAAATGATATATTTCCTTCATTTGCTTAAATTTTTTCTTTTTTATAGTTTGTCTCGAAATTCAACAAAGGAAGACAATGTAAGAGTATAATATACTCGATGTGCTACATAGAATATATTGTCTAAATTTCATAACCAAAACATGTTTGAGTCTTTGTCCAAGAGGTCACGGGAAAGCTTCATCAACGAACCAGATTCACTCAATGCCGATCCTCAAGTACACAACCTAAGAAAAGGTCTAAGACTTAGTGGACTTATATTCAACTCGATTTTTTTTCTATAATTGGAAAATGTTCTTAATTAACCATGTTTTTGTAATTTTATCTATAAGGACAAATTTTTAATCAAGTTAATTTTTTTGTATATTAGCTCTATTTCGTTGGGGAAAAAAGTTGTTTGTCTCCTACTTTCTGATTTGAGTTCAATTTTTTCTTGAAACCTATGATTTGTGATTGAAGACCGCAGTGGCAAAGTTAAAGTGACATCGATACATGTTGACTATCGTGTCGAGTTTTGTTTTCAACATGTGAGCAATCTCAATGAGGTATGGATACGTATTATGTGTAATCCCCGGATATTTTCAAGTGTTGGTGTTTTTAATGTATTTTTTGGCCATTTTTCATAAAGAAAAATATTTTTTTCTCACTCATTCGAACGAACTTGCCTATGTCATTTAAATGAGTTTGGTAAAGTAGTTCAAATAAGTTTCTTCAAATGAGATACAATTATCGTTCACATGAGCTTTAAATGAACTTCGAAGGAATATTTTTTCTTTTAAAGAAATATCTCTCGAGAAGGTTACTCGATAATCATTCAAATGAGTTTGGCGTTGTCATTAAAATGAATTTGGCATTGTCATTCAAATGAGTACAGTTTGGTTCAAGTAAGAACCCCTAATTCATTCAAATGACCCTTGTGATTTCATTTGATTAAGTTTTATTAGGTTTCTTACTGATTTTATTTTACAAAAAACTATATATATTTGGGCACACCAACAGTTTTAAAGAAATAGGTTTTTTGAAAAACATTTTTTTAGAGTCAAGTATTTAGCCTCCCAAACCCTTATTTACATCCAAAGTTTGAGATCTAAGATTCCAAAACCATATGTCTATTTGAGCCCTCAGTGTGTCTTGCACCAAGACGTTTACTCTTCATTGAGTGTTGTTTCAAGTGGTGGTATTTATGTTTGCTTTGTGCTATGGTTCTTGTGTGTTTGCATGAGATGACGGGAACTTGTCATGCAATGGTAAGATCGGTGGTCACCGAGACGTGGAGAGAGCTTGCATTGTGATTACTATTATAAGGAGTCTAACAGAGACTATGAAGAATGTTCAAGGAGCGAATAGATAATTAAGTCTTTAATGCGTCAAGTCGGTTGGGCAAGTCTAATTTCTTCCTGTAATGATACTTATAACATAGTGATTTATGTGGATGGATCGCTGAGGTTTTTCCCATTGTGGTTTTTTTTCATACATTATTGTGTTGAGGTTTTTTGAATTTTATTCTTGCTATACCACCTAGATGCATGCTTAGGTCAAAATAAATTTGTTAAATTATTTACACGACACTTATTTAATTGGTGTAAAGTTATGGTTAGTTTTTTTAATTTTTAAAAATTAAAATATAGTGTTTGTTTGAGAGCCGGTATAACCCTTATGGGAACTTGCATTTTCCATTGTCGAATACATATGAAAATCTAATTTTCATATAGAAAAATATATTTTATAAATAATTTCATTCCGTTTTTATATTTTTAAGTATGGGTGTTAACGAGTGAAACAAACATACTTAAAAGTTTTATTACAAATCATTTTGATTTTTTTCTAAGGAAAACTCGATAAAGGTTTCATGACACATGTGCTACCTATTTCACCGTTGTGATGCTCCCGCAAAAAACTTCTTCGCTACAGTGATGATGTGTCTCTGGTTGCTTGTGTCCCCATGGAAAATGTTTGGACTTTGGGGTGACTTGAATATACTTTTCACATAGAAAAATATATTATATAAATAATTTTATCATTTTTTGTGTTTTAAGTATGGGTGGTCACGGGTGAAACAAATATAATCGCTGCAGCGACAATGTCTGTCTCGTCATTTGTATGATCGTGAAAAATGTTTGGACTTTGGTATGTCCTGGATTGCTTCAGGTTCTCTCCAGCGAGGGACTTCTATGAGACACCTTTGATAGAACCAAAAGATCTTCTTGGTAAATGTGCTAAATACAATGTTTTGGGGTGACTTAGATCCTGATATGGCTATTTGACATCTTAAGAGTGTGACACCTTGCATTTGAGCCTTTAACCCTTCTTGTAAATCAAAAGTCTATAAGTTGTTTTATTTACTCATCCAAACCAAGAGTGAGCGATTTGAAAAAATATTTTTGCTAATCAAAACACCTCATCTATTTGAGAGCGGATTTTTTCACTCATCTTCTTTCTATGCTTCAAGATATTGTATATAGAAGAAGTATAGTTACTCACTTTGAGTTCAAATGTCTAGTTTTATTAGTGAGTAAATATTTTCTCTTACGTGGCTTGAAAAACTCATTTTGATATTTAAAGAACCACATCTTTGTAAACACCCCTACGCGCGTATCTATAAGATTCTCTCAAAATCCAAGGTTTAGCATTTTGGTTTATTGAAGGTTCCTTCCAGGAATAAAATTTCCTTAAACTTTAAAGAAGAAATATTTGGTAAAAGATTTTAACGCATTGGTTGGTATCAAAACATATCACAGTTGTGTCGCATTCACTCACTGTTGGCGCTCTCTAGAGATAATATGGAGAAAAAGAGTGTCTATTCGATCATAGCATCATGTAAGAGTCTTTATTTTAGTAGTAAAACTCTGTCATAATGCATTTGTTGAAATTAATTTTTATTTAGGTATGTAATACCCGTGCTCAATATTTTATTACTTTTCCTGTGTAAATTGTAAACACATGAAACCCCTGGGATTTGGATTGTTAGTATGTGGGATATTTATCTATATTCAATTATTCATTTGTTCTTGGTGTTAATTATTGGAAGTTATTTGGGAGAAAATAGAAATTTGAGGACATTTTGTGGTTCAAATAAAAATAAGGATCATTAAAATTAGGTCCCAATCTCTTTTGAACGGGAATGCTGCTGGTTTGAACAAGACACTCATCTCATTCAAAGTAGGTTTCCAATGAGGATCTAACGAGATTTTTTTTCTTAGGATTTGTAACCTCGTTTGAAGGTCGTTCGAAGGTTGATGGAGCGAGATCTTAGTCGCGTTCGAACGAGTACCCAATCTTGTTCAAATGAGGTGATTTGAAATTGATTTTTGAAGTTTGGAAAATGTTGTCAAAATGTGGACCACTGGATGGTGTCAAGTTTCATGCTCTCAGGATAGCAGATCAAATCGTGAATAGGGTTTGGGGGCATTTTTTAGATTTTATACCAAAGGTTTTGGGGGGCATTTAAGGGAGGTTGGGGCCATTTAGGGCTCACATAATCAGATTTTTCTATCTCCCTTTAGCTATTAAGATCTCCCCACCACAAACCTCCATACACCATCCTAGAGCCACCACCCTCCACCTTGAACCACCCTAGTATTTCGTAGTTTCCCACATGTTTAAGGCCATAAAACCCATATACACCATGTGTTAAGCAAGATAAAGATTCGTATAGATATTGTTGGGTGGTTTTGAAGAAGTAATATATAAGGTTAATAGAGTATGAAAGTGGTTTGGCTTGGAGCTTCCATGGAGCATGCTTATGGATCTAGGCAACCTCCTTGAGGCCACTTTAGGAGGTGGGGTTTTTCCAGCACCTTCTTCTTTATCCAACCATGTTTAGGCTATGCTTGAGGTGGTAAAAACTCTACTCTTTAAGTTTAAGAACTCTATTTCCTTAGCATTTTGTCTTATATGTAGAGTTTAAGAGTAGAACGCATGTATGTTGCAAGAAAAAAAAATCTCATGATTTGTGTAAAATAGTTTACAAAAGATCCCTAGAGTTTTAAAAAAATGTTACAAAATCTCATGATTTGTGCAAATGCTTAAAGATTTTCTTGTGAAAAAATGGGGATTTTAATATACCTAGGAATTTCTTCAAGTTTTTAAGATAGAAAAATGTCTTCTTCCTTGAAAAGTATTGCTGATGTTTAAAAATGGACTAACTCCAAATTTATAATCACAAATGAAAGTGAGATAAGTAACTCAAACCACACACACAAGAGACAAGGTTTTTAGAGTGGTTCATATGTTAAATAACCTATGTCCACTGTTAGTTTTTATTAAGTATGGTTTATAATAGCTCAATGTGGTGTGCATATGAGTGATTCAAGTTGAACCTTGAGCTAATGGAGTAGCTTGTATTTATAGTGGTTTGAAACCTTAGACATGGAGGGCTTTTATATTGGCAGGACTTTACATTTGTGTACAATAAATGAAACTCTTGGAATTCAGTGTTGGTTGGCATTTCATCCGAGTAACTTTTGGTATTCCTATTGGTTAGCCTTTTGGAGTTGGTCGTCCTTCTAGCCGACTAAGTGTCTCTAAATTTGATCAAGGTGGTTGGTCGTCCACATAGGAGGATAGGTGTACATTCATCATTGGTCCATGTGGGAGTGTAATTTTTATATACAATAAAATCCACCAACGCTCCATGCTTGATTCTTGAGTGAAAGTATGGAGTATTTAGACCAGGAAGTTGCTCAGCGTATTGTTTTGAGTGTTTGGTCGGCAGCCGACCTCCCATACTTGTAAAATTTTCCACTGGTACTGTTTGATGATGGAATTTTTTAAATAATTAAAACTTTTTTTAAACCACCAAAGGACATAGTCATCTTTTGACACTTTGGGATACGTGCAGCCGACAATAGTTATACGGTTCATTCAATTAATCATGTCATTCCAATTTATCGAGGCAACCTATAAATAGGTGCAAAATTTCCCTCCTTTCTTTTTGCCTCAAACCTTATTCAGTGCGATTATTGGCTCCCATTTTCGTCTTCAGTTTTTTCCACCGTCTTTGATCCCTTGTAAGCATTCTTTTCCATATTCTGTGTTTTATAGTCTTTTTCACTTTTTCCACCATGGTTCACATCGTAGATGAGAACACGTTAAATGAGTTTAGAGAAAGAGGAAAATTTTAGGTTGGGTAGATTTAGAGATACCTAGGGGTCCTGTAGATGTTTATTCCCTTCCTAAGGGTCATTGGATCCCCACTTTGTTTATAACTGAGTGTGGCATCACCTTTCCAACCCATTTTTCTCCAATTTCCCTAATATTTTGATGTAGTTCCTACCTGAGTAGCGCCCAACACATGGAGGGTTATGAATGGGGTAGATAGGTTGAATGAACTTTATGGGACCCATATTGGGGTTTTAGAATTAATGTTCTGTTATAAGTGGTTCACCGTTGGAGAAAGTACTTACTACTTGATGACTAGGCAAGCTAATAGGGATTTAGTAGTAAATCTACCAAACTCCAATAAGGATTATTGGGAGCATGGTGTTATTGTCAAGAACTAGCAATATGCTCCCCTCCCTACTGAAGTGTCTTATATTGGTCCCAGATGTCCTCAATTAGGATGTGGCATATGTTGTAATTCTATTAATTAGCTTTTCCTCTTTTGCTATGCATTTCTAATATTTTACGACTAACTTTGCTTTTTCTTTTTTATGCAGAGGATAGTAAGAAGAGGTACCCCAAAAATGGGAAATCAATATCAACGATCATAAGTTCTTATGGGGATTAAACCAGAAGATTAGAGAATAACATCCCAAGGATTATTCGTTGTTGTTGGAATATAAAAGTTCCACTACTTCCTTTATTGCCTGACCTATACTTGCTACCTTAAGGAGGGTCCTATACCAACTTCTTCAGCCACTGAGTCTGCCGGGCCTGAATTTATTTGAGGAACTTCTTACTCATTTGAGTACTTGGACATTTTTTAGATTCACCTTTATCCTTCCATAGATATGACTAAAAGGAAGATGCCCAACGTGATGGGTGGACCCTTATCTCCTACTACCAAGAAAGCTACCGATACTGATAAGAAGCTAGTTAAAATGAAGCCTTTAGCCAGTGATAAGAGACCTATTGGTGTTGAAGAGACTCAAACTATTGAACTTCACCAGAAGAGGTTGAAGATAGGTTTGCTTGATCCTTCAAAAAAGGACCACAAAAATTTAGTTGAGCAGTACACATTGGATACAAAGAAGATCGCCGATCAAAATCAGTTGGTAAGAAAAATTCAAGTTGACCATGACATTGGGTTAGCCTCTGTCCCTGTTAACCCCGGACTGGATATGGCATAATTAAGTTTGGGACACTTACTGCTGATAGATTGGTGTTAGCCCCCATGTCCCGGTCCAGGATGACTAAAAGTGTCACACTCCAAACCTAAAAATTCCATACTAATCATTTCTTATTAGAATAATTAGATCATAATCTTGATCCCATTGGAAGTATAATTCATTTATCAATATTTTTTTTTCGATGTACAATAAACATAGTCAGGTTCTTTGTACCATAACGTAATTAACATCAGAGTCATAATTGATAGAACATTCTATACTATGATTGACTATGTTAAATATTTCAATCCTTAAACCAATCCATGCTAACTTCGTATATAAGATGTGCGAGTGTGGTAAAACCTCAGTGTGACAATGACAAAAACCCCATGTCTAATCCCCATCTCTTTCTAACGGTGCAACTCTCAAATCACTGATCATATGACATCCTAGCTGGCAACGTTCAACCCTGAAAATGTCAAAATATAAACCATAAGCATTAAGCTTAGTGAGGTACTCCTTCTTTGAAATGAAATAACAGTTCCATATAAAATCTATGGATATTAATTCAACCAATCCTGCCATACAATGAATTAACATTTATATATCAAATCTATGGATATTAAATCCAACCGATCCTTCCATACAATGAATTAACAGTTATATATCAAATATGTGGATATTAAATCCAATCAATCCTGCCCATTGTCAAAAACAAATCTTGGACCATAAGGCCCAAATAATTATGCCCATTGGCAATAGTAATTCTTTCCATTGGCAATAAGAAGTTTGCCCATTGGAAATAGTAATTCTGCCCATTGGCAATAAAAAGTCTGCCCATTGGCAATAGTAATTCTGCCCATTGGCAATAAAAAGTCTGCCCATTGGCAATAGTAATTCTGCCCATTGGCAATAGTAAGTGTGCCCACTGGCAATAATAAATCCTGGAACATAAGTTTCAACAAATCATTGGATCTTTGTCCAATTCGAATCCTGGATGATAAGACCCAAACAAATCCTAGATATTTTAATATCCAAACAAATCCTGAATACCAAAGTATTCAAACCAATCCTGGATCATGAGACCCAAACAAATCCTGGATATTTTAATATCCAAACAAATCCTGAATACCAAAGTATTCAAACCAATCCTGGATCATGAGACACAAACAAATCCTGGATATTTTAATATCCAAACAAATCCTGAATACCGAAGTATTCAAACAAACCCTGGATCATGATACCCAAACAAATCCTGGATATTTTAATATCCAAACAAATCCTGAATACCGAAGTATTCAAACAAATCCGCTCTTAGAGCTATATTCATATTTATATATGAAACAAATCATAAGGACACCCACCTTGACAGTTTAACTAGCTTTTCCCTTGCCTTTATCCCGTATTTGTTCAATCAGCTCTTCTTCCCCTCCTATAATTATTACAATATTAGTATCATCATAATAATATCAATAATTTAAAGAATGATTTAAACATAATTCAATCCATAAGCACCACATGATTCCATTCAAATCATTTATCACAAGTGAAGTTCCATCCAAATCCAGGTTAATATATTTAACATATCCAGATCATTGACCAAATATACATTCATTCCTTCTTGGTAATTAAATCCTTGTAATATTAGTATTCCAATACAAAAGACGGTACATCATTTCAAGTCTCTTAGAGCAAGATATGCCCACTTCTTTACCACATAACAAATCTGCCCTATAGGCTCTTTTATCGTTCATTCAGCTTCCATGAATTTTCATAATTTTTCTACATCATAAATTTCTATGATATTTCACCCAACATCATTAAAAATATTTAAAAATACAAGATTAAAGTTTCATAATTTTTAAGGTTCATTTGCTATGTCAAGCAAAACATCGAACACATGGCGGGCATACTTTCACCCTTAGGGCAGATTTCATACCCTAAATTCAAACTCTCACCAAAGACTCATTTCTTGGTATTTTCACATGATTTTCGGATATGTCACACACATATGAGTACACGTTAATCTCCAATTGTAATCAATCAATTTCAGTAATCATACAAAAAGATATGGAAGTTTGAATAAACAAGGTTACTAAAGAAAGTAATTTAAGGGTTTACACATGCAACTTTGTTTAAACTTGCATATATCCAAAAATATACATCAAGGGCTGAAAGTTAAGTAACAAAATAATAATTTCTATCATATAAGTCAGTAATATAAGAAAAATAACAAGATTTGGGGTTAGGATTACATTCGGGACTTTTACGTAATTTCCACGGATTTTTCTCCAATTTTTCTCATCACTTTTTCTTCCTAAACTTCCCTATTCTCTCTCCTTTAGCTTAAATCCCTCATGGATGATTTTGACTAAAGGATAAGTTTATTTCAAAGGAATTAGGTCAGAAAAACCAGCCTACACCTCCAACCAATCAAAATATAACATGTGGCATCATATAAAACAAAATATCATTTAAGGCTAAATGACTACTTTAGCCCCTATTCGTAAAAAGGCAATATCTTCCCACTCGGATGTCGGTTTGATGAACCGTTTGTTGTGTTACAAACTTAACTCATATATATACAAATATCTAGTTTATATCTCAAGTAAATTGTTATGTCATAAAGGTCAAAACTAGTCTTAAACATGAGCATTCCTACCGAAAACTTCAAAATTTCACATTTGTAACTAATTCGATATTTCATGCTTTATGAAGGTAGGATTAGACTAAATATAATGACTTAACATTATATATACTAATAACATATTACCCATATCACATAAGATAATCATGATTTTAACATAATTTATCATAATTATATTCGGGTTGTCATAATTCTCCCCCTGTCAGGAAATTTCGTCCCCGAAATTGACATACCTTGGTTGTCCGAATCAAACAAATACGGATAACGTATCTTCATGTATCCTCACTCTCCTATGTAGCTTATTCCATGGAATGCATTCTCCACACAACTTTCACGAGTGGGATCACTTTTGATCTCATTATTTGTTCTTTCCTATCGACGATTGCAAGTGGTTCTTCCACATAGCTCAAATCTTCTTTCAACGTAATAGGTTGTTCCACCAATATGTGTAAAGGATCTGCTACATACTTTCTTCACATCAAAACATGAAAAACATCATGTAACCGAGCTAACTCTGGTGGTAACGCTAACTTGAAGGCAACCATCCCGACTTTTTCAAGAATTTCATAAGGTCTAATGTAGCGTGGACTTAATTTACATTTCTTTCCAAATATCATAACTCCTTTCCATGGAGATATCCAAAGAAACACGTAATCCCCTTTCTGAAATTCGAAATCTTTCTGTCGCTTATCCGTATTTCTTTTCTGTCTGCTTCGAGCTGTTCTCATTCTATCTTGAATAATCTTCACTTTTTCAGTGGTGACTTCAATCAACTCTGGACCCTCTATCTTCCTTTCACCAACTTCACCCCAACATACGGGTGGACGACACCGTCTACCATACAACGCTTCATATGGTGCCATACTAATAGTAGATTGAAAACTATTATTATATGAAAATTCTATCAAAGGCAAATATTCATCCCAATTTCCTTTAAAATCAAGCACACAAGCTGTAAGCATATCTTCCAAAATCTGTATTGTCCTTTCAGACCGCCCATCTGTCTGAGGATGAAAAGTTGTACTAAACTTTAAGTTAGTACCCATAGCATACTGCAAGCTATCCCAAAATCTGGATGTAAAAGTAGGGTCCCTATCTAAAACAATAGATATCGGTGCTCCATGCAATCGAATAATCTTATTAACATACAATCTAGCATACCTATCAACTGTATATATAGTCCTGACTACTAGAAAATGAGCTGACTTAGTCAACCTATCTACCACTGCCCAAATCAAATCTGACCCCTTCTAAGATCGAGGAAGCCTAACGACGAAATGTGACACCCCGCCTAATTAAATACCGGGCGATCATTCCTTTATTAAATTAAAATCAAGGTGAACAATTGGTTCATTCTTAGCATCACTGTCGTAAAAATAACTTTTCCAATTTAAACACCCTAATTAATTAAGCTAAGTGTCAAAACCATTTTTAGACATTACTTTCCAAATTTTATTTTATAAACCAAGATTTAAATATTTACAAAAATTCAATATTAAAGAATCACACCAAAATTATCCTTGAACATATAATCCAACTAAATTAAACATTCAACAACTATATCCCAACATTAAAACTTAAAGTAAAACTTCCAGACAGTAATAAATCCCAAAGTGACAATACTAGAAATAAATGAATCACAATGTACAATAAAACAAATGGATAATGGGAATGGGTGACACATGCCCAACTGAATAAATAAGCTAGGAGTGGAATCAAATAAATGAAGTCGTCTAAGCAAGAGGCCTGCAACTCCCACCTAAGCTGCAACGCCTTCCTTCCAAAGGATCCTACGCAAGACGCCCCTGTGGCTGGGCACCTGTAATATATACATATATATACAAGAGAGAAAGGAAAAATAAACGGGTCAGAGCCCGATAGTGTAAATGATTTAAAATTTGTTTAGCAAGTATTTAAAAAGTTTACAGGCCAATGCAACAACATATTAGTGCGGCACTCTCTTGAAAAATTCTCACCTCTCTTCTAATGTGCATGCTTATCGCACTAATCTTCCCAACGGGTTATCTTATCTTATATCGCACTAATCTTCCCAATGGTTTAACTTATCTTAGGTTACTCGTAAGATTTAAAACCGAACAATATAATTGTTTAAGAGGATAATTTCATTTGATCACAAAGTTCTCATTTAAACATTATTTACTAAAAAAGTTTCCAGTGTCCCATTATACTTTTCAAAACAAGTATTTCCAAATTGAAGTCAAGATTCATTTCTTACTTACCATAAGCACATTATGAAATTCCAAATTTCAGAATTTAATATATATATTAAATACGAGTATAATATATATATTATTACAGCACCACACATAAAAATTATGGTGCGGGCATACTCTGCTATCCAATCCCCGTATCACTCGTACTAAGGGAAATACAAGTTTGGAATCACTCTCGAACTGTATTAACACATACACAAACAATATTGAGGCGAAGCATAGATTCCAAGTCTCTAAGAGGTCAGTACATACCCTCACGTATCTTAGGACCGTCTGACCATCGATCAGATAGCCTGTACCAAGGATATCTATCTTCTAGGGTACGAGTCAATATCCTCCATAAACTCATATTAATCTTAAGAACCCTAGAATTTCTTTATCATAGTTCTAATCAGTATTTTTCTAGAAATTTCTACTCCTAATTCATCAAAAATTCGTGGTTACGCCTCTACATATGAAGGGGTTTCCATATTATCATTCAAACCATTTCTACATGCGATTTTCCTATCTCCAACATGGATTTTCTTCTACCAAACTCATCCTAATCACCCTAGACTAACATGAACGATGCATTAACAAAAATAAGCAAGATAAATACTTGCCTATAATTTTCAGAGTTATGATTTGATGATGAATTTGGTGTGGTTGCGTTCCCCGTCGCGCGATCTACGCGTTGGTGGTGGTGGCGGTGCAATCGGATGAATTTTTGGTCTAGAATTTGCTTTGAAAGCTCTCTCCTTCCCTCTCCTATGGCCGTCACTTGTCTTTGGTTGTTTTAACCCTAGAAGGCAACCTTAGACATCTGATATAACCCTTGAAATTTCGTGGATTTAATTACCCAAAAATGTAAAATGTCCAAAATGCCCTCCCGGGGTGCTAAATAGGCCTAAAAATGCCCCGAGGCCAAAACTAAACCCCTGGGTATACTTTTCTGACTATATCGACCCTTCCGGACACTTTGGCGCACTCAAAATGACCATATGAGCAACTTATAATTTATTTACTTTTATTAATCAATATCTAGTCCCGACACGACACGGGCGCGTCCCGACTCAAATTTCCAAACTTGTCATTTTATTCACTCTTGACATTTAATAGAACCAATATTATATATTACTCTACTCATTAGTAATATTCAAAAAGTTTCCCATAATTACTAACTCACATCACGTTAATAATTATAAAGTGATTAATTTCCGGATTTATATTAAATTAATAACTCACATTAAATTTAATAAATTCCCAAACTAATATAGCATAAAAATACGGGGTATTACACGAAATCCATCGTTACATGATCCCATTTCCATTCTGGTATTGGAAATGGCTGAAGTAAACCAGTAGGTTTCTGATGCTCCACTTTCACTTGCTGACATATAAGGCACCTAGCAACGGGATCAACTATTTCCTTCTTCATATTATTCCACCAATAATGCTCCTTTAAATCCCTATACATTTTAGTACTACGAGGATGCATAGTATAAATGGAATTATGAGCCTCATCTAAAATTTCCTCTTTCAATCCACACACATTAGGCACACATAATCACTGCTTATACAACAAAGTGCAATCATTCACAATACAAAAATCTTCAGACTTACCATCTCGGACATCTTGTCATTTCTTCTTAAGAAAAGGATCTTAAATTTGTAAATGACGAATACGGGTAGCTAACAAAGGTCTCACGTTTACATGAGCAAAGAGCCTATCCCCATCTTCTAGCTTCAATTCTACTCCCATCAATCTCAACTCCATGACGTGGGCAACTCTAGCACACCTAATACAAGATAACCTGCCCGAAGCCTTTCTACTCAGAGCATCTGCAACTACATTTGCCTTCCCTGGGTGGTAGTGAATTGTACAATCATAATCTTTAATTAACTCCATCCACCGCCTCTGCCTCAAATTTAGCTCCTTCTGAGTAAATAAATACTTAAGGCTTTGATGGTCAGTAAAAATTTCACATACCTCACCATATAGATAATGACGCCACAATTTCAAAGCAAACACAATAGCAGCAAGTTCCAAATCATGTGTAGGATAATTACGTTCATGTGTACGCAACTGCCTAGAAGCATAAGTAATAACTCTACCATGCTGCATAAAAACACAACCCAACCCATGGTGTGAAGCATCAGCATAAATAACAAAACCATCTCCACCATGTGGAATAGTAAGAACAGGTGCAGTTACCAACCTCTTTTTCAATTCATCAAAACTATTTTTGCAATCAGAATTCCATTCAAACTTAACATCTTTCTGAGTTAGTTTAGTCATCGGCAAGGCAATCGAAGAAAATCCCTTAATAAACCTTCTATAATACCCAGCTAAACCCAGAAAACTCCTTACCTCAGTCACGTTATTGAGCCTCTCCCATTTTACAATAGCTTCTACCTTTTTAGGATCAACACATATACCATCTTCAGAAACAACATGGCCTAAAAATACAATTTGTGATAGCCAAAATTCACACTTGCTAAACTTAGCATACAACTTCTTATCTTTCAATAGATTCAAAATAGTTGTGAGATGCTTTTTATGTTCATCTATATCACGTGAATAAATCAGAATATCATCAATAAAAACTATCACAAATGAATCAACAAAAGGATGAAGTACCTGGTTCATAAGATCCATAAATACAGCTGGAGCATTAGTCACCCCAAAAGGCATGACCAAAAATTCAAAATGACCATACCGAGTATGAAAAGCAGTTTTAGAAATATCACTTTCCTTGACCCTCAACTGATGATAACCCGATCGCGGGTCTATTTTTGAAAACACTTTAGCACAATGTAACTGATCAAACAAATCATCTATATGAGGTAAAGGATATTTGTTCTTAACTGTAGCTTTATTCAGTTGCCTATAATCAATACACAAACGCATAGTACCATCTTTCTTTTTCACAAATAAAACTGATGCACCCCATGGAGATACACTGGGTTGTATAAACCCCCCTATCAAGTAAATCCTGCAACTGAATCTTAAGTTCTTTCAATTCAACCGGTGCCATTCTATATGGTTCCATAGAATTCGGGTATGTCCCTGGTGCTAATTCAATACTAAATTCAACTTCTCTTTCTGGAGGTAACCCAGGCAACTCACTAGGAAACACTTCTGGAAAACCCCGTACAATAGGAACATCAACTAATTGTAAGGCCCCCTTCTTAGTGTCAAGAACATACGCAATAAAACCCTCACAGCCCTTACTCAATAATTTCCTCGTCCGAATAGCGGAAATGATGCAACTGGGAACAATTTTTTCCCCCCCACAAATTTAAATTCAGACTCACCAAGCATATTAACAATAACTTCTTTACAGAAACAATCCATAGATGCATGATATTTAGATAACCAATCCATTCCCAGAATTATATCAAAATCAGAAATATCCAATGAGAGTAGATTTATAATTGTATCTCTAACCCCCACAGTCAAAACAGAATCACGAAAAACATAATCAGCTACAACCATATCCCCTATAGGCAAATAAATACCAAATCCCACATCTAAATGAGTACATGGTCTATTCAGATATATAGAAAATGCATATGACACAAAAGAATGTGTGGGACCGGGATCAATCAAAACCTAAGCACTTCTATTACTAATAGAAAGTGTACCTGTCACCACATCCGAAGTAACCTGAGCTTCTTTCATCGTAAAGACTCGTCCACCTGTCCTGGAGCCACTAGCTTGTCCCATGCCCCATGTTTCATCTATAATAATCTAGTTATAACAACCAACACAAACAGTTTATAATACTAAATTATTGGTTAGTACATAAACAATTCATAAATATCAAATAATCTCAATAACTGCCATTTAACCGTCACACACGTCCAGAACTAATAACCTAGACGCTCTAATACCACTAATTATCACACCACAAACCCAAAAATTCCATACTAATAATTTCTTATTAGAATAATTAGATCATAATCTTGAGCCCATTGGAAAGATAATTCATTTATCAATATTTTTTTTTCGATGTACAATAAACATAGTCAGGTTCTTTATACCATAACGTAATTAACATTAGAGTCATAATTGAGCGAACATTCTATACTATGATTGACTATGTTAAATATTGCAATCATTAAACCATTCCATGCTAACTTCGTATATAAGATTTGCGAGTGTAGTAAAACCTCAGTGTGACAATGACAAAACCCCCATGTCTAATCCCCATCTCTTTCTAACAGTGAAACTCTCAAATCACTGATCATATGACATCCTAGCTGGCAGCGTACAACCCTGAAAATGTCAAAATATAAACCATAAGCATTAAGCTTAGTGAGGTGCTCCTTCTTTGACATGAAATAACAGTTCTATATAAAATCTGTGGATATTAATTCAACCAATCCTGCCATACAATGAATTAACATTTATATATCAAATCTATGGATATTAAATCCAACCAATCCTTCCATACAATGAATTAATAGTTATATATCAAATCTATGGATATTAAATCTAATCAATCCTGCCCGTTGGCAATAACAAATCCTGGACCATAAGGCCCAAATAATTCTGCCCATTGGTAATAGTATGTTTGCCCATTGGCAATAGTAATTCTACCCATTGTCAATAAGAAGTTTGCCCATTGGCAATAGTAATTCTGTCCATTGGCAATAAAAAGTATGGCCATTGGCAATAGTAAGTCTACCCATTAGCAATAACAAATCCTCGAACATAAGTTCCAACAAATCATTGGATATTTGTCCAATTCTAATCCTGGATGATAAGACCCAAACAAATCCTGGATATTTTAATATCCAAACAAATCCTAAATACCAAAGTGTTCAAACCAAACCTGGATCATGAGACCCAAACAAATCCTGTATATTTTAATATCCAAAAAAATCCTGAATACTAAAGTATTCAAACCAATCCTGGATCATGAGACCCAAAAAAATCCTAGATATTTTAATATCCAAACAAATCCTGAATACCGAAGTATTCAAATAAATCCGCTCTTAGAGCTATATTCATATTTATATATGAAACAAATCATAAGGACACCCACCTTGACAGCTTAACTAGCTTTTCCCTTGCCTTTATCCCGTATTTGTTCAATCAGCTCTTCTTCCCCTCCTATAATTATTACAATATTAGTATCATCATAATAATATCAATAATTTAAAGAATGATTTAAACATAATTCAATCCATAAGCACCACATGATTCCATTCAAATCATTTATCACAAGTGAAGTTCCATCCAAATCCAGGTTAATATATTTAACATATCCAGATCATTGACCAAATATACATTCATTACTTCTTGGTAATTAAATCCTTGTCATATTATTATTCCAATACAAAAGACGGTACATCATTTCAAGTCTCTTAGAGCAAGATATGCCCATTTCTTTACCACATAACAAATCTGCCCTATACGCTATTTTATCGTTCATTCAACTTCCATGAATTTTCATAATTTTTCTACACCATAAATTTCTATGATATTTCACCCAACATCAGTAAACATATTAACAATACAAGATTAAAGTTTCATAATTTTTAAGGTTCATTTTCTATGTCAAGCAAAACATCGAACACATGGCGGGCATACTTTCACCCTTAGGGGAGATTTCATAACCTAACTTCAAACTCTCACCAAAGACTCGTTTCTTGGTATTTTTACATGATTTTCGGATATGTCACACACATATAAGTCCATGTTAATATCCAATTAGAATCAATAAATTTCAGTAATCATACAAAAATATATGGAAATTTGAATAAATAAGGTTACTAAATAATGTAATTTAAGGGTTTACACATTCAACTTTGTTTAAACTTGCATATATCCAAACATATACATCAAGGGATGAAATTTTAGTAAAACAATAATAATTTCTATCATCTAAGTTAATAATATAAGAAAAATAACAAGATTTGGGGTTAGGATTACCTTCGGGACTTTTACGTAATTTCCACGGATTTTTCTCCAATTTTTCTCATTAATTTTTCTTCCTAAACTTCCCTATTCTCTCTCCTTAAGCTTAAATCCCTCATGGATGCTTTCGGCTGAAGGAGAAGGTTATTTGAAAGGAATAAGGTCGGACAAACCATCCTACACCTCCAACCAATCAAAATATAACATGTGGCATCATATAAAATAAAATATCATTTAAGGCTAAATGACTACTTTAGCACCTGTTCGTAAAAAGACAATATCTTCCCACTCGGATGTCCATTTGATGAACCGTTTGTTGTGTTACAAACCTAACTCATATATCTAAAAATATCTAGTTTATACCTCAAGTCAATTCCTATGTCATAAAGTCAAAACTAGTCTTAAACATGAGAATTCGTATCGAAAACTTTAAAATTTCACATTTGTAACTAATTCGATATTTCATGCTTTATGAAGGGAGGATTAGACTAAACATAATGAATTAACATTATATATACTAATAACATATTACCCATATCACATAAGCTAATCATGATTTAAACATAATTTATCATAATTATATTCGGGGTGTCACAAAAAGAGCTTGCCATAACTTGGCACTGGTAATTTTCTCACTTTTCCACTATTTTCTTCGTATTAATAAACTCCTTATGATATCTAGTGTTTTATTCTTTTTTGTAATTTTTGGTTGACTTCAACCAAATGATGGAGAAGGACGACTAATTAAATTCCTCTCATGGTGAAGTTGAAGAGGCCTTTGAATGTCTAAAGAAATATTTGGAAGCTTTTCGATAAGCTTTGGAGACAAAGTAAAAATCCTGGGAAGAGGATTTAAAGAAGGACATTGATAGGGCCAATGCAACTGAAGGCAAAGTGAAGACTACTGAAGGAAGAACTGAAGCTGCCAAGAAAAAAATGAAATGGTGCTGAAGGCAGGGCCAATGTCTTCGAGGACACACTTGCAGAAGTCACCACTCAGGCCCAAACTGATGAAGATAAAGTAGCTGGTATGACTTCTGAGGTTATATCCTTAAAGGTTGAAGAAAATGCTACCTTTAATAAAGGCTGGGAGAAGGATATTTTCATTGCCTCTGCTTAAATTGAGTATGGCAAAAAGTTATCCTTCAAGGAAGGGTTAACTAAGGCCTTGAAGTTGGTCGGCACCAAAGAAAGATCCGAACTCTTCACAAGGCATGTCCCTGGTATTCCTCCTAATCTGGATGAGGAGTTTGATGATGAAGAGGGGTCTGGTGAGTTTTCTATGATGCCCCTTGATTCTTCAATAATGTCTAGTAGTAGTGTCGACCTACCAGCTACTCGCCAAGACCAGGCCAATGAAAAGGAGAAGGTTTAGCAAGTTTACTTTTTTTTTTTGCTTTTCTTTGTGTTTTATTTATTGATTATGTAGAAACTTTTGTACTTCAACTATCAATCAATAAAAGAATAACTTTTCACTTTAACTGCTGTTCAGTCCTTATAATGATTTTAATTTCTTGTTGAACTGTGTTGTTCATTGCTTGTGTTTTTGATCTTCTGGATTTTTCCCACAAACTCATATATTTGTGACTTTCCAGTTTAATGCTAGGAAGAAGGCCATACTTTCTTCCAAATCTGACATGCACAGATGAAGTAGAAACCTTTTGGAAGCTGGTCATGTTCCCATATTTGAAGAAAACTTAACAAGATTGCTCGTCCCAGATGCACCCGACCAAGTTAAGGAGTCATATATGCATATTCATTATTTATTGGATAGATTGTGAAATGATTGAGCAACTGCAAGGGAATCATAATCTGTCCCTGGATTTACTTCACTTTGATTATGAGGCTAAGTAGAAAGCATTACATCAAGGCTGGGGTTTTGACAAGAAGATAAAGGGCATTACTTCTGCTCTGAATAAGAAGGAACTGTATTTGAAATAAGATTTAGATAGTGCCCGATCTACTGCTGCAATACTAGAGAAATAAAACAATGCCCTAAGGGAAGAACTTGATATCTTGAAGACATTAGCTACTACTAGTCTCGATGAGGGTGATTCCTTTTTAGATAATGAAAATGAAAGACTATTGGAAGAATTGGAAGCATTGTAGAAGAAAAAGAATAAACCTGGGCAAACTTTTGGGCAAAAGATAATTATTCGACCAACTATTGAGGAAGAAAGAACTAAGAAAACTATTACCGACCAAGTTGACCAATTGAAAACCAAAGATAATGCTATTCCCGACCAAGCTTCCCATCTGAAAGCCAAAGATAGTGTCCTTAAGAAACTTCAAAATCAAGTGGAGAGGTTAACATTTTAATTTCGCAAACAACCCAGGGAAGTTTGGATGGAGGGTTTTAATTAGGCCTTATCCCATATGGATGATCATCTTGTTCAAAGTAGTCATAAAGGCTATAAATGAGGATGGTCTAACTTGATAATTTTGCTGAAGTTTGATCAAAACAGTGACTAGTGGCATTGGAATAACACAGGTCTTTTGGGTTGTGACAATCCTCCATTAAAATTGGACAAAAAATGGATTCCTCCCAATGCCATTCCCCAATGCTTGATAACTAAATATTTAGGGGATTATGACCTTCATGATGAATGTGAGATAGTTCGTCCTCCTCATTTTCTTGATAGGACGAGCAATAACAATAGGCAATGTTAAGGGATTTCAACACAATCAAATCTCCATATACCCTTGATGATCCTCATGTCGGGATGGACAAGGCACAAGTAAAGCGTCCTGAAGAATAAATTTAATTTTCTTGTACTATATTTTTCTCACTTATTGCTATTGTAATACATTTTGATCAATAAAATGAAGTCATTTCTTTATTGTATTCTCTTTATTCAAGCTTATGGTTGTTATTAATCTTTTTATCGACTGGGTAAACTATATAAAGATTAGTTGATTGGCTTATAAACTAAATAACATGCTCAAATACTTAATATCTGATTCATGTTTGAATCATTTATACGGCCTTAAATTCGACTAATGCACTTAGATAAAACTGTAAATAGCTTAACTGTACTAAGTTGTATTATTAGTTATCATTAGCGACCAAGTGTGTTAGGAATGTATAATTATTCTATTATTTTAACTTAAACCTCTAATTAAGAAATTTTACTGACTTCTTATTCATAACTTATCAAGGATAAATCATACATGAAGTTTAACTTTTCTGAAGTTGGAAAAGTTTGAACCATGCTTTATCGACGAGGAAATTTTTGAAAACTTTTCTGAAGATGGAAACGTTTGAACCGTGCACCTTTCGACGAGGCGAGGAACAGTTTAAAAACTTTTCTAAAGTTGTAAAACGTTTGAACCATGCTCTTTTAGCGAGGAAACTTTTGAAAACTTGGGAAAGTTTGAACCAAAATTGCTTATTTTAATTATGGTTAAGGTGTAGCCACCATACTTGGAAAAAAAACAAAAAGGATGTATAACGGATAAAAAAAGAAATTTTATTAACTTGAATAAGCAATTACATCAAGGATAGAATTTTCAAAATTGTATTACCGATAATACTTGCGCATATGGTTTTCATTCCAAGGATTCTTGAATTCTTCTCCGTCTATAGTTTCCAAATGATAAGTACCTAGTCAGAGAATCATCGAGATATGGTATAGACCATGATAATTAGGCTCTAACTTGTTGTTATTCTAGATTACTTTATTGAGTACCATATCTCCTTGCTTCAGACCGGTCGACTTGATCATTCAATTATAAAACTCTGTAATTATTTGTTGATAGGCAGCCATCTGAATAGTAGCATCTTCTTGGACTTCTTCTATCATATACAGATCTAGTCTCCTCATGAGGTCAGTCTTGGGTGAATCAAAGTTCAATACCATATGAGTTGGAAGACCTATTTTCGCTGGTACAACTTCCTCAGTGCCAAAAACTAGCATATATAGGGTTTCTCTTGTTGCTGTTTTGGGAGTAGACCTATATGCCCAAAGGACAATATGGAGCTCATTAATCCAGTTGCCTTTAGCCTTATCCAACCTTTTATTCAACCCATCTAGCAAGGTTTTATTGGTGATTTCTATCTATCCATTAAATTGTGGATGCCCAGGTGCTGAATGAAATTTTTGGATGCCTGACCGAATACATTACCCTTCAAATTCTTTATTATCAAACTGAGTGCCATGATCGGTGATAAAGGCATAAGTTATGCCTTGTCTACAAATGATATGCTTCCATATGAACTTGAACACTCTTTAATAAGGCATATTAAATAGGGGCTCAGCCTCAACGCATTTAGTAAAATAATCAACAATTACAACCATGTACTTGAATCTTCCTTTGGTGGTCGGCGGTGGTCTCACCAAGTTAATTTACCATATAACGAAAGGCCATGGAGAAGTGATGGGTGTTATACTTTATCCTGGTCTTCTGTGGATGGTAGCAAACTTTTAGCATTTATCACACTTCTTGGTGAAAGGAACACGATCTGTTTTCATTGTCGGCCAGTAGTAACCTTGCATTGGTATCCGTTATCTCAGAGACCTCCCAGTTGTGTGTGCCCCACACGAACCTTCGCATTCATATTTTATCAAATCATTTACCTCATTTGGATGAACATAACGAAGTAAAGAAATAGTGTAGCCTTTCCTTTATAGAAAACCTCTTTCTAACACATAACTGGTTACCTTGTACCTCATCTTCCTAGCTTCCTTCTGGTCGAAAGATAGGGTTACTCTTTCAATGTATTCTTTAATTGGGTCCATCTATAAGAGACCTAACTCCACGGATATGACACTGATTTCCATCCCATCAATGCTTCTGAGGGTAAGAATCTCCATTGGGATTGTCCGTTTGAGTTCTGTTTGAGTTGCTGAAGAAAGCCAAGTAAGAGCATATGCTCGGGCATTCTCTAGTTTGGGAATCCTCACTATTTTGACTGAAGTGAATAGAGAAATATCTTACATTTAATTTTTATTATATATCATCATAGTTTCCCCTTTGACGCCATAAATTTGCTACATTTGATTAACAATCAGTTGAAAATCACTATATACCAATACCTAGTTGGCGCTCAGTGATGAAGCCAATTCCAGTCCTGTGATTAATGCTTCATATTCGGCCTTATTATTGGAACTCTAAATTATAATCTCAGATCATATTCCACATTAAAGTTATTCGGAGTGTTGATGATGAGGCTTGCTCTACTTCTAGTAGCATATGAGGATCCATATACAAACAACTGCCAAATTGGAATGTCATCAGAGAACTCGTCTTCTACCAGTACCCCATACTTGAACACGTTCGTGCTTTGTTGCAATTTTTCTTGAGTAGACGACGAGTGAGGTTGATTATCCACAATCCCTATATTATTGTGAGCTAAGCTCTCTTCCGTAGAAGTTTGTTCGGCTGACAAACGTGGATAATGTTTCTCCTCTGCATATGTGAATTTATCAATAAAGTATGCCACTGGTTTGACTTTTTATTGCAACTCTAGGTTTATAAACAATTTCATACTCTCCCAATTCAACTGCCCAAGAGATTAGCCTCCCAGATTTTTCGGGTTTGTGCCATGCTTATCGCAGAGGCAAATCCGTGTAGAAAACAATGGCGTGGGCTTGGAAATAGGGATAACTTTTCTAAGCGTGGAAACCTTATTTTTTCTCCTTGAAATGCCTTACTAGTATAATACAATGTCTTTTAAAATCCACCATCCAGTCGAATCAAGGCTGAATTAACAACCAACTCTGAAACAACCAAGTAAAATATAGTTTTCGTCCAGAACTAGTCGGGAAAGAAGTGGGGGAGAACCCAAATATTTATTTAACTCTAGGAAGTCCTTCTCACATTAACCATTCCACTAAAAGGTCTTTCTAAGAACCTTGAATAATATAAGACATATATCAGTTGCTCGGGAGACAAAATGATTCAACGCATCTACTCTTCCCGTCAGTTTTTCAACTTCTTTCTTGTTGGTCCGAGATTGCATTTCAAGCAAGGCTTTAATTTTATCTGGGTTTGATCCATTCCCCTTCAATTGATATTGTAACCTAGGAACATTCCTTCTTGTACTCTGAAGATGCTTTTGGTTGGGTTGAGCTTCATCTGGTGCTTTTCCAATTGATTAAAGGTTTTAACTAAGTACACAATGTGGCCAGCAAAATGTTTAGTCTTGGTCAGTATGTCATCTATGTATACCTCCATGTTTTTACCGATCTAATCTTCAAAAAAATTATTAACTAATATCTGATAGGTAGCTCGAGTGTTCTTCAACCCAAAGGGCATGATAATATAACAATAAGTTCTTTAGCTGTTAATGAACGGAGTGCTTTCATTATCTTTAGGTTTCATCTTAGTATGGTTATAACCAAAATAAGCATCCATAAAACTGAGTAACTCATGGCCTTCTGTAGCATCGACCAATTGATCAAACCTTGATAACGGGAAATGATCTTTTGGACATGCCTTATTGAGATCTATAAAATCTACACACATACGCCATTTATTATTTCTCTTCTTGACCATCACCACATTAGCTAACCAACGAGGGTAATTAATATCTTCAATGAACTGTGCTCGTTGTAGTTCCTCCACTTACTCTTGGATTATTGTATTCTTCTCGGGACTAAAGACTGTTCACCTTTGATTGATCGACTTGGAGCCTAGATAAATATTGAGCTCATGGCATAAGAAGATTCGGTCAATTCCCGACATATCTTCATGGCTCCAAGTGAAAACATTTTTCTTTCCTATAATAAATGTAATTAATTTCTGTTTGAGAGAAGGAGATAACCTAAAACCGATTTGGGTGGTTCTTTTTGGCTTCTCGTCGTCCAACACAACAACTTATGTTACTTCCATAACTTTCCTTTTTACCTGATTTTCTTCTTTTTGAGGATCCAGAGTGTCAATGTGGAAAGTGGTTGTGCCCTTCATTTGCATATCCCGTTGGTCGGTCGATGTATAATAATATTACCTGGCATATTTTTTACTACCATTTACTATGCAGACTCCATAATTTGTTGAACATTTCATGCATTAGTGCACTATAGATGGCACATCCTCTAATTGCATGATTCCCACTCTTCCCAGGATGATATTGTAAGCCGATGGGATATTTTTATCTAACACAAAAAGTGAATTCTTTCTCTCCTACTCGTCGACCAGGTTTCGACTAAGACTTCCAACTTGATGGTTCATAATGGGCATACTTTCTCCCCTACAAATCCAATGAGAGGTTCATTGTATGGTTCTAGCTTGCCGATCTCAGCCCTTGGCTTTCGAAACATCTATAGAACATTACATCAACTGAGCTCCCATTATTAACCAAGATCCCTGCAACTCTTTAATGATGAATTTTGTATGTGATAACTAATGGATCGTCACGAGGTTATAGAAACCCACTCATATTATTTTTAATCCAATCAATAGCCTGTCTCTGTTGACTTTCTTTAGCCAACTATCACTCGATTCAACCACATTAATCTGTCTGACAGTTGGGCAGGATTTAACTTCATTCAATTAATCTTTCCATTATGATATTACATCTCGTCCTCCAGCATCACCTCCTACGATGAAATGGCATCCAAAGGATATCATGCCAACTTCCACCACTAGTTCACCAGGATTCTTTGCCAAGTCTGGACCTTCTTTAAAATAATTATTTCTTACTCTTTTATTGTCTTCCCTTGTTCAAGCTAGAGATTCAGATCTCTTTCAATCATTTTGGTTACCATTTTGATCAACAAACTTGCTCAACTTTCCCCATCAAATAAGATTTTTAATCTCATTCTTTAGTAAAATGCAGTTGTTGGTGTTATGCCCATGACCCTTGTGGAAATCACAGTACTTAGACTTATCCCTCTTATTGGGGGGTGTCTTCAACTTTCCAGGACAATTCAATTCTCTATTTCCTTTGATGTCCTTCAGTATATGGTGAACACCCTTATTGAGCGGGGGTATATTCATCATACTTCTTGATCCGATCCGTCTTTTTATCTTTCTGATCCTTTTTGAAAGAATTAGAATTTTTTTTTGATCTTCACCCTTGGTCTCAGGATCTTTCTTAGCTGTCATAGCTTCCTCAGCATTCATTACTTTTCCAGCTTTAGTCATTCGTTCTGTCATGGTTTTGGGTGGATTCTTCGCTAAAGCATATTAAAGATCTTTAGTGAGTAACCCACTCAAAAGTGTTGTAATGGTTATTTTCTCCTCATACTTTACCACATATAGCTTTTCATTATTAAAATAAGTAATATATTCTCTAGTGTTTACTCCAGGTTTTTGTCACACGGTCAAGAGATGAGTGATACTCTTAATCTACTTAGCCCCAAAATAAAAGTTATCAATGACCTATTCAGATAACTGATGAAAAATAGAGATTTTACCTCTTGGGAGATTATTATACCAAATTTGGATTGGCCCTGTGATAGAACTGGAGAAAGTTCTACACCTCATCTCATCGGGCACTGGACAGTAGCTTGATATTACTCTACGTGCAAGACTAGATCAATTTTTACATCATACTTGGGAGTAACCATTGGTGGCTTGAACTTGGAAAGTGTGGGGTATTCCATAATTTCCTGGATGAAAGGTGATCCTTTAATGAAACTCCTTTACAATGGATTCTTTGTCTTGGCCATTTCACCTAGTCGATATTCCAACCTTTGCATGGATCACTTTTAGGACTATTTTTCTAGCTTAGACTTGGCTGAGGTAGATTTAGCTGCTTTAATGTGTTTATGTACTGAACTCTCCTCCTGAGAGGTCTTCTCGGTATGTATAGAGCCCCTCATATTGGGCCTAGATCTCATGGCCCTTCTCTATATTCACGGTGATGCTCCTACTACTTATAATGTCCTCTAGTTACTCGGGGACCTATATGATAAAAAAAGACTCCCTACTTAGCCTTTCTAAGACACTTGGTCTTTCTTTAGAAAAAATCCCACCATCATAGTAATCCGTTTACAGGAATGAAGAATTTATACCAAATCGGTATGACCTATCATGAGAAGAACGAGAATGATAACTCCTTTCATGTCTAGCTTCTTGTGGTGGCATATCCCTTCCTAGAATTGGAAGACTTAACTTGCATAGTGAGGGCTAATTTCTTGACAGACTCTTGTATGGTTTCTTGCCTTTTAGAAAGGTTGAGAATAATTCCTTGTAGGTCTGCCACACTAGGAAGAGCTGATGGGATGACAGTATTTCCCTCATCTCGAGCTTTCTTTTTAGGATCATTCATTTCTTTGAAAGAAAAAAAAACAAAACAAATGGTAGAGAACGATGCCAGACAAATGTTCCCATAGACGCTGCCAATCTGTTGATGTTAAAAATGGACTAACTCCAAATTTATAGTCACTGATAAAAATGATAAAAGTAACTCAAACCACACACACAAGAGACAGCGTTTTTAGAGTGGTTCAACTGTAAAATAGTCTACGTCCATTATTGGTTTTTAGAAAGTATGGTTTATATATAGCTCGGTATGGTGTGCATATGAATGATTCGAGTTGTCCCTTGAGATAAGGGAGTATCTTGTATTTATTGTGGTTTCAAACCCTAGAGATGGAGAGCCTTTATATTGCCATGCATTTACATCTGTTTACAATAAATGAAACTCTTGGAATTTAGTGCTGGTTGGCATCCCATCCGACTAACTTTTGGTATTCCTATTAATTGGCCTTCTAGAGTTGGTCGGCCTTTCAGTTGACTAAATGTCTCTGAAGCCGATTAAGGTGGATGGTCGACCACATAGGAGGGCCGGTGTACATTCATCATTGGTTTACATGGGAGTGTAATTTTCACATACAACTAGTATGTTTATGAAAACATTATGAAATGTCTAGAATAAATCATATGTTAGACCCATTTAATATGATTTCTGAACTTAAAATCCATCTTCTCATGCATATAAACTTGTAGTATTTTGAGGCTGAACATATAAACAAGTTTAATAAGGGTTATATTGGGTTTAAATATGAAATACAGAAAATAGACATTTCATCCCTTAAAGTGTGTGAAAAAATGTTGGAAATGTGAGAAGTGTCTGGTCCAAGACTACATGTATTAATAAAGGAAAATGGTATTTTTCTTATAAAAATTGTCTTTAAATGTTCAATGATTCCATAGAGAAAGAAGGTAATGAAATAAAATAGATCTTCAACTTGATAAGTATGTTACTCCAAAGTGTTAATAAGTGTTAATGAGTTAAAAATACTTAAGAAGTTAGTGTGGGTAATTGAATGATGTTTTGCGGAATAACACTTGTGAAAATTGAGGAAAAGATAAGTTTTGAAATAAATGGATAAAATGGTAATTTTACAGATAGTGGAAATTTTTTGTGAAATAAAAATGTTAGAAAATATGTTACATGAAATTGTCGTAAATGAACATGATTTTTTGGATACAATCCATGCTAGAGTAAAAAGGACAAGAAATAATAATTTTAAAGTGTAATACAAGTTCGGGTGAAATCCCGAGTTTTGGCTTCTGTCATTAAAATAAAGTGGAACAATGTGGACATTTTTAAAATGTTAAAACACAATAATATGGACTCGGATCACACAGGGATAATTAATAAGGGCTCGGAGTCCTGAGGTGAAAGAACAAAAATCATCGGTCAATGCATATGGTAGCATAGCCGGCAGTGTGGAGCCCGTTAGCGGATATTGAAAGATTCTGAGAAAAAGATAATGGGAAATAGAACATGTCAAGAAATGGATTGTGTGGTGAATATATGAAAATACAACCTAACTTGAATGAATTAATAAATGTTTTGGTTAAAGGATAAAGTGGACTGGCGATGTAAGGAAATTGGTAAACGTCCATGATGTAAAGGAAAGTGTAAAGTGAAGTGACTAAATGGGTAGTTAAGCAACTTAAAGAAGTTTAACCCATAATTCACATAAAAGTGTGTTTTATGAAAGATTTCAAAGGAAAATAAATATTTTCTATCACGATGCTTACGTGTGTTGAAAGGTGATTTTCAATGAAATGCCAAGGTAAATTTGGTATGAGCAAAGGGTAATTTCGATAATAGAGATGCTTTCGTTGATAAAAGGGTCTTTGTTAAAAGTATTTAATCGGTGTAATTAAATCAAGAAATAAATATCAAGTCAAGTAAAAAAGGGTTATTTATAATATTAAGGTGAATTAATTGGGATAAGTAACTTTTTTGAAATAAAACGGTTTCATGCATTAAAGTATATGTATGTATATGTATATATAATGTAGTTGCATGTGCACGTAGATATAAGGTGTTAGAGTCTCCTTTCTGCCGTTCGATTTTATATTGCATAATTATATTTTTCCACTGGGTATTTGGTTCATTCCCTCATCTTTGTTACGACAGTTGGGTGCGGTTTCACATTTTGAGAGCGTTGCATAGGTGAGTGTTACTTTTATTCTACGTTAGTAACTCTGTATGCTTGGATTCGGGAGACGCTTTCCACGAGTCCCTCGTGTTACCTGATTTAAATGAAAACTGCATGCTAAACAAGTGAAATGTTAATTAAATAAAACTGGACTAACAACATTATGTAGGTTGTTTCATTGTACTTCACACCTAACGCTCGAGTCGGACCTGGTTGATCACGGGTAACCCATAAATTTGGGTCGGGGAATTACAAGGTAGCTACACTAGAGAGGCACACTTTCAAACTTGAGAATTTTGGATTGCATAGATGTGCAGAAATAGGTATCGACAACTTTACATTACCCATTTTACTTTGCAATATTACAGTTCCATGCTCGTTAAACTCACATTTTAAACTGATTTACAGTATAATCTTCAATATTCATGGTTAATCGCTTTTAAAAGGTTTATTTGAGTATTCACAGGGTTTATGACGCTAATGGTGAAGTCGAAAAGCAATCGGAATAAGAAACATTCACATATGCACTTTTTGGGGCAAAATGGTAGATTCTAATGACCAATTTCTAAAATGGACTACTCACGAAAGTTATTGAGCATGAATCATGGAACGTGTCGTTTGAAACGATGACTTAACTCGATCTCAAATGAAGAACTTATGACCATTTAAAGTTGGACCCAAATAAAAGTCAAAGTTAATGTCTCGGGTTAACCTTGTGGTCAAATCTTGTGACCCAAAAATTACTGGGAATTTATTGGCCTCGAAACGAGGGTCATGTTGATTTTTGCGATGTGCAAATCCGAGGTCGTGTGATTCAGTGGAAACTGTCTTCAAATAAGGGGTATATATTATTAATATTATATATTTATTTAAGAACCTTATTGATTCAGTGGCTCACATGAGGGATTGTTTATGGGAAGACTCGGGTTCGATGCTCACCCCCATCAAAGTTTATTTAGGGAGGCATGCCACGTGGACAGACAAGATTGTGCCATGTGACTCACAAGTGCATCTTTCTGAAACTTAAAAAAATATAAAAAATGCCCAGAAATTTAAAAAAAATCATAAAATCTTGAAAAATCTAAAAATATTTTTTTTTCAAAATAAATAAAAATTTGAATTCCAATTTTTATTTATTTTGAAAAAAAATATTTTTGGATTTTTGGATCTTTCAAGATTTTATGATTTTTTTTATATTTATGGGCATTCTTGAGATTTTGTGAAGTTTTAGAAAGACGCACTTGTGACCCCCCCTAACTTAGACTTTTGCATTGTCCTCAAACAAAAGGAATAAAATCTAAAGAAGAAAAAGAATAAGTGTTACAAACAAAACAAGCAAATTATCAAAATGCACCAAGACACTATATGACACTCATACATGATTCAAAAATACAACAACAATCACCTTATACGCATTGGCGGTGCGACGACCTCTCATTTCTCTCCATAAATCACCCAACCCCTTGCACGGGATCCGTTGCTCTCCTAGTCTCTCCCCTCTGCCATAAGTTGGTCCCTTGCCCATAAATAAAGGAAAGACTGGGAGACTCATTGTGATTAATCGGAAAAAGATCCTCGTGATGTGTACTACGTGTGCCAGGCTCTAATTTAGACGAGACTTGAGTCTTCTCTTCAATTACCTCCACAGACTCAAGTTGCAAGGGTTGATGGTCATTGCGAAAAAACTCATCAATTTTATCGTTCCACTCTCTCTCTCCTAAATGACTCCATGAGTCCAATGGACATTGGACTTCGTCGTTAAGGCTCTCATCCACCTGCCCGCATTCTTTCTCAAATTCCGCTAGGCTCAACGCCTCTAGCTCTCTTTCTTGCTTTTTTTTCACATCCTTCCTTCCTCGCTCCATCTCAAAATTATTAGCTGGTGTGGGTGGGTAGCAATCGAGGAGAAAATTATCTATCGTGTCTCGTCAATCTCTCTCCTCTAATCACTCATACAAACCTCTCCCGATGCCCTTTAAATTGTGGATATCTCTCACACTCAAGGGCTCACTCACACTCTTCATTTCAGTTACTATGCACACCTCCCATACCCTTCGCTCCATGTTGCAACCGTCGCTCTCACTTGATGTAACAAGGCATACCCCTATCGTCTCTCGCGTGTGGGTCCTCCCATGCTCGTGTGTTGCGTCTAAATGATCCGTCTCTGGCGATTCTCCTTCGTCACCCTTGTTCTTGATATTATTAAAAATATTTGTCTCGAGGGTTAGGTTCCCAAATGTTAATGGCATTCGCCCACTCCGAGTATTGAAGAGTGCATTAGGCGTAGCTAAGAATAGGTGATCAAGGATAATGGGAACATGATTGCTCGGGAGAATGGAGGGCTCCTCGTCCTAAATGACAAAATCCATCGAGAAGTAGAAAGTGTCTATTTGGACAATCATATCCTCAATGATTCCCCGAGGCTTTTTCACAGAACGATCCGCGAGCTGGAGAGTCATATTTATGGGCTTAAGGGCTCCCAAATCTAGTTTCTTATAGATGGAATAGGGTATGGTAATACTCGCCCCTAAATATATTAGCACCCTTTCGATTCGGTTCTTCCCCATGATGCACGAGATGGTGGGTGCACCCGGATCTTTATACTTTAATGGAAGGTCACTCGATAAAACCAAACTGACATTCTGGGCAAAAAGACGTTCTTATTTACCTTTATCTTGTGTTTCATCGTGAGTAAGTCCTTAATGAATTTAGCGTATGCGGGAATTTTCTGTATAGACTCGAGAAAAGGTAAATTAATCTTTACTTGCTTGAGGATGTCCAAAACATCGTCCTGAGAAGTCTCTTTGGAGTGTGAGACCAACCGTTGAGTGTATGGGGCAGCGGTGGGGGGTTTCACCAAGACCTCGGGTCCGCTCGTGTTATCTTTTTTATCACTCTCAATTAAAGGGGCATCTTCGGCCCCTTTCGTACCGGGCGAAACCTCCTTATTTATAGGTACGTATTATGGGGGAGGTGATAAGTTAACTACTCTCCTACTACGTTGAGTGGTAATTGCGCTACATTGTTCAGGATGGTCATGGGGTGTGGAGCTAACACTAGTTTGACCTTGGAGAGGTCTTTAGCCCTGGGCAAGAAACTTTCCCTTCTCCTGGATACTCAACGATGATTGCATCTTTGAAATAGTCACATATATGTCGTTGATCATGCGCTCATGTCTAGCAGTGGTTGCATTCTGGGCAGTGATAAATTGGTTTATCGTATCCTCGAGATTTCTTCATGGTGGAGTGATATATGGCCCCGTAGGTGGTAGTGCCTGCACATGTCCTTGCATGCGTGGTGCTTGTTGAAAGTACGATGGTGGAGGAGGGGCAACATGTGAATTAGGATTCATCGCAGCATTGGTCCATGTGATGATGGTATTCAATCCTAGTTGATAGAAGATGTGTCTATAAGAGATTAGAAACTATCGGTTTTGACCCTAATTAAAGGGAGAGTTTAATTCGTGGTAATTCAGGAGATAAGATGATATGGACCAGTATGATATTAGTGATTTCTTACTGAATAAATATATTGAGGAAAAACCTATTTGAACCTTGAGTAATGAGTGAGGCTCGGGGATAATTGAATTAAAGAAGTAAAGTCATAATATTTTAATACGTAGGATGTGAGAGACATAATGCTACGTATGGGAACTATCTTAGGGTAATATGAGTACCTTGTTGATAGTGTATTATAGGTATTATAATGCCTATTTGATTAATTGATGATTATGTGTATGACATACCCAACTTACTTGCTATCGACGGGAGGTTTGTGCGTGAGGGCAGTCATATCCTGATGAATCCATGGGATTTTTGATTTGTCGCTCAAGGACATAGGTCTATGAAAGACTTATCGGGGAGTTGATAAGTCTGCTGACTATGGGAACGTAGGTATGTGCGTGGCCCGTGGGTATGAGAACTATGTTCGCCTCCAATTTGTTTGTTGATGTTTGTGGTTCGAGGAATCCTTACCGAACCTTTAGTTCCCTATTCGGCGACCAACGATGATGGGACATGATAGCAGAGTAATGCATTGCACCGCAGATGTGACTCGGGGTGTCGTATTATATATGAATATATATATATATATATAATAAATTAAATGAATGAATGTATATCGTGGTTAAATCCATCTACTGTGTGATAATTGTAGATAATGGGGAATTGAGAAAAAGAATTGAAATAAGTAAATGAATATTTATTGAAGAGATCATATTAATGAGAAATGATTCATGTTAATGGGAAAAGATTCACATAAATGAGAAATGTAAATGAATGATTATCCGACGTATGGTATGGGACATACGGGGATTATAATCTGGAATGGAATTATATTATGGAATTGGTAATGAGGAACCATTAACTAGGAGGTTAATAGGAAACGTTAAGTGTGCACTCTAGTTGAGAGGTGAGAATAGCAAGTGAGAGTTGGATACTAACATGTCCATACTAAATTCTTTATTGCACTTGTTAAATACTTGTTGTTTTCAAAATCATTTTCACAATCGGGCTCTGACCCGTTTCCTTACATATTTTCTTTTCTATTGTATCTTCCATATCAGGTGTCCAGCAGTAGGGACGCCAACCTTAGAGTATTATGCCGAGCTATGGAGGTATGGAGTATTGCTTAGACGTCTATCTTCATTTGATTCCTAGTATTCTTTTAGTTAGGGTATGTCGCCCAAAGGAATTCAGTTATCTTTTCTATCTGAGTCAAATACTCTTGTATTCCTGTCATTTTAATACATTTACTATTGATGGATTACTGTATTGGATTATTACGTGGGAATGTTTATTCCAATTGCATTTAAATTCTTTTGTGTTATCTATTCAGTTAGCAGTGTTGGAGAATAAAACGTGTTGTGTTATTCTTAAACTAAAAAATGGATTTTGTTGAATTAAAATTTGGAAAGTTTTTAACACCAGCTTAATTGGGTATTGGGTGAGTTGTAAATATTTTCGACAGTGATGCTAAGAATGAGCCAACTGTATATTATGTTTTAATTTGGTATGGGACTAGTCACCCGGTATTTAATTAGGCGGGGTGTTAGACAAAACTATAAGAAAACTAGGTTTCTTATTATTTTTCTTCCCTAAACTGATTACAAAGCTTCCCTAACTAATCAAAAGACTCCTCTTATGTCTAAGAGGAGTTTATAATTTATAAGCTATGAATTCTAAGAGTTTCAACCATGGAGGATTCTAATTTTACAAGAGGATAAGTTCAAATTTTCGAAAATAGAACTGATCCTATGAAGGGGTCCGATTCGGTTCCATCTTTGACAGCATTTACAGAAAGTTCTTTTAGCATAGGATCAGTTCATTTTTCCTCTTTTTCGGTTTGGTTCCATCTTGACATTGCTTTATAGGAAGTTTTCCAGGTATAGGTTCGGTTCGTTTTCCTTCCACTTCGGTTCGATTCCATCTTGATATTGCTTTACAAGAAGTTTTCCAGGCATAGGTTCGGTTTGTTTTCCTTCCACTTCATTTAGATTCCATCTTTTTAGTGTTTTATAGGGGCTTTCCCAGGATGGGATCGGTTCTTTATTCATTCCCTTAGGTTTGGTTCCATCTTTTCAGGAACTTTTCCTCCTTGTACTTCCTTGAAGCTTTTGGTACGGAACTCGGATTGGGATGCTGGTCCTTCCTAAACACTGAATACCTGCGAAATAGATGAAAAATACACGAAACTTAGCGTACTCATTAGAAACTTGTCAATAGCAATGATATGATATAAATCCACTCGAATTACATTTTGCGGAGTGATAAAAGCCTCTAAATTAAGGGGATAAATGGGAAGAATTTATGCCTAATCAGTGACAATGCCACATCCCTCCATTCTCTGATCCAGAGCAGCCTCGTGCCATGCACAGTAGCCCAGTGCTTACCATGCACCTGGTGCGGATGCCAACACATCTCCTTTTACCCCCCACACACCTCTTTCGCCTTTTTCCAATAAGCATCTTCCCATATATTTTATCCCTTTTATCCATTTTCCAGCATACCCATGAGACCCATTTCCCCACTTTCCCATGTGTTTTCTTCCATAATGTTTAATAAAGAGAGGCGTTACAATTTGTAATATACGTAAAGTGACACGCATCTGACACCATCTCCCATCTCCTTTAATAATAATGCGCGACCCCAAATTCCACCATCTACACCCTTTATACTTTACCCAATTGTTCAGACCCATGTTTCCAAACCCATTATTCCTATTATATTACTAAGATATTTCACCTCATACCAGTTATTCCCCTACAAAAGGGACTCAGATCAACATTTGAGGGGCTAATGATATTATTTAATATCTGATTCTAGTAGTTAGAGTACTTTAGTCCCATTTTTATGTCAATTTTTATAGTTCATACTATAATTTCAGTTTGTAATAAATTACTCAATTAATTGGTTTACCACTTTATTAATAGTTTATTTTCTTTTTATAAATAGCTTAAATTATTTAAAAGTTAATTAATTTTTTTCAAAATCATTTTACTGTTTTGATAACTGTTTTCTTGCACTAAAAATTATTTTCTAGTGCAAGAAAACAGACAGCATTCACAGAGTTAGTATACCGTATAATTCCTTCCTCATTCCTCAAAACTCTCTCTCTCTCTCTCTCCCTCTCTCTCTCTCTCTCTCTCTCTCTCTCTCTCTCTGTCTCTCTCTCTTTCTCTCTCTCTATCTCCCCCCCTCTCTCAAAGATCCTCGAATTGGATTACACCCAATATAACCTTGTCAAACTAGAAACAGTTGATGAGTTTAATTTCAAATAACAATTTCAAGTGTAATTCAGATCGACATAGTTATAGTTTTATGTATGAGTAGTGATAACAACACCCATTCTTAGCATGAACTACATAATGTATTTTAATATATTCCACTCTTGTGTTAGCCACTCAACAAACAATGCAGTTAAAAAACATTTGATATTAAATGGGTATTCAGTGTTGGTGTTTGTATATATAATATTAATATATATATTCTATATATATTTACTTAGCTCTTCTTTTTTTATTTATTGCAGAAAATTATATCCCTACACAACACTGAATAATAACTTCAATTATTCCCTACCCATTGATGTTTTTGAGTTTGATCAATTTCTATTTTCAAAACCTCATCACCAACTTAGAGGATATCAATAATGTCAAAACGGAAGAATTTCACATTTTCAGCAAAAGAGAAGAGTTTCATATTACCAAACTTTCTCAGGCCACAAATGTATATTTATGACCCCCATTTTTGTCATGCTTAATATTATCAATGGTAATGACCATGACCCACAATGGTGGTCACAGGTCAATATCGTCACAATTGACGATATTTGTGCAATGATAAGGCTTATGATATTGAAATAAAAAAGATCTGATAAGGTAACATGTCCATCCCTCTTCACCCAAGTCTTATACAAGTAGAGCATATGAAGAAAAATAAAATTGAAGTAACACCGTATCAAATCTATTCACTGAGTCAAAGAAACAATTCAGAAGGATGTGTATGAGATTGATATGCACCAACTCAATTATTCGAGAAATACCATATCAGGGGGAGTAATCAATCAAGGATAGCATTGGATTAGGAGAGAATTGTAATGCCCCGTTATTTTAATGACTTTTAAAATGGGTATTATTTTAAATTAATGGATTAATTGGATTTTATTATAAATTAATTCATTTGGGTTTTATCCGAATTGTGGATATTAAAATGAATGATTATGTATATTACATAAAGATATTTAGGTAATATATGAATGGGATGTTATTGATATTGTTGTGAGTTATTAATTCAGTAATTTAAATTTTTAGTCGGACGCGGTATGGGACGCGTCGCGACTAATTTGTTAAATTAAAAAGGAAACTTATTTTTAAATCGACCTTATAGTCATTTCGACTGCGTCATTGCATCCGGAAGGGTTGAAATAGTCAGAAAAGTCTATTTGGATGTTAGTTTTGGGTCTCGGGTCATTTGGAAATGAAAAGACAACCCAAAATGGCATTTTGGTCATTTTTATAAGGGGATGAATAGTGATTTCGGATTTTGTCTTATTATAAGTATTTGGATATTAGTTGTACGTGGGTTCATTCATCTCTTCTACACAAAATTGAAAGGTCATCTTCTTAGAGAGAGTGAAAGGTTGCTTGGGAGAAGAGAAGCTTGCTTGGAAAGGAGAAGAACCAAAGAATCAAAGGTCACCACCACCAACCACCACCGGAGGGTGATCGGAGAAAGGGAGAACCACATGTGTTATTCAACCCCAAAGGATCAGATCTTCATTAGAGGCAAGTGTTTGATAATTGCAATCCAAGTTTGTATATCGTCCATGTTAGGATAGTTATAAAAATGAGATTTTACATGTTTAGAAGATGAAAAATGATGATGCCAGAATTAGCACCACCAGGTAAGGTGTTTCTAAGCTCAATACAAGAATAACAATGGCAGCACAGTTATATAAAGAGAAGAGAATGAGATGAGGATAAGTAGAATCAACAACGGTGTATAAGTGGTTCAGCCAACTCTGGCCTACGTCCACTGTGAGTGTGTGAATAATATCACTGGAAGATGGCACTAATGGCCATGGATACAATCTCTCAAGCTTTCTCTCTCTACTGTGAATTTATACAGATTTTTTGCTAGGGTTTAATAACTGGGGATCCCTTTGCAAGGTAGGGATGATCCCTATATATAGTGCCTAGGGGGTATAATGTACCCCCCATGCATGTAATGTGCATGTGTGTGGTAGCCTCACCAATGGGGGAGTGCCATCTGTCACTGCCACATGTAAGTAATGATGATGAAATATTCTCCCCACATGTGGGGAATAATCCTGTTATAACTGATTTGTGCCCATGTGTCCTTATCCAAATGTTCAACAGATGCTCGGCCACCATGTTGGTGGATGACCTCGGCCTAGGAGAGGCTGAGCTATAAAAGCTTGATAGTCGTTCAATCCAGGATGTGTCATAGAGAGTCTCGGCCTGGTCTCAGCCGAGACATTATGCTGGGGTCGGCCCCAGCCGAGGTAGGAATGATTCCATGCTGTCGATTGCCAAGGCTTCTTGTGACCTCGGCCCAAGCCGAGGTTGAACCGGTTCCAAGAAGGTTATCAAGGCTCCCTGTCACCTCGGCCTACCCTCGGCCGAGGTTGCCATACCCAGGTATATGAGAATGCTGTTGATGCCTGTGATGCGCGCAGTGTCCATTGGGAGTGTAGATGGTAGTGTCGGCCTAGGCCGACCCTGGTCTGGCCGTGGGATGATATCGTGGGCCCATAGCTTATCTTGGGTCGATCAATATCTCGGCCATCATCACGGTCGAGGTTGGTGTCTCTGGGCCGAGGTAACACTTGGGGCATATCATCATGGACACCCTCGTGGTGGTGCTAATTCTGGCATCATCATTTTGGCGCCGTCTGTGGGAACGAGAAGCTATTTCTTCCTCTTTTTCTGCTTAACCTCACCGGAGACTCTGGTGGTGAACCAGGCCTCCCCCTAGCGTGGAGCTGTTTCACCATTGAAAGAGTTCCTTAAAGGTATTAAGCTCACTTGCTACACAAGCTCTACACAGTTAACACATGGCACCAGACTTACCACCGCCTCTTCCGCCGCCCGGAGGTGGAGGGGCTAGTTCTAGTCAGGCTCCTCCCTAGTCTGAAATGGCGGAGGTAGCAGCAGCCTTGAAATCTTTGGCTGCAACACAACAAGCCATGAAGGAGCAATTTGCCCAGCTCAGTCAAACCATGATGATGAGGCCACCTGGAGTCTCGCCGGACATGATCACACCGGCAGCAGTTCAGCCTTATCCTGACGCCAGGGGACCACCCCAGGCGCCAATGAAGGACCAGCCTGCACCCCAGCGGAGGAGGGACGTTACTGACCCTAGGCGCTTGCGCTTGGGGAGGCAAGGAAACCCTTGCTCAGAGGACAGGTATGATGACCTAGGAGATGAAGAAGCCTTAGAAGACTGCTGGGAGCTGTATGAGGTGTCAAATAACACTAAACGACCTCTTAGGCAGAGTCAAGGATGTGTCGGCCGAAGAAGAGAAGAGGCACAACAAAGAGGGTCAACCTTCGATAGGTTGAGCAGAGGGTCGGCCTTTGAGAGGCTGGGCCCGGTGAATGACCTAAGACACATGCTATCAAGGTCGAGGAGCGCAGCAGGCTCTTAGAGAGGAGGTAGGCAAGGTCACCCTGACCAAGGCCGATCCTGTGAAAGAGGAGCCAGGTAACAGGAAGAGGTCAACAGTCAACGTGTTGTGGCTGGGGAACCCTCTGTCCATCGCAGGGTGGTGGCAGGGGATAACCTCGGCCAAGTTTATGACAGAAGACCCTAGAATGATTCTATCCAATGCCTGGAAGAGAAGATAGGGGACCTCATTAAAGCCAAGGACCCATTACAAATGGTTTACTCAGAGGGCTCCCCATTTTTGGCTAGGATAGTGGGGTTCCCAATCCCAGCCAAGTTCAAACCTCCCACAGTCACTCCCAAGTATGATGGCAGCACTAACCCTGTGCACCATATCGAGATGTATCAGTCGGCAGCAGACATTTACTCGATACCCGATGAGATGAAGTGTAGGGCCTTCTCAGCGACATTGACGGGGGCAGCTCATAGTTGGTTCACCTCCTTTCCGAAGAACTCAATTGAGGATTTCAAAGGCTTAGCTGAACGGTTCATCCACAACTTCTGCTTTGGGGTAAGACCTCAAAAGAAGACTACCCACCTACTATATGTCAAACAGGCCAAAGGCGAGAGCCTAAGATACTACATAGCCAGATTCAACAAAGAGAAGTTGGAAGTGGAAGATTATGAGGAGAGCATAGCCATGACCGCGCTTATAGGAGGCCTCCAGAAGGGGAAGCTATTGTGCAAACTGGCGGAAGACCCCCCTAGGTCCATGGCGGAGCTGTTGAAAACCGCAGCGAAAATGATGAATGCGGAACAGGCAATGGCCGCCAAGTATGAGGAGGAGAACCGCGGTGGCACAGGAAGGTCCCAAGGTAAGAAAGAGGGGAAGAAGAGGTCAGGAGATGATAAGTTTGCTCATTACACTCCTCTGACTGTGAGCTGTGAACACATCCTTAATGAGATAAAGACTGACCGGACTCTGAGGTGGCTAGAAAAACTGAAGGCCCCGCCGCATAAGAGGAACAAAAACCTATGGTGTGAGTTCCATCAGGATCACGGCCATGTCACAGATAGATGCTTCGCTTTAAAGGATGAGATTGAGAAGATGCTGAAAGCTGGAAAGCTGAGGAAGTATGTGGATGGTAAGGCTCCAAAGGGTGGAAGAGATGGCCCTAAGAAAAGAAGAGATGACAGATGTGGTGGCGACGTCCCATCCTGAAAGGACGATGATTCGGAAGGAGATGATGAGGATGATTCGGATCTTCCGCCAAAGGATGACAACGCCCCGGTGAAGAGGGTCGGTATGATCTCCTTCGGTGTTAACACCATATGTGGGGGATTTGCAGGAGGTGGATCTGAGGTAGCTGATAGGAAGGCTCATGTAGCAGAGGCTAGGTCAATGGCCAAGCCTGAAGTTGTGAACCTAACGTCTTCTGACGTAGTGCAGAAGAGGAAGAAGGTAGACATGGACACCCTCGTAGTGGGGTTCTCCAGACTCGACTTCAAGGGTATTTTAGCCCCCCATGATGACCCTTTGGTCATAACAACCAGGGTGCATGGGTGCGAGGTAGGGAGGATCCTCATAGATGAGGGAAGCTCAGCAGACGTAATGTTCTGGCCTTGTTTCAAGAGCTTGGGTCTTAGCAGGGCGAGGCTGGTGCCCTACCATCAGCCATTGATAGGCTTCAGTGGGGAAAAGGTGCACCCCTTAGGCATGTATGAAATGGATGTTCGGATGGGGGATGAGTGGCCCAAGAGATTGACCAAGAAGATAAACTTTTTTGTTATGGACGAAAATGTCTTCTCGGCATATAACCTCATCATCGGAAGAGTGGCCCTCAAAGAGTTTGAAGCCGTGCCGTCGACGGTCCACCAGATGCTAAAATTCCCGACTCCTTATGGAGTAGGGGAAGTGCAAGGGGACCAGACCACGGCACGGGAGTGTTACTTCAACTCGGCCGAAGAGAGAGAGGCCCATAATAGAGCTACCACCACTTACATCATCGAAACTCTTGACCCTAGAGACGAAACAAAATTAAAGAAGGGCGAGGCCGCGGAAGAGGTAGAATCCATCGTCCTCAATGAGGACGAGCCAGAAAAAACCGTCCAGGTCGGTAAGGCCCTAGATCAGGGAATTAAAGAAGAGCTGATAAGCTTCCTCAGGAGGAAGCAGAGTGTCTTTGCATGGAGTCATGCAAACATGCCTGGCATCGACCCTGAGGTCATGAGCCACAAGCTCAACGTGGACAGAGATGCTAGGCCAATAAAGCAGAGACGAAGAATCTACTCTAGAGAGAAGTATGACGTCATCAGGGAAGAGGTGAAAAAGTTGGAAGAGGCTGATTTCATACGAGAGGTTACCTATCCAGAGTGGCTTTCAAATGCAGTCATCGTGCCTAAGGCCAATGGGAAGTGGCGAATGTGTGTAGATTTCACTGACCTGAATAGGTCTTTCCCGAAGGACAGCTATCCCTTACCTAGGATAGACCAGATGGTGGACGCAATGGCAGGGCACGAGCTCATGAGCTTCATGGACGCTTATTCAGGTTATAACCAAATCATCATGGATGCTGAAGACTCTGAGAAGACAACCTTCATCACTGACAAAGGGACGTACTGCTACAAGGTGATACCCTTCGGTCTGAAAAATGCGGGGGCAACGTATCAACGTCTTGTCAATAAGATGTTTGAGGAATAAATAGGTAAGACCATGGAGGTGTATGTGGACGATATGCTAACAAAGAGCTTGAAAGCCTGTACTCACGTAGCAGACCTTGAGAAGACCTTTGATGTCATGGACTCATATAGAATGAAGCTCAACCCAGCGAAGTGTGTCTTCGGGGTAGGAGCCGGGAAGTTCCTGGGGTTCATCGTTAATCAGAGGGGGATTGAAGCAAACCCTGAGAAAATCAAGGCATTACTCGACATGAAGACTCCTAGGAGTATCAAGGATGTCCAGAGACTCACGGGAAGAGTGGCTGCCCTTAACAGGTTTGTTTCCAGGGCAACGGACAAGTGTCTTCCATTCTTTAAAGTTTTGAGAAAGGCCTTCCAGTGGGACGAAGAGTGTGAAAAAGATTTTGACCAACTCAAGTCCTATTTGGGGTCTCCCTTGTTGCTGTCTCGGCCCATCACGGGGGAGAGGTTATTTGTATATCTGGCAGTCTCTGAATCAGCAATCAGCGCAGCCATCATACGGGAAGAGGATGGAATCCAGAGGCCTGTGTACTTCAACAGTAAGGCCCTTCAAGGGTCTGAACAAAACTATCCCTGAATGGAGAAGTTAGCTTATGCCCTTATCCATGCCTCAAGAAAAATGAAGCCTTACTTCCAAGCTCACTCCATGGTAGTCCTTACTGACTCCCCACTAAGGCAGGTTCAGCATAAGCCAGAGAATTCCGGAAGATTGATGACCTGGGCCATCGAGCTGGGAGAGTATGACTTTACCTACCAACCCAGGACAACCATCAAGGGGCAAGCCCTCGCAGAGTTCACCTGGGAAGAGGCCGAGACAGAGAAAGGCTCAGATGACGGTAAAGAGACAAACCGTAGTGTCTTCCGAGATTCGGAAGAGACTGCACCGAACGTCTTCCGAGGTCGAGAAGAGGTAGTCCCAGGCAAAACCTGATGCAGAGTAGAAGAGAACGAAGAAGATCGATACCTCTTCGAGAAAGGGGTTATGAGAGAAGGGGTCTTCTCATCAGATGCAGACGTATGGAGCCTCTTCGTTGATGGCTCTTCTTGTGACAGCGGAAGCGGCGCGGGGCTAATACTCTCGGCTCCAGATGGCACCAACATTGAATACGCCTTGAGATTTAGCTTTCATGATTCAAACAATGAGTCTGAGTATGAGGCTATGATAGCGGGTCTCTTATTGGCAACAACTCTTCGAGTAAAGCGGCTCCTACTCCATAACGACTCAAAGTTGGTTGTCAATCAAGTATTGGGGGTATACGAGGCCAAAGATGAAATAATGGCCAAGTACTTGAAGAAGGTCAGAGGGTTGCTAGAGTACTTTGAAGAGGCAAAACTGAAGAGAGTGCCCCGACTGAGCAACAATCACGCTGATGCATTGGCAAGACTGGCCTCAGCAATGAAGATAGATTTGGGAAGGACCATTCCAATCGAGGTCTTAGGACAAGCAAGCATTGAGGAGGATGAGGTATGTAATCCTTGTCACAATGTGAATCTAGGAGACTCGTGGATCGACCCGCTCGTCAGATACCTAAGAGAGGGGGAGCTACCTGAGTCCAGGCTGGAAAGGAGGAAGTTGAGATACAGGGCTGCCAAGTTCTCATTGGTAGGAGATGTCTTGTATAAAAAGGGGTTTCTCTTTCCCCTCCTCGGATGTGTGCATCCCATGGAAGTATCCCGGGTCTTACAGGAGGTTCATGATGGCTCTTGCTCTAGCCACATAGGGGGAAGGCCCTTAGCCAAGAGGATCATCACTCAGGGATACTGGTGGCCTACTTTGTCTAAGGACGCTGCAGACTATGTGAAGAGGTGCGATAAATGTCAAAGGTTCGCCACTATCCCTCATCAACCCCATCAGCCTATGACGTCAATCTCTTCTCCATGGCCATTTGCGGTATGGGGAATTGACTTAGTAGGACCTTTGATAAGAGCTGTCAACAACTATAGATTCTTGATAGTTGCCATTGACTACTTTTCAAAGTGGGTAGAGGCAGAATCGATGGTAACAATTACAGAGCAGAAGACCTTTCAGTTCATCTGGAAGAACATCATATGTAGATATGGCCTCCCAAACAAGCTCATCTCGAATAATGGGACCCAGTTCAAGAACTCCTCCTTGGAGAAGTATTGCCAAAGTGTGGGGATCAAACAGTTCTTCTCATCTCCTGGTCGACCTCAGGCAAATGGCCAGATCGAGGTCACGAACAAAACCATCTTGGATGGAATCAAGAAGAGGTTAGAAGACGCGAAGGGGAGATGGACAGAAGAGGTCTACGCAGTGTTGTGGGCCTACAGAACCACGGCAAGGACACCAACAGGAGAAACCCCATTCATGCTAGCACATGGCTCTGAGGCTGTCATTCCAACGGAAGTAGGACTACCAACTCATCGGATTCAGACCTACGACCCTGACAGCAATGGGGAAAAGAGGAGGCTAGACCTGGATCTTATTGAAGAGAGAAGAGAAGACGCAGAGGTCAGAAAAAAAATATCCTACCAGCAGAGGGCAGCGAGATTCTACAACTAGAGGGTGAAGTCGAGACCCATTGCAGTGGGAGACCTAGTGCTAAAGAAGACCCTACAGAAGACAAACAAGCTACACCCAAACTGGCATAACCCCTACAAAGTAACATAAGAGGTTTTGCCCGGCACTTATAGGCTAGAAAACCTAGAAGGAGAACCTTTTACTAACCCATGGAATGCTGACCACCTGAAGAGATATTACATATGATGTTGCATAGAATGTGTAATTTGTAAATGTATCATCTTATCGAGAAGAGGTTATTAATAAAGATCAGTTTCCATGACAAGTTCTTGCTCCATTCTTAGATCAGAGATGTCTAATGGGGATAACATCAGAGGTGATGACCTCAGACCCTCATAACATCACTCGATGGTGACGAGGTCTGAGCTCAGACACCTTCTTAGATGACCTCAGACCCTTAACACCATTAATTTGGTGAAAATTATTATGAGGCCAACATCTTAGGTGATGACCTCAGACCCTCATAACATCACTCGGTGGTGACGAGGTCTGAGCTCAGACACCTTAGAAGATGACCTCAGACACTTAACACCATTAATTTGGTGAAAATTATTATGAGGCCAACATCTTAGGTGATGACCTCAGACCCTCATAACATCACTCGGTGGTGACGAGGTCTGAGCTCAGACACCCTAGCAGATGACCTCAGACACTTAACATCATTAATTTGGTGAAATTTATTATGAGGCTAACATCATAGGTGATGACCTCAGCCCCTCATAACATCACTCGGTGGTGATGAGGTCTGAGCTCAGACACCTTAGCAGATGACCTCAGATCCTTAACATCATTAATTTGGTGAAATTTATTATGAGGCTAACATCATAGGTGATGACCTCAGACCCTCATAACATCACTCGGTGGTGATGAGGTCTGAGCTCAGACACCTTAGCAGATGACCTCAGACCCTTAACATCATTAATTTGGTGAAATTTATTATGGGGATAACATCTTAGGTGATGACCTCAGACCCTCATAATATCACTCGGTGGTGACGAGGTCTGAGCTCAGACACCTTCCTAGATGACCTCAGACCCTTAACACCATTAATTTGGTGAAAATTATTATGAGGCCAACATCTTAGGTGATAACCTCAGACCCTCATAACATCACTCGGTGGTGACGAGGTCTGATCTCAGACACCTTAGCAGATGACCTCAGACCCTTAACATCATTAATTTGGTGAAATTTATTATGAGGCCAACATCTTAGGTGATGACCTCAAACCCTCATAACATCACTCGGTGGTGATGAGGTCTGAGCTCAGACACCTTAGCAGATGACCTCAGACCCTCATAACATCACTCGGTGGTGACGAGGTCTGAGCTCAGACACCTTCCTAGATGACCTCATACCCTTAACATCATTAATTTGGTGAAAATTATTATGAGGCTAACATCAGAGGTGATGACCTCAGACCCTCATAACATCACTCGGTGGTGACGAGGCTTGAGCTCAGACACCTTCTTACATGACCTCAGACCCTTAACATCATTAATTTGGTGAAAGTTATTATGAGGCTAACATCAGAGGTGATGACCTCAGACCCTCATAACATCACTCGGTAGTGACGAGGTCTGAGCTCAGACACCTTCCTCAATGACCTCAGACCCTTAACATCATTATTTTGGTGAAAGTTATTATGAGGCTAACATCAGAGGTGATGACCTGAGACCCTCATAACATCACTCGGTAGTGACGAGGTCTGAGCTCAGACACCTTCCTAAATGACCTTAGACCCTTAACATCATTAATTTGGTGAAAGTTATTATGAGGCTAACATCAGAGGTGATGACCTCAGACCCTCATAACATCACTCGGTGGTGACGAGGTCTGAGCTCAGACACCTTCCTTGATGACCTCAGACCCTTAACATCATTAATTTGGTGAAGTTGGTTATGAGAACAGCATATTAGGTGATGACTTCAGAGCCTAATATCATTCAGAGATCAAAATAAGAGAAGAGATTGGCATTCAGTAAGAAGAAGAGATCCTATAGCTTTCAGAGGCACCAATTACAAATATTCATTACAAAATACTGATGTTACAAATTACAAATTACAAGTCAAGTGAAAAGTTACAAGTTAAAAAGGATTAAAGGTCTGAGGGGGGAACAGTAGTAGTCTCGGCCTGGTTGGTTTGCTCAGCATTAGTGACCTCGGCCACGTCATCAACACGGTCTGTCCCTCCGAGCTCGGTCCCTCTAAGAGTTACAATATCGGCTGGGGCAGCGGCCTCGTCTTCTACCTCTTGAAGCGCCTGAGCAAATTGAGGGTCGGGAAAGCTGAGACCCACAAAGTCAGAGTCCTTGGGAGTTCCAACCTCCTTCTCTCTGACCTCAGCTCATTTGGTAGTGGCCTTGATACCTCTTTCGAGGTATTCAAAGCCAAAACCCATGAACTCCTCTGAGCCTTTGTAATCAAAAATTATTTTGTCCGAGGCATCTGCAAGGGCAGCCTTCACAGCTGCGTTGACCTTTTGCTGAAGGACGTCATCTTTGTCCTTCAGAGCCTTGGCATGGTTCTTGACGAGCAGGGACATGTCTTTTTCCAGCCCCTTAGCCTTATTTTCAGAATTCTGCAACTCTGACTTCAGGCGGTCAACCTCGATATTCAGGGCGCTTTCAACCTTCTCGGCCTCCTGCCCCTTCTGGATGAGGGGCAATTTCCTCATGGACCAGTTAGATAATTGATACATGGCAGTCACTCCCTGCACATTTCATGAAGAGGTTAAGTGGGGTAAAGGTCAGATGTTGCACTTGTAAAATTTTGACAAAGGAACAAGTCATACTTGGACGGCTCTGTGAAGGCCGAACTCAACCATCACGAAGGTGTCCATGGCTCGGTAGAAATGCTTGTCTGCCTCAGTCATTACAGAGGCGAGTGCGTCCATGGCTTTTCTGCTATTACCGACCACGCTGTCAGTTAACTTCAGCTGATCCAGACGAGCCGTCAGGATGTCAGCCGAAGAAATTGGGATCGCAGCCTCATAAGTCTTCTTTTGTCTTGAGGTTGGCCTCTGATGCTCAGAGGCAGGGACCTCTGGGGCCCTCTTCTTGGAAGCTTGGGATTTGGATGTAGTGGGAGCTGGAGGAGGAGCGTTCAGACCAGCCTTCTTTGCAAGCCTTGCCAAGCTCAGAGCTGCCATCTCCCACAGTTCGTCTGGGATACCTGGTGGTCTCTCTGCAAAAGTTAAAAGATATGAGTTAGAAATCAGATATGAATGAGTTCAGAGGTTAAACTTAAAAAGAAAAATCCTTACCAAACTCAACAAGGGGACTTCCACCCAGGCTCGTCCCCGAGAGAAACTGAGGGGTCAGCAGATATTCAAACTTGACAAACAGACCATGTGCCCCTTGGTCTTACAGGGCCTTCACCTTTTGGATATTTTGAAGTCTTAGACCAGGGTCGGCCCTTAAAGACATGGTGACCTTACCCCATCTTAGGGGTATCCTCGGCCCAAGATTGGAAGAGGGAACAGATGAGCCAAATTCCCATGATCCGGAAGCGAAAAAATATCGTGGCTTCCAGTTGTGATTGGAGGTCTGAGTCACCTGGAGAATTTTCTTCTCAGACCTCCGAGCCACGAAGTGATAGTAGCTCGGATGATTTTTGGCCGAGGTAGGGACATAGCAACTAGCAAAGACCTGAACTGGGAGGTCAGAGTGGTGGACTGCCCTCCATAGGATGATTGCCCCTATAATGGCTCTCCAAGCATTGGGAGAGAGCTGCGAGGGAGCCGAGTTGATGAAAGAAAGAATGGATCTGATGATGGGATGAATGGGTAGGTGAAACCCTAACTTAAACATTTGCTCGTACAAGAAGATTTCTCTATCTCGGCCATGATAGACCCTCTCTTCCCTCAGAGGTCTCCTTAACTTGATGGAAGGACTAATGGAGTATAAGTACCTAAAGCACAGAAGATCCACCTCGGTGACTGTGCTCTCAAACTCGGATGCTTCAGAGATGTCAACATCACTTTCAGCATCCTCATCATCGTCAAGCTCAACGTCGGCTGGAGCAGACGTAGATGGGTGACCGGGGAATCTCTGAGCAAACTCGGCCCCTATAACGGCCGACAGGGGGATGGCATCAATAATGGGTGGCACAGCCATACTCGGCTCAATAAGTTCAACCTCTGAAGAAGAATCTGAGGTACTTGAGCCATTTTGGGATGAAGCTCGGCTGGATACCTCGGCCTGATCAGGGTCCTGATCAGGCCGAGGTGTAAAATCCATGGCTTCTTGGAAAGAGTCCACAGACATGGGGTCTGAGGTGGAAGACTCAGACTCAGACATCGGTAATGGGTTGGCAGAGACGTCTGTCTGATAGAAATTCTCAGGAGGATCAGGATATACCACCTTGAGAAGTGGGGGAAAGATAGGTCTAATAGGAAACTCCTGTGACCTACGAGCTTCCTCTTGAGCTCTCTCTATTTGCCTAATCTTTTCTAGGGTCTTCTCTCTAAGAGAAGGGAAATCCTCAAGAAGCTGGTATAGGAGTCTGAGCATCAGAGGACGACCCTAAACTTAAGAAAAACTCCTAAAACTACAAACACGATTGACTTATAAAATAGAGGAGTTTAAAGATCAAAACTTAGAAGTTTATAGAAAACACAGTTCGCCGGAGTTAATGGAGCTCGCCGAAAAACTTGGAACTTCGCCGGAAAATACAAACCAAATACCAGAAACAAAGGAAATAGAAAGGAAGAAGTACCTGGAGAATGAATCGATGAGTGAAATGAAGGAAACTCACAATAAAATTGACGAAATCCTCTGCAGAAGAACGATTGATTGGAGGAGATTAGAGTGAAAATTCGTAAGAACAGTGTGCGCGGGAACGAAATGAAGAAGAAGAAAGAGAAAGGAAGGGTTTAAACCCTTAAGTACTTGGGCACACTTCCCAAGGCCCATCATTGCCTTGGGAAACCCAAGGGACAACTGACAGCACACGCCAGTAAAATTTGCACACTCTAGCTTGGGACAGATGTCATACTGGTATTAACTTGGGACGGACAGGCCTCGGAGGTGAAGCAATCCCCTAGCCACTTGCTCTCGCATATGACTAAGGGCTGGGGGGTGATTGATATGCCCCAAGTGTTACCTCGGCCCAGAGACACCAACCTCGGCCATGATGATGGTCGAGATATTGATCGACCCAAGATAAGCTATGGGCCCACGATATCATCCCTCGGCCAGACCAGGGTCGGCCTAGGCCGACACTACCATCTACACTCACAATGGACACTGCGCGCATCACATGCATCAACAGCATTCTCATATACCTGGGTATGGCAACCTCGGCCGAGGGTAGGCCGAGGTGACAGGGAGCCTTAATAACCTTCTTGGAACCGGTTCAACCTCGGCTTGGGCCGAGGTCACAAGAAGCCTTGGCAATTGACAGCATGGAATCATTCCTACCTCGGCTGGGGCCGACCCCAGCATAATATCTCGGCTGAGACCAGGCCGAGACTCTCTATGACACATCCTGGATTGAACGACTATCAAGCTTTTACAGCTCGGCCTCTCCTAGGCCGAGGTCATCCACCAACATGGCGGCCGAGCATCTGTTGAACATTTGGATAAGGACACATGGGCACAAATCAGTTGTAATAGGATTATTCCCCACATGTGGGGAGAATATTTCATCATCATTACTTACATGTGGCAGTGACAGATGGCACTCCCCCATTGGTGAGGCTACCATGCACATTACATGCATGGGGGGTACATTACACCCCCTAGGCACTATGTATAGGGATCATCCCCTACCTTGCAAATGGATCCCCAGTTATTAAACCCTAGCTAAAACTCTGTATAAATTCACAGTAGAGAGAGAAAGCTTGAGAGATTGTATCCATGGCCATTAGTGCCATCTTCCAGTGATATTATTCACACACTCACAGTGGACGTAGGCCAGAATTGGCTGAACCACTTATACATCGGTGTTGATTCTACTTATACTCATCTCATCCTCTTCTCTTTATATAACTGTGCTGCCATTGTTATTCTTGTATTGAGCTTGGAAACACCTTACCTGGTGGTGCTAATTCTGGCATCATCAAAAAGATAGAGTTGTTAATGGATTTCTGAAATCCAAAAATATATAGGAATCAAACTCATGTTGTAGGTGGTTAGTAATCCATGAAATATTCATCAATCTGTTGAAGAAATTCTGAAAATCATTGTTGTGTTCTTGAAGATATCATGTATATAATTTTCTGGAAAAAGAGGATAAACATATGGTTTTAATTCTAACTCTTGATGATTCTAGGATGTTTAGAGCATTAGAAATCATTCACATATGTTTCTATATCAGTTAGTAAGGTTTATAAGGAATTTGGGTAGTTAATATGAAGGTTTGAATGATCAAAAGTGATGAAACCCGTAGTAGAAGAAATGCAGAAAACTAGGCTGTTATCTGGGTGATCGATCGATCGAACCCCTGCCTTCGATCGATGGACCTCCCCAGAATCCTTGAAGTTGTTTCTTTTTAATGCTTGTTCTTATCCCAAACCTTTTCTAAATCTTTGGTGATTATTAATTAGATATAATGGGACTTAGGAAGGTTCAGTAAGCCCTAGTTAAGAATTAAATTGATTTGATTGGGATTTAATTGATTAGAATTATGATAATTATAGAAATTTCGGTTGTTAAATTCATGTGTTGGATTCTAATTTGTATACACGAGGATGAAGGATAGGTCCAGTAGGGCAGATTTAATATATCACCTGGGTAGCCTTAGGGTTACAATTTGAACATCAAGGACTAAGTTTAAGCTCATTATTGATTGCACAAGGACTGAGTGTAGTACAAGCGCTTAGTGGTATGGCTCCTGGATAGAGATGGGAGTTCAGACCACATTTGGTTGAAAGGGTGGATGAGGTTATCCCCATTGCGTATTTGAAGTTAATGGACCTCCACGACCGACAAAGTTAAGTAGTAGTGTATTGGAGGGGTTCCTTGTTTAGATTTCACTTTGCGAGACCCTCCGCGCATGAATCTTAACGACTTCGGGAGTGGAGAGATGTTATAGGATGCGAGGATGTTGATTTTGTTGATAAGTCATATAGTGTGAATGAAACACTATAGACTATGAGACATGTGATGATGGTATTCAATCCTAGTTGATAGAAGATGTGTTTATAAGAGATTAGAAACAATCGGTTTTAACCCTAATTAAGGGAGAGTTTAAATTTGTAGTAATTCGGGAGATAAGATGAGGTGGACCAGTAGGATATTAGTGATTTTCTTACTGAATAAATATATTGAGGAAAGACCTATTTAAACCTTGGGTAATGAGTGAGACTCTGTAATAATTAAATTAAAGAAGTAAAGTCATAGTGTGAGTACCTTGTTGATATTATATTATAGGTAGATGATAATGCCTATTTGATTGATTGATAATTTATGTGTATGACATACCTAGCTTACTTGATATCAGTGGGAGGTTTGCGCGTGAGGAAAGTCATATCCTGATGAATCCATGGGATCTTTGATTTGTCGCTCGAGAACATAGGTCTATGAAAGACTTATCGGTGAGTTGATAAGTCCGCTGACTATGGGTACGTAGGTATGTGCGTGACCCATGGATACGAGAACTATGTTCGCCTCCAATTTGTATGTTATTGTTTGTGGTTCGAGGAATCCTTACCGAATCTTTAGTCCCCTATTCGGCGACCAGCGATATTGGGACATGATAGCAGAGTAATGCAATGCACCGCAGCTCTGTCTCGGGGTGCGGTATTATATATGTATATATATAATGTATTAAATGTATATGTATATAGTGGTTAAATCAATCTACTATGTGATAATTGTAGATAACGATGAATAGAGAAAGAGAATTGAATTAAGTTAATGAATGTTTATTCTTATAGATTTGAAGAGCTTGATTCATATTAATGATAAACGATTCATGTTAATGGGAAACGTATAAGAATGATTGTACTACATATGGTATGGGAAATACGGGGTTATGATATGGGATAGAATCATATTATAGAAACTAGTTAGAAGGAGCCATGGACTAGGAGATTAATAAGAAACGTTAAGTGTGCACTCTAGATGAGAGGTGAGAATAGCAAGTGAGAGTATGGATACTAACATGTATATAATAAATACTTTATTGCACTTGTTAAATACTTGTTGTTTTAAAAATTATTTTCACATCGGGCTCTGACCCGTTTCCTTGCATATTCTCTTTTCGATTGTACCTTCTATATGAGGTGTCCAGCAGCAGGAACGCCAACCTTAGTGGATTATGACGAGCTATGGAGCTATGGAGTATTGCTTAGACGCCTATCTTCATTTGATTCACAGTGTTCTTTTATTTAGGGCATGTCGCCCAAACGATTTCAGTCATCTCTTTCTATCTGAGTCAAATACTCTTGTAGTCGTGTCATTTTAATACATTTACTATTGTTGGGATTACTGTATTGGATTATTATGTGGGAATGCTTATTCCAATTGCATTTAAATTCTTTTGTGTTATCTGTTCGGTTATCAGTTTTGTAGAATAATATGAGTTGTATTATTTGTAAACTAAAAATGGTTTTTGTTGAAATTAAAATTTGGAAAGTTTTTAACACCGGTGTAATTGGGTATTGGGTGAGTGGTAAATGTTTTCGACAGTGATGCTAAGAATGATCCAACTGTATATTCTGTTTTAATTTGGTGTGGGACTGGCCACCCAATATTTAATTAGGCGGGGTGTTACAAGAATCTAAGAACACGATATTTTGGACATATGCGCATTGTACTCTTCTTCCTTTAACTAGATTTGTTCTCATTGAGTTTTAAAGGTTTCAATGAGGCAACACTAAGTGCATTCAATACTGATTCAATGATCACAAAAGTTATACTATTTTTCCTTAACTTTGATTTTTTTCTCTGTATTTTTCCTTAGTAAGATTTTAATGAGGCAATAATCATTGAATGATGGATATAGTGTACATATAATGAGTGTCATATAATATGTATTTAGTGGATGTCGACTAGTATTCCACAATTATTAAAAGATCTATTATGATATCATATTAGGTACTATAAATAGGGGTCATACCACTTGAGTATTTACATACTAATGAATTGAAAAGCTCTTTCCTTCTAAATTCTCTTCCCGTCCCTTTTATTTTACAACATTTGTTTTGTTTTTAAAAAGAACTACTTTTAAAATTTATTTATTATATACTGTGAAAACTTAATTTTTATAACTAATGCGTAACAAGTTCACCATACATGTGGCAACGTGGTATTTAAATTTTAAAAAAAATATAACATGATACATGTGGCAACGTGGTATTTAAATTTTAAAAAAAATATAACATGCATAAAACATTGGATATGCCCAAAATCTATTTGCAGATATTGGCTCCTATCCTATATAATCCTCGTGGAGTAGGAGTATCTCTACCACCTCTCTCATGGTGGGTCTCAAAACACTATCTTCCTCCACACATTGTAAGGCCACTGAAACTAAAACTTTCATCTTCTCCAAGTCATATTGGCCCTTCATATTAGGGTCCACAATTTTTTTAATCCCTAGTTCATTTGCACCAGATCCCTCCATATTTTCCCTCACCCACCCTACCAACCTCCCATTATTTGTCTTACCTTCACTATCATTTGTTGGACCTCTTCGAGTTACCATCTCCAACACCACAATGCCATAGCTATAAACATCAACTTTGGAGCTAATGGGGAGATTAAGAACCCACTCGGGAGCCATGTAACCTCTGGTTCCCCTCATCCTTGAGAAGCTTGAATTGTATCCAACTCTATTTAGTATCCTCGATAGACCAAAATCTGCAATCTTTGGTTGGTAATTCGAGTCTAGAAGAATATTATGAGGCTTTACATCACAGTGTAAAACCCACTCCAAGCACTCATCATGTAAATAAGCTAGGCCTTTTGCAATGCCAACCGCAATCTCTAACCTATTTTCCCAGTCAAGTGCACCGGAATATAAGTTTTTCGCTAATGACCCATTTTGCATGTACTCACACACCAAAAGCCTGTGTTTTTTCTCAGTGCAATATCCCCACATATCTATCAAATTCATGTGATTAAGCCTTCCAATTGTGCTTACTTCTGCAAGAAACTCATCTTCACCTTGGGTAGCTTGATTGAGTTGCTTGATTGCTGCGATACGATGATCTGGTAGTACACCTTTATACACAACACCTCCACCTCCTCTTCCGATCTCTTCTTTGAAACTACGGGATGCTTTTATTAGCTCTGTGTAAGTGAATTTTCTGAATCCAGTTGCTGCGAGGAGATACCCTTGTGTAGCTCTTGCACCAATCTCTTTGGAGGTACTTAGAAACATAAAGAAAGACACAATAATTATGCATATAATCTCAAACCCTCCTAATGCGCAAGTAAACCAAATCAAATAATTCAAGAACTTATTCTCACCTTTGATTTTATAAGTTCTATGCAACAATACACTACCTCTATGTGACTCAAATTCGGGGTACACAACATTCTGTTTAGACACATTCAACTTGACATAGAGTGTTCCTAATAAATTTGGAGACTCTTTCCCATTAAGTATAAGCGATTTGGCGTAACAATTATAAGTACCATCCTCAAATTTTAACAAGAACCCCTTGCATATGGATGACTCAACACATTTCTCCTTACAACCCTCCAAGGTGGAATTTTGGAACACCTTGTACTCGTAACCATAGAACTCAACATATCTTACTGAGCGAAAATCAACCTCCAGTTCCTCACCAAAAACATTGAGGTCCAATTCACATCCGTAAGACCAATCTTGATGATTCTTCACCTTATATCCTGGAATGCAAGAGCATCCCCTGCCTGTCCCAGACCCATAAGTACATATACTATTGGGCCCACACACCCCATGAACTCTACAAGGATCCAAAATGGCCTGCCATGTCACAGTCCAATTTCTTGTTATCTCATTTAAACTATACAACCGAATATTCCCATCAAAATCGAGGGTCAATCTTCTCTTAGGACCAAGCCCAAAATCAGCGGATTTGAATTCCAAACTATCAGATGATTTAAAATGACCGTAAGAATCTAGTACGGCAGTTTTAGTACTGTTGTAAGTTGTTCGACCAGCGTCCCACGTCCTTAGCGACGGCTCGGGCCAATAAATACTTGACACCTCAGGACCGTCATAAAGAAGACCCAAGACGTTATCGTTGTCAAACAAGAGTTTGTAAAAACCAGATGAAATATTGGCTTGGCTACGTGAGGAAATAAGGGTGGTATATCTAGTAAATGGTTGATGGGGAAGAAGTGTATCTGTTGGGAAATTAAAGCTTTGCCAAAGTATATTATCATGAGAGTTACTAAGCACAAGATTACCTGTGTTATCAAGTGTCAACTTCACAAACGAAGTAGAAGATGTACTCGTGGTCCAAACTGTGTTTAAACCGGCATCGGAAAGAACTAGATTGCCATCTTCTAAGAGTTGAAGTGATGAGCCTTTTCCATTAACTGGGTCATCTCGGTTTGCGGTCCAAATGACGGTGGGTGTGTTGGTGAACCATATGGAGAAGGTGTAGGCGTTATTGCCAATGGCGTGGAACCCCGCTGTGAATACACGATTGGAGGAAAGTAATACGTGGTTTGGATTATTGACGGAGAGAGATGAGCCTCTTGTTAAAGTGGTAGGAGGCGATGATGATGAAGAGTAAGATGGAGTTAGAAGGAGAGTAGAGATGAAGAAGAAAAGTGAGTCGTCCATGGAAGGCTGATGTGGGTGGGCGGTGAATCTTAACACGCTATACCGGTGAAAGAAGGCTTTAAGGAGGATGGTGGGCAGAAGATCTTGACTTATTCATGAAGAGTTTGAAATTGTTACGAAATCAGGCCATCTCCCATCTTTGTTTCTCCGTGTCTGATTTTTCTTGCTTAGCAATAGGAAAAGGTAAAATACAACTTCAACGCGGCTTTATCCATAAGGATGAAAATTTGAAGTTGACTTTGGTTGGGATATTTAATTATGTAAATTGGTTCATTGTGAATTAGGGTCCGTTTGGTTGTCTCAAAATTGTAAATTGAATCATTAATAAATTGATTCATTTACAAATTTACTCATTAATTGTGTTTGGTTTCATTAATGAAATGATTCATTAATTGCCCCATTTTAACTCAAGTGCAAAATCTGAAATTGAATCATTTCACAAAAAATGTGAAATGAATCCATTTAAAATAGGAATCACATAAAAGTGCATGTCTCATCTCCCTCTCCCTCTCCCCCTCTCTATTTTCCCTGCCCCACTCTCTCTCTCTCTATATGTTTTTACCTTTTTTTCATAGAACCTTAACATCAATTTCAAATTACCAAACATCGTGTAAAATTGGATTTAACTCATTTCAAATTCACTCATTTACAATTCACTAATTCACAATGAACCAATTTACATAATCAAATGAACCAATTTACATAATCAAACAATTTGTGAATGAATTTGAAATGAGTTAAATCATAATTTACACAATGTCGGATAATTTGAAATTAATGTTAAGATTTTATAAAAAAAAAATAAAAACAAATCAAGAGAGAGAGGGCGAGGGAAAGAAGCAGAGGGACATGCACTTTATGTAACTCTTATTTCAAATAAATTCATTTCATATTTTTTATGAAATGATCCAATTTCAAATTTTGCACATGAGCTAAAATGGGGCAATTAATGAATCATTTCATTAATGAAACCAAACACAATTAATGGGTCAATTTGTAAATGGATTAATTTATGAATGATCCAATTTACAATTTTGGGACAACCAAACGATACTTTATTCTATATGAGGTAGAATAAATATGAAAACTCATATTGCTTATTTGTAGGTACTCCATCTTTATAAAGCTAACACATCACCAAGAGGAAATTAACTAGTGAAGATAAACTTATCCATAATTTCTCAAAATTTTCCAACAACATAAAGAATTTTTTTAACCATGAGATAAGAACAGATTTTGAAAAGAAAACATTACAGAAGGCCTTAGGTACTCCGTCCTTTGTGATTTAATGGGTCATAAAAATAATGTAAAATAATAATATATACATTATAAAAGAATTTTATGGTGATCGTCAATATACATTACGTCAAGAGAGAAAAATTACATAAGGTGTTTAGACACACTAACAACCCATAATTCAATTGCCATAGAAACATTTCTAATTTTTTTTACTTTCTCTTTCAAACTTTTCTCTAACTTTAAAATTATTTCTAAATTTTGGGATGCAAAACAAAGGAGGAGAGGGTCTTATTTATAGCTCCATATGGATCATTTCTAGCTAAATTACAATTAACTTTCCTCAATTTATTCACAAAAATTGCACGTAAAATGGTGTATAACTTGTGTTTGTCAAAAGTTGTCTATTCCATTTATTTTTTCTTTGGACAATGCCCACCTTTCTTGACAATCTCCCACTTGAAGACATATTTCAATTTATCTTCACCCGTGATTAATGCAATGGATCTTTCCAGATCTTGTTATTCTTGCAAACCAATTGAAGCGGAACATGACTTCAGTTTATCAATAGTCACCGTCTTTATTAGCATATCCGCAAGATTTCTATTACTATCAATCTTCTCAAGTGTCAACACCGCATCCTCAAACAGAGACTTGATGAAGTGATAACGAAGTCCAATATACTCTGTTGTAGAATAAAATGTAGAGTTCTTTGCCAAATGAACCGCACTCTAACGGTTACTATTCAAAATATTTTTCTCCTATTTGAATCCCAACTCGGTTAATAATTTTAATACCCCGTAATTTTAATGACTTTTAAAATTGAATTAATTAAAAGTAAAATGGGGATTAATTGAAATTAATTATGAATAATAATTGGAATTAATCCAGATTGAATATTATTAGAGAATAAAGTATTATGTGATTGATGTTGAATATTACTTAGTGATTAAAAGTAATATATGATTATATGATCGCGAGTGAATAATACGCAAATCATTGAAATTAAGTCGGGATGCGCGTGTGAGTCGTGTCGGGACTAAATTAGAAGGGCAAAAAGAGAAATTATTTTTAAGTTATCCATATGGTCATTTGGACTGCACCAATGAGTACAGAAGGGTCGTAATAGGCAAAAAAAAGTTTATTCGGGGGTTCGATTTGGGTCTGAGCAAATTTTGGGGGAGATGAATAGTACATACGGGATTGGAGTTTTATTATTTAAGATTAAAGTGTGTTAAACCAAGAGATCATTTACCAAAACACTAAGGAGAGGAAGGGAGATAATTCTAGGAAGAGAATGGGTTTTGAGGGCAAACCAAGGGTTGCACCACCACCGGAAAAGTGATTGGAAAGGAGGAGGAAGTATTCTAAATACATCTTCACCAAAGGATCTGACCTACACCTTAAGGAAAGTGTAATTATTGTTCCAATTAGTGAGTATAATATCCATATTAAATTAGAAGGGATAAACATCCATGAAAACAATAAATCAAAGACGTAAATTTGATGATTTTGATGTAATTATTGAAATGGAAATTATTTAGGATTATTCCTTTGATGAAATTAGAATTAACACCATGAAATTTTGGGTTTAACTAATGAGGGAATTTGGGGTTTATATGTGTTCTTGAGAAAAAATTCGATCATGTAGATTTTCGTATATTTAAAATAAGATTAGTATGATTCATCGAAATTCCATTATGATTTTGATATGATTTGATGTTATAAATCATGTACATACTCGGGGATGTCATATAGGATGAATTATAAGGAGTCTGGGATAATTTGGTGGAGGTTTAGAGGATGAATTAAGTTACAACTCGTAGGTAGAAATATGTAGAAAAATGATGTACATTGTATGATAATTTTAGGACTATTTTAAGTGAAATTTGGTAGTGTGCTCTCATGCTTTTGTATAAAATCACGTTCTGCACAACTTTGTAGTTCTAGGTTTTTTCAAAACTGGAGCAGAAAAGCCTCAAAATTGTAATTTTTATTTCTAGACAAATTATACCTTTAGAAAAAAAAAGGGTGATTGGGAATTAAAATATAATCCGGACTTGTTATAATGAGTCTGGATTTTGGACCAATAAGTATGAATTGAAGGTAGCTACTGGAATAATTAATTAAATCCTTTCAATTAATAGAAGATGTTAGAAGTAACGAAAAATGTGAATAAAATTTGAATTATTAGTTATGGGATAAACTTGAAATATACTTCGTGTTGGATTTGTATATGAGATGAGAGTATAGCCATTTGTTGATATATATATATATATATATATATATACATAAGTGGAGTGAATACCTATAATATAATTGAGGTTTAAAATACCATGATACGTAGGATATTCGAGATATAAATATACTACGTATGAGATTTGTGATATGGGATGTGCTTATGCCCTATTGTTGATATATATATATATATATATAGGGAGAGGTTCTCTAGTGGACCAAAAGAATGGACTTTTTAATGGACCTTAACAAAAAACACATAATAACACATTAATTTTAATTCCTATAGTGTATTGGTCCGCGTCAGTGGCACCCGAGACCCCACCTTCACCCCACTACCCCCCCCCCCCCCTCCACCCAACCATCACCATCACCATAGCAACCCGTATGGCAACCCTTATGACAGAAGGGCTGTCATGGGGGTGAGGGTAAGGGTGGGAGTGGGGGATGGGGTGGGAGGGTTGGGGATCAATCGACAAACGTGTTTGGTGCCGCTGGCGCGGACCAATTACATTATAGGAATTAAAATTAATGTGTTTTTTGTTAAGGTCCATTAAAAAGTCCATTATTTTGGTCCACTAGAGAACCTCTCCATATATATATATATACAAACAGTAAGGCTCTCTGACGGGCTAATTTAACGGGCTTAAATGACGGGCTTAATATCGTTCACACGATTTTAGGGCCACTATCATCTATTGGACCACCTTTTGGGGACTATCGCTTTATCTTTTTATGCCTTTGTCTTTTTCTTATATCTTCAGAATATAAATTTCTACCCCAATGATTTCTATGGTCTTTTAGGCTCATTTTAAAGCCTAATTAATCTAGAAGTTTAAGTGTAGAAGTTTTAGGGCTACTACTACTTCTCAAGATTCTTCCATCCCTATCGTACAGAAATTGGAAGCGGTTTCGAAGGGAAATATTCTAGTCTTAAAAACCTTATACGGTATTGCGGTTTTATCAGTCTAGTTTCTTTATATATCTGGTTAACAATATCAATTATATCGTTATTTATAATTTTGTCTAAATTATTGTCACCATAAGATGATAAAAATCTACGATATGTTGTAGAGGCAGCTGTCTCTACGTTTTTAAGAAGAGGACGGATTCCTCCGACTCAATTAAAAGTATCTTTGGTTTCTTCTAGCCTTTTTTGTCTAATAAATTTTAATACGTCTATACTTTCTTCAAATTTTCTAGTATATTCTTGATATTTTTCAGGTTTTGAAAATTGTTTTGCAAAATCTTCAGTTCTTAATTTTTGTCTAAAGATTCACGAATCCCTATTCTAATTATTTCTATTATAGGTACTTTACGTACTAACCACTCAATAACCTGGTCTATATATTTGAAAGTACCACCTACTTACGTTAAAGCAAATTTTATTAGTTCTTTATCTTTAGGGTCTGTAAGAGTTCAATCTTAAATTTCTCTATTTAAGTCTAAATTTGTTTGATTAACAAATGCTAAAAAGTCTTCAGTGATTTGTAGGCTCACACAAGTTTCTTTTAAAATAATAATATGTAAAATAGTTAAGGATTTGGTTCGAGTTATACCTTTCTTCTGGTATGCAATATCTTTATTTTCTTTCCTTCGTCTCTTTAGCTTTGTTACTATTATTCTTTGGTCTTGGCCTCCTGTAACTCTCTCTTTATGTGTCGCACCTCAATCCACTATTTTGGAAATTTACCCATTTCCTGCTTGTATGCCTTCACGCCTAACGCCCACTAGCTAACGGCTCATAGAAAATCGACACCTAACGGTAGATCAATAGTATAACACCTTGTATGCTACACCAGAGGTTCCACACAATAGTCCTCTATGAACAGAAAGTTGGAGACAATTTAAAAAATAATAACAACTCAACATAAGAGATTTCTGGAAAAGAAAATACTTTTATTGCATTCCATTAGTAATTACAACTCTCACCATTCTCCTAACTATCTGGGAACTACTCACTCATATACATATTACTATCTATAAGCTTACAAATTCTTTCTTACTTATAAACTTCGATATCTTACATATGACCATGACTATCCCTTTTATAGCAAAAGGGAGCTTACAGGATGACTAGAAATCGGAGGCTAAAAGTTAACTGGTTGAAAGCATACAATTATTAAAGCACAATAATTAAAGGTCTACAACTTGGGCATCTTTTAGCCTTCACGTTTTTGCTTTTATAAAAGCAATTTTGGCATCTTGTGATAATTGCGAACTAATCTCTTTGTGTCTATCTCTTTCTTCTTTATAGAAAGAAGCTGGCTTGGGCCCATATGGGAAAGGTCTAAGTTTTTCTTCATCTTCATACTGCAAGGAATCATCAGTCCACATAATGTAGTCTTTGGTCTTTAATAATCTGTTGAGTAAGGCGGGGCCCTTCTCTGTTCTATCTTCGTCTTCTCTTGCCTTATCTTTACCTTCATTTGGTAAAGTATTATTATTGAAAAATTCATCAATGAGGCCTACCACTCTAAGGCTGGCTACCAAGGAGATCTCCACCATTTCTTTGGATTCTTTCTTAAGTCTTCCATTAAATGGCTCATCAACCTGGATAACCAGGTCTTCTTTATGGTATGCAGTATACCATCTGTCTTCACCTATTAACAGTTCCATGATTTCTATCGTATCCATAGCTTGGGTAATCTGGAGTTTGGACTTATTAATAATTAAATCTTTAATCTCATCTTCAGATAGAATCTCAAGGTCTTAAAATATATAATTGGAAAATGTAACAGGTCTAAATCCTTCAACTCTCATTCCTCTACAGGAACTTGGATCAATCTGATAGATTCTAGCAAATAGACGAAGGAAGTCTTCTACTTTCTTGACATACTCATGGACTATTTTTCCAAGAGCAATATAGTTTTCTATAGTCTCAAATTGGACGAGTCCAATGAAACCATAGTCTGCTAAGGTTATCCGGGCTATCTCTGCTTTCCCAGAAAGATAAATCTTTGGAACGTCTTTAAAGAAACCTCTCATCATTAAGGCATCTCCATTAGTCTCTGATAATAACACATTGAAGTGTTCAATAATGCTATTAGAATCTTTATGATAGTCTTCTGATATTGAAAGATTATTATTACCAAAGGGTATAACAATGTTAGTCTTAAAAGTCTTTTTCTGATAACAAAAATTATCACCAGGTATAGTTTTGGGGGATTCTCTAAGAGTTTGAGCATAAGTCTGAGTTTGCGATCTAAGCATATCAGTACCCCTGAGTTGGGTAACTGCAAGTCTTTGAGTTCTCATGAATCTGTCAATGGTTACCAAATGTTGTTTGAACTCTATCCATAGTCTATTCTTCACATTCCACCATATAGCGTCTATAAGAGTATTTTCATCATCTGAAAATTCTCATTTAAATTTTATCAAGTCTGGATATCTTTGATCGGGTTTATATTGGGGGAAATACATCTTCGCAATGAGTCTATTTTGCGAAACAATATCATGTCTATATTTTCTAGGAGGAACTAAGATATCATCAAAGTTCTCTAGGATTGGTCTTTCTTGAGAGTCTTGAATATGAGTCTGCCTTTGCGTTACACCAGCATTTGGTCTTACGCGTCTAAGATAATCTGCAACGCCTTCTTTGTTCAGTCTATTCATTCTAGAGGAACTCATGTTGTTTAGGTCTTCTGTTTACAATATAAAGTATGATATCATATTAGTGTTAGCAAACATTGGTTCTCTTGATATAATGTCTGGAATGGTATTTTTACTTCCCTTAATATGTATAACAGAGAAGTCATAACCATTAAGAAATTGTTGACATCTAAAGAGTCTATTAGTCCTTGATTTGGACAAGTCTAAATCTCTAAATTTTACTACATAAGAAGAGTCAGTATAAACAGTAAAATGCTTAGGTCTAAGAAAAAGTACATATTTTTCTATTGCCCTTACTATAGCTAAAACTTCTTTTTTATGGGCAGTGTATCTTGTTCTGGATCAGTAAAGGTTCCAGAACTACATCTATAAAGATTCTTCTTTTTAGTCTGATAATCAATGGCAAAGTATACTGATCCCTATTGTTTATTAGATGCGTCTGTTTCTACTATAAATTGGTCTTCGCCGTTAGGCAGTTCAAGTAAAGGAACATTTTTTACTACATCTTTAATCTGTCTTATATAGGGGTGGAAGCGGTACGAGTTTTTACCGTACCGTACCGTTTTGGTCCGAAAAAAAATGGTTTTGGTTTCATATATTAAAATACCAGAAACCAGTCTTACCGAAATCGAAATTTCCGCAAAAAAGTTGGTTGGTTTTTGTTTTAATATTTAAAAAATTGATTTATCGAAATTACCGTACCGAATTTACTGAAACCAGAAAAAACCATACCGAAATTACCATACCGTACCGAATTTACTGAAACAAAAAAAAAAGTACAGAAATTACTGTACCGTACCGAATTTATCAAAATTACCGTACCGAATTTACCAAAAACAGAAAAAAGTTGGTTTTGGTTTTGGTTTTAGTTTTAATATTTAAAAAAGTTAGTTGGTTTTGCTTTTGGTTTTTTAGTACTTTTAGTGTTGTTTACCGAAACCAGAAAAAATCGAAACCATAAATAAAAAAAAACAGAATTTATCGAAACTAGAAAAAACCAGAATTTACCGAAACCAGAAAAAAACCAAAATTACCGAAAAACCGAAATACCAGTCGGTTTTGTTTTGGTATTGATTTTGGTGTACCGGGTCGTAAACTGGTATGGTTTGGTTTTACCATTTAGAGTTTGGTTTTGGTATTGGTATCTACTATTTACCGAACAAATCGTACCGCTTACATCCCTAGTCTTATAACTTCAAAATCATCTTTAGTCCAATAAAAATGATTAGTCTTATTTGTTCCTTTTAATTTGGCAGTTAAGCTTTGCCTTTTCGAAGCCAAGTCTTTAATAAAGTCTGCAGCACAATTAAGCAATCCTAAAAATGATTGTAATTATTTTCTATCTTTGAGTTGGTCTAGAAACTCAAGAATATTTTTGGTTATGTGTTCTGCTAAGGGTATTTTTCCTTTATTAATATGCATTCCCACAAATCTATTTCAGTCTGAAATAATTGCATTTTCCTTTCGGAAATAACAATACCATGCTTATCTAATTATAAAATAATCTTTTTAAGATGGTCTACATGCTCTATCTCAGTCTTACTGGCTATAAGAATGTCATCTATGTAAACAAGACAAAATTCTGAATAAGGTCTAAATATATTATCCATTCTTCTTCGGAATACTTGAGGAGCATTTAAGTATCCAAATGGCATTACTAGACATTCGTATTTCCCTTAGGGCACACTAAAGGCTGTCCAAGTAATACTATCTGGATGCATCTTAATTTTCCAGAAGCCTGATTTGAAATCAAACTTACTGAATATAGTTCTATCTTCAATCAAATTGATTAAATTATTCTTGTCTGGTATCTTATAAGAATCAAATTCACAGTTCTTATTTAATTGTCTATAATCTATAACCATACGTCTTTTTCCTCTTTTACATTCAGATTCATTTTGAACATAGAAGGAAAGGCTATTATATCTACTTTTACTTTCCCTAATAATTCCTAACTTAAGCATTTCATCTATGTCTTTCTTGAATTCTTCCTTATCTTCTTGTGAATATCCTTTCTTATAGGTTCCACCATTAATAATGGTATCTGGGTTAATAGGAATAATTTGATAGTAACTTTGGTCTTTATCCCACTTAGCGATGTGATTTTCTCGTAAAGTAGGATCTGCTAGTTGCCTAATCTTTTCTTTTTCTACTTCTATATCCATTTTCTTCTGTTTGGATATAGCTTGAACCTATAATAAGGTGTGATGGGCCTAATCTAAAATGTCTTGTAGTATAAGCGCTATTTGCTTATAATACTTTTTGGTCTAGACACTTAGATTCCTTTTGTAAAGGTTTGGTTATTTCTAAGGCTTCTTGTTGGGTTATAGGTCTAGGTCTACCATGCTTACCTGAAGAACTCTGATATTTTATAGGTCTATAATTGGGTTTGACCTGCATAAGGTCAAAGGCAGTCTTGTGATCTATTAGAGGGGCCTTAATATTAAATTCCTCTTTATCACTAATTGATATCTTATCGTTATACTGAGTATAAGGATGATATTTACTAATAAGGTCTTGTCCTAAAATAATGTTTCCTGTGAAACTAGGACGAGGATCTATTATCCAAAACTGATTATTAAAGATTTTCTTGGTCTAATATCCAAAGTTAAAATAAATAGGAATAGTGTAGAAATATAAGGTAAATGGATCTCCATTATCTACCTTACCATAAATCTCTTGCTTATTGTCTAGGAAATAATCTTCAGGAAAGGCATTAGCCTTACAAATACTCTAAGATCATCCTGTATATATACAAGCTGAAAGTCTTTTATTATAATCTTTATGTTGTATAAACATTTATACAAAAGAATCATGTGGTTTAGTAGAAATTCCTAAATTTATTCCTTTCTAGGGCGTATCTATAAAATCTAGGGTTGTTAGGTCTTCTGAACTACTATCAGAGCGATATCCTTTTAAAGATAGGAAAGTCCTTTTCCTTTTAAGTCTTCATTTTCTTGTAATCTTTTGGCTATATTTCCATCAATGTCTTGATAATATGTCTTAATATCTAAGTCTATTTGAGCATCATACTGGTTAGTATAAATTGCTCTAAATCTAGTTCTCCAACAGTTTTCATGGTAGTGTAATTGACAAATGCCACAAACCATAAATAATTCTATTTGTATGGTCTCAAAGCATTATACACATCTAAAATATTTCTTGCTACATTTCATTTCAAATGTGCAATAATGCCTTTCATCAAAGTAACATCTAGGTATATATGTTAGTAACTCAGGATTACTAACTGTCCATCTTTTCTTTAAAAAGGGGCTTAATATACACTTATACCAAGCTTCTTCAAAGTCTATATATTGATTACCTAAATCGTCTTGATTAGTTTTCATCATATATAAGTCTAGAGTATCCTGAGAGTCTTCATACTCATCAGTATCACTATTATGTTCTTCCGAGTCACTATTTGTATATGCACTATAAACTAGTGTTATAATCACCTTCTATGTCTGATATTTCTATAGCATATACACTACTAGAAAAATGAAAATTAAGAACAGATAATTTGCTATCCCAAAAGACCATTTGCTATCCCCAATAGTATTTAGGACAGTCATAAGGACAGGAAGAGTTGTCCTATCAGGTGGGCGTCATAAAAGGCTAAAAGGACAGCTTTTGTTGTCCTTTTTGATCTTTTAGGACAGCAGAAGACGTCCTTTTAGCTTCGTCCTTTTAAATCCAAATGCTATTATATATTTATAAGGACAGATGTTGATGTCCTTTAAAACGAAGTATTAGGGACAAAATTTGCTGTCCCAAATAAATTTTGGCGCATAAAATGTGGCGCCAAATTACTATTTTAAAAGATAGTTGTAGCTGTCCTAAAAGATGAATATATATATATATATATATATATATATATATATATACACAATCCCATGCCTGAAGGCACGGCGAATATTGTCCAAAGTACGTAATCGCGAACCAACGAAAAATTTTCAATGTTCGTAATCGTGAAACGACAAAATATCGTTCCCCAACAAAACAAAACAAAATTGTAACTTTAAAAAAATTGGTCATAATCTCCCTTGTTTATAGGACTATCTACCCTGCTTAACAAATAACAAATTGTCCAAAACCATTCAAATAATCTAAGTTCATCAAACAAAGTCACATATAACATGAAATATATTATATTCATCAACTGAATTCGCATTGCCTCTAATAAACAAAGTGTCCATTTAAAAAAAATTGGGCATAATCTCCTTTGTTTATTGGACTAACCACCCTATTAAGGGATAACAACAAATCCAACAATATTACATGATCTCAAATTCATCTAACAAATAATTCAACGAAACAAACTTCATAACAAAAATAACATATATATCAACTTAAGTCCAAGGGCTTTAGACGGATCTTTTTTGTCTTCATCATCCTCGCTGAATGAGTATGCCACATCCTTCAAAGCTTTAGAGATTCTCGAGATGATAACTTGTGGAGAATTTTGACCGAGAATAACTGTATATCCAAGCAATATAGAAAAATTATGTCAAAATTCTAAAAAATGTGAGAAAAATAAAATAACCAATATCATATCTAAAGAATAGAAAAGACCACATGTTTCATCCGCATGAGTTTGTCTATCGAGACCCTGAAACATGTCGTTCCGAATCTTGTCCATATGAGTCATCTGTCAACAAATATACATATTCACAAAGTGTTAATAGAGAGGGAAATATGGAGCATTCGTGATCTGAGTGATGTTTACGAACATATGTGGTACGCACCTATTCTTATGTTTCCATGGCACATTCCTACAATGTAATAATAACTTTCAATTTGTTCCTAATTTATGTCCGCATATAGCTTGTCCAAATTTAGAATAACCCACTCTTAACATGGAAAACACTAAATTTATATAAATCCAGTCGGAGAAGAATAAAAATCTGAACACACCCCACACCCATGTATGTATATGCATTTGGTCGTGTTTATTTTTGTTAATTACCTTGATAGAGATATTGCAATTTAATTATTAAAATGAGGAGGAAATAAAGAAACATTGAATAATAAAATAAAATTCAAAAATAAGAAATTCAAATTATAATGAAACTATACCTTACATCATAAAATTGATTAGGTCCTCCAAAATGCATCTTCACTGTAACAAAGAACTTTAGCCAAATAGCATGCATTTTTATTTCATCCATTATTCAATTACCTGCAAAATTAATTTTTTAGATAAGAAATTGATAAAAAAAGCATTGTCCATGAACTAATGTAGTTATCCATGAATTTCAAATTAGGCTTGAACTCACCTATATTTTACCTACAGTAATGTCTCATGTCAAACAGCTGAATATTATTTCCTTCAGATCCAATAAACAAAGACATGGTATTCACAACACAAAAAAATCATACTATCTCTATATCGATGTGCTCCTAGTAGTGGTCTCCATGAAGCATATATGCATATTGCATATTGTATATATGCATCATATATATGCATATTGAATATATGGAGATGCATATATAAAATATGCATATATACATCTGATGATGTAAGCAAATGTGGAAAGAAACCCTGACAGAGTAAAATGCTGTAACACCCCGCCCGCTCGGGGAGAGCGAACGGAGCGCCACATTCGATAAAATAAATCCAAATCCACAAATAACAAGGTATAGAGCATCTAAATAAACCCACAATAATATAAATCCGCTAATCTCAATTCTTCAAATACAACAAGTCTCTCGAATAAATACAAAATCTAACTCGAAAAATAAATACAAATCTTCAATGCTTTATACATCAAAATAATAAAAATCTTCCAAAAATATTCTTCCCAAAATAATCCACGCTAAAATAATCCCAATTGGTCCATAGCGTCCCAATCCACGCTAACCTGCCAACTAAAAGAAAACATGGGGAAGTACACAATACGACAAGAAACATGCTCAACAAATACATGTTAGCGATGAATAAAACGTAACAACACGAGTACGAATATTCAAAACAAAATGCAAATCTCAAAGCATTTATCAATACAATTTCTCAACAACACATTAACCGGGTCGCCAGGTCTCACCACATCCGTATATGCTTTATCAAGCCATAGCCCGGGAAACAGGAATTTTGGCGAGTGCCCAACATCCGTGCCATATTAAAATCTCATGACAACGTACTCATCAACAATATAATGATACCACATGAATCAAGATAATTTCAACAATTATTTTCCAGATTTCAATGAATTTATCAATTCAAATATGAGTTCAATTAACAAGAATTCAAAGAGATTGACACTCGCGAGATTTAAGGAGCATATTGTGTAAAACCTCATACCTCAAAATCATGATGAGAAACCAACGATCACATCCTCAAGATCAACACAAAAGATCTACAGAAGATCCTCCAAGAACCTCCAACAAAATAGCCCCAAGAACACCTCTAATCTAAGGTTGGAACTCACAAGTCTCAAGGGTCAATGTGTATATAAAAAGAAGAGGAATATAAAATATATTTGCTGCCAAAATTTGTGCCAAAAGTATGTTAAAAGGCTTTACCACGACTTCCTTTTATAATGCAAAGAAATGAAGAGTTGGAATCCAAAAGACTCCTTTAAATAAGGCAAAGAAATGAAGAGTTGGAAGTCAAAACAACTCCAAGAGTTAAAAACATTTAAAAATCATTTTAAAATCCATTTTCGAAACCATTTGAAATTCTCACCTTTAAAAATAATAACCAACATATTTGAGCAATAAAATTTTTTTTATCAAAAACTTTATTTTCCTCCATTTTTCATAAATTAATTAAAATAACCCAAAATGACGCGGGTTGTTACAAATGCCTCCTATAGTAATAGGTCCAGCTGACCCTTTGGCAAGACCATTAGTGTTATGTTTGACCCAAGGTAGAGTAGGGGGAGCCATTGAACTGGAGTTATGCTAAGAGCTTTGGGACGTTTTTTGAGGATGATGAGCTCAGTAACTTTATTGTTCTATGACAATCAGATCAAAGCCACCAAACATAATTAGCTAAACTAAGTTATTGAGTAAAATTCACTCTTACTTGGTTATGCAAAAACTAAGCTATTGAGCAAGAGAGCAATGCTAATTCAAATATGTTGAGTTTTTTTTCCCATGATGAACACTACCGCAAAATTCACTCTTACTTGGTTTTGATATTCCCATGATGAACACTACCGCAAAATTCACTATTACTTGGCATGGATGAATTTGATTCATAGTCCCCCTTGCATTGGCTAGCCTTAGCTCGACACTCCTTCACCTCCTTGAGGAAAACCCGAATTGCACCGCTGGAAAAAAGGGTTATTCTCTGGTGACCCACCGTTCTCCTCATAGTCTGCCCGGAGCCGCCCGATGAGTGTGTCAAGGCTTCCCCAAGCTTGCCTTAGCGGGCAGGTGCGAGGTGCGGGTGGTTCAGGCTGCCTATAAAATATGCAACCTTGTAGGTGAACTTTAGTATTACCAAACTGGTCAAGGTATCTAAGAAACTGAAGCACATGTTTGTTGTTACATTGTGATAGTGGAACTGGTGACCTCTGGTTCCTCAAATACTGACCAAACGTGTTCCAATCTCTCCTCTTTTAGGACTCGTATCGGGTCGACATGGCGGGTTGGTCCCTGGGTGATCTAGATGACCCTTCAGCGAATTCTTTCCCTCGGTCTATTGAAAAATAACCACTGTGTACATTAGGTAGGGGAAAAAGAACCTGCCATTTCCCACCAAAAAACTCAGATAGACTTTCATTGAAATATAAAGAATGAAAACTTAAATAAACTTAATTCTATTTTTCAAACATTTCCAAAAGCATGAATGATATGAAAAATTAGGAAGAGAAAAAAACATAAAAAATAATAGAGAGCAAGTCCTTGTAACTGTGGTAGTTTCTAGTTGTGAGAGTGTTCTCCATGTCACAGTGACTGAGGTTTGTTGAATGGTTGAAACTGATATGAAATAACATGTTTGAAACTGAAACTCTTGACCTCATATAGGAGCATTACAGTGCATAGAAAATGATCAAATATCTTGATTAATGTCTGTTTATACATAAAGTGGGTGCTAAAGTCTAAATTTAGGGTGTCCAAAGTATAATAACCAAAATTTAGGGTTTAAATTTAGATTTGACCTATGTATCTTCAATAATTGTATTTAGAGAATCCATGGATATATTTTTGTTTCTGATAAAAAAAGTCAGTTCCGACCTAAACTTTAAGGCCAAAAGCCAACTAACCCTAGTAGAAAAGGGTTGAGTTTTCTGCTGTTGACACTGAGGTAGTGTTATAACCGGTTGAGGAGGAGGTGTATTGTCCATAGATGATGTGAACTCCATTGTAAGTTGAGTTTCTTGCATTACTACCTCGATTTAAGAACATAAGTAACATTAACATGAATAGGCCATTCTCAAGTGTTAATAACAACATGGTTAATAACAAGTATTCTACATTATTTGGGGGTCTAAGTACTCCATAACTAAATGCTGTAACAACCCATTTTCCAGACTTTTTCACCTTTAGTCCATAACTACATTATTTGATCTAAAACTTTAAATTTGAAGAGGTATAGCAGTACTCTTTTTAATAGTTTTTTAACACCTGCTATACCTCTTTAATTTACATCTAAATAACCATGGCATAGTTTTTACCAGGTGTTAACACATCACTTACCAATTTTAGCACCTATATAACCATGGAACGATTTTTAAAACCTAAATTTGACCTGTTATACCTCATATAATTCAAATCTGGTTAGAAAACTTGAAGCCTCCAAACAAATACCTAGACAGTCCAAGGTCTCTCAGTAGCATATCCATCAGTGTTGTAGACCCCCTGCTCTGACTAAGAGTCTCGTATGAATTATATTCACGACAGGGTGAAGTGGGGGTTGCTAGAGACTTTGAGTGGCTTGAACGACCTCGAGCTCCATCATTACCATAAACTCTTGATTGTGTATAATGTTCAAACACCCTACACAATAATGCATTACACTGAGTTGTATTTCAAAAATAGGTACATCATAAACAAATCGAACCCAAAATTTGATGTGCTACACTAAACTTCACATTATTAAAACTTCACACACTAACTGCATCAGATCTGGCAGTTCTAAAATGAACACCTATTTTTATGGGGAAAATAAACATTCCTCAAACATTTGTATTCATGGAAACATAAAAACCGTTATGATCAGATATGAGCATATGATCAGATATAAGCATATGTTAACATTCCTCAAACATATCAGTGTCATATTTTTCTTGTAGGAACTTAGTAAACACATCTTTAGTTAGTAATAATCTGTACACGGGTGATTGGGAATAACATCTAGGCACATTATAGCCTAGTATTACTTTCTGGTATACCTCTCACTTTTTTGGCATCAACTCAGCATTACGACGTAGATAACTAATGCCAGTATCTGTAAACAGCAGATCACGCATTTGCAACTGTCTCTAATTTAGTTTACCCCATTATATCCAGATATGGTAATAAAAAATAAAAAAATAAAAAATTCTTCTTGCAGTATACACTACTTAAGGTCTGCATTACGACGTAGATAACAACCTGCTATATATGTGCTTTTAATCACGTACACATTTAAAGGACGTGATTAAATCCAATATATGTGCTTCAATATTGTTTAGCTCTTTATCACATTATCATGGATAGTTCTGCCCTGATTAAAAGGGCAATTTAAAGAAGGCATGCTTCATCAAAGAAAAACTTGATAAATGGTCTCATCGATTGAAATGAAAGATAGAATAGTGAGAATGAAGCTTAATTACGAGATATATGGTGGAGGTTTTATATTTCTTACAACCATAAATATATATATATATGCTACATAATGCTTAATTTTTAAAAAATCAAATGAATCAACAAAGTAAACCACTCGATAAGGATGAGTTAATTGTGGATTGAATTTGTGCAACTGACCCATTAAAAAGGGACAAAACAAAATCCCTACGGAAAGCAGTTAATTTTTCCAAAGCAATTAAGGTTAAAAGATGAAGAATTGAAATTTTTAGCCCCAAATCCTCTATTCCTTGGCAAACTCTTATGACCACTCAACAAAATATCCCTAATAGATACGTGTAGGAGAGGGACTAAAGAAGCCTGATAGATACATTTCACCAAGACATCGGAAGGTGGAGAAGTATGAACTGGAGTACGTCCTACGAGTTAAACAAAACAAATGACATGTAAAAGGATGGCCAGCAAATCTATGGCCCACCCCTGGCTCACAGTGTACATGAAATAGACAATGTCAAATGAAATCTGTGTATGATTAATCCCGTGGTAAATGCAGAAGATACAAACCAATTAAGTAATCGATAGTCAGGGTGTTGATTATGGGAATATAGAATGGCGGATCATTGGGGCACCTCTTTAAAAACTGATAAAGAACCCCGTCACTATCAGGACCACCGAGGACGAGACCACGGAAAATCGCATCAAGAACGTGAGGAGCCTGCAACAAATGAGAAATAAGTTCCGAGATAACAACCATGATGACATGGATAATGGAGATCTATAGACCAACAAAAGTTTTAAACGTTTAAAAATAGAACTCGTGGATACGGTCTGGATATATAACCCTGTATAACTCAAACATCAGCTCCCAGCCTCTCACTAGTAGCCAATTGGAGATATGGTACTGTCCAAACTCAAGAGCCTGATAGGTACATGAGAGTTGTCAGGGCATTCGAGTATTGGATTTAAATGTAATTATGTATATATATAGTAGGCAACAACCTGCTATATATTTGATTTGGAGGTACTAATTTCATAAGCAGGTACATTTTTTTAATTTGGAGATAATAATTCTGTCTTATTTAGTTTATAAACATATATTTGTGTTTTATCTTTTTTTTTTTTTGCATATATTATTTTTTCAGGGATTTGAGTTCTCAAAAACTATTTGATGATACACCAAACTTTCACATCATTCCAAATCAAGTGTACTGATAATTTTCGACAATAAATCCTCCAAAACAACCAGAGCGCACGAACTTTCGACAATAAATCCTTATCCTAAACTAAACATTCCAAAGCAAGTGTACTGATAATTTTCAGTATACTAAACTATGTGGGGGAGACAATAAATCCTTATCCTAAGTAAAAGTAAACAAAATGAAAAATATTAAGGACAAACCTTGAACGGCGCCGGACTGGTATAGTGTGGAGCGGCGCTGGACATCTTATAGTGTGGAGGAGAGCGAGCGAGCGACTGTGAGGAGCGACTGTGAGGGAGAGAGGTGAGGAAGAGGAAGAGGAAGAGGGAGAGACGACGAGCGGTGTGAGGAAGAGGGAGAGATGACGAGGGCTGGGTTTTCTTTACTTTTGGGTTTTTCATTTGCCAAATTTACTTTGAGGGTTACTTGTTTATTTGACCCAATTAAAGAAGGTAAGTAGATATTTAAAAGGACACCCTCAAATTGTTGTCCTATTTGATGTCATATAAGGGACGACAATAAAAATGCTGTCCTTTTTGCTCTCATTAATAAAAATGCGGGAAATGAATTATTTATCCTTTTTTAAAAGAGAGGGAACGACAAAAATAAGAGAGGGAAATTAATTATTTTAAGGGACAGTAAGTGATGTCCTTTTAGAGTTATTTTAAAGGGCAGTCGTTTTTTGCTGTCTTAAAAACTATTTTCAGTCGGTTATTAAGGACGCATAAAATATTCCTGTCCTTTTAGACTATTATAAAGGACAACTACATCTTCCTGTCCCTTATACATTTTGTTAAAGGACATCTTTTAAGCTGTCCTTAATACCTCTGTCCTTAATTGTCATTTTTCTAGTAGTGTATAGGATATCTAACTCTTCTTGATCTACATAATCTAATATTGTATTACTAATCTTGATACCTTCTTTATCTTTCTTATTAGGATAGTCTTTAGAAAAGTGTCCTTCTTTGCCGCAAGTCCAACATTCTTTTATAGAAGTCTTAGATTGAACTATTTTTTTTCTTTCCTATAATTAGTAACCTTCTTATATTTACTAGTGAGATTCTTAAAATATATTCTTTAGTTAAACTATTTTTCTTAGTCTTAGTGTTCTTTTCTCTAAAGGTAGTAGATGGTCTAAATTTATACTTCCTTGGAAATCCTAAAGGTGTAGTCTTAAACTTCCTATGTTTCCATTATAATTTCTTTTTGAATTTCTTAGATTCACTTCCACATCCCCATTAGATTGGAGTGATATCACTTTTGTCTTGTATTGGAGGGATCTGTTTGAAAGTTTTTTCTATCAACTTTCCTTGAGTTATATCACGTCTCTTAGATATGCTATAGTCTTTGGCTAAATTGATCCTTGCACCAAGGGAGTTATTCTTAGCTCCAGCTATTCCTGGAAAATTCCTATATTCATTAATTAGGATTTGTCCTATGGCTGGTATCTTCCTAAAGTATTGATATTTTAAGGTCTCTCCAAATTATTTAATTTGGTAATATAGCTGCTCATAATTATTGCTATATTCATTTATCTTATCTAGTTTGCAAATTCTAAGGAGGGCTAACTTAGTTTTTGCTAGGTCTTGTTCATTGATTTGAGCTAAATGTCTATCTCTAATGAATTCAGATGTAAACAATTGAATATATTCTTCAATTGATATTTCTTCTAGGCTCTCTTTCATCTTCTCAATCTTATCTAAGGACTCTTCATTTGTAGCTTTTCTTAAACTATCTAAATAATCTTTTGCAATACCTCTAATGGATTGCTCAGCGTATTGTTTACATGAACTTGCATCCCATTGTTCATTAAATGCAAAACACATCTTCATCTGATTACGCCATTTATCTAAGGCCTTCTTCCTATCTTGGACATTGTCTAAGTTAAGGTATATCCCAACTGGATTTATGTCTTAGCTTGCCATAGTTTTAACGGGAGTAAAACTCTTGTCACTAGTCGATAAGTCTTTTATATAATCAATTTTGTTCTTTATGACAGTGCTTGAGTATATAGGAATACTTATATAATCAGGTTTGGTCTTTACTACAATGCTTGAGTATCTAGGATCATCTTCTAGCCTACTACTACTTCATATCTCTTGCTTATTAAGTTCTACTGTGTAGATGCCATTATTCTTTCTTCTCCTTCTTCTATTAGTATAAGATTTCAAAGAAGTTCTTTAGTATTCTTAGATACGTTTAATTTTAATATACAGCCTTGAGCTATCATATTAAATCTATCTCTTTCTTGGATCCTAAAAGAATGACTTTTCTTAAGGTGGTCTTTAAATATCTTCATGTCCAATTCTGAGGGTTCATGTCCAAAGTTTTGGATCCTAGATTTTTCTCTAGCTAAGTCTTTGTTTTTAAATGATCTTCTAGGTCTAATTAAAGGGGCTTGTCTTAGTAAACTAGAACTAGTCTTACCATTACATTATCCTTCTGAAGGATCATTGATTATGCCTTCTCCCATATTCCTAAATCCAACTTGTTCAATTTGAATATTCTTATTGATAATCATAGGAGGCCAAACTAGATAGTAACATTTCCAATAACATCGTCTTGATTAATAAATAAAGGTTTATTTTGTATAGTCTTAGTTTCTTGAAATTCGGGCAATTTTCAGAGAGTCTTAGCCTTTTCTTTCATAGGTCGAGTGTTCCTAATACTGTAAGTATGATTGTAGTCTAACTTATTAATTCTAACTAATATTTCTTCATTAAGTCCACCGCTAGGAATTCCCGATTGAATTCCTTCATAAGGAAATTGGGAGAACTTCACATAGCTTTGGAATTCTATATTTATATTAGCGTCTGGGATAATATAGTCTTCATAGCCACTGGCATATAAGATTAACTTAAAATGTTTGTTTGTGTCTACGGTTACTGTAAATGTCGGAATGACATTAAAGTATCCTATATTGTCTGACATTTCTAATTGGGCTATCCCAATAAGGCTTTTTTTAAAATCTTTCCATCTTTTATCTACTAAACAACATAATATGTTGATATTATTCTGAGGTCTATGCAATCCTTGGATTCTTTCTTTAAAGAGTCCAAAGGTTTGGAATTGGAACTTCCTATCAATTCCTTTAGATCTAAGCCATTCTGAGTCAAACACTTGGAGCTCAGTATAGGATCTGTCTAACACATGATTACTACAATGGTAAGTCATGCTATAATTAGTAGTCTTAGGAGTGGCATCTTCTTTAAACAATTCTATGTATCTAGCGACTAGAAGTTGTCCATTATTAATGGAATCTTCAACAATCTTCCAGTCAACTTCACCCCATTCTTTCCATTGGAGAGGATTGGTGAAATTTCTCTCCTTCCACCATGTTCTCACATTGGAGGATGAATCATTAAGTCTCTGGAGCATACAATTACTCTGTCCAACATTTGGGATAAAGCTAACTATCTTACTAGTCTTATCTAATCCATCATTTATGATTCTTCTAGTTATGGTCTTTCCTTCCTTAGTCCCTACATAAGGAGATTCTCTAAATTTATGGGTGTTTACCTGTTTTTGTTCAAGTCTTTTTTCAATCCTCTCTAAAGAGTCTGAATAATCTTTTTGTCTTTTTATCCACCTAAGAATTTCTTCATTAAATGTCTTATTCTCCTTTTTGCATTATTGTTAATATCTTCATTTTTTTAACAACAGTATTAATAAGAGAATTAGGGATCTTATTAATATAGTGTTTTACCTCATCATCTTTTTCTTGTTTATGCACAGATTCGTGTGCCATCCTAGCTTCTATAGTTTCTATATTTTTTCTATTTTATCTAATTGAGTTAAAATAAACGGAGAGTTTAATTTTACTTGGGAAGGTTTATTATATATAAACTTAATTCCCTTCATAATTTCTTTGTATTTTTCTTCAACTTGGGCCATGTCTAGTCTAAGTTCAGTAATAATACTATCCATTTTGAATAGGTTATGACCTTCCATATTATTAACATAATTTTCTAAATTTTGTTGGAATTTAACAAACTCTATGTAGAAGGTTGTTAATCCTTCTGTCTTATCTTTTAAATCTAAATGTAAGTCTTTAACAAAGCTACTATTATAGTATTGGGTAGCTGCTATGGAGGTAGAGATTAAATTTAATCTTTCTAATATGAGTCTAATTGCTTTAGCAGCATTGGCAATCTCATTTTTATTTATCTTATAATAAAATGTATTATCATTTATCTTTTCTAAAATTCTTTAGTAAAAATCTACTAAGGTGTGAATGGAGAGGTCTCTTGGTACCTCATTCTAGTTTGATCTAACTATCTCCATTAGGAAGATACCTATCTAATATAGGGATAAGCTTAGCTTGTTCTTTAGTAAGTTTAATTAACTCACTGTCTTGATTTTTCATTATAGTTTTAATTTCTAAAATTTCTTTGTTAATAACTTCTATATGATTAGTCTTAATATTTATTTCTTATAGAACTTGTACTAAGTCTATTGGGATTTGGCTATCTATTTATAATAGTATTTTAGAGATATTTTTTTATCTCTGTTTCTAAGGTTTGAGTGTCTTTTATTAACTTTCTTAATATAAGAAGTATACACTTATTTTAGTCTATTATACTATTTATAGCACTGACAGTAACTTGTCTATTATTTGCGTGTTTGGCTGGGATGCGTTCAGTATGTGAACAACCGTCTATGTGTGAGGTTAAGAATCCCTCTAGGTCTAAATCAGTTATGGGTATAGGTTGGTAGTCTGGGTTGGTTCCAAAAATATCTTTGTAAATGCGAGGAATAAATCCCAAGGGCATTAAAGTCTTTTTACTAAAAGTCGAAAAAGGAGCGTCTTGGCTCTGATACCACAATTAGGGTTTGGACGAAATTTGGTGAGTTTCTAAAGTTCTTAAGGTCTTGATACCAATTTGGCTCTAAACTATAAATCTTTAAATATATAGTCTTAAATTAAGGTTTTAATATAAGACAAGATGAGGACCATCTAAAGAAAATAACAAAATGTCTGAGGGACCACGAGGGGACCACAGCCGGATAAGGATAAAAGTCTATTAATTCGTTCTTTAAGGAAGTCCGTTTAAGAGAATCTCTCTCTCTCTCTCTCTCTCTCTCTATATATATATATATATATATATATATATATATAGGTTAAGTGTATACCTACAGGATGATTTGTGTGTATGACATACGTAGCCTACTTGCTATCGACGGGAGGTCTACACGTTAAGGATAGTTATGTCCTGATGTGCCTTTAGGGGTGATTTTTTATCTGTGCCTCAGAATATAGAATCTAGTTATAGGCTATATGTGATAATGATAGTAATGATGGCTGATAATACGCAAATATCATGTATTTCATCCTCCGAACCTATGCATTTTAGCCCCCTCGGGTGCCTTAATCTCTATATTTAAGCCTGTTAACCAGACAACCTCGGTTTATATTGATAACATTCTATATGAGGTATAATTGGGCTTTTGAAGGTGTTTAGGTACTAAGTATGGAGTTCGAACGCATTCCGGTGAAGTTCCGTACGCAATCGCACATTCAAGGGCATTTTAGTCTTTTCATAGCTTGGGTACCTGGCCCGACATCTCACGAAAGTTGTAGCCCTTCTCGCTAGATTCGCATGGCCATGAATGGTGCGCGATTATGATTCATAACGAAGAAGTTACAGCGATTTCAGCGGAGGAAAAAAAAGGAAAGCAAAAGAGGAGAAGAAAAGATGCAGTGTGCTGCTATTGCATTCTGACCTTCTTGATCGATCGATCGACACTTATGGTCGATCGATCGACCTTTCTAAATTGTCGATTTTTGGCCTTGATCAATCGATCGACTAAAGAGGTCGATCGATCGATCCCCTGTTTTTCAGCAGATATTTTCTTTTATTTTCTTTCTTCTTCTCTTTTATTCTACCTTACTATAAATACAAATTTTGTTGTAATAAGAAGATATTTAGTAGATAAAACATTTTTAGGTTAGAATAGATTAGGTTTTGAGGGTTTTGAAGAGTTCTTCTTCAATTGTTCTTGGATTAACAACCTTTTGCGATCTATCGAACATTCCCTGTGGATTCGATACCCAACTTACCGCTGTATTCACCAGTTGAGTGTAGTCGTAATTTAGGTTTTTGTATAGTTCAGGTGAGCCGAATATAAAATGACCGGCGCGTAGGTGACTCTCGTGCCGCTGCGAAAACCTACCTATCAAAGATAATTTTCGCACTTAATAAATGGCCATATGGGGGCGTATCCCATACGCTTGAAACTATATTCACATCCAATATGTGTGATTTGAATTGATCGTTCGAGTGAGATACTGATCCAACAGTCATTTATACAGTGACGAGATGTACTGGGACTAGATAGCAGAGTAATGCGTGCACCGCAGCTGTGTCTCGGGGTGCAGTATTGTATATATAATTGAGTGAATGCATATATATATATATATATATATATATATATATATATATATATATATATATATATATATATATATATATTATCTATTGTGCGATTTACGTAGACATGAAAGATAAAGAAATCTTAAATTAATTAAGTATGAGAACACTTAATTATATTGAGAATTGAATTGATATATTTAATTATTACATGTATTGTGAAGAAAATGCGTGGGGAAAGATAAGGGCTATGGTTAGTTGATACAATGAGATAATCTAGTGAAAGTGGGAATAGTAACTAGAATAATTTAGGTGTACGTTGGGCGTGCAGATTAGTTGAGAGGTGAGAATAATAAGTGAGAGTTCAAGGATTTACCATGCATATAATAATTGCAAATTATAGCATTTATTCACTTGATGTTTTTAAAATCTTTTAGAATCGGGCTCTGAACCCGTTTTCTCTTGTATACTCTCTTCCTTATTGTATATTCTATATCAGGTTTCCATCCACATGGATGCCCAACTTATGGATTGCATATTTATTCGATATGGAAACTATGGAGTTTTGGACCTTGCATTAGACACATCATTCTACTGATTCATGTGCTCTGTAGTCATTTCTTTTATGCCATGTTTCCAAAGGATTCGTGTCATTTCCATTCTATCTCAGTCAGTGGTTTTATTTGTGTCGGTGTTGGATACATTAGGCTTTATTTGATTTATTATATTGAAATGTTTGAAACTAGATGTTTATTCCAGTTACATTAATAAGTTGTGATGGTTATTATTTATTATTCATTATTGTGGAATGGTTTATATGATAACTAATTGATATTCTCAAAAAGGAATTTTATTTAAAATTAAAAGTTTTAACACTAGCTTAATTGATTACTAGGTGGTTAATAATGAAAGAAAAGGTAATTTTCGATAATGATGTTAAGAATGAGCCAGCTGAATAATTTAAATTAATTGGATAAATGAATGGCCATCCGGTATTTTATTAAGTGGGTTGTTACAGGTGGTATCAAAACATCACGTTCTAGTGTCATTAGGATCTGCACGACTTTCTACATTTCGGTGTAGCGTTCTTTGATTTAGAGCCCTATTGTTAGGATGTTGTAATCCTCTGTGTATTACGAATTACGGGCTCCTTCTAGGATATATAAGTGATGTAATTCTTATACAATCTCGATTGGGCATCGATGACTACTCAGGGTCGTTAGAAGAACAGTGAGAGGAGGACTCAATCGAAGATTTAGAAAACATTGGGCAAAGATTTTTTTCTCATGAGAAGTGATGAGAGTTAGACATCACATACAAATAAGCATGTGGGAAGGTAAAACGAGACATTAGAGTATCGATCTACTATGAAATCATCCATTCGATGTTTAATGGGGATATGAATATAATTTTGAAATTTATCTCATGTGGGAAAGGAAGAAAAACCCAACGCGAGAGAGTAGTCAACTCACTTAACGAATTCCTTACCCAACGAAGAACTGGGTACACCAAAGATAAGACAAGTTCATTGTGTGGAAGAACTAGAGAATTAAATATTCAAGTGCAAATGGGAATTTTGATGAAGACAAAGAGAGTCCATAACGCTAAGAAATTTGTTATCGCTTCCAGAAGGAGGGGAGCCAGGAGAGTTGGGATATTTAGCTGAAGGACAAGATTGAATTCAACGATTCTAGTAGAATAATGCTAGAAGGTATACCCAGTAGGGGATCTAGTTAAACAAAGATGATTATTAAATCTCATCTAAGTCGCGATGAATTCAGCCAAGACCAACGAGGTCGACCACTTGTTCCATAGGACTAGTCGAGTCAAAGGAACCACGAAAATAGCAACTCAGAACAAAGATTTCTATGTCTGAGAGAAAGACATTCCAAAATGGTCAGTAGGGGCCAGTGATGGGGAAATTACCTTATGTATTGTGAGCGGGGTTACCAGTATTGCATGTGTCCACATTAAAAAGTGACACTGATAAGATTGGGAACAGTAAACCATGCCAATAAGGCATAAAAACTAGAGGAGTGAAATTTCCAGTGGAGGAATTGGGTCAAGAGAATTAGGCCCAGTATATTTACACCCTGAGAGTAGTGGTATTAGGCAGGACAAGCAGAGTCCTCAACAACTGTAGCATACTGTATTTTAGGGTCAATGAGGCCCAGGAAGTAAAAGGGAGGCCAGTAAGGCCATAATTGGGCCTACAGATTTAAGACCAACGTTTCAATGATGGTTGTGTAGTCGTACAATAGAAAACATTGCCCACTACGAGGAGGGGCAACTATTGGATGAAATCCTAGATGTATAATGATTACAGATGCTCAATGGTTGTGTTGGTAGCTAAGTGCTGGGACCCTACGATTGGGCGAGACTGGTGAAGTTTTGTTTCATCTTTATGACTAAAGGTTTAATTCAAGTGGCACAGGTGTGTCACAATATATATGAATTATTAACACTAAAAATTTGTGTGTGAGTGGAGTTCAGTGGATATGATGGTTTTAATGGTTGGGTTGCAAATGTATTTAAAATTGATAATGGGACTTTTTGATGGTGTTCGTAAGTGAGTCGGGTGGGCACTAAGAACATATTTTATCGCTATAATTTATTGCTACTTTGAATTAGCAAAGTAGAGATTCTTATGGTAATGTGTATGTATTAATTACCAAATGTTTGAACGGTAGTAGATTGAATGATAAGACTATCGTGCTGGATATTCTGAGTGAGCAATATTACTGTGGTGAGGCGCCACCTGACATAGGGTTGGTCCTATAAATATATATGAAAATTTCATGGTATTATCGACTTCAGTGAGTATGTTGTCTAGTTATATGTAAACTCGGTGTATAGGAATTTATTTACCGATGTGACTCAGGATACATTATGACGTTTATCGAGCAGCGAGATATAGCTCATTATATATATAGCACCGAGAGATTGAGATAATGAGAGCTCCATGTTTAACATTATTTCTAAGGAACATAAGTAGATTTTTTTGCATATGGAGATTGTGGGAAGGAACATATTATGTACTGAGGGCCTTACGGATCTCGACAATCAATTATGTTAGGTAGTAGTGTATCGGGAGGGTTCCTTGTTTTGATTTCTCTTTGTGAGACATCCCACGCATGAAACTAGCGAACTTCAGGAGTTAGAGAGAAGTTTGGTCGATAGTACATAGGTTTCATACTTTGGACATTATACATATACAAGAATATAATTGACTGTTGATAATTCTATTATGACTTAAGGCCGACAAAGACGCCTAGTCCTGGTATCATTATGAATAGAACAATTATGCCACTCAAAGAGTGCTTAAGTTATAATTAGTAGGGTGGGTGAGTGTACTCCTACCCTATCAGTATGCCAAGTGAGTGAAAATTGACTTACGAGTGGTACATAGTATTGGAATAATAAGGCAAGAGATATAGGGTGTATGGGCGCCTTAGGTGATTGAATCAGGAAGTGGATTACGATTGTCGTATTAAATCGATAACTTTTAGCCAGGGAAGTCAAGCTTATTTCGTAAGATTTGTCAGAAGCTTACGTTTCAAAAGAACTGATTTTTTAGACCAGGAAAAGGACTTCTAACACGCAGTGAGCCAAAGTCACATGGATCACAGATATAGGTACATTTGAGAGAATACAAGATGTATTAGGTTGAAAATGACAATGGTGATGGGCTGCAATGAAGCGAAATATTGCTAAATTTATTTGCAATAGGTCACTTGTCTATTGGTAAAGAGTGGGCAATCCAAAACAAGTAGGAATTTCTCAACCAGTAAAGTGGGAGAGCATTTTAAGATTTTTATCTCGTAGGTAACTACTTCCTAGACGGGTTACGATCCTATATGGGTGATAGTGGATCGGTTGACCGAAGTAGCTCACATTATGGCAGTTAGGAGTGATCATACTACTGGACAGTATGCGCCGATCTTGATAACCTAGATAATGAGGTTACATGGGGGTATCGCTTGATCTCGTGTCTGATTGGGACAAGATCTTTGTCATTCAATTTTTGGAGAGTATTCACGAGGCCATGGGTACCGAGTTGTGATTGAGTACGGCCTACCATCCACAGACGAATGGGCAGAATAAGCAGACTAATAAGATGTTGGGAAATAAATTATATGTGTACCCTTGGATTGGGGGGGGGGGGGGGGACGAGCGAAGACCCTTCCACTCATGGAGGTTGTGTACAATAACTCATATAACTTCACTTTGGGTCATATCTCCAGTTGAGGTATAACACGGTAAGCCTTGTTGTCATCTTTCTTATTAGTTAAATATGGGGGACCAAGTATTATTGCCAATATTAAAGATGAGTTGGTACTTAGTACATCATGTGCTTAAAACATATACGACACAAATAACCTACTTATGTGCGATCGTCGCGAGACGAGATCGTATATATCATAAAAATGATTAATCTACTAAGTTGCAAATAGTAGAAGGCTAGATAGTGAATATCTAAAATAAAGTTTAAGTAGTGAAACTAAAACGATACAGGTTGGGCAAGAACCTACATGATAGGGTAACCTGGAGTTTAAAATGAATAGAGGTGAGGTGTTCATTATTAAGGGTATTTGATAGAGTACTGTATGGGCGGTATGAAGTAGTTTACTTGTAAGCGCAAGGATGGGATGCGCATCATATAGCCAGAGTTATTCTTATCTGGTATACTTTTATGAATTTCGGGATAAAATTCAATTGTAATGGGGGAAGTATGTAATACCCCGTAATTTTAATGACTTTTAAAATTGGATTAATTAAAAGTCAAATGGGGATTAATTGAAATTATTTATGAATAATAATTGTAATTAATTCAGAATGAATATCACTAGAGAATAAAGAATTATGCGATTGATATTGAATATTACTTAGTGATAAAAATTAATATATGACTATATGGTCGCGAGTAAATAATACACGAATTATTGAAATTAAGTTGGGACCCATGTGTGAGTCGTGTCGAGACTAAATTAAAAGGGAAAAAAGTGAAATTAATTTTAATTCATCCATATGGTCATTTAGACTACTCCAATGAGTCCGAAAGGGTCGAAATAGGCAGAAAAGTCTACTCGGGGGTTTGATTTGGGTCTAGGGTCAATTGGGAACGAAAAGGACACCCCAGAGGGGTATTTTGGTCATTTTGCGGGGGAGGTGAATAGTACCTACGGAATTGGAGTTTTATTGTTTAAGATTAGAGTGTGTTAAACAAAGATATCATTTACCAAAAGACTAAGAAGAGGAAGGGAGAGAATTCTAGGAAGAGGAGGGGTTTTCAGAGCAAACTAAGGGCTGCACCACCACCAGAAAAGTGATTGGAAAGCAGGAGGAAATATTATACATATATCTTCACTAAAGGATCAGACCTAAACCTTAAGGCAAGTGTAATTCTTGTTCGAGTTAGTGAGTATAATATCCATGTTAAATTAGAAGTGATAAACATCCACGAAAACTATAAATCAAAGAACAAAATTTGATGATTTTAACGTAATTATTCAAATGGAAATTGTTTAGGATTATTACTTTGATGAAATTAGAATTAACACCATAAAATTTTGGGTTTAATTGATGAGGGAATTTGGAGTTTATATGTGTCTTGAGAAAGAATTCTATCATGTAGATTTACTTGAATTTAAAATGAGATTAGTACGATTCATAAAATTGCATTATGATTTATATATGATTTGATGTTGTAAATCATGTACATACGTGGTTATATCATTTGGGATGAATTATAAGGAGTTTGGGAAAATTTGGTGGAGATTTAGAGGATGAATTACGTTACAACCCGTAAGTAGAAATATGTAAAAAAAGGACGAACATTGTATGATATTTTTAGGATTGTTTTAAGTGGAATTTGGTAGTGTGCATAAATTGTTTTGTATAAAATCATGTTCTGCACAACTTTGAAATTTTAATTTTTTTCAAAACCGAAGCAGAAAATCCTCAAAATTGTAATTTTTATTTCTAGACAGATTGTAACATTATCGAAAAAAAGGGATTGTTAGGAATTAAAATATAATCCGGGCTTGTTATAACGAGTCTGGGTTTTGGACCAATAAGTACGAATTGAAGGTAGCTACTAGAATAGTTATTAAATCCTTTCGGTTAATAAGAGATGTTAGAAGTAATGAGAAATGTGAATAAAATGTGAATTATTAGTTATGGGATAAACTTTAAATATACTACGTGTGGGATTTGTATATGGGATGAGAGTATAGCCATTTGTTGATATATATATATATATATATATATATATATATATATATATATATATATATAAAATAAAGGAGGAGGGATTTTTTGTCTAGGACAACTAACGGCTGAGATCGAAAGTTGATGAGTTTGGTCTTTATCAACTGACGGTTCCGATTAAATCTTGCGAATTTCAATCTAACGGTCCTAAATAATTTTCTTTACAATAGAAGCACAAGGCTCAAGAAATAAATTTGTACTTGAAATCTTCTATGTACATCCACGCTGGTACGGAGCAAATAAAGTACCCATCACTTCTCTTTTTCTTTAGTCTTCATCTCTCTCTCTCTCTCTCTCTCTCTCTCTCTCTCTCTCTCTCTCTCTCTCTCTCTCTTTCTCTCTTACCCATGACAAGCCCTAATCCATGGTATTTTTATCTCTCTCTTATCACTACCTCTCCTCTCCATCCCCTCCCGTATTCTTACGTTGACAATGGTTTTGTGTTGCAGAATATACTTTCTTAGGTTCCAATTTTGAGGTTCCAAGAAATGTATGAGTATGGTTAAGGTAAGCCGAAAACCCAGTTTCTTAAATCTCAGTAGTGTGAGTTTGAATAAATTTAGGTATACTCATTTTTGGAACTCCTTTCGTTGGGACTACTTTGGAACTCATTTTTTGAACTACTTCCATTTCTTTATTTCTGAGCAGTTTTTTTTTCTCGAATCCCATCTCCAAGCTTCCATGACAAGAGGTTCCACTACCGAGCTGATCTGGAACGACCATAAGGAAAAGAGCGTCCGGTTGGTTTGCCGCCGATAAGAACAATTGGGGTTTTGACTAACATAACAACCTCCACAGTTTATGAAATATACATCCGCTGGTAAGAACCCTATTTCTCCCTCTCTATCTACGGAATATATATGGTTTTATGGGTTGGAGTTTGGTTTGGTTGGGGTAAAAACTGAGACATCAAAAGTTTTTCGGGTTCTTACCTGTTGATCAAAGTTTTTTGGGTTCTTACTTGATCTTCAAAACCCAGTTTTGGTAACACATCTGTTCATCAAATCATTTTTGTTTTGGGTTCTTACCTGTTCATCTATTTTGGTCCTTACCTGTTCATCTGTTTTGGTTCAAATCAAAGTTTTTTCGGTTCTTACATATTCATCTGTTTTGGTTCTAACTCCAAACCATTACTCTGTAATGTTTTGGTTCTTAGTAATATGTTTTTGGTTAAATCGTTTTTGCGTATAAATGCGTGTGTGAGTGACAGGGTTAGTTTGATGAGTTGAAAAAAAGTAGCGGACCTGTTCAAACCTACTTTTTTGTTGAAACTTTTGGTTTTAATTTTTGGTGGTTTTTGTGTAATGTTTGTAGTTCTTTCACTTTAATATTTGGGTTAATGGTTTGAATGCATGTGTGTTTACTCTTTATTGTTTACAAATCCCGAATTATTAAGAAAGAAAGTATCTCTTGGCACTTACACAGGTACTTTGAAAACATTATACAGATATATGCACATTATTTACATATCCAATATCTTATGGTGGTCTCTTTTACACAGATTTGTGTTTGATCTTTTTGGTTGAGTGATGGATTGATTTCTCGATTCAAGAATGGTGGGTTTTTTCCCCTTTGAATTTTTGCATTTATTTGTTCTTTGTTGCTTTAGATCGGATTAGGTCTTTATCTTAGTTTGTCATAAATGCCCCACAATAAATGATTTTTTTTTTGGATTTTGTTCTATATTCTAAAGTTTATTGTGCTTTCCACTATTAGTGGGTTTCTTTACTCTGTTTGATGCATTTTTGCTGACCACATTTTTTTAACAGGGGAGTTAATGATGGAGGTTGCCCACGAGATAGGTGACAGTTATTTTTATGTTTGCCTTAAAGGGTTTACTTTGTTTGATTAGCTGACTGCATTTTTTTTAACAGGAGAGTTAATGATGGAGGTTGCCCACGAGATAGGTGAAAGTTATTTTTATGTTTGCCTTAAAGGATTTAACAAATTCCTTACGTTTTGTTGTATATAAATGATCTCATATATTACTTTATTTTATCCAATGAGGATGTGAAAAATTGACGTAAATCTTAATTGTTAGAATGAATGCAAATGTTTGATGTATTTGTTTGGATAGTTTAAACCACGGATTTTTGTAGGGGTGGAAATTCGTGTTTTTGGGACGTGTTTCGGCCAGACACGACACGACACGACATGATAAGGGTTTTTTGGACACGAACACGATACGACACGAATTTGTATTTTTTTTTGTTGACACGATTACGACCCAAATAAAAATGACAGAACACGACACGACATGAAAAACACGATTTCTTAAATTTTACACTAAATTAAACATAAATAGACACAAAAACTCGAATAAAACAAGATTAACACGACAAGACACGATAACATGATTAACATGACTCATAATTTTGACACGAACATGACACGACACGACTTCGTGTAAAAAAACCCGATAGGATTATGACTGATCGTGTCAAATTTGAGTCAATTTCGTGTCGTTGCGTGTTGTTTCTAAATTATCACCCCTAATTTTTGGTATTAAGACGGGAAAAACATGCATTTTTTATATCTTATTTCTAATGTCTTTTAAAAAGTAACACATGCAACTACTTTTTATGCTTTAGCAACTCTTTTATGTGGGTGAAGTTTTGTACGTAATCTGTTTGGGTTCAATCTTTATGTTACTCTATTAATTTTCTATTCTTATATTATCATTTGTCTTTTACATGTATTGACTAATTTTTGTGATTATAATATAAGTTTTATCATTCTAAAGAGGTATTTAGATGTTTCGGTTTAATTAGACCATATCATTCTAATAAGAATTATTATTTATAATTCATTTAGTCCCTCAAACATTCATTTACCCAATATTTTTTATTTTTAATTATTTTTTATATTAAAATAGTGTTTTTTAACAATACATTTTTTCTTATTTAAAAAAAAATTATTTTTCAAAAAAAGGACACCCAATGAAAGAGTGACAACTCATCAACCTGTAGTACCGGTCCGGTACTAACACAGCTCTTACACTCGGTGTGTTTAGCAAGAGTTTTTTCTTGCTGATATTGTCACACTTTGCTTTTGAGAAAAATTGTTTTCTTTGGTTTAAAGAAATTAAAATAATTTTCTCATGCTTTCAAAATTAATTTGCTCAAAACATTGTACCCATTTGCTTTGGGAAAAGTATCTCCAATTTGCTTTTGTAAACAACACTGCCCATTCTCTTTACTACAGTTGCATTGGTTTTGGTGTCTGATTTTACATGAGAGGGATTGAAGTTAGTGAGTGTACACGAGACCTGCCTTGCAATAATACCACCAAGTTATAATTAAAGGTTGCCAACGTCATTAGACATACTATTGAACCGAATATTTTTTATATTATTACAATTGTTTGGCATTAGTTTTTAAAAAAAATGATTAAACCTTTGTGCCAATTTATTTGGTATCCACGGGAGCTAAAGAAGTAAATGAAATAACACAAATACTTGCATACTCACTTTGTGTGCATTGATCATATTTAATAATGTTTTAAAGTAGACAATTTTTCATTTGACTATTTTTTCAAGGTTTCAATGCATGTTGACCATTTTATGATATTTAAAATTCGTCAACAAACTTCATTTTATTACGGGTCTTATTTTGTTAAACCTAATCACCATTACGAAATGTCTGGAACGTTTTTACTATTGATGATATGATGATAAAATTGATGTTTTTTTAATTGTATTCTTTGGTGGTAGAACATGGCAGCATCTATCATTTTTTTATATTCGCATTAGATGGAATAAAATTCTTTTGGAATTTGGATATGTAACAGTTTAGTATAAAAAATTTATTAGAAGTTTTGTTATTTAAAAAAATGAACTTTCAATTTTTTATGTTATTAATTTAATCTATATAAAAAATACAAACTTACTTAGACCACTAATACGAGTTAAAATTTGGAAACGAACAAGACATGTTCATGCAAGTAAATCTCTTTATAAAACGAACATGACATAAAGTACTTAGAATTCAACTTTCTTTATAAAATTTGGTTCAGTAAAGTTTAAAATGTTATCAGAGTACAAGGGCAGCTTACAATGCCAATAAAATTTATAAATTTGGATCAATGTGCTTAATCGTGCCAATTAACTGTACCATGGAATGATCAATAATATTTATGTTTGCGTTATTGGCGACACACTTAGAATACAAAATATCACGAGAACAAATTTATCGCCGTGCCATCGACATGGGTACAAAATATCACAGGAACGGATTTATCAATGTGACATCGGCACGGGTACACCCTAGTATATATATATAGGTGGAGTGAATACCTATAATATAGGTTTAAAATACCATGATACGTAGGATATTCGAGATATAAGTATACTACGTATGAGATTTGTGATATGGGATGTGCTTATGCCTTACTGTTGATATATATATATATATATATATATATATATACACACACACACACACACACACACACACACACACAGAGAGAGAGAGAGAGAGATAGAGAGAGGTTGTGTGTATAGCTGTATGATGATTTGTGTGTATGACATACCTAGCCTACTTGGTATCGATGGGAGGTCTGCGCGTTGAGGGCAATCATATCCTGATGAGCCTTTGGGGGTGATTTTTTACTTGTGCCTCAGACTATAGAACCTAGATACGGGCTATCTGTGATAATGATAGTGATGATGGTCATATGTGTGCGCCGCCCATAGGCTTGGAACTATATTCGCCTCCAATATGTGTGATTATTGATAATGGTTCTAGTGAGATACTGAACCAACAGTCATTTATACAGTGAGGAGATATACTGTGACAAGATAGCAGATTAGTGCATGCACCGCAGTTGTGTCTCGGAGTGCAGTATTTATATATATAATAGAGTAAATTCATATATATACATGTGATATTATCTACTGTCTGATTTACGTAGACATCGAAGTTAAAGAAATCTGAAATTAATTAAGTATGAGAACACTTAATTATATTGAGAATTGAATTAATATATTTAATTATTACATGTATTGTGAAGGAAATTTGTGGGTAAAGATAAGGGTTATGGTTAGTTGATACAATGAGATAATCTAGTAAAAGTGGAAATAGTAACATGAAAAATTTGGGTATATGTTAGGCGTGCACACTAGTTGAGAGGTGAGAATCTCAAGTGAGAGTCCGAGGATCTAACATGTATATAATAATTGATAATTATTGTATTTATTCACTTGATGTTTTTAAAACCTTTTACAATCGGGATCTGAATACATTTTCTGTTACATATTCTCTTCGCTCTTGTATATTCTATATCTGGTGTCCAGCCACATGGATGCCCAACTTAAAGGATCGCATATTTATTCACTGTGGATGCTATGCAGTTTTGGACCTTGCATTAGACACATCATTCTATTGATTCATGTACTCTGTAGTCATTTCTTTTATGGCATGTTTCCAAAGGATTCGTGTCATCTCAGTGAGTGGTTTTATTTGTATCAGTGTTGGATATATTATACTTTATTTGGTTTATTGTATTGAAATGTTTGAAACTGGGAAGTTTATTCTAGTTGCATTAAATAAGTTATGATGGTTATTATTTATTTTTTTATTATTTTCGACTGGGTTATATGATAAATGATTTCTATTGTCAAAAAGGAATTTTATTTAAAATTAAAAGTTTTAACACTAGCTTAATCGCTAACTAGGTGGTGAATAATGAAAGAAAAACTATTTTGCGATATTGATGATAAAAATGAGCCAACTGAATAATTCGAATTATTTGAATAAATGATTGCTCATCCGATATTTAATTAAGCGGGTTGTTATCTGTACGACTTTCTACGTTTCAGCATAACGTTCTTTGATTTAGTGCCCTATTATTAGGATGTTGTATTCCTCTTCGTATTACGACTTACGTGCTCCTTCCAGGAACTATAAGTTATGTAATTCTTTTACGAGCCCGACTGGACATCGATGACTACTGAGGGTGGTTAGAAGAACAGTGGGAGGAGGACTCAATCGAAGACTTAGAAGATTTTGAAAATGGTGATTTAGATAGATACAACAAAAATTATTGTTCAGGCTGAGGACGATAAAGAAGTCGCTCGAGAGCTGTTGTTTCCATGGCATCGTTATAAATGACATTTATGCCATTTTAACCTTACCCAACACTATCAGTGAAGAAGAGGGAGTCGTAAGGAATCTCATGAAGGAATATATCTAAAGGAACTTATGTAGGATGAAGTGTAATAGCACCCAGGATCTGAAAATATTAGGCGAAGATTTTTTGTTCATGAGAAGTGATGAGAGTTAAACATCACATACAAAGAAGCATGTGGGAAGCTAAAATGAGACATTATAGTATCGATCGACTGGGAAATCGTCCATTTTATGTTTAATCGAGATATGAATAGAATTTTAAAATTTATCTCATGTCGGTAAGAAAGTAAAACCCAACTCGAGAGATCAGTGAACTCACTTAACGATTCCTTACCCAACGAAGAATGGGGTACACCAAAGATAAAACAAGTTCATTGTGTGGACGAACATGATAATTAAATATTCAAATGTAAATGGTAATTTTGATGAAGATGACGAGAGTCGATGTCTTCAAGAAATTTATTATCGCTTCCATACGGAGGGGATCCAAGAGAGTTGGGATATTTAGATGAAGGACAAGATTGAATTCAACGATTCTAGTTGGACAACACCGAAAGGTATACCCAATAGGGGATCGAGTTAAACTGAGATGATTATTAAATCTCAACTAAGTGGTGATGAATTCATCCAAGACCAGAGAGGTCGACTACATGTTCCATAGGACCATTCAAGTTAAAGGAACCACGGAAATAGCAACTCAGAACAAAGATTGCTATGTCTGAGAGAAAGACATACGAAAATGGTCAGTAGGGGCCAGTGACGGGGAAATTACCTTATGTATTGTGAGTGGGGTTACCAGTATTGCATGTGTCCACATTAAGAAGTGAGACTGATAAGATGGGGAACAATAAACCATGCCAGCAAGGCATAAAAACTAGAGGAGTGAAATTTCCAGTGGAGGAATTGGGTCAAGAGAATTAGGCCCAGTATATTTACACCTCGAGAGTAGTGGTATTAGGCAAGACCAGCAGAGTCCTCAACAACTGTATAGTGAGTGGGGTTATCAATATTGCATTTATCAACATTGAGAAGTGAGACTGCTAAGATTGGGAATGGTAAACCATACCAGTAAGGCATAACAACTGGAGGAGTGAAATTTCCAGTGGAGGAACTGGGTTAAGATAATTGGGCCCAAGAAATTTAGAACACGAGAGTAGTGGGATTAGGCTGGACAAATGGAGTCCTCAACAACTGTAGCATATCGTATTTCACGGTCGATGGGGCACAGGAAGTAAAAACGAGGCCAGTAAGTCCATAACTGAGGCCTAGAGATTTCGGACCAACGTTTCAATGATGGGCGTGTATCCATACAATAGAATAATTTCCTCGCTACGACAAGGGGGAAACAGTGTGATGAAATCCTAGATGTAGAACGATTGCAGATGCTCAATGGTTGTGTTGGCAGCTAAGTGCTAGGACCCTACGATTGGGAAAGACTGGAGAAGTTTTGTTTCATCCTTGTGAGTAAAGGATTAATTCAAGTGCCACGGGTGTGTCACAATATATATGAATTATTAAAACTAAAAATTCGTGTGCGAGTGGAGTTTAGTGGGATTGATAGTTTTAACAGTAGGGTTGCAAACGTATTTATAATTGATAATGGGACTTTTTGATGTCATCCGTAAGTGAGTTTGGTGGGCACTAAGAACATATTGTATCGTTATAATTTACTTCTACTTTGAGTTAGCAAAGTAGAGCTTATTATGGTAATGTGTATGAATTAATTACCAATTGTTTGAACGATAGTAGATTGAATGATAAGACTATTATACTAGATATTCTGAGTGAGTAATATTACTTGATGAGGCGCCACTTGAAATAGGGTTGGGCCTATAAATATATATGAACATTTCATTATATCGTCGACTTCAGTGAGTATGTTGTCTAGTTATATGTAAACCCGGTGTATAGGAATTTATTTACCGAAGTAACTCAGGATATATTGTGACATTTATCGAGCAGCGAGATATAGCTTGTTATATATATAGCATCAAGAACTTGAGATATTGAGAGCGCCATGTTTCACATTATTTCTAAGGAACATAAGTAGATTTTTTTACATATGGAGATTGTGGGAAGGAACATATTATGGACTGAGGACCTTATGTATCGTGACAACCGACTATGCTAGGAAGTAGTGTATCGGGAGGGTTACTTGTTTCGATTTCACTTTGTGAGACTTCCCACGCATGAAACTAGCGAATGTCGGGAGTTTGAGAGAAGTTTGGTCGATACTACATATGTTTCATCCTTTGGAAATTATACATATACAAGAATATAATTTAGAACTGATAATATTATTAAGACTTAAGGCTGGCAGAGACACCAGTCCTAGTATCAGTATTGGTGAAAAAAATCTCTGTGTAGTCAATCCCTTCCTTCTACTGTGTAAGGACATTATTTTATTGTCCTCTTGATTTTGAGTCTATCGTATACCTCTACAAGCATAAAAAACTTATTGAAGTTCAATCACGCGTCAAGGCGAATCCGAATATCAAAGTTCTTCAACATTCAAGCCTCTACCAGATTAATTTTGGTAAGCTTGTGTTTTTATACCTTAACGGTTCACTTAGAGTGTTAGGATAATTTTTCTAAGTGTTGGTGCTGAGTTTTTTGTCAAAAATAAAAGTGAAGATCGAAAACCATATAGGTGTATGATGATACATTGGGGTTTAGGGAACCAATGGAACACTAGACTTAAACTTCCTAGGACCTTTTTGAAGATCGAAACAAAGACGCCTAAGGTGACCTTTCCTACCATAATACGAACATGTGTAAACGGGTGGAACAACACCTATGGGTTGCACTTTTTAACATTATTGGGATTTATTAACCCTCTAAATCAATAATGGTCTTGGCTTTAATGCTCGAAACATTAGAACATGACGGTTCACTACCGTTGCTACCAACACTACTCGAGTCTGTCAAATCATTTTTCATCTCCAAAATTTTTTACTCAAGCAAATAATTAGACTCTTCCAATTTTAGGGACTCCTTCTCTGAATTTTTAATTATTCCTAGAAGGTTATCACGCTTTCCCTTAAAATACGAGCACTTATCTCTAAGAGTATCCTCACATGTCACAAATTCATCGATTAAAATATTTTTATCCTCTTTGCCACAAACCCAAATCCTAGTGTTTTTAAAGTCCTCCAATTCTTTTTCTAAAAGTAGGACACTATCATCACTCTCCATTTTCAATTATAATTTTCTAATGTCATGGTCCAAGGCAACAGATTTATCATGATAAAAATCCTTTTGATTTTGAACAGTTTGCAAAAGATCCATAGCGGATTTACAACGAGAATTTTCTTTTTCCAAAAAATCAATTCTTTTCACAAACATCAAATTCAAACTATTTAAATCATCTAAACTCTGACTCATGTCATCAAGGGGAGGCATCCGATTACATAACTGCTCCATCAAAAAAATTGTCATTTTTCAGGAAACAATTTAAAAAAAATCAATATCACACAATTTTGCGAAAAACAAAGACCACTCGATAAATTAGAGAAACCCTCTCAGATACGAATTTGTAAAAACATATGTGTGATACTTGATTAAACCGAATTCATAAATTTCCATGTTAAACTTATTTAATCGGTGTCAATTTTTTAACCAATTTAATTTAGCCCTAAATATGCAACTACGTGTGGATAAATAAATCAATCATAAATAAATTGTTGACACATAGATTTCAGGAAATGACCCCTTTCGGTTAAAACCTTTTATATCACAAATAATACTTATAATGATTACAAGTGAAATATGCAATGGATTAACCGCAGTAAACATAAATAGACCGCAACCTAAATAAGCAATGGAATTCCGCAACAACTTCATAAGAACCGTAGTTCAATCAGCCCAGGAACACCCATAAGTACTCCCTTTTGATGCGTAGTCACGTTAGCCCAGCACCTCACTTAAGTGGCTCTTAGATCAGTAGTAGATCTTGCTATATCATATAGATGATTGGGTTTGCATGATTTGTCTGTCATACACTAGTTGTGCTTCATGTTATATTCTTGCTAGTGTTATGACTTATGTACTTTTTTATTCGATTTTCGTTTTTGATAAAACTTTTAAAAAATACAAAAGATTTTATTTTGATAAAATTTTTGAAAAAGACAAAAAGATTTTTCTATTTTGTTTACACCATATATGGATGGGCATTTAGGATAATCGAGTCACAATTTCATTCCATATCCATGTGTCTGTTTGATAGTGTTTTGATATGCGTCATCATTTTATTTTTGTGCTTTACAATGTTTGGAGTCATTAAGATGTGGTTTGTTGTTACTACCTAAATGTTTGACTCATGAGTTCCTTTAATGCATACTTGTATGAATTTGTTTGACTATTTGACTTATCTATCACATGTTGATTGATGTCTTTTCATCTCAATTCTGTCTTTAAAACGAACCAAATGCGATAAAACTTGGCAATGAAATTAGTGCATGTAAGAACCGTTGTTGTCAGTTTCTGTGATTTATTTGAAAAAACGGGAAAGGGCTGCAAAAGGTACTCAATTATCCTTTGCGGTTAAGCCACCGTTTAAATCAAACCTAAATAACAATTTGGCAAAAACAGAAGCCAATGTCTAAAGAGGTTGAAAAGAGCCCGAAAAAAATTTAAAGGCAATAAAAAGAAAAAAATTACCATAAAGTGGGCCAATAGGATTTAGTTTCATCACCTGAAAAGAAAATTAAAAAGCATTATTATTTATGAGGGAGTTTGGATGGAATATAAAATGGGTTTGCACATCCTGACAAAGTCATGAAAAAGAGTTACATAGTTTTAGACGTTATTAGTGTGAAAATCATGTATGACTTTGATTTGTCGATTTGGTTAAGATGATGTCATCTAAATTAACATTTTTCGACACCTAAGGACGATTTTGAGATTCATTCGTTACGAGTACATATATTCATATTTGGACATATGTTATGTGTGATTTCATTGATTTTCCTATCGAATTGGTCACACTCATTCAGTCCTTTTCCATGATTTGGTTGTCTTAGTGTAAATCCGTGGTGTGATTTTTTTGTAAAATTATTTTTATGAAAAAATGAAAAATAAAAAATAGTTTATGGAAGCTTTTGGGTTATTCCTTTGCATGAGCATAGTTTGATCCATGTTTTCTATGCATCTTTTTCGTGACACTCCATGCTTCTTTTTGGTTTATGCATTCCCTTGTCTATCTCAGACAAATAAAAAGGGGGGAACGAATTATGGGGGAGTTTTTGCATTATGGGGGAGATTTGATTATTGATTGATTATTATTATATCATTTCAATCTCAATGCGTCATGAAGGTATTTTCTTTCTCTCCTGTTTGTAGGTACAAAGATTGAAGATCATATGTTGCACACCCTGATGAGAAAACCTTAGAGATTTCAAGTTGGAGTTTTTGAAGAAAAGTTTCAGACTTGCATTTTTTTTATACCTTTTCAGTTTTGGGTTCATGGGAGGGTATTAGATTTGTATAAGATTTTTGATTTGATAATTCATATGTTTTTATTTTGTATAGGCATAGACATAGGGGGAGATTTGTAAGGATATTTTTTTATTGTCCTATTTACATTTGAGTATGTCGTATACTGCTACAACCGTTGAAGACTTACTCAAGTTCAATCATGCATCAAGACAGATCCGAATATCAAAGTTCTTCAACATTCAAGCCTCCGCGAGATTAATTTCGGTAAGGTTGTGTTTTTATACCTTAACGGTTCACTTAGAGTGTTGGGATAATTTTTATGAAAATTTTTGTAAGTGTTGGAGTAGAGGGTAAAAAATATTTTTCTAAGTGTTGAGGCAGACTGGAATAAAAATTTATTTTTTCATTCAGGTCGCTTAAGCGACTGATCCACGTCGTTCAAGCAACAGTGCCTATCGCGCGATGTCTCGTTCGAGCAACATCATGTCTCGTTCGAGCGGCGTCTTCTTTTCGTTTGATCAAGCTACCGACCTAACTTTTCTATAAAATGTTTTGTCCAATTTTGTTTTTCTTTAGAAGACCTATGAATTTTAAACTTACGAAATTGTTTTGGTCGAAATATTTGTTTTCTCAATTTTAAGGGTTTATCCTTTGTTTTCAATTCACAAATCATCCCAATCTTTATGTGAATTGTTTTGGAGCCCAAGAACACAATTTTGTGAATTTTTTTTTGTAGAGAAGATCTTTAGGTGTCACTCGAGGGAGGTGCTGGGATGACATGACTGCGTGTCAAAAGGGAGTACTCATGGGTGTTCCTAGGCTGACTGAACTGCGGTTCGTGTGGAGTTACTACAGAATTCCATTTCTCATTTGGGTTGCGGCCTATGTGGGTTTACTGCTGTAAATTCATTGTTGATTTCACTTGTAATCATTGTAAGTATTATTTATGAAATAAAAGGTTTTACCCGAAAGGGGACTTTTCCTGAAATCCGTGTGCCAACAATTTATTTATCATTATTTGATATATCAACACGTAGTTGCATGTTTTAGGGATGAATTAAATTGGTTTAAAAATTGACATTGATTAAATAAGGTTCACATGGAAATTTGCGAATTCGGTTTAATCAAGTATCACACATACGTTTTTACATGCTGAAAACCTTGGATCACGAGTATTAACTTTTATCTCTTGGAACCATCATGTTCCTACTGGAATCGATACACCCATTTGTTGTGTAGGGCTTTCTTTCCCACGAGTAACTCAACAATCTCTCATGCTCAGTTTGATATGAGGCATTTCATTCCACCTTACATTGCAAGCTCCCACTTGCTCGCATTTTTCATCTGACATTCTTCATTATTGAATTCAGGTTCACCGCCATCAGTGAGCAACATAAATTTCATATACTTTCCTATTCAGTACATCAAAAGACAGATGTGAAAACTATGGCATGCCAGCCTATTGTACGTTACTCTATGGTGTTTGTTCGTCTGATTGAGAACTTTCAAATGTTTGTTGTGCCACACTATTATTTGGAATATCCTCCAAATCAATGTACACTATATCATCCTGTCTTGCGCCACTAGTCCATGGTGAATCTCCTTCCTTGTACATCAAATTTTCATTAAATATCACATTTACGCTTTTCATTATTTTCTTTGTTTGGTCATTCAAAAATCGATAACCAAACTCATCTTCTCCATATACAACTAAAGTGCATTTTAATGACTTAGTGTCAAGCTTATCCCTCGCAAGATCACTAATATGCATATGTGACACACAACCAAAAACCTTCACGTGTAAATTTTTTTGTCCTTTACTCTCCATACCTCCTTTGGTATTATGTTCTCCAATGACATTGATGGTCCTTAGTTGATTAGGTAAGTCATTGCGTTGAGTGTTCTTGTCCAGAATTTCCTGGGCGGACCTTCATCTATGCGTATGCTTATTGCTCTCTCAGTTAATGTTCGGTTTATCCATTCATCCATGACATTTTACTATTGTGTCCCTTGTATAGTCCTCTCTAATCTTATTCCATTTTTGTAATAAGACTTCTTGAACCCGATGTCTTCGTATTTATCATTATTGTTAGATATTAGTTTCTTCATCTTTATCCCTCTCTTATTCTCCACCATGGCCTTCCATTTCTTGAACACCTCGTACACCTCGGACTTATGTCTCAAGAAGTAAACCCACACCTTTTTGAAGTGGTTATTAACGATAGTCACAAGTGAGACTTTTCGTCGATGTATGAGATTGAGGATGGCCCTGAAATGTCTGTATGAACCAATTCAAGATTCTCTTTCTTTGGAGTTCTGCCACTCTTTTAGAAGCTAACTCATTTTTGCTTCCCAAATATGTAACTCCCACACAAGTGAATGTCAACTGACCGCAGTGTTGTATGTTTTCCCTAAGAGTGCATAATTTTGGCTCTTTCTCACTCACGTGACCGATTCTTTTGTATCCCGAGTGAGATTCTTCTTTAATATTAGAAACATCGATTGATTCATAAGCATTTATGGTCAAATGTCTTAAATGTTATGAACACGATACAAGTATTTATACAAAACTTAAGGCTTTACGTCGTTCGAACGAGATCCTAAGGTCGTTTGAATGACATTAAGATCTCATTTGAAGTGTCTTTGAACGACCTCTCTAATGACCTCTTAAAAAACAAAATATTACACTCTCGTTTGATCCATATGAGATCCTAGACATCGAATGAGATCAAATCAAATGAGGATGTCATTTGAATGACATGAGGATGGGGTTTGAAGGACATCTCAATGTGGTTTTAATGACATAAGCAAAAAATTAAAGTTTTCAAAACTCTATCCACATTATCTCAAAAAATATATTTTTGAAAACATAAAGTTCCTATTCGTTTTTCATAAAAATAAACATCCCAAAATATAATTCAGTAAATTAGTTCAAACCCTAAATTGGTTAATACCTCAGTGGGATGTCGGGATATCTTCAAACTTGGAGATTCTTGAGTTCAGTTCGTCTTGACGGTGCGTGATTATTTGTAACAGAATACGCTAAAGTAGCCTAAATATATGCTATGAAGAATCCTAGAAACATTGGTCTTACAAATCTCCCCCTTTGTCTATTCCGGTACAAAATAAACAGATATGATCCAACACCAAATTAAAATAAAAATATCCCATGACAAGAATACCAATACCCTTCCTAACCCTAGAACGGAACGACATAAATCTCTTTGTATTCAAACTTTTTCTTCTTCCCTTTTAAACTTTCTCTTCATTCGTATGCCTTGGATTCCACTTTAAGTACCTACACACATAAGACACAAAATATATACCCTCATGACACATCGAGTTTGAAACAAAGTAAAACTCATAAATAAATGCTCCCCCATAATTCAAACTCATCAAAAACTCCATTTTGATTTGCTCCCCCTTTTGTTTTTATCCGAAATAGGCAAATAAGCAAAGAAGCCGAAGCATAAACATGAAATACCATGTGTCATGCAAAAGATAAGATATCATCACATAAAGATTTAAATCAAGCATGTGTAATGACCATCTCAAATGCAAACACAACTAATTATTTTTGTAATTTTTCAATAGTTAAAAAAAAATTCACAAATACAACTCAATACCTTATATAATATATGCAAAACATATCAAAGTAAATCCGGCACACATATATAGGTATAAACGACCACAAAACATGACACAAAACACATAAGCTTTACACACTAGCATAGTATCGACATGTCTAAATATGTGGAATAGAATGAATGGGTGTGAACTAGTAATAAAACAATTATAACACAAACATTCAAAGATGTTCAAGATATTCTAATTGACCGCAAACTTTATCATACTAAGATTTATCGACAAGTGACAATTACATTTGAACTTAATGAACAAAATAAGCACAATGCACACAAGCCTAGAATATTGTTGATTTTACAAATCAATAATGTCATAACAAAACAAGTATAACTAGGATTCATTGTCATTGTGCAACCCCGTTGATTATTTCTATCCAAACACCCTAAAAATATAAATATTTCCATATTAAACTAAACTATTTGGTCCCCTTTTAGCATATATTACTTTTTATTGCCTTAATTTTTCTTGGGCTCTTTTCAAATTGTGGCCTTCACGACGAGTTTATTCTATTCTCGCAACCCTTTTCTGTGTACACTTATCATTTCTTTAATATTAAACAAATCCTCATGGGTAACGGTTATTACATGCACAAATCTTCCATAGTCAAATAAATATATAGATGACAAAATTGATAGGAGAACATCTCACCAATCTCAAATATACATCATGAAATCAAAATCCAAAAAGCTCGTGCATGTGTCTAGGGAGGCATAAACAAAGTAGAATTCATAAAGCAAGTCAAGTTCAAAATAACTCCATAAACATGGTTAAGATCAATTCAAGTATCTAAAGTTATAAACAAATGTCTAGCCACATGAAAATTAGGTAACTAATTGGATTCAAACACACCAATGTGTAAAACTGAAATACACAAAGAATCGAAAATCTTTTTGAATTTTTCAAAATATTTTTCAAAAAATAAAATCATTTTGTACTCTTCAAATATGATTCAATAAAAGAAAAATATAATACAAAAATTACACATGTTACAACACTAGCAAACATATATCATGAAGCACAACTAGCGTATGATAAACAAAATCATGTAAGCAATCATTCATATGAAGTTGCATGTGAAACATCATGTGCAAGTATGTGAGAATCAACCAATATAACATTTAGCGTCCCCAAAACTGATTTCCTAACCCAAACAGGTGTATGTGACACCCCTCTTATTAAAATAAGAGTAGCCAGCCCGATACTCCAATAAATACAGGAATCATAGATGGTCCACTCTTAGCATCACTATCGTGAAAATAATAATACGAGATAACCACCAATTATTTTAGAAAACGAATGTCAATTTAATTTTGTAAGTTTAAAGAAAATGACTTAGACAATCCCATTTGAAGAGATGGGGGATATACAAAAATGGATAACAGTTTAACAAATGTATACAACACTAATAAGCGAATAAGTTGTCGGTTAACAGACCATTACAAGTGGTTACACCGAGTATTAGAATAAAGATAAATATCACAGTATATAAGAAAGTACAAAACTTGGGCAACACGCCCAAATGTTTAAACTGATCATAACTAGAGTACACAAAAGATAGAGGCGTCTATAACAAATATCCTACAACATCCGCAAAAATGTTATAGCTCCTGGACACTTGGATGGAAAGTTCAACATGGGCATCCTTGCGGCGGAGCACCTGGGCGTAAAGAGAATTCATGCAAAACATGGAGATATAAATGGGCCAGGTCCCGGTTTAATATGATACACATGAGGATAAAATTTATGAAATTTATGAATATATATAAACATGAATAAGCATATCTCACTCTTCATATTAATAATAATCCTCACCTCTCAACTAAAGGCACAACGTAGCGCAATATCGTATATGGTGTTAACTATGCATTAATGCAAGAAAGATAATTCAAATTCAACTTACTAAGCTTACAATTTAGTTTTGCACAATATGACTTCACAAGTCCATTTTCTCATTAGGAAACTTATTTGAAATAGTTGGATTTATAAAATGCTTTAACCATATATAAAGCGTCACATTTGGGAGAACAATTTTAATCACAATATATAACGATTCTAAGATCATCCTTCTGGGAGTCACCCCACTGGATGCGCCCCTAAATAGATATCATCTTACAGGGACTATCACCAAGACAACCTGGGCATCCTAAATCGTGTCGCGTGGGAAGAGGCCATATACCTTCGACAGTGAGTCATAACTATACCCGAAATTACCTCACTTCGAATAAAATAACATCACAATATAACAACCAGTCCTATAACCGAGGACTATATTCACCCTGCATATACTAGTCAGGAAACTTCACCTCATTTGCGTAGCTTCCCTTATGATAGCTTTTACAGAGGTATGTATATGAAAATCAATGTTCATAATATATGCCAAATGTAATACCACATAATTTTAATGACTTTTAAAAATGTATTATTAATGGATTAATGGGATTTTCTTATAAATTAATTCATTTGGGTTTTATCCGAAATGTGGATATTAAAATGACTGATTCTGAATATTACTTAAAGATATTTAGGAAATATATGAATGTGATGTTACAGATATTGCGGTGAGTTATTAATTCCGTAATTTGAATTTTTAGTCGGACGCGATATGGGACGTGTCGAGACTAATTCGTGAGATTAAATAGGAAAAATATATTTTAACAACCTTATAGTCGTTTCGACTGCGTTGTTGCATCCGAAAGGGTTGAAATAGTCAGAAAAGTCTACTTGGGTGTTGGTTTTCAGTCTCGGGTCATTTGGAAATGAAAAGACAATCCAAAAGGGCATTTTTGTAATTTTTACAAGGGAGATGAATAGTGATTTCGGATTTTGTCTTATTATAAGTATTTGGAGATTAGTTGTACGTGGGTTCATTCATCTCTTCTACACAAAATTAAGAGGTAATCTTCTTAGAGAGAGTGAAAGGTCGCTTGGGAGAAGAGAATCTTGCTTAGAAAGGAGGAGAACCAAAGACTAAAGGTCACCACCACCAACCACCACCGAAAGTGACCGGAGAAGGGGAGAACCATCTGTGTTATACAACCCCAAAGGATAAGATATTCATTAGAGGCATGTATTTGATGATTGCAATCTATGTTAGTATATTGTCCATGTTAGGATAGTTATAAAAAGATGAGATTTTCCATGCTTGGAAGATAAAGATAGAGTTGTTAATGGATTTTTGGAAAATGAAAGTTTATAGGAATCAAACTCATGTGGTAGGTAGATAGTAATCCATGAAATAATCATTAAGTTGTTGAAGAAATTCTGAGAATCAATGGTGTGTTCTTGAAGATATCATGTATACAATTTTCTTGAAATAGAGGATCAATATATGCTTTTAATCCAAACTCTTGATGATTCTAGGATGTTTAGAGCATTCGAAATCATTTATATATGCTGCTATATCATGTAGTAAGGATTAAAAGGAATTTGGGTGTTAATATGAAGGTTTGAATGATCAAAAGTGATGAAACCCGTAGTATTAGAAATGCAGAAAACTGGGCTGTTATCTGGGCAATCAATCGATCGACCCCCTGCCTTCGATCGATCGACCTCCCCAGAATTCATGAAGTTGTTTCTTTTTAATGCTTTTTCTTATCCCAAACCTTTTGTAAATCTTTGGTGATTATTAATTGGATATAATGGGACTTAGGGAAGCTTAGTAAGCCGTAGATGAGAATCGAAATAATGTGATTGGGATTTAATTGATTAGAATTATGATAATTAAAGTGAAAGAAATTTCGGTTGCTAGATTCACGTGTTGGATTCTAATTTGAATGCATGAGGATTAAGGATAGGTCCAGTAGGGGGAAATGTTATATCACCTGGGCAGCCTTAAGTTTACAAGAGGGTTCAATCCTAGGTGAAAGAAGATGTGTTTATAAGAGATTAGAAACTATCGGTTATAACCCTAAATAAAGGAGTGTTTAATTCGTAGTAATTCGGGAAATAAGATGATATGGACCAGTAGGATATTAGTGATTTCTTACTGAATAAATATATGGTGGAAAACCTATTTAAACCTTGAGTAATGAGTGAGACTCTGGAATAATTAAATTAAAGAAGTAAAGTCTTAATATTTTAATACATAGGATTTAAGAGATATAATCCTACGTTTGGGAATTATCTTATGGTAGTGTGATTACCTTGTTGATATGATATCTATAGTTAGATGATAATGCCAATTTAATTAATTGATGATTTCTATGTATGACATACCTAGCTTACTTACTATCGACGGAGGTTTGCACGTGAGGGAAGTCATATCTTGATGAATCCATGGGATTTTTGATTTGTCGCTCGAGAACATAGGTCTATGAAAGACTTATCGATGATTTGATAAATCCGCTGACTATGGGTACGTAGGTATGTTCGGGACCTATCGATACGAGAACTATGTTTACCTCCAATTTGTGTGTTTTTGTTTGTGGTTCGAGGAATCTTTACCGAACCTTTAGTCCCCTATTCGGCGACCTGCGATACTGGGACGTGATATCAGAGTAACGCATGCAACGCAGTTGTGTCTATGGGTGCCGTATTATATATGTGTATATATATAATGAATTAAATGAATGTATATATAGTGGTTTGATTAATCTACCGTGTGATAATTGTAGATGACGGTGAATAGAGAAACATAATTGAATTAAGTTAATGAATGTTTATTCTTAGAGATTTGAAAAGCTTAATTAATATTAACGAGAAACGTATAAGAATGATTATACTATGTATGGTATGGGACATACGGGGTTATGATATGGGATAGAATCATATTATGAAAACTAGTTAGGAGGAACCATTTACTAGGAGGTTAATAGGAAACGTTAAGTGTGCACTCTAGATGAGAGGTGAGAATAGCAAGTGAGAGTTGGATCTAACATGTACATAATAAATGCTTTATTTCACTTGTTAAATAATTGCTGTTTTGAAAATCATTTTACATCGGGCTCTAACCCATTTCCTTGCATATTCTCTTTTCTATTGTACCTTCTATAATAGGTGTCCAGCAGCAGGGACGCCAACCTTAGAGAATTATGACGAGATATGGAGCTATGGAGTATAGATTTTATGCCTATCATCATTTGATTCATAGTGATCTTTTATTTAGGGCATGTCGCCCGAAGGAATTCAATTATCATCTTTCTATCTGAGTCATACAGTCTTGTACTCGTGACACTTTAAAACTATTGGCATTACTGTATTAGATTATTATGTGGGAATATTTATTCCAATTGCATTTAAATTCTTTTGAGTTATCTGTTCAGTTATTATTGTGGTACATTAAAATGTGTAGTGTTATTCGTAAACTAAAAATGTTTTTTGTTGAATTAAAATTTGGAAATTTTTTAACAGCAGCTTATTTGGGTATTGGGTGATTTGTAAATATTTTCGATAGTGATGCTAAGAATGAGCCAACTGTATATTCTGTTTTAATTTGGTATGGGACTAGCCACCCGATATTTAATTAGGCGGGGTGTTACAGGTGGTATCAGAGCATCCGGTTCTCTGTACGGCTTACTGTGTTTTCAGCTGAGCGTTCTTTAATGTAGAGCCCTATGTTTAGGATTGTTGATTTCCTTGGTGAGATTTCGTTCTCCTGCTATAACGTATATATTAGTGAATATTATTTGCATTCGGACGTGTTCGTTCAAGAAGTATGGAAGATGAGGGTCAAATGGATAATTGAGGAGAGTCATCAGTAGAAGTTCTAGAAATGCGAAAAGTAGGTGTGTTACCCAACGAAGGCAATATATTCAAAGGCTTGGACATATAGTGGAGTGTGGTTATCTAGAACTGAAAATTTGAGGTAAAATTTTTCTTGACTCATCGGAGCAAAGTTATAATAGTGGGAGTCAACAACCACCACCCGCGAATGAGGGTACATTTTCTATATCAAGAGTTATGAGGCGCATAATGATTTACATGAGAACTTTTATTGTTGCAGTTAATATTGTGTGGGCGATAGGGTTACTAAACTTAGCCTATAGCACTATTATTTACGTAGACTCACCGAGGGGTGTGGGACACCTATATTTTCATGTCATCACGTGGGTCTGATTTTTATCATGGAATTACTTACTTTGGGCATGTCCGAACATGATGTAACTAGCGGCGTGCATTGACTTGTGGTGTATGATAGCGTATAGCTAGCATCTTGTCTTTAATAAGAGAGTAGATGATTAGACTTTTATTTGCAACTGATAAATCCTGTAGAGAGATTATATACTATTGACTAAGGACCTGTGGAGTTTTGATGACCGACTAGTTTAGGCAGCAGTGTATCGAGGGGTTCCTTGTTTGGATTTCGCTTGCGAGACACCCCACGCATGAAACTAATAAACGTTGGGAGTAAAAATAAGTCAGGTCTTTAGGATATGTGTTTATAACCTTTGAGATAAATCAGAGTATTATGCGGGTAACATTTTCCATTTTATGATGCAAGATATACGATAGGGTGTATGGGCGCCCTGAATGGGTGGATTGTAGTATTTTTCATAATTGTGAAACAGTAAGTAGTTGTGAATTCAGGATTTATTTACTTAATGATTAAGGACCACTTTTTCCCAAACATTGTCACGAGGATGGTATAGGGAAGATTGCATAAAGTTTAAATTCGAATCAGTTGAAACTATATGGCGAGGCTTGGCGTATAACATCAATGGGGATTTTCGTTAATGTACTATATGGGCGGTACGACATAGATTACTTGCGATGTGAGATTTATACTCAAAGTTGACCTTACCAGTATGATTTGTCTTTTCGAATTTCGAGACAAAATTCTGTTATAAGGGGGGGAGTATGTAATACCCTGTAATTTTAATGACATTTAAAAATGTATTATTAATGGATTAATGAGATTTTCTTATAAATTAATTCATTTGGGTTTTATCCGAATAGTGGATAATAAAATGAATGATTCTGAATATTACTTAAATATATTTAGGTAATATATGAATGTGATCTTATTGATATTGCGGTGAGTTACTAACTCCGTAATTTGAATTTTTAATCGGACGCGGTATGGGACCTGTCGGGACTATTTCGTTAGATTAAAAAGGAAACTTACTTTTTATCAACCTTATAGTCATTTCAATTGCGTCGTTGCATCCAGAAGGGTTGAAATAGTCAGAAAAGTCTATTTGGATGTTGGTTTTGAGTCTCGGGTCATTTCTAAATGAAAAGACAACCCAAAAGGGCTTTTTGGTCATTTTTACAAGGGAGATGAATAGTGATTTCGAATTTTGTCTTATTATAAGTATTTGGAGATTAGTTGTATGTGGGTTCATTCATCTTTTCTACAAAAAAATAAGAGGTCATCTTCTTAGAGAGAGTGAAAGGTTGCTTGGGAGAAGAGAAGCTTGCTTGGAAAGGAGGAGAACCAAAGACCAAAGGTCACCACCACCAACCACCACCGGAAGTGACCGGATAAGGGGAGAACCACCTGTGTTATACAACCCCAAAGGATCTGATCTTCATTAGAAGCATCTATTTGATTATTGCAATCTAAGTTTGTATTGTCCATGTTAGGATAGTTATAAAAAGATGAGATTTTTCATATTTGGAAGATAAAGATAGAGTTGTTAATGGATATCTGGAAAATGGAAGTTTATTGGAATAAAACTCATGTTGTAGGTAGATAGTTATCCACAAAATAATCATTAAGTTTTTGAAGAAATTATAAGAATCAATGGTGTGTTCTTGAAGATATCATGTGTACAGTTTTCTTGAAATAGAGGATAAATATATGCTTTTAATCCAAACTCTTGATGATTCTAAGATGTTTATAGCATTAGAAATCATTTATATATGTTGCTATATCATGTAGTAAGGATTATAAGGAATTTGGGGTGTTAATATGAAGGTTTGAATGATCAAAAGTGATGAAACCCATAATATTAGAAATGCAGAAAACTGGGTTGTTATCTGGGTAATCGATCGATCGACCCCCTGCCTTCGATCGATCGACCTCCCCAGAAGTCATGAGGTTGTTTCTTTTTAATGCTTGTTATGATCCTAAACCTTTTGTAAATCTTTGGTGATTATTAATTGTATAAAATGGGACTTAGGGAATATGAGTAAGCCCTAGATGAGAATCGAAATAATGTGATTGGGATTTAATTGATTGGAATTATGATAATTAAAGTGAAAGAAATTTCGGTTGATAGATTCACGTGTTGTATTCTAATTTGTATGCATGAGGATTAAGATAGGCCCAGTAGGGGAAAATGTTATATCACCTGGGAAGCCTTAAGTTTACAAGAGGGTTCAATCCTAGGTGAAAGAAGATGTGTTTATAAGAGATTACAAACTATCGGTTATAACCCTAATTAAAGGAGTGTTTAATTCATAGTAATTCAGGAGATAAGATGATATGGACCAGTAGGATATTAGTGATTTCTTACTGAATAAATATATGGTGAAAAGCCTATTTAAACCTTGAGTAATGAGTGAGACTCTGGAATAATTAAATTAAAGAAGTAAAGTCATAATATTTTAATACGTAGGATTTAAGAGTTATAATGCTACGTATGGGAATTATCTTATGGTAGTGTCATTACCTTGTTGATATTATATCTATAGGTAGATGATAATGCCTATTTGATTAATTGATGATTTATGTGTATGACATACCTAGCTTACTTGCTATCGACGGGAGGTTTGCACGTGAGGGTAGTCATATCTTGATGAATCCATGGGATTTTTGATTTGTCGCTCAAGAACATAGGTCTATGAAAGACTTATCGGTGAGTTGATAAATCCGCTGACTATGGGTACATAGGTATGTGCATGACCCATGGATACGAGAACTATGTTCGCCTCTAATTTGGGTGTTATTGTTTGTGGTTCGAGGAATCTTTACCGAACCTTTAGTCCCTTATTCGGCGACCTGCATTACTGGAACGTGATAGCAGAGTAATGCATGCACCGCAGCTGTCTATGGGTGCCATATTATATATGTGTATATATATAATGAATTAAATGAATGTATATATAGTGGTTTGATTAATCTACTGCGTGATAATTGTAGATGACGGTGAATAGAGAAAAAGAATTGAATTAAGTTAATGAATATTTATTCTCAGAGATTTGAAAAGCTTAATTCATATTAATGAGAAACGTATAGTAATGATTATACTAAGTATGGTATGGGACATACGGGGTTATGATATGGGATATAATCATATTATGGAAACTAGTTAGGAGGAACCATTAACTAGGAGGTTAATAGGAAACGATAAGTGTGCACTCTAGATGAGAGGTGAGAATAGTAGGTGAGAGTTGGATCTAACATGTACATAATAAATGCTTTATTGCACTTGTTAAATACTTGCTGTTTTCAAAATCATTTGACATTAGGATCTGACCCGTTTCCTTGCATATTCTCTTTTCTATTGTACCTTCTATAACAGGTGTCCAGCAGCAGGGGCGCCAACCTTAGAGAATTATGACGAGCTATGGAGCTATGGAGTATTGATTAGATGCCTATCTTCATTTCATTCATAGTGATATTTTATTTAGGGCATGTCGCGCAAAGGAATTCAGTTATCATCTTTATATCTGAGTCATACAGTCTTGTACTCGTGACATTTTATAACTATTGGGATTACTGTATTGGATTATTACGTGGGAATGTTTATTCCAATTGCATTTAAATTCTTTTGAGTTATTTTTTCAGTTATTATTGTGTTATAATAAAAGGTGTAGTGTTATTTGTAAACTAAAAATGATTTTCGTTGAATTAAAATTTGGAAAGTTTTTAACACCAGCTTAATTGGGTATTGGGTGATTTGTAAATGTTTTTTACGGTGATGCTAAGAATGAGACAACTTTATATTTTGTTTTAATTTGGTATGGGAGTGGCCACCCGGTATTTATTTAGGCGGGGTGTTACACCAAATTAAAATGTACATTAAATTTTATCCGGAGCCATAAGTGTTTCATGCCATAATTTATAAACCACAACGTTTAATATTTGTTTCCATATTCGTCTCCATGAATTTAAGGACAACCCTAAGATATAATGTATGATAATACCTCATCCAAATATCTAAAAGTCCGAATCTAGGTAAACCTACTTTCCCCTAGTCCTAGACTAGTTCACTAAGTAAAGAAATTACCTTAACATCCATTATATAGCCCCCGAAATGAGCATGATTACCCCCCTCCTAATATAGGGTATCCATATTTCTAATACTAGACTCTAGTACCCTATTGTGGTGACAAATATTTTCAACACAAATAAATGAGAGAAGCACAATCACCAAGAAAAATAAGGAAAGTAAAATGCCAATCACACAATAGGAGATATACGTGGTTCAACAAGAATGCCTACGTCCATGGTGGTGCAGTCAGTATTGTTTCTATATACTCCGAGGAGTGATTATAGGGAATACATTGCGTGTCTTATACCCCAGACCTAGGGTTTATTATATACATGTCTGTCTTCAGGGAGTGGGGGTGTTGGACTCCCCCACGTTTACCATCTTCTCCTGGAACACCTCTATACGAGAACATGGGAGAAGACTGAGTTATAACTGAATTAATGTTAAGGTGTGAAGGGTTTGGTCTTTGGGCCGTTTTAATTAAGCTACTCGTCCAGGCCCGTAATGCCAAATCTGTGTACCCACAATTGCCCCTAAATTTGTTGGGCCATAATTTGGGCTCAATAAATTTAAATGATTTTCATAATGGCTCTTTTTCATATCGTGTAACTCTTCCAAAAGTTTGAGGACTGAATTAGGCTGCAGTTGCTTCCTGTCTTGTGCGCGATGATTAGAAACATTTAAAAGTCATTTTGAGCAATGGTTCATAGTTGTCGTTTCAAGCTTCTTAGTGCTCTTCCATCTTCTGTGAGTTTTAGCGATTTGTCCCCTCTTCTCCAGGTCTTCATTTTCTTAGCTTTCGATCTCTCTCGTCATCTGGGCTTGTGATCTTTCATCTCGTAAGTCCTCTTTGCTCTTTCTTTGTTCTTTTTCTATTGAGTTTTCTCTGAACTTGCTATTTTTAGGGTTTACAAATGTCAAAGATAGGTAATACGTCTTTTTCTGAGTTTAGGAAGTTCTATAATATCCCAGAATGGGTAGAGATTGAATGCACCTCTCTCCCTAAGAATGTTAGGGAGATAGAGGGTGCTAATTGGGTTCATGTCATGTTACTCTCTCAAGGGGGACGTACTTTTCCTCCAAACAATTTGTTTCTTCATTTCTTTGGTTAATTTAATGTTGTCCCTGCATAGTGTTCGCCCAATGTATGGAAGATAATCAATGGTGTCCATAGAATAAATCAACTTTATGGTACTAAATTAGGGCTTGCTGAAGTTTACTTATGCTATTCCTTTTCTCGAACTAGATCTTGTCTTCTTTACCTCAAGGCCATGAGTCCTGACAGGGTATTTGCAGTAAACTTACCTGATTCCCATAAGGACTACTGGCATGATGGCTTTCTTTCTAGGAATTGGCAGTTCTCCCCCCAAGATTAGGGGTTGAGGTCCGATATGTTCAATGTTCCCTTTTATGGGGAAGAGTACATAGGTAGCCTTTGTTCTGTCCTTTTGATCTCTTTGTTAATGTGTGATTTTGTGACACTTTACTATTTTCTTTTTAGCGAAGACAAAGAACTTGGAGCCTGCCCTCAGAGAGGTTCAAACTTTCGAGCTGATCAAGGCTTGGCATATCAGGAAACCTTTGGGTGACGGTGAACATCCTTGGTGTGCTACCTTCCTGCTCGAGTATAAGAACATAGGGTTGTGACACCCCGCCTAATTAAATATCGGGCGATCACTCCTTTACTAAATTAAAATCAAGGTGAACAGTTGGTTCATTCTTAGCATCACTGTCGAAAAATACTTTTCCAATTTAAACACCCTAAATAATTAAGCTAAGTGTCAAAACCATTTTTAGACTTTACTTTCCAAATTTTATTTTATATAAACCAACATTTAAATCTTTACATTATTCATAATAAAATAATCACGCAACAACCATACTGGAACAAACCATCCAATAATTAAACATTCAACTAAATGAAACCAATATTTAATACTCAAATGAAAACATCCTGACAATAATAAATCCCAAAGAATAAAATACTGGAACTAAATGAATCACAATGTCCAATAAAACAACTGGATAATGGAAACGGGCGACACATGCCCAACTGAATAAATATGATAAGAGTGGAATCAAATAAACGAAGTCGTCTAAGCAAGAGGAAAGCAACTCCCACCTAAGCTGAAGCACGTTCCTGCCAAAGGATCCTATGCTAGACGCCCCTGTGGCTGGGCACATATAATATATACATATATATACAAGAGAGAGAGAAGAAATAGATACGGGTCAGATCCCGATAGTGTAAATGATTTAAAATTTGTTTAGCAAGTATTTAAAATGTTTACAGGCCAATGCAACAACATATTAGTGCGACACTTTCTTGAGAAATTCTCACCTCTCTTCTAATGTGCACACCTATCGCACTAGCCTTCCCAACAGTTTAACTCATCTTATCTTAGGTTACTCGTAAGGTTTAAACTAAACAATTCAACTGTTGAAGAAGTAAATTTCATTTAGTGACAAAGCTCTCATTTTTGACTTTATCTATTAATAAAGTTTCCCAAAAATATACAATACTTTCGAAACAGGTATTTCTCAATTGAAATCATTACTCATCTCTTATTTACCATAAACACAGTAGGAAATTCTAAATTTCAGAAATTCATATATATATATATATATATATATATATATATATATATATATATATTAAATACTTGCATAATATATATATTCTATCAGCACCCCATATAAAAATTATGGTGCGGGCATACTCTGTTATCAAAACCCCGTATCAATCGTACTAAGGAAAATACAAGTTCGGAATCACTCTCGAATTGTAATAACACAAACAAAAACAATATTGAGGCGAAGCATAGTATCCAAGTCCAAGAGGTCAGTACATACCCTCACATCTCTTAGGACCGTCCGACTATCGATCCGACAGCCCGTACCTAGGATTCCTATCTTCTAGGGTACGAGTCAATATCCCCCATGAAGGCCCATTCGAGATAAGACTGTCCCAGCACGGTAACCTCATGGATAGCAAGTAGCGCGGGCATGATTTCCACACGTATATAATATATGCATACACACAGTCATATAAATATACTACTTTTTGCCATATCAAATTTAGGCTCATCTCATAACCCATAATCACGACATTTATCCTTATTTTCTCATTTTTAGTTATCGCGTATAATGGTTCGTCTCTAAGTTTAATTTGAGGAATTATTCCTACTCACTACGTAACACTCATGGACTCTATCCTCCTAAGTGTATAATTCAGTAGGTACACATCTATTTTCCAACGTAGATATTTTACGCGTCTCTCCCTCAAATACACAACCCCATCATCCCTTATGTGTAAGCATCCCAAAAATGTAAATTTCCTCTTAGATTAAAGGTCTCATAGTTGTTAATAAGTCCTACTGGTCTCCTTTATCTTCCAAAGTATTTTAATAAGGGTGCCCAAAGGTTTTCACTCATTTAATTTGATTTTAACAATTTCAAAGGGGAAATGTGAGTCTGCCAGGAGGGGTCGATCGATCGTGGTCTAGGGCTCGATCGATCGAAGCTCTAGGCTCGATCAATCGATCAAGCAGGTATGGCGAATTCTGTAGGAAACCAGTTACGGGTTCTAACACACAACCTCATCCAAATCCATATTTTTCATTCCCAATCACCCAAAAATTCGTACTACAATCAGTATACACCCATATTATACATCTTTCACGTAAAGCATGCAATTTTCCATCAATAACCATAAGATTAATAGGCCAAAACTCATATAAAAATCAAGAACCCTAGAATTTCTTAAACATGGTTGTAATCAGTCTTTTCCCAGAAATTTCTACTCCTAATTCATCATAAATTCTTGGTTAAGCCTCTACATGTGAAAGGGTTTCCAGATTATCATTCAAATCATTACTACATGCGATTTTCCTATCTCCGACATGAATTTTCTTCTACCAAACTCATCCTAATCACCCTAGATTAACATGAACGATGCATTAACAAAAAATAAGCAAGATAAATACTTTCCTGGAAATTTCAAAGTTCTGATTTGATGACGAATTTGGTGTGGTTGCGTTCCCCGTCGCGCGATCTACGCGTTGGTGGTGGCGGCGCTGCAATCGGGTGACTTTTTGGCCTTGGATTGTTTGGAAAGCTTTATCCTTCCCTCTCCTATGGCCGTTCTAAGGTTTTGAGTCTGATAACCCTAACGGACTCTTCTAAATGGGTGTTAAATAGGCCAAAAAAGCCCCGAGACCCAAACTAAACCCCCGAGTACACTTTTCTGACTATCTCGACCCTTACGAACACGTTGGCGCACTCAAAATGACCATACAGATAACTTAAAAATATTCCACTTTTATTAATCAATATTTAGTCCCGACGCGACACGGGCGCGCCCCGACTCAAATTTCCAAAACTATCATTTTATTCACTCTTGACATTTAATAGAACCAATATTATATTACTTTACTCATTAGTAATATTCAACAACAAGTTTCCCATAATTACTAACTCACATCACGTTAATAATTATAAAGTGATTAATTTCTGAATTTATATTAAATTAATATCTCATTAAATTTAATAAATCCCCAAATTAATATGGCATAAAAATACGGGTTATTACATACTTCCCCCATAATAACGGAATTTCGTCCCGAAATTTGAAAAAGAAGGCATACCTGGTAAGAATAAATCTTGGTATCTCTAGCGCATATCTGCCTCACGCTCCCAAGTGGATTCCTCCACATTATGATGCTCCCATTGGACCCGTACAAGTGGAACTACCTTCGACCTCAATCTCCTCTCGCTATGGTCTATGATAGCCACCGGTCTCTCCTCGTAAGAGCTATCAGGCTGTAAGTCTATCTCCTCTATCGCGATGTGGGTGTGAGCCATGTCATCCCGAAGATATCGTCTCAACGACGAGATGTGGAATACATTGTGGATACGATGTAAATGCTCTGGCAGACCCAATCTGTATGCCACCGACCCAATCCTCTCGATAATGGGGAATGGTCCCACGTACCTCAGGGGCAATTTCCCTTTCGTCCCGAACCTCATCACTCCTTTCATAGGAGATACACGTAGTAACACTTGGTCCCCCACATTAAACTCTTGGAAGAATCGTTTCGCATCGGCGTAGCTTTTCTGCCTGTCCTGGGCTACTCGAATACGACCCCTGATCATCTCAATCCTTGTGGAGGTTTCCTGAATCACCTCTGGTCCTAGAAACTTGTTATACCCCACCTCTAGCCAACAAGTTGGCGAACGACAAGGTCTTCCATACAAAGCCTCGAATGGATCCATGCCAATCGTGAACTGATAAGAGTTATTATATGCGAACTCTACCAGGGGAAGATGTGGCTCCCAACCTCGTCCAAAATCAAGAACACACATGCGTAGCATATCCTCTATCATCTGATTAGTACGCTTTGTCTGTCCATCTGTTTGCGGGTGATAAGATGAACTCAACCTCAACTTTGTACCCATAGCCTCCTGAAAGCTCTCCCAGAAATGCGACACGAAAATCTTGTCTCTATCTGACACAATATTCAGGGGCACCCCATGTAATCTCACAATCTCAGCAATGAACAACTTAGCATACTGACCTGTGGTATAGTCTGTCCGCACTGACAGAAATTGAGCCACCTTGGTCAAACGGTCTACAATCACCCAGATAGAGTCGTGGCCCCGCTGTGCTGTAGGCAACCCTGTAATAAAGTCCATGGAAATACTCTCCCACTTCCACGCGGGTATTTCCAATGGCTGAAGCAACCCTGACGGTCTCTGATGGTCCACCTTTACCAGCTGGCAGGTAGCACACTTGGACACGAACTCAGCAATATCCTTCTTCATCCCACTCCACCAGTATTGTCGCCTCATATCTTGGTACATCTTATCTCCTCCAGGATGTACCGCAAATCGGGACCCGTGAGACTGGGTCATCACTGCATGATGTAATTATGATCCTTCTGGGACCATGAATCTCCCATTAAACCTCAAACCCCCATCAGTATTAACAGAATAGGACTCAGAACCCTCAGCTAAAAGTTATACAATCTGCTCCTGGAAAAACGGGTACGCGGTCTATGCCTGTATCACCCTCGTAATAATCACGGGGGTAACTGTCATGATAGATACGAAAGAACGGGCTACTGCGTCCTGGTGACCTAACTCTTTCCACTTTGCTTTCCAGATGTCTGTTACATTGCCTACCGGTCTACGACTCAACGCATCAGCAACTACGTTGGCCTTCCCTGGATGGTACTGTATGTCGAACTGATAGTCCTTCACAAACTCTAACCATCTGCGCTGACGCATATTCAGCTCTCGCTGAGTGAATAGGCGCTGCAGTGACTTGTGGTCTGTGAACAAGAGAAACTTCTCCCCCAATAAATAGTGCCTCCATATCCTCATTGCAAAAACGACCGCTGCTAACTCCAGGTCGTGGGTGGGGTAATTCTTCTCATGTGGCTTAAGCTTGTGGGAGGAAAAATCTATATCCTTCTCCTCCTACTGAACCACTCCCCCAAGTCCCTATAAAGAGGCATCGGTGTAGACCAGGTACTCCACACCCGGCTTAGGTAAATCAAGAATTGGTGCTGAAGTAAGCTTGTCTTTCAGCTCGTCGAAAGCCAATTGACAAGAATCATCCCAAACATATGGTACCCCTTTGCGAGTCAGGTTCGTCAATGGACCCGCTATTTTGGAGAATCCCCGAATGAATCTCCTATAGTATTCGGCTAACCCCAAGAGACTGTACACTTCTATCGGTGTCGTGGGCTGTCCCCACTCCCTCATCGCTAACACTTTACTCGGGTCGACTGCTATCCCCTGCTCAGAAACAACATGGCCCAAGAACTGTACTTCTCGTAACCAGAATACGCACTTCTCGTACTTAGCATATAGTTGATGCTCTCGTAGAGTCTGAAGAACCTGTATCAAATGCTCGGCATGGTCCTCCTCGGAGTGTGAATATATCAAAATGTCATCTATGAAGACGATGACAAACTGATCCAAGAACTCTCTGAACACTCGGTTCATTATGTCCATAACCATGGCTGGAGCATTTGTCAGGCCAAATGGCATCACCCTGAACTCATAGGACCCATTTCTCATCAAAACATCCTGCTCCCTAATACGTAACTGATGGTACCCTGATCTCAGATCTATCTTCGAAAAGAAAGTCGCTCCCCTCAGCTAGTCGAACAGATCATCGATTCGAGGAAACGAATACTTGTTCCGTATCGTGACCTTGTTCAGCTCCCGGTAGTCCACACACAGCCTCAGTGAACCATCTCTCTTTTTAACAAACAAAATTGGAGCGCCCCAAGGTGAGGTACTCCTACGAATGAAGCCCTGACCTAACAGCTGCTCTATCTGATCTCGTAACTCTCGCATCTCCGTCGGAGCCATATGGTATGGAGCGCATGCTATCGGTCTAGTATCCAGTAATAAATCTATGACAAAGTCTATCTCTCGACTAGGGGTAGGCCTGGTATCTCCTAAAACACATCAGAATACTCACGGATAACTGGGATTGAGTCTAAGGGAATCACAACCTCCTTAGAGGTATCCTCCTCTATGTAATACAAATGACCGGTCGAGCCTCCCTCTGGGTGAGGCATCACCACTACAAACATCTCTTGCCCCGGAATGGCAAAGATAATACTCCCACCAAAACAATCTATCATGGCCTTGTAAGAAGCGAGCCAATCCATACCGATATAACGTCATGCTCATGCATATCTAAGACTAACATGTCTGCAGGCAATACCAAGCTACCAATCTCTACCCCCACACCCCAGCATATAAAGAAAATAAGCGAACCACTCCCCAACGGTGAGTCGACACACATCACACTGCTCTCTGCTGTGGCTACTAACCCTAAAGCCTTCGCAAAATGAGTGGCTATAAAACAGTGCGTCGCCCCAGTATCAAATAAAGCTCGACCCATAGTACCATGGATAGGAAACATACCCTCAATTGTGGGTGGTGCCTGCGGAGCTACTGCCTAGTGGACGTTATAGACACGTCCATACTGTAACTGCCCCTGCTGCACTGGAGCTGCTGGAATGGCTGGTAGGGTTGGCACTTGGGCTGGCGCTGGTAGGGCAGCTGGAAAAAATGGCCTCTATGGCTCATTACGGGCACCCTGCTGCTGTGGGGCCCTATCACCCTCTGGGCAATCCTGGCGCTTATGGCCATACTTTCCGCACACAAAACATCGGCCTCTGAAGTTACCTCCCCGTTGACCCTGCTGACCACGGACCTTCTGGCCGTTACCACCCCACCACTGCCCCTGTTGGCCCTGGTGAAAACGCTGTTGGCCCTGCTGCAGACCCTACTGCTATCGGTGTTGGCCTTGCTGGCACTACTGATTAGGTCAGCCCTGCGACCCTACCTATAACCCCCAAATCTTTGACTGGAATCACCTGACAGGAAGCGCTTGGCGGGGTCCCCCTGACGGGAACTCTGCTCATGCTGGCGAGTTTGTCCTTGGGATGTCGGTGCTCCACCCGCGCCACTACCTCCTGTCCTACCCTGCTGGCTGGACTCTCCTTCTCGCTTTCTTCCTTGCAGATGGAAGCGGTGATCCTGGTAATGTAGTAAGGCAGCATTGCGTACATTTGTAAAGGTACTCAGAGACAAATTCCCTATAATATGCTGACGGATCCTCCAAGCTAACCCGTCCACAAGCAACATTATCTTCTTACCCTCAGTATGTGCCTCATCTGGCACTATGGTGAGAAGTCTCGTGAAATCCTCCTCATACTTAGCAACGGTATAATTCTCCTGCTTCAAGTTCAGTAACTTCCACCTCATCTCAGTCTGCATGGCGGGTGGAAAATATTTGCGATCAAATTTCTCCCAGAATACCTGAATCGGAATAGTATCCCTCTCCTCCAAGGTGCTGGTGGATTCCCACCACTCTAAAGCGGCCCCCACTAGCTTAAAGGAAGCCAACAACTGTCTCTGCACGTCCGTGCACTCATACATACGAAGATGTCGCTGGATATCTTTCTTCCATTGGCTGACGATGATGATATCTGAACTACTTGAGAACTCAGGGGGATGCGCCTTCTGAAAGGCATCCCTAACTCTCTCCCATGCAGATGGAAGTTGTGCATGTACTGGCGCCACTGCCTGAATCTGGGGTGGAGCCTGCTGTACCACCGCTAGTGCAGCATTCACCGCCTGAGCAATAATAGTGGCTACCTCATTCGCATTCATCGTACCCTGTGCCGGGGCTGCTGGCTGCTCGGCTGGGGCACGCCTATCCTTTGGTGCACATCTCGGAGGCATCTGAAACTTGAAGAAATTTATTAGTGTACAGTTATCATCAAATCTCAAATAGCTGAAGACGTAAACGTAAAAGCAAGAGTACAACAATCCTAAAATAGGGCTCTATAGCAAAATGTTAAGATGAAAGCGAAATAAGCCGTACAGATCATAAGGACACTAGAACCTGATGCTCTGATACCACCTGTGACACCCCGCCTAATTAAATACCGGGCGATCACTCCTTTATTAAATTAAAATCAAGGTGAACAGTTGGTTCATTCTTAGCATCACTGTCGAAAAATACTTTTCCATTTTAAACAACCTAAATAATTAAGCTAAGTGTCAAAACCATTTTTAGACTTTACTTTCCAAATTTTATTTTATATAAACGAACATTTAAATCTTTACATTATTCATAATTAAAGAATCACGTAAAAACCATACTGGAACAAACCATCCAATAATTAAACATTCAACTAAATGAATCCAACATTTAATACTCAAATGAAAACATCCTGACAATAATATATCCCAAAGAATAAAATGCTGGAAATAAATGAATCACAATGTCCAATAAAACAACTGGATAATGGAAACGGGCGACACATGCCCAACTGAATAAATATGATAAGAATGGAATCGAATAAACGAAGTCGTCTAAGCAAGAGGCCTGCAACTCCCACCTAAGTTGCAACACGTTCCTTCCAAACGATCCTATGCAAGACGCCCTTGTGGCTGGGCACCTGTAATATATACATATATATACAAGATAAAGAGAGAGAAGAAATAGAGAAGGGTCAAAGCCCGATAGTGTAAATGATTTAAAATTTGTTTAGCAAGTATTTAAAATATTTACAGGCCAATGCAACAACATATTAGTGCGACACTCTCTTGAGAAATTCTCACCTCTCTTCTAATGTGCACACCTATCGCACTAACCTTCCCAACGGTTTAACTCATCTTATCTTAGGTTACTCGTAAGGTTTAAACTAAACAATTCAACTGTTTAAGAAGTAAATTTCATTTAGTGACAAAGCTCTCATTTTTTACTTTATTTATTAATAAAGTTTTCCAGAAATATACTATACTTTCGAAACAGGTATTTCTCAATTGAAATCTTACTCATCTCTTACTTACCATAAACACAGTAGGAAATTCTAAATTTCAGAAATTCATATATATATTAAATACTCGCATAATATATATATTCTATCAGCACCCCATATAAAAATTATGGTGCGGGCATACTCTGCTATCCAAACCCCGTATCAATCGTACTAAGGGAAATACAAGTTCAGAATCACTCTCGAACAGTAATAACACAAACAAAAACAATATTGAGGCGAATCATAGTATCCAAGTCCAAGAGGTCAGTACATACCCTCACGTCTCTTAGGACCGTCCGACTATCAATCCGACAGCCCGTACCTAGGATTCCTATCTTCTAGGGTACGAGTCAATATCCCCCATGAAGGCCCATTCGAGATAAGACTGTCCCAGCGCGGTAACCTCGGGGATAGAAAGTAGCGTGGGCATGATTTCCACACGTATATAATATATGCATACACACAGTCATATAAATATACTACTTTTTGCCATATCAAATTTAGGCTCATCTCATAACCCATAATCACGACATTTATCCTTATTTTCACATTATTAGTTATCGCGTATAACGGTTCGTCTCTAACTTTAATTTGAGGGATTATTCCAAATCACTACATAACACTCATGGACTCTATCCTCCCAAGTGTGGAATTCAGTAGGTACTCATCTATTTTCCAACATAGCTATTTTGTGCATCTCTCCCTTAAATACACAACCCCATTGTCCCTTATGTGTAAGCATCCCAAAAATGTAAATTTGTCTTAGATTAAAGGTCTCATAGTTGTTAATAAGTCCTACTGGTCTCCTTTATCTTCCATAGTATTTTCATAAGGTTGCCCAAAGGTTTTCACTCATTTAATTTGAATTTAACAATTTCAAAGGGGAAATGTGAGTCTTCCAGGAGGGGTTGATCGATCCAGGTCTGGGGCTCGATCGATCGAAGCTCTAGGCTCGATCGATCGATCAAGCAGGTATGGCGAATTCTGCAGGAAACCAGTTACGGGTTCTAACACACAACCTCATCCAAATCCATATTTTTCATTCCCAATCACCCAAAAATTCGTACTACAATCAGTATACACCCATATTATACATCTTTCACGTAAATCATGCAATTTTCCATCAATAACCATAGATTAATAGGCCAAAACTCATATAAAACTCAAAACCCCTAGATTTTATTAAACATGGTTCTAATCAGTCTTTTCCCAGAAATTTCTAATCCTAATTCATCATAAATTTGTGGTTAAGCCTCTACATGTGAAGGGGTTTCCAGATTATCATTCAAATCATTACTACATGCGATTTTCCTATCTCCGACATGAATTTTCTTCTACCAAACTCATCTTAATCACCCTAAACTAACATGAACAACGCATTAACGAAAATAAGTAAGATAAATACTTGCTTGGGAATTTCAAAGTTCTGATTTGATGATGAATTTGGTGTGGTTGCGTTCCCCGTCGCGCGATCTACGCGTTGGTGGTGGCGACGGTGCAATCGGGTGACTTTTTGGCCTTGGATTGCTTGGAAAGCTTTCTCCTTCCCTATCCTATGGACCTTCTAAGGTTTTGAGTCTGATAACCCAAAAGGACTCTTCTAAATGGCTGATATAGCCTAATAATTTTCGTGGGTTTAATTACCCAAAAATGCAAAATGTCCAAAATGGCCTCCCTGGGTGTTAAATAGGCCTAAAAACGCCCCGAGACCCAAACTAAACCCCCGAGTACACTTTTTTGACTATCTCGACCCTTCCGAACACGTTGGCACACTCAAAATGACCATACATATAACTTAAAAATATTCCACTTTTATTAATCAATATTTAGTCCCGACGCGACACGGGCGCGTCCCGACTCAAATTTCCAAAACTATCATTTTATTCACTCTTGACATTTAATAGAACCAATAATTACTAACTCATTAGTAATATTCAACAACAAGTTTACCATACATTATATTAATTTACTCATTAGTAATATTCAACAACAAGTTTACCATAATTACTAACTCACATCACGTTAATAATTATAAAGTGATTAATTTCTCGATTTATATTAAATTAATATCTCATTAAATTTAATAAATCCCCAAAATAATATAGCATAAAAATACGGGGTATTACAAGGGTCCCATTTTATCGCGAGGCCTGTGGACTGCATGCCTGAATTTGATACTTCTAAAGAAGCAGTTGATGATCCCATTCAATTGGATGGGGAGGAGAGCAGTTATGAGAGTAATATCCGAGGAGGTAGTGAAGGTGTTTTTAGATGGGAAACCTCGAGTAGTGATAGCTCTTCTAGCTCAAAAGAGATTTGTGAAGCCCAAGATCCCTCAAGTACATCTAGCAGTTCTAGCGAGGAAATGGTTCCTCCAAGGAAAAACCTAATTCCTGATGATGATGATGATGATGATGATGATGATGATGATGATGATGATGATGTGCTCCTTGCCCAAAGGTCGAAGAAGCAGAGGTCCAGCAGTGGGGCTGTTGCTATTGGTTCTCGGTCTGCTTCTCAGGAGAAGAAGAAGAAGAAAAGAAAGGAAGAAGAGCAGGTGAGAGAGAGAGAGAGAGAGGAAGCGAGAAGAAAAGAAGAAGAAGATTGAAGAGAAAAAGAAGGTCGAGGAGAGGATGAGGATAGAGAAGGACAAGGAAAATGAGGAGGAAAGGAGAAAACTGGAGGCGAGGACAAAGGCTGGGCAGGCCTTAGTGCCTGTGTTCGCGTTGTCGAAGGGGGCCTCGATTGTCACTTCTCCCCAGTTGGCCCCTGCACTGCTCGAGCGAGCAATCCTTCCTACTGACCGCCAAAGTGCGATGGGGGCTGACCAGTTAGCCCTGCAAGCGAGCCAGAGGCTGTCCTTGGTAAGTCTATTTCTCTTCCCTAATGCTTGCCAATTTCTGTCTATTTCCTTCTTCTAATATCTTATTTTACTTGCAATTTATGACTGATTTTGCTGTGCTCTATCTCTCTTGCGATGAGCTAATCAATAAGAATGGAGATTTGGATAAGAAGAATATAGTTTTGAGGGCGAGGAGTGCCGAGCTTGATGCTATCTTAAAGGCTTATGATGCTGTCCGGACGTCCTCTGATCTGGCCTTTCTCAAAGCTAACTGCTAAAGGGAGGCAGTGGTCAAAGAACTGAATGAACTGCGAGAAGCCTATGATCTGGTCTGCTCGAGTAAGCTGGATGTTGTGGAGGAGAAAAAATTGTTGACCGATCAGCTGAAGGAGAAAGAGTCTTAGAACGCCACTGTTAAGGAGGACTCTTATAACTCCATGTGGGCTATCGCGTATGAAGATGCTGAGGTTCAGATAGGCTACATCAGCCATATGAACTTTAAGAAGGGATAAAACAAGGCTCTTTTAGCTGCCGGTGTGGATGTTGCCTCTCCCCTATTCGATGATCACGATCCAGGCCCAAAGCCAATTGTTGATGAATCCCCTGCCCCAGCCATCGAAGGTGTTGACCCTGCCTCCCAGTCAGTTCCTGCTGATGCCCTTCCTGTTCAGGCGACAGAGATTGTCCCTGCTGAGGGAGGTTCTCCTACTGCTGCTGACAAGGGGAAGTAGCCAGCTTCTTCTGGGCAGCCCAAGGTCGCCAGATAATTTACCTTTGAGGTTACTTTTATATTTTTGTTTGTGATTTTCTTTTCTGCTCCTCGATGTACTCTGATCCTTTTGTATATTAATGAAATGAGAAGGTTTCTTTTCCCCGTGCACTGATTTATTTTTTCCTTTAATGCTTTTTTATGGCCTGTAGTTGGTTGATGTGGATGACTATATATTAGTCACTTCTCAATTAGGAAGAATGCTTAGTCCTGATGTAAGTCTTGAAGTTAGTCATACCTTTATGAGGATTTGCAAATCGCTGCGATTGAGGAACAAGCATTTCATAGAGCAGACTGAACTCGTTGTTAAACTCAAAGACAACCTCTAGGAGATGGAAGAAGTTGGAGTTTTCGTTTAAGAGGAGGTGAATACTCTGAGGGAAAGGCTCCTTGATGCTACTGAGATTAACCAAGTCGGGGAAATTCTTTAGCAGGAGAATGAAGCTTTGAGGAGGGAAGTCTTACGACTCAGGGAGAATGCACCCAGCATTGCTCCTGCAGTATTACAAGGTTCTTCTTCATCACGAGATGGATCTAGTCCAAGAGATGTTCCTCAAGTGCTGCGAGGTCGTTCCCCGTCGACTATTCCGCAAGCTGGTATAAACGTAAGAAGCCCAGCTTAGGAAATGTAAGAGCTTTGTGATGATTTCCGACGAGCATACATGATTTCTGCTAGGATTTAAAGGGACGTCACTCAGCTGAGGCATCTATTTATGAGAGGACCTCGGCGAGCATGGGCCAATGGTTATGACCAAGGTTGGCTAGATTCTCCGACGAGGCGGATAGAGTTTGAAGAGCTCGTATTTATTAGGGGATGGTTGAGTTCCCTGAGGGAGATGCAAGTTCCAAGGAACTCAATTCTCTGGTATCGTCATGAGATCTCTTCTTCCACTCTAATGCCTAACCCCTTCCGGAGAGATGATCAGTGGATTCCTATCGATACCATCCCTCGGAAGCTATTGGAGTCGAATGCGAATGAAGTCGAGGAGGAGCTAGTTACCATCTCAACGATGGTCGAAGAGCTCAAGTAGCTAATTATCTCATTTTGAGGCCTAGACCTCATTGAGATTTTGCCAGTAATGACTCTGTATACATATGTAATGAAGTAATGTAATGTTGATGTTTTGGGCGATCTCGCCAACTAAACATGGGTTGTATTTGTTGTAAATGTGATGAAGTAATATAAAATTTATGTTTTGGGAGAATTTGCCGACCAAACAAGTGTTTTATGTTTTCCACATCTTTTAGACTTAGCTCAATAATCTTGGGCCTATCTTATCCGACTAGATTTGTAAGTTTGTATTGTCGAGTGAGTGTCCCTCCAGTCCAGTATGCTTATAAGATGCCATCCATCCCCACTTTACCCTTTAGGCCATGTCGTCACACTTCCTTAGGCCTAATTGTTGCAATTAACGGGGACACATCTAGTTTTGGATGCTCTATCCGATCTGGATTTTGTTAACCAAACATTTTTTGGGGGCTAATTTTGATCTGGCCATATTGCCTAAGGATATCTTATAGGGCTTCATGTATTGCCAGGGGCAATGCTAAGAGGTTTTTCGTATTTCATAACGAAAACCTGAGGAGGGTGACTTCCCTGCTATAGTGTATTGATTAATATGCCTGTCACTTGGAAAGGGTGTGTGAGTTATAAAGTTCATATACTGAAACTTTGTAGAATGCAACTGCTAAACAACTTTTATTAATAATAAGCAAATGAGCTTCCATTTCCACAAGTCCGATAAAGGACAAAAGAAAAATCCAAACCTAGAAATAAAATTTCTTATGATTGGCTGCATTTCATGCTCGGGGTATCTCTCTACCTTCTAGCGTTTCTAAGTGAGAGGCTCCTCGCAGATCATCTCTTGTTGTCTTGAATGGTCCCTCCTAGTTCGGCCCTAACTTGTCGTCTGATATTTTTACTGCGCTGCCTAGGACTTTCCTTAGGACATAGTCCCCAACTCGAAATGCCCTTGGATTGACCTTCTTGTTATAGTTCTTTACGAGTTGTTGCTGATAGCTCACTAGTTTCAATAAGGCAAGCTCTCGACGTTCATCGACTAGGTTAAGTTCAACGAGCAATGCTGCATCATTCTGGCCCTGGTAGTCAAGGGTGGACCTCACAGTTGGTAAGCCTGCTTCCAATGGGATGACTGCTTCCATTCCATATGTCAGTGAGAATGGGGTTTCCCCCATTTCTCGATGTGGGGTAGTACGGTAGGCTCACAGAATATACGGTAGTTCAGTCCCCCATGTGCCTTTGGCTCTCTCTAATAATTTCTTTAGCCCATCGATCACCGTTTTGTTGGAAGCTTCGGCTTTGCCATTACTATAAGGATAGGCCATCGAGCTGAAATGGTGTCTAATTTCATGGTTATTACAGAAATTCTGAAAGGATCCGCCCTTGAACTAAGTTCCATTATCAGTGATGATGGTCCCGGGGATCCCATAATGGGTGATTATGTTTTTCTATATGAATCTCATTATATTTTGTGTCTCGGATGTTTGCCAATGGTTCTGCCTCGATCCATTTGGTGAAGTAGTCAGTTGCGACCAACAGATACCTATGATTTACAGCAGTGGTAGGAAGAGGTCCTATGATCTGCATTCCCCATTGGGCAAATGGCTATGGGCTGGAAAGTGATTTTAGGTCGCTGGCGGGTGGATGGACCATGGGAGCATGAAGTTGGCACTTCTCACACTTGCGAACATACATTGCAGAGTCTCTTTGCATATATGACCACCAATAACCTTCTTTTATTACTCAGAAAGCCAATGACCTTCCTCTAATATGGCCTCCATAGATTCCCTAGCGTAGTTCATGTAGAATTCGTTTGACATCCCTCGGGTGAACACATTGAAGGTAAGGACCAGAGAAAGATCTCTTATATAGCTTGCCCTCGGGAGATAATTAAAAGCGAACAACTTTGACTCTTATCTGGTGAGCGGTCTTCTTATCACTTGGGAGTGATCCATCCTTCTAATAGTCCCTTAAAGGATCCATCCAACTGGGTGCTGACCCAATGTGGAGCACATGCTCTACGCTTGGCAGTTCACTGCTATGGTTTATGCTCCGATGATCGAGGAAATCAATGGGGATTGTTCTTTTTAAGTCGAAATCAATTTCCGAACTCAGGGATGCTAGGGCATCAACATGGCTATTTTGTCCTCTGGGAAACTACTGGACGTGGACTTCCTCAAAGCTGTCCATTAGCCTTTTTCCCAAGGCGAGGTAGGATGCCATTCTTTCATCTTTTGCCTTATAGTCTCCACTTATCTGATTGGAGACTAATTATGAGTCGCCGAATAACTATAACTTCTTTTCCCCTAAAGTATGTGCATTCCGAAGGCCGGCAATTAAAGCCTTATATTTTGCTTCGTTGTTGGAGGCTTCAAATCGAAGCCTAATTCCTTGTTTGAGGATTGTATCCTCTGGGGTAACATGCACAATGCCTACTCCTGCCCCGTTTTAATTGGTGGCTCCATCAACAAACAATTTCCAAACTTCCTCTGTGTGATTCTCTCTTTGCTTCACTGATTGAAGTTGTTCGAGAGGCTTCTCGCCTGTGAATTTGTCTATGAAATCAGTAAGGACCTGCCCTTTGATTGCGTTCCTTGGTTGAAATTGAATGTCAAATCGCCCGAGCTCGACTGACCATTTAGACAGTCTGCCCGATAAATCCACTTTCCTCAGGATTGCATGAAGGGAGTGCGATGTAAGGACGATGATAGTGTGATCTTCAAAGTAGTGCTTCAACTTCCCCGAAGCTACTACAAGTGCAAATACGATCTTCTCTAGTGGTAGGTACCGTTGCTCGGCCTCTAATAAAGTCTTGCTCGCGTAATAAACGGGGTGCTAAATTCCTACTTTTTTGCACATCAAGGCAGAACTGACAGTGTGGTTGGAAACAACGAGGTATAAGTACAAGGAATCTGTTTCCTGGGGTATGACGAGCAGTGGTGGTGAGCTAAGGTAAGCCTTGAGCTCATCCAATGCCCACGAGAAATCTTGATTCCATTATACTGTTTTGTTTCCTTTTAGGAGCTGAAAGAACAGTTTGCACTTCTCAGAGGACTTTGAGATAAAACGGTTCAAGGCAGCGAGCATGCCGGTGAGCTTTTGTACGTCCCGTACTGTGAGAGGAGGTTGTACCCTTTGGACTGCACCGATCTGGTCTGGATTAGCCTCGATACCTCTCTTGCTGACCAAGTACCCAAGAAATTTTCCTGACTGGACATCGAAAGGAAACTTGCTCATTTTAAGTTTTATTCGGTACTTACTGAGGACTTCGAAGGTTATTGATAGGTCTGAGAGGTGGTCTTATTTGTTCCTTCTTCTGATGAGCATATCGTCGATGTAGACTTCCATGGTGTCCCCCATTTGGTCCTTGAACATCTTGGTGACTAGCCGCTGGTAGGTTGCCCCTGCGTTTTTGAGCCTGAAGAACATGACCATGTAACAGTATAATCCAACGGTGGTGATGAATGTTGTCTTTTCTCAATCTGGCGTGTACATAGGGATCTGATGATACCCCGAGTATGCATCCAGAAAACTCATTCTCTCGTGAGCTGCTGTGGTGTCCACTAATTGATCGATTGGACTACCATTTGGGGAATTAGACCTCCCGCATGGATCCTGCATCTAGTAGTTTTTCAACTTCTTTTTCCACGTCCTTTGCCTTCTCGAGCACAGTTTGTCGTGGCTTCTGCGTGATTGGTTTGAAAGTGGGGTCAACGTGCAACTAATGACAGACCACACTAGGATCAATTCCAGGCATCTCGTATGGTTCCCATGCGAAAACGTCTACATTGCTTCTCAATAGAATCGCCAACTCTTTCTTTTCCTGATCTGTGAGAGAAGCTCCAATCAAGAAGATCCTGTAATCGTCGCTACCTCCATCTATCACTTCCTCCAGCTCCTCGACGACTCGTTCAGAGTGGAGGAGCTTGGTCTCCTCCACTCTGGGCCTTCCGTATTTTAATTGCTATTTCGAAGGTATCAGACCTTCTTATTGTTCAACTTTCTCGTTGGGCTTGTCAGCCGTCTTCTCGGGTCTTGGGCGGATGACCGCTATGAAGCACCTCCTTGCCATCGCTTGAGATCTCCATGGATCTCCATTATACCTCGCTCGGTCGCATATTTGAGTTTCTGATGGTAGGTGGAGGAGACTGCTTTTATTGCGTGCAGCCATCTTCTATCGAGGATAGCTTCGTATGGCGAGTCAATGTCAACTACCAGGAACTCAATCATCTTTGAGATGTTTCCTACCCTTACTGACATCACAATCTTTCCCAAGGGCATAGTCAATTTTCCAGCGAAGTTAACTAAAGGGAGAGTGGCTTCCTTTATGTCGGCGATGCTTAACTTCAATTTTCTGAACAGGTCGATATACATTACCTCGAACGAGCTTCCTTGGTCTATGAGCAATTTATCGACGTCATGGTTATCTATCCTGAGAGTAATGATCAAAACATCATGATGTGGGGTTCTCACTCCCACCAGATCTTCATCTGTGAATACGATATGCTTACTATAGTTGACGTCATCTGCTCACCGACGCTTTCCTGATTGTGTCATTACTCGATCGATCTGAAAAGCTTGCATCACCGCTGTAAGCTTCTTTACTTCTATTCGATCTGAATTTCCTTGAATCTGCTTCACATCAGATGCCCATGAATTACTGTGAATTTATGGCCGGCATTGTCTTCGAGTGCGTTGTCAGGCCTTGCTTCTCCATTGGCAGTAACTTTTTCTGCCTTCTTTTCCATAAATTTGTTCAGAGGCTCGGACTGGGCCATCTCTTCGAGGTGGGACTTAAGAGCTTTGCAATGCTCAGTCTTATGTGCTACTTTTTTAGGAAAAGTTCATCTCAGTGCGTTGTTTCTCTTTGAGGGATCACCTCCCATCTTTCTGGGCCACTTAATAAATGGCTCATCTTTGATTTTTGCGAGAATCTTATAAATCGGTTCTCTAAAGACAATGTTGACTGCCTGGAATTCTTTTGCCATATCGTTCCCACCTCTATTCTTGGAGCCATTCTTTCCCCCATTCTTTCCTCCTTTCTTTTGGTTCCCATTTTAGTCACCGCCTTTGGCAGTGATCTTCGTTCGATCGTTCTCCCCTGTGTTGAGGCGGGTTACATTCTCCACCTTGGCGTATTTCTCGATGCGAGCCATCTGGTCGTCGATGGTTGTGGCCTCTTTCTTTGTCAGGGATTGGTACAGAAGGGAAGAGTTAGGTAGACCAATTTTAAAGGAGGTCACTGCTACTTGATCCGAGCATTCCTCGACCTCGTTAAATAATTCCCAGTACCTCTTCGTGTAGTCTCGGAGGGTCTTTTGAGATGTCTTTTTCATTAGTAGCAAAGCATCCATCCTTTTGGGATGGGAGCTACTAGTAATGAAGCGGGCCGTAAAAAGCTCGGCCAGGGACTCAAATCTCCTAATGGACTTGTAAGGGAGCCTTTCAAACCATTTTTGTGCCACGTCATGCAGGCTTGAGCCGAAAATTTGGCACATCAGCGCATTTTCGTGGTTCTAGAGGGCCATGGTTTGTCGGTACTATCTCACGTGATCAATGGGATCAGTTTTTCCATCATAAATATTGAATCTGGGAATAGAAAACTTCTTGGGGGCTTCCTCTTCTTTTATTACCCTTGAGAAAGGGGATTTCATCTGGGTCTTGAGAGCTCATCTAGCAAGCTCCCTGGTTGATCTTGCGCCGCGATGTGTTGGGTGTTGGTCCATCTCCCTTCGGACCAAATCTGATATGTTCTCATTTCTTCGAGCTAGTCTCCTATAACGGCAGGCCGATCGCTAGTGCTCGAGTGAATCGTTGCTTGACTCGTGTCTCTCACTCCTTTGGGATCCATTTTAGGGCTCATTCATTGGCTGCGAGACTTGCTCGCCTGAGGGCTAGGAGTGTGGTACGGATGTTGCCTAGTTCTGCAATGGATTTCTTTCTCCATCCACTATAATTTCCTTTTGAGGCGAGCATTCTCAGTCTCCTTCTTGCGAGAAGATTCCCTTTGCTCTTGGAGCCTTGCCTCATAGGCATCAATCAATCTAGAGATTTGTGTAGACCTCGTTGGTCCTTGGCTTTTCGTCTGAGGCTGGCCTTTCTGGGTGAGCCCTCTGATCTGAACGTAGAATTTTAGATCTGATCCTGCGAGGAGCAGGTTGTTCTTAGATGTCTCCTGCCTGAGAAGCGTTACTGCTGTGACCAGACATTTTGAACTTCTTTATTGGTGTGGGCTTCTCAGGGAAGACAAACGTTCCCACAGACGGCGCCAATTGTGGTGAAAAATATTTTCAACACAAATAAATGAGAGAAGCGCAATCACCAAGAAAAGTAAGGAAAGTAAAATTCCAATCACACAACAGGAGATGTACGTGGTTCAGCAAGAATGCCTACGTCCATGGTGGTTCAGTCGGTACTATTTCTATATACTCCGAGGAGTGATTATAGAGAATACAGTGCGTGTCTTATGCCCCAGAACTAAGGTTTATTATATTCATGTCTGTCATCAGGGAGTGGGGGTGTTGGACTCCCCCACATTTACCATCTTCTCCTGGAACACCTCTATACGAGAACATGGGAGAAGACTGAGTCATAACTGAATTAATGTTAAGGTGCGAAGGGTTTGGACTTTGGGCCATTTTAATTAAGCTACTCGTCCAGGCCTGTAATGACAAATCCGTGTACCCACACATATATTACTTCATAATAGAAGGTTCCCAGGACTTAAACCTAGAAGAAAATGGCTAAAAACTAAGTTTGAAAAATATCCTAAAACAACATGATTTTCAAATCGATTCTCCCTATCCAAATCGATTCGGTGTTGAAAGAGAATCGATTCGTCCTAGTCGAATCGATTCGGTCAAGAGGACCAATGTTTATGCATGTATGCCGAATGGATTTGGTTAGTCTGAATCGATTCGCCAATCACAGACCTATAGCCTACCATTTTAGCCAATTAATTCGCTAGGGGCGAATCGATTCGCCTCGGCCAGAATGCCCAATTTTGGCTATGGGTTTTAGGAACCCAAATTTCCCCAAACTCATTTCTCTTCCATTATGCCAACACCATCCATCACTAATCCCACCAAAACAATCCCACATAACCACTAACTAAAAATAACCAACACAAATTCTATCTAAAACAATGTTTAAGGGTTTAAACACCAAAAATTCATCAAAACCCATAATTGTTCAATTCTTCCAAATACATAACTATCACTACAATTTATCCACATTAAATCTTAAATTTGCAAGTTAGAAACTTGCCTTACGGTTGAAATCTCGGATTGTCTTCCAGTAGAAACTAATTCAAGCTCCAATTCTTCAATTCTCCCTCTTTCTCTACTTTTCTCTCAAACTCTCTCTCTCTCTCTCTCTCTCTTTCTCTCAAGGTCTAAGACATATAAATGAGAATAAATGTGGTTAGAAGACTTAAATGTCCATTAACACTAAATTCCATCTTTAAATGTTACTAAACCATTAAAATGACTCGTAACAACATAATTAAGCTATAACCGGTCAAAAGTACCTGTAACTCAAAAATACAACATGGTACTTCTTTTGACTAATTCGACTATTTCCGGACTAACTGCGCCCTCTAAATTGGCCTCACGGATAACATAAATCATTTCATGTTCCAACATCATTTTAAATTATAATGGTCGCTTTAGGCACAACAACGCAATAAAACATAATATGATGCTATTTGCATTGACTTAACACTAAATATGCAAAACTCAGTAAATATCATCTGTTAAATCACTTAAAATAGTATTTACTCCAACTCCCTTTAGTTTATATAATTAGCCCACGTGGCAAATTAATATAAAAACAATTACTAAAAAATAAGGGGTTTTACATACTCCCCTCCTTATAAGGGAACTTTGCCCTCAAAATTCAGGTGTACCTTGTAAAAAGAGATACAGATACTTCTCTCGAATATCGTCCTCACGCACCCATGTCGATTACTCAGCATTGTGATGCCCCCATTGGACACGAACAAAGGGCACCACCCTCGACCTTAGTATATGCTCCCCGTGATCTAAGATTCCAACCGGTTGTTCCTCGTATCAAATATCGGGTTGCAAGTCAATATCATCTAAAGAAATGTGCCAGTGAACTCCATCACACCTTTTGTACTTCTTCAAGGATGAATCATAAAACACATCATGAATCTGTTGTAGGCGTTCCAGCAGGGCGAGTTGATAAGCTACGAGGCCTACCTTAGCAATTACGAGAAAAGGGCCTACATATCCAGGCACAAGCTTACCTTTCTTCCTAAATTGTGTTATACCTTTCATTGGCGACACCCGTACCAAAACTTGATCTCCAACCTCCAATTCCACATGCCTTCTATTCGCATGGGCATAACTCTTTTGGCGGTCTTGAGCGATTTGGATGCGTTTACGAATAAGCTCAATCTTTGAAGAAGTTTCTTGGATTATTTCAGGTCCAAGGATCTTATTATCCCCTACTTCCAACCAACAAGTAGGTGATTTACACGGCTGACCATATAATGCTTCATAAGGTGACATACCTATTGTGAATTGGTATGAATTATTATAAGAAAATTCGACTAAGGGAAGGTATTGCTCCCATCCTCATTCGAAGTCAAGCACACACATTCTAAGCATGTCCTCCAACATCTGGTTGACTCTTTTCATTTGTCCATCCGTTTGAGGGTGGTAGGAGGTACTTAATTTCAATTCGGTTCCCATTGCTTCTTGGAAACTTCACCAAAAATAGGAAATGAAAATCTTGTCTCAATCAGAGACTATATTAATGGGCACCCCATGGAGTCTCACAATCTCCGTAATAAAAATCTGGGCGTAACGTTCCGTATTATAATCCGTGCGTACCGGTAAGAAATTTGCCGACTTGGTTAGACGATAGACGATAACCCAAATGGAATCATGACCGCTTTGCAACATTGGAAATCTTGTGATGAAATCCATCAAGATACTTTCCCACTTCCATAACGGGATTTATAATGGTTGTAGCAGTACTGTTGGTCACTGGTGGTCTACTTTCACCAATTGACAAGTAGTACATTAGGAAATAAATTGAGAGATGTCCCATTTCATACCCACCCACCAATATTGATGGCGCATGTCTTGGTACATTTTGTCTCCACCTGGATGTACTGCAAATCTGGACCCATGAGATTCAGTCATTACGGCACGCCTCAAATCTCCCATATTCTGGACAATAAGCCTCCCATGGAAAATTAACCCACCCTCCAAACTTATAGAGTAGTATTTATCTCCCTCGGTTAATAACTGACGTATACGATCTTGACAATCTTTGTCCCTTCCTTGATCTTCCACAATTCTCATCACAATCGCAGGCGTAACGGTCAACACTGACATGAATGCCCTCACTATAACATCTTGCTGGCTAAGTTCTTTCCATTTAGCCATTCATACCTTTGCTAACTCCCCCTTCGGGTTTTTGACTCAGCAAATTCGCTACCATGTTAGCCTTGCTCGGGTGATAATGAATATAAAATTTATAGTCCTTCACAAACTCCAACCATCGATGTTGTCGTATATTGAAATCCTTATGCAAGAATAAATATTGCAATGATTTATGGTCCGTGAAAGGGCTAAACTTCTCCCCCAGGAGGTAATGTATCCATATCTTCAAAGAGAACACTACCGTAGCAAGCTCCAGATGATGCACTGGACAATTCTTTTCTTGGGGCTATAGCTTACGAGAAGCATAAGCAATAGCTCGATGCGCTTTTTGAAACACACCTCACAATCCTTGCAGAGACGCATCAATAAAGACCAAATAATCTAGTACCGGTCTTGGTAACGCGAGTACTAGAGCGAAAGTCAACTTATCTTTTAACTCATCAAAGGCTAGCTGACAAGAATCGTCCCAAATAAACTTCACTCCCTTCCGGGTCAGATTTATCAAAGGGATAACAATATTGGAAAAGCCCTTAATGAAACGGTGGTAATAACCATACAAACCCAGAAAACTACGAATCTCTGTGGGCGTCGTGGACTGACCCCATTCCCTCATCGCAACAACTTTATTCAGATCTATCGAAATGCCCTCAGTGTCACAATGTGACCTAAAAATTGCACTTCCTGTAACCAAAACCCACACTTCTCGAACTTAGCTTACAACTGATGATCCCGTAGCGTTTACAGGACCAAACTGAAATGTTTAGTATGATCGGCTTCAGTCTAAAAATAGACTAGGATGTCATCAATAAACACAATAACAAACTGTTCCAAGAAGTCCCAAAACACACTATTCATAAGGTCCATAAATAGTGCAGGAGCATTGGTTAGCCCAAACGGCATGACAAAAAACTCATAGGACCCATATCTAGTTAAGAATGTAGTTCTAGACACGCCTTGCTCTCGAATTCGTAAATAATGATACCCAATACTCAAGTCTATCTTAGAGAAGTACAACGCTCCCCTTAATTGGATCAAACAAACCATCGATCCAAGGCAATGGGTATTTGCTCCTGATGGTAACCTTATTCCATTCCAAGTAATCAACACATAACCGGAGGGAACCATCTCTCTTCTTAACAAACAACACAGAAGCACCCCACGACGACATGCTACACCGAATAAATCCTTGCTCTAACAACTTCTTTATTTGATCCCTTAACTCCCTCATTTCCACAGGACCTATACGTTAGGGAGCTCTAGCAATCAGATAAGTTCCCGATGGTAAATCAATCACAAACTCGATCTCACGACCTTGAGGTAAACCCTGAATCTCCTAAAAAACATCCTCAAAGTCTCTAACTATAGGAATCAAATCTAAGGAAATCACTATATCACGTGAAATCTCCTCCGCAATACAATATAAATACGTGCTCGAACCTTCCTCCGAAAGAGGCATAGCCACTAGAAACATTTCTTGCCCCAGAATGGCAAATACTATATTCCTCCCATAATAATTTACCATAGCACAGTATTTCACAAACCAATCCATACTCAAAATAACGTCATACCTGACCATATCCAGGATGAGTAAATCAGCCTCAAAATGTAAATTACCCAGGTCTATTCCCACTCTTTTACAAACAAAGAATATGAGTGAATCATCACCCATGGAAGATTCCACACTAGTAAAGGTACTCTCTGCAGACTTAATCAACTCCGTCGATTATGAAAAATGTCTAGCAATAAATGAGTGCGTTGCGCCCGTATCAATTAACACACGACCCATATACCCATGGATGGGAAACTTACCCTTGATAGCTAGAGATGCAGGCGGGGCTAGAGGAAGTAAAGCATCCTAAATATGATAAACATGCCTATACTGAAGTTTCCCTTGTTATGGAGGGACGAATGGAATAGGCACTGGTGGCGATCGATGTGCCTGCTGATGTTGTGGACCCCTAGGCAACTGATGTTGTAAAACCGCCTCCTCCGAAATTAAAACCCCCAAAATGCTGATGTGGCTGCTGCTTATGCTGTGAAACCGTCTCCTCCAAAATTAAAACCCCCAAAGCGTTATCCCTTGGATGAATCCCCTTGCTGGGTGTCCTTCTCCTTCTGCTTACTTCCTGACGATTGAGATGAGGGTAGTGCTCCACCGGCACAATTACCTCCTTGCTTACTAGGTTGCCCTGACACCGAAACCTTCTTACTCCCTTGCACATGAAGATGGTGATCTTGACAATAAAGCAATGCTACATTCATCACGTCATCGAATGTTTGTAAAGATTAATTTCCCAGCAAGTGTTGCCGTATTCTCCAATGCAAACCTCCAATAAACTTTGATATCCTTCTTTCCTCTGGAATTACTTCAGACGGCACAAAGCTTGCTAGATGAGTGAATTCTTCTTCATACTCCGCAACTAAACGTTACACTTGTACTACATCTTGGAGTTTCTTCCTAATCTCCTTTTGGACTGTGGGAGTAAAATACTTCCGGTCGAACAAAACGCAAAAATTCGAGATAGTCATAGTATCCCTTTGCTCCGGTGTGGTCACCGACTCCCACCAGTGTAATGATGCTCCTACTAGTTTGAAAGTGGCAAGGATTTGTTTTTGTTCCCCGTTACAATCTACCATTCGGAGATGACATTGCATATCCTTCTTCCACTGATTTTCTACTGTTACATCAGAACCACCCTGGAATTTTTTTTTTTGGGGGGGGGGGGGGGGGGGGGGGTGACCCTTCAAGAAAGATTCGCTTACTCTCTCCCACGGGTAAGGTCCCTCATGGGCTTGTACCTCCAGGACTATCAGTTATTGGTCTTGAGGAAACTATTGAGCCATTGCACTCATTGCAGCGTTGATTGCCTAGGCAACGATATTAGCTACCTCCGCTGCATTAAAATTTCCTTGCAGTGGTGGGTGTTCTACACTATCTTCAGCAACTTGATTTCCCTTAGATTGGAGACCCCTTCAAGGCGGCATCTGAGAAGGAGAAAGAACTGAATCAGAATACAATTTAAAACAATTTATCTTTGCAGAAGATCACAAGCATGTACAAACAAAATAGTCCTAATAATAGGGATCTATATCAAAGAACGCTACGGTAGAACATGATAAGTTCGCATAGATCCTAAGAACTATAGAACCAAATGCTCTGATACCATCTGTGACACCCTGCTTAATAAAATAAGAGGTGGCCAGCTCGATACTCCAATAAATGCAAGAATCCTAGATGGTCCATTCTTAGCATCACTGTCGTGAAAATAATAATATGAGATAACCACCAATTATTTTAGAAAACTGATGTCAATTTAATTTTTTAAGTTTAAAGAAAACCACTTAGACAATCCAATTTGAAGAGATGGTTGATTAAAAAATGGATAACAGTTTAACAAACGTATACAACACTAATAACCGAATAAGCTGTCGGTTAACAGACCATAACAAGTGGTTACACCGAGTATTAAAATAAAGATAAATATCACAATATATAAGCGAGTACAAAACTTGGGCAACAAGCCCGAATATTTAAACTAATCATAACTAGAGTACACAAAAGATAGAGGCGTCTATAACAAATATCCTACAACATCCGTAAAAATGTTATAGCTCCTAGACACTTGGATGGAAATGTGACAACCCGCAATCCGAGATAAGGGGTGGCCAGCTCGATACTCAAACGTACCAGGAATCATGGATGGATATCATTCTCAGCATCACAATAATAAACTGAGTATACGGGAAAACCACCCAATAAATCAGAAAACGGGTTGCCAAAAAGTGTAAAAATTTTAAAATGCAGTTATGAAAATTTAAACTAACAACCCAATCTGACGAGCAAGTGGAATTCCAAAAGATAATATATAATACAACTAAGACGAATGTACACAAATGGACCGAATAAGCTGTCGGTCCACAGCTACATATAATGACGTACAACAATATAAATATCTTACAGAGTACATTCATTAATCAAATACAAATGTTTGGGCCACACGCCCGAGTGACAAGACCCGATCATATCTAGAATAACAAGAATGAAAGCGTCTAAAACAACGTCCTGTAATAATCCGCAAAACCTTACAACTCGTCGAAAATGAAGGGAACTTGGGAAGTCAAGTCGGGCGTCCTTGCGGTGGAGCACCTCAACGGATACAATAATATATATACAACAAGGAAAGTAAACCGGTCAGGGCCGGGTTCTATATGATTACCAGAAGAATAAAAAGCATGATAGATATGAATAGTTATACATGAATGATAAGGATGATAGTATGACATGCTATCTACAAATACAAACAAGAATTGAAAGTAAAGCACTTTAATTTAAAACCCTTCTTTAATAATACAATTTCCATTTCCTTCTGACATTCCTTATTAGGAATAAAACCATTTTCGGTTTAATCAAGGAGTTATAACTTCTATGCATTAATTAAAACTTCCCATATTATCTTTCCATTCCTTATTAGGAATATCATTTGCATCAAGTGCTCTTTATGGCACATATCTATGATCTATATGGCATTTAACATACGCTCTTTGTGGCGTTTATCAACCATCAAGCCCAACTTGATGAAAAATATAGTTATATTCATATTCATATAACGATATCTAAGACTGCCCGTCCGGGTTTCCCCACTGTGCGCGCCCCTAAATGACCATCATCTTCCAGGGCCTAACATAAGACAACCTGGGCACCTAACGCAATACGTCGAGAAGCGGCCATGAGCCTGCGGGATAGTCAAGACCATACCCGGAATCTCCTACCCATCGCAGAAAATATAACAATAAGCGCTCCCATGGCCTAGGACTATATCCACCCTGTATTCATTAGCCAGGGGGCTTCACCTCACGAGCGAACTTCCCTTATGATGTCATTTAGAGAGGTGTGTAACAGTAAATTAACATTTACATTTTTATCATCATATTCATTACCAATTCCATTTCCATTAATCATGAGATTGGTTCTTTTTATTTAAACCTAACATCATTAAACAACGGGGTTCATTCTAGTTGAACCTATCATCTTTAAACACCTATGGGTTCATTTTATGCGAACCTAATTCCCATCGAATTCCAGGCTAGGTCTCCAAATGATCATTATGATCCTAGAAATTCCCAAAGTTCATATAAATTGATAAGCCCATAAGTCTCCAAGTTGGGCATTTAACATCCAAACTTCTAAAAGTTTGAATAAAAGAAGTAATGCCTTAACATTACTTTAAACCTCTCCGGAGAAAACCCCAGATGAACCCATTTCCAGTCTAGGGTAACGTCCAAACTCAACTAATACTCTAGGAATCTAAGTTTACTTCTTCCAAGAAGGTCCCTAGATCCTAAACCTAAGGAAAAGATCACAATATAAAAAGGGGAAAAAGACCCAAAACTACAGGAACCGAATCGATTCGCCCCAAGGGCCGACTCGATTCGCCCCAACGGATCGATTCGCCCTTAAAGCGAATCGGTTCGGAAGACAAAATCAACTTTCTGCATACAGCCGAATCGATTCGGCCTTAATCCGAATCGATTCGGGTACATAGACCTGGGGACTGCAACTATGCGAATCGATTCGCCCTAGGGGCCGAATCGATTCGCCCCTGCGGAATAGCCAAGAATGGCTATGGAGTCTTGAACTCCAAATTTGACCAACTCCAAAACCAAGCAGAGCCAGAATCATTTGCTGCAATTTCTACATCCTAAATACATCTAACTATCAACCTTAAACATCATTTATCATCGAAAATCATTTCTAGTGGTTAATACCCAAAAATCCAACCAAAACCCTAACATTTCTAAATCATAACAAATCCATAAATATCAAGACTAATTATTCTACTTAAATCATAAATTTGCAAGTAGATTACTTGCCTCAAGTGTAAGAATCTCATTTGATGAAGAAGGAAGCAACAATCCAAGCTCCAATCTCCAATTTTCTCTCTCTCTCCCAAGTTCTCTTCCTCTCTCTCTCTCTCTAAGTTAACAATTTGGGGCATAAAAGGAATAGTAAGTCTTAGCAAGACTAAATCGGGCCATAAGTCCAAAATTCCCAACTCTAATAACTAATGCGCAATAAAATTATACGCGATATCACTATTTAAGCCAAAACCAGTCAAAAGTCCCCAAAATGCCAAAATACAATATGGCACTTATTTTGACTGTCTCACACCTACCGGGACTAACTACACTATCCAAATTATCATTTGGAAATTTTATAACTCACTTTACTTCCGGTTTCATAATAAACCAAAATGTCATTTTAAATTCTTATGACATTAAAAATCACCACATGGACATTTTCTCTACTCACGGGGTAACTATACAACATTTTGGTAAATATTGACCTTGACATAACAAATTAATATTTACTCAACATCTACCATTTTATAAATAAATTTCTACCCAGTGTAAATAAATATAAAATGGGCTATCAGAAGAGAGGGTTATCACATACTCCCCCCCTTAAGAGGGAATTTTGCCCCCAAAATTCAGGTATACCTCACAAGAAGAAGTGCGGATGCTATTCCCGCAAGTCATCCTTGCGACCCTATGTCGATTTCTCGACAGTATGCTGACTATATAGAACTCATCCCCCAAGGTACTACCAGCGATCCCAACTGTAACTCTACGCTCTAAGATAGCAAACGACTACATCTAATAAGAACCATCACGTTGCACCTTCTTCAAAAGGAATGTGCCTAAAGGCACCGTCGTATCTCTCGTACTTCCTTGTATGAGAGACAAGGAACAAATTATGAACTTGCCGCAAAATGTTTCAATAAAGTGAGCTAATAGGTTACCGGACCCACCGCAACATTTCTAGGAAAGGTACAACATCATGCGGTGCAAGTTTTCCTTTTTCTACTCGAAACGCTTAATGCCCTTCACAAGCGATACCCACCACAACTCTTGGTCTAATGACCTCAAACTCCAGATGCCTTCTTCCCGCATCGACTGAGCTCTTTTCGTCGATCTTGGTTATACGAGGGACCCATCATCTCGCCCTTCTAACCAACAAGTCGGGAAACAACAAGGCCTACCATACAAGGCTTCTCCTACAGCGCCGTCCTAATAGTGATTCGACACAAATTCTTATAGGCGAATTCAACGAGTGGAAAGCATTGTTCCCAACTACTCTTAAAGTTAGGCACACATATAAGGAGTATATGCCTCAGCATATGGTTTATTCTATTGGTTTGGTCATTTGTGGAAAATGATAATAAGTGATTAACCATAACTCGATTCCCATGGCTTCTTGGAAACTTGCCAAGAATGAGAAACGGAAGTCTTGATTCAGTACAACAACCTTCCCATGCCCAGCCAATAGTACTAGCGATGTATAACTTGGCACGATTCGTCATTACCTTGATGCACCGAAATGTTAGAACCGCGTGATTTCTCCATATCTGCTTAACTTAAGTCCCTTCCGTTCGGGACAAAATTTCTTAAGGGAACGCACCCCACCCTCAAGATGGACTTCAATTTAAATAGGGGATAATACTCATTACAAGTTTAAAGTTGTGAGGCGCATTAACAATAGATCGATACTCCAGTATTATCACTCCCCATCATGGCAGAGACTTGCTAATTGAATCTACCTTCGAGCTTAACTGCATGGCTCATGGGTGAGAATCAATTCACCCCTTCGTTACCTCTGTAACACTCTACTATGAGAGGCCTCATCTCCTTCAGCCTTAACCACCAACTTTTCGAAATCCTCCCACTTCATATAACATGGAACCAATCCCTTGATATGAGTTTACGCATGACTTAGTCATGGTCAACTCCCAACAACCCTCCTAATCTTACGTCCCATACTAAAAGGCCCTACGTCTAAAAAATCCTAAAGTTTGTCTACCTATACCCTATCTAAGTCGTATACACCTAATGCTAAGTATATCCCTAGTGCCCAAGACCTTTCTCAACTTCCGACATTTGCTCAGTTTCGTGCGTGGGACGTCTCGCCGAAGCGAAATCCAAACAAGGAACCCTCCCGTTACACTACTACCTCACGTTGTCAGTCATCGAGGGGTACAGGTCTAAGACACATGTTCGGGACCAAAAGATTCTACAGCTACACACTACCAATTTAAATAACAAAAAAAATATTAACAATCCAATGCTGACCCTTCGTGAAACCCTAGGGTTATATACCCTATAACATATGCATCTCAATAAATAGCCTTCTATATCAAGGCATAACCCGAAGTCTCAATTCGACTTCGTACCTCAGTCTCCCTCATATCGATCAGAGGAGAGAACTACATGCAGTGCTCCTATGTCGCACTTTAATAGCCATTAATCACCCTTCTACGTGATTCTCGGCTAAACTTTCCAATCCCACTTTCAACAATAATTTAATAAAACAAAATAAAATAAAAGGAAAGAATAGCATATCTCCACTCACAATATCGTTAAGTGTTCATGCGGCGGGGTGTCTCGCAAAGAGAAATCTAAACAAGGAACCCCTCCGACACATGCCTACTTAACTCGTTGATCATGGAGATAGAGCGTAATACACACAAGATAAGAGAAAGGAAAGGTGGTATATCCCCACTCCCAACGTCGTTAAGGTTCGCGCGTGGAGCGTCCCGCAGAAGCGGAATCCAAACAAGGAACCCCTCCTATACGCTACCACTCAACTTGTTGGTCGTGGAGATAAGGCATAGCAATTACATACCAATATCACATCATACTCGACCATGTTAAGCACGAGTAAATCGGTCTCAAGTATAATTTAATAAGAGAACTTCCTCTATACATACAAACAAAAGAAATGAGCGAACTATTACCCATAGAGCTCGATACTAATGAAAATACTCTCAGCAGATATTATGAAATCTGTAATCTGAGAAAAGCTCGTAAAACAAATGAGCGCGTAACACCCGCATCAAATAACATATAACTCACGTATCTCTGAGTAAAAACTTACCCTCAATAACGGGTGGTGCCGGCAGGGCTGGAGGAAACATAGCCTCCTGATTTTGACAAACACGCCCATACTGTAGTTGCCCCTGCTGCGGAGGAACAAACATAATAGGTACCGGAGGTGGAAACTGAACACATGGCTGCTGCGGAGCCCGAGGAAACTGGCCCCCAATCATCTGAGGACACTCCTTCTTGTAATGACCTGCCTCCCCACATTGGAAGCACCGTCCCTTCATGTCCTCCCGACCACGACCTCCGATATTCCTAAACTGGGAAAAGCCTCGGCCCGGACGACCTCTACCTCCAGGGCCACCCCGATCTGCCTGATGTAAAGCACCTTGTTCGTGCCTATTATTGCCCCTCGCAATATACTCTCCAAGCTTCCCTACTTGCCTCATTTCAGTAGCTTTCTTGCTACCCTGCATATATAATCGATGCTCCTGGCAATGGAGTAAGGCTGCATTCATAACCTCACCAAAAGTCTGGAAAGCTGGGTTACCCAATAAGTGTTTTCGGATTCTCCAGTTTAGACCTCCCATAAACTTCGAGATCTTCCTCTCTTCCGGAGTCACCTCATCTTGTGCAAAACTCGCTAACCGGGTGAACTCCTCCTCATACTCCGCTACAGACCTCTCCCCTTGCACTACATCTTGTAACTTCCTCTTCATCTCCCTCTGGACCGCGGGAGGAAATTACTTAAGATCAAATAAATCCCAGAACTCAGTAATTGACATTGTATCTCTTTGCTCTGGTGTGGTCATCGTCTCCCACCAGTGTAAAGCGGATCCGACAAGCTTAAAGGTGGTAAGGACTTGTTTCTTATCCTCACTACATTCTATCATTCGAAGGTGGCGTTGCATGTTTTTCTTCCATTGATCGGCTTTAACCGCATCCGTGCCTCCCTCGAATTCTGGGGGATTGCCCTTTAGAAAGGACTCCCGAACCCTTTCCCACGGAGTAAATCCCGTAGGAGCTTGAACACATGGATCCCATGGCAATTTTTGGGTCACTACGGTCATGGCGGTATTAATCGCTCCAGCCACTCTGCTTGCTACATCCGCAACATTAACAATCCCTTGTAGTGGCGGTGGAGGACCTACTTCCTTCTCTACGACCTTAATACGTCTCGCTAGGCGACCTCTCTTAGGCGACATCTGAAATAGAAAAACAATAGTATTAAAATACTGGTTAAAACAATCTATTTTGTAGAAGATCGCAAACATAAGCAACAAGAAGTCCTAGCATTAGGCTCTACATCAAAGAACGCTACGGTAGAATGAGACAAGTCCACACAGATCCTAGTACTCTAGAACCTGATGCTCTGATACCATCTGTGACAACCCGCAATCCGAGATAAGGGGTGGCCAGCCCGATACTCAAACGTAACAAGAATCATGGATGGATATCATTCTCAGCATCACAATAATAAACTGAGTATACGGGAAAACCACCCAATAAATCAGAAAACGGGTTGCCAAAAAGTGTAAAAATTTTAAAATGCAGTTATGAAAATTTAAACTAACAACCCAATCTGACGAGCAAGTGGAATTCCAAAAGATAATATATAATACAACTAAGACGAATGTACACAAATGGACCGAATAAGCTGTCGGTCCACAGCTACATATAACGACGTACAACAATATAAATATCTTACAGAGTACATTCATTAATCAAATACAAATGTTTGGGCCACACGCCCGAGTGACAAGACCCGATCATATCTAGAATAACAAGAATGAAAGCGTCTAAAACAACGTCCTGTAATAATCCGCAAAACCTTACAGCTCGTCGAAAATGAATGGAACTTGGGAAGTCAAGTTGGGCGTCCTTGAGGTGGAGCACCAGAGCGAATACAATAATATATATACAACAAGGAAAGTAAACCGGTCAGAGCCGGGTTCTATATGATTACCAGAAGAATAAAAAGCATGATAGATATGAATAGTTATACATGAATGATAAGGATGATAGTATGACATGCTATCTACAAATACAAACAAGAATTGAAAGTAAAGCACTTTAATTTAAAACCCTTCTTTAATAATACAATTTCCATTTCATTTTGACATTCCTTATTAGGAATAAAACCATTTTCGGTTTAATCAAGGAGTTATAACTTCTATGCATTAATTAAAACTTCCCATATTTTCTTTCCATTCCTTATTAGGAATATCATTTGCATCAAGTGCTCTTTATGGCACATATATTATTCCCGTGCTCTTCATGGCACATATCTATGCTCTATATGGCATTTAACATACGCTCTTTATGGCGTTTATCAACCATAAAGTCCAACTTGATGAAAAATATAGTTATATTCATATTCATATAACGATATCTAAGACCGCCCGTCCGGGTTTCCTCACTGTGCGCGCCCCTAAATGACCATCATCTTCCAGGGCCTAACATAAGACAACCTGGGCACCTAACGCAATACGTCGGGAAGCGGCCATGAGCCTGCGGGATAGTCAAGACCACACCCAGAATCTCCAACCCATCGCAGAAAATATAACAATAAGCGCTCCCATAGCCTAGGACTATATCCACCCTGCATTCATTAGCCAAGGGGCTTCACCTCACGAGCGAACTTCCCTTATGATGTCATTTAGAGAGGTGTGTAACAGTAAATTAACATTTACATTTTTATCATCATATTCATTACCAATTCCATTTCCATTAATCATGAGATTGGTTCTTTTTATTTAAACCTAACATCATTAAACAACGGGGTTCATTCTAGTTGAACCTATCATCTTTAAACACCTATGGGTTCATTTTATGCGAACCTAATTCCCATCGAACATTATCATTTATTTAACCTCAAATTACAATTCCAGGCTAGGTCTCCAAATGATCATTATGATCCTAGAAATTCCCAAAGTTCATATAGATTGATAAGCCCATAAGTCTCCAAGTTGGGCATTTAACTTCCAAACTTCTAAAAGTTTGAATAAAAGAAGTAATGCCTTAACATTACTTTAAACCTCCCCGGAGAAAACCCCAGATGAACCCATTTCCAGTCTAGGGTAACGTCCAAACTCAACTAATACTCTAGGAATCTAAGTTTACTTCTTCCATGAAGGTCCCTAGATCCTAAACCTAAGGAAAAGATCACAATATAAAAAGGGGAAAATGACCCCAAACTGCCGGAACCGAATCGATTCACCCCAAGGGCCGAATTGATTCGCCCTTCCGAATCGATTCGCCCTTAAAGCGAATCGGTTCGGAAGACAAAATCAACTTTCTGCATACATCCGAATCGATTCGGCCTTAATCCGAATCGATTCGGGTACATAGACCTGGGGACTGCAACTATGAGAATCGATTCGCCCTAGGGGCCGAATCGATTCGCCCCTGCGGAATAGCCAAGAATGGCTATGGAGTCTTGAACTCCAAATTTGACCAACTCCAAGACCAAGCCCAACTAGAATCATTTGCTGCAATTTCTACATCCTAAATACATCTAACTATCAACCTTAAACATCATTTATCATCCAAAATCATTTCTAGTGGTTAATACCCAAAAATCCAACCAAAACCCTAACATTTTTAAATCATAACAAATCCATAAATATCAAGACTAATTATTCTACTTAAATCATAAATTTGCAAGTAGATTACTTGCCTCAAGTGTAAGAATCTGATTTGATGAAGAAGGAAGCAACAATCCAAGCTCCAATCTCCAATTTTCTCTCTCTCTCCCAAGTTCTCTTCCTCTCTCTCTCTCTCTAAGTTAACAATTTGGGGCATAAAAGGAATAGTAAGTCTTAGCAAGACTAAATCGGGCCATAAGTCCAAAATTCCCAACTCTAATAACTAATGCGCGATAAAATTATACGCGATATCACTATTTAAGCCAAAACCAGTCAAAAGTCCCCAAAATGCCAAAATACAATATGGCACTTATTTTGACTGTCTCACACCTACCGGGACTAACTACACTATCCAAATTATCATTTGGAAATTTTATAACTCACTTTACTTCCGGTTTCATAATAAACCAAAATGTCATTTTAAATTCTTATGACATTAAAAATCACCACATGAACATTTTCTCTACTCACGGGGTAACTATACAACATTTTGGTAAATATTGACCTTGACATAACAAATTAATATTTACTCAACATCTACCATTTTATAAATAAATTGCTACCCAGTGTAAATAAATATAAAATGGGCTATCAGAAGAGAGGGTTATTACAGGAAAGTTCAACACAGGTGTCCTTGCGGCGGTGCACCTGGGCGTAAAGAGAATTCATGCAAAACAAGGAGATATAAATGGGTCAGGGCCAGATTTAATATGACATACATGAGGATAAAATGTATGACAGTTATGAATATATATCAACATGAAGAATCCTATCTCACTCTTCATATTAAGAACAATCCTCACCTCTCAACTAAAGGCACAACATAGCGCAACATCTTATATGGTGTTAATTATGCATTAATGCAAGAAAGATAATTCAAATTCAACTTACTAAGCTTACAATTTAGTTTTGCACAATATGACTTCACATGTCCATTTTCTCAATAGGAAAAATATTTGAAGCGGCTGGATTTATAAAATTCTTTAACCATTTATAAAGTGTCACATTCAGGAGAACAATTATAATCACAAGATATAATGATTCTGAGACCATCCTTCCAGGAGGCACTCCACTAATTGTGCCCCTAAATAGCTATCATCTTCCAGGGCCTATCACCAAGACAACCTGGGCATCCTAAATTGCACCGCATGGGAAGCGACCATATACTTTCGACAGTGAGTCTTAACCATACCCGAAATGACCTCACTTGGAATAAAATAACATCACAATATAACAACCAGTCATGTGGCTGAGGACTATATTCACCCTGCATTCACTAGCCATGGGACTTCACCTCATTCACGTAACTTCCCTTACGATACATTTAGAGAGGTATGTATATGCAAATCAATATTCATACGATATGCCAAATTAAAATGTACATTACATTTTATCCGGAGCCATAAGCGTTTCGTGTCATAATTTAAAAACCACAACGTTTAATATTTGCTTCCATATTCGTCTCCATGAATTCAACGACAACCCTAAGCCATCATGTAAGATAATACCTCATCCAAATCTCTAAAAGTCCAAAACTAGATAAACCTATGTAACACCCCACGATTTTGGGACTCAGAAATTAAATTTTTGGTAGAAATAAAATTTATTTAAATTACAGAATTTTGGAATTTGGAAATTGAGGCCCAAAAATTGAGGGTGTTATAAAGTATTCCGGATGACGATTCTGAGTGCGTAATTGATTTCAGATGGGTCGAGATAATCAAAATGATAGGCCTTGAGATTTATTTCGGTTCCAGGATATATTTAAGTTAGTCTGACTCGAATTGGGGTAAACGAGTCATTTAAAGTGTGTATTATCATTTAAAACTGGGATTTATGTTTTAAAGGCTTAAGAGGCTTACTAAATAAACATATCTCATTTATGTGAAAGAGAGAAAGAGAAAGATGTAATACCCCGTATTTTTATGACTTTTAATTTTGGGGATTTATTAAATTTAATTTGAGATATTAATTTAATATTAATCTGGAAATCATTTAACTATTTACTAGCGTGGTGAGCGTTAGTAATTATTGGAATTCTGTTGTAAATTACTTTATGGGTAAAGTAAGATGTGTAATTAAATTTAGTAAAATTATCACGAGAATCTAATTTGATAATTTTAAAAATTTTATCGGTTCGCGCCTGTGTCGTGTCGGGATTAAATTCGCATTATTAAAAGTTAATAAATAATAAGTCACCCAAATGGTCATTTTGAGTATGTCAATGCGTCCGAAAGGGTCGAGATAGTCAAAATAATGTACTCGGGGGTTTAGTTTGTGTCTTGGAGCGTTTTTAGGCCTAATTAACATCCTGGGAGGGCATTTTAGACATTTTATATTTTTGGGAATGGAAACCCACGATTTCTAAGGTTATATCAGATGGTAGGAGTCATCTTCCAGGGTTAGAAGAACCATAAACAAAATACGGCCATTGGAGAGGAAGAGGAGAAGCTTTCCAAGGAGTTCTAGGCCAAGAACTCCATCCTTTGCACCGCCGTCGCCGCCAAACTTTAGATCGCGCAACGAGGATCACAACCACACCAATCTTTTCCACAAATCTAAGACAAATATATCCAGGCAAGTATCTATATTTCTTTATGTTAGTTAATGCTTCAATTATATTAGTTTAGGTTTAATAGGAATAGTTTTCATGGAAGAAAGCATATATTGGAGACTAGAAATTACATGATATATAGGTGATAATCATATTCTGGAAATCAAATTCAAATGTATAGGTTGAACCACGAATTTTCATTGAGTTAGGAGTAGAAAATCTGGAAAAAGAATGGGAAGAACTAAGTTAAAGATAATATTAAGGTTCTTTATATTTATATGGATTTTGGCCCTTTTAATTCGTTATACTTGATGAAACTCGCATGTTTTACGTAGAATATTAACTACTTGGGTATATAACTCTTGTAGTATCAATTGTTGGGAGTTTGGGAGTGAAAAAGGATGGTTTGGATGATTTTGAAATAAGATTCCCGTAACTGTTAATTCTACAGTTTCGCCATAACTGCTTGATCGATCGATCGACCAAAGAGCATCGATCGATCGAGCCCCTGCCATCGATCGATCAACCCCTCCTAGAAAACTCATATTCCCCTTTCTAAGTAGTTCGTTGCTATTTAAATGAATGGTAATCCTTGGACATTATTACTAGAACATTTTGGGATATAGAGAAGACCAGTAGGACTTTATAAAAATGGAATCTTTAATGTAAGACGAGATTAACATTAACAGAAGTGTTTTACACTTAAGGAATAATGGGAATGTGTGTCTAAAGGGTGAAGTTCGTAAGGAAGGTACGTCGTAAAATAAAAGAGTACCTACTGAAATTACACATAGAGAGATAGGACTCTACGATTGTTATGAACTAGGTTTGGGATACTCCCATAAATAAGAATAAGAGACGAACCGTTATACGGGATAATCTTGTAATGTACAATAAGAATAAATATCATAAGTATGGGTCGTGGGTGTACCTAAACATTGAAATGGTAATGGTAGTATACATATATGAATGTGTTATGCATATACTATATACGTGTAAAAATCATGCTTGCGCTACTTGCTATCACTGAGGTTACCGTGCTGGGACAGTCTTATCTCGATGGGACCTTTATGGGGGATATTGACTTGTACCCTAGAACATAGGAATCCTTGGTACAGGCTATCGGATCGATAGTCAGACGGTCCTAAGAGACGTAAGGGTATGTGATGATGATGATGATAGGGGGAGAAATGGTATCTTATCCTATTATAATCGTATCTTAGTTTGGGGTAGATTTATCTTAGGGGGAGACGTCTTTCTAAGTAGGTCATGTGTTTGATAAAGGGGAGAATTAATTTAGGGGGAGTAATTAATTAATTGCATTTAATTCTTTGATATTCCTTATGCATTTGATGAGTTTGCTTAAGTGTGCAGGAATTATTCTAAAGCGGCATCTTTCAATGGCAAAGAGTTTGATCCTTGGGTTGAGTCAAGTTTGGGTAGGTTATTTTTTGAGTCTAGTGAGCTTGACGGCCCTTTAGGATTTTTGGTTGGTTTTTGTCCCGGAATAGCCAAAGGGGGAGATTTGTAAGGACACAAATTTCCAATTGAGTCCTTATGTAGTTTTGGCTTAATTCTGGACAAAAACATTTATTCATAGGAAAGTATGTAATTATAATACTCTCAAGCCTATGAAGTGTTCGTTGAAGACGTAGCGGCAAAGAATATAAAGCTTCATCAAATGTGCCGGTTTGCGTGCCTTGTTTCTACGTCATCAACTATGGTTCCATGCTCCCAAGGTATGAATACAATTATATTTATAGAGGAGCTTGGAACAAAGTTTATTGGGTGTTAGGTTTTATAAAAACTGCGTTTTATTTAAGAAAGAAATCATATAAAACTTTAAATTAAGTTCATAAAGTTTTGTGGGCCAAAATCGAATTTTTCAATCTTTCTGGTCGTTCGTTAGATATGTCGTTCGAACGAATTTTTTTTTCGTTCGAACCAGATGTCGTTCGAACGAACCTGCCAACGAGTCTAAACTGGTATGTAGTTCAAAATGTCGTTCGAACGAACTTGTTCGTTCTAATGAGGTTTCTAACGAGATTCTAACGAAGTCCATACTGGTGTGCCGTTAGAAGTCTCGTTCGAACGAGAGTTCGTTCGAACGAAATGTCGTTCGAACGAGCTATCAGGCGGGAACAGTTTTTGGTAGTTTTTGGAAGTTTTTCACCCACTTCCCCACTTGGTTTTTAACCACCTTTTACAGACTTTAATAGGTGCGGGAATGACATTTTCCAACTTAACATTTCCATAACTTTTCCATACCATTTCCATCTCTTAGAGAGAGATTGAGAGTAAATTTGTTTTAGGAAAATGTTCATGTTTTGAGTGTTATTTTTCAAAGAGAAAATCCTTCACACTCTAGTTTACACCCAATTGAGTTTATTCCAAGTTCTATATTCTTATCAATTGCGTGGAGTTTTGGCACCAGTTTATCTCTTCCGTTTTCAAAGAGAAGTTTTGGTTTGCTTCTACATCCATAAAAGAAGAAGACTTTGAGTTGCGATTCTACCCACTTGGAGAAAGGCTCCTTGCTCGGGTGACGGTGACCATAGAAAGCCCCATCAGTGGATTCCGAGATCGCGGTGGAGTTCCGAGGTTGCCCGCTAGGAAGAGGTGTCTACAAGAAGAAGCGTCGAGGCTTGAGAGGAATCGAGTCAGTCGTTGTAAGTCTATCTGTCTTGAAATTGTAATTCCATATCCAGTGGACTTGTGGCTAGGGCCGTCCGAAGTTTTTTCCCGTCTTGGGTTTTTCCTCGTACATCTCGGCGTAGTGTGATATTGTTTATTTTATCTTGCATCATAACGTAGAACGCATGCTTAGACTAATTCAAGATAAAATTCGGTTTAAATTATCACACTCAATTAATTTGGAATTAAATTAAATATTGAATAAACCTAAGCGGGCGAGCTTTTCTAAATCAAAGCTCTGATACCAATTTGAAAACGCAAGAAATTTCCTTTTTGTGAATAAAAACAAACACGATGCGGAAGCGTTGAATGATGGTTCGCAATTAAAATAAACACATTTTAATTTCTTAAACAAATTAAAATCAAATCAAGTGAAGCACTTAAACCGATTCATTAATCCAAGCCCTAGAATTTGCCTAATTCATAATTATCAATTATCCAAAGTTAGGCGAAACCAAATTTAGCAAAAGACTTGAATAAACCAGATTTACCCAATATTTAATTTAATTCCAAATTAATTGAGTGTGATAATTTAAACCGAATTTTATCTTGAATTAGTCTAAGCATGCGTTCTATGTTATGATGCAAGATAAAATAAACAATATCACACTACGCCGAGATGTACGAGGAAAAACCCAAGACGGGAAAAAACCTCAGACGGCCCTAGCCACAAGTCCACTAGATATGGAATTACAATTACAAGACAGATAGACTTACAACGACTGACTCGATCCCTCTCAAGCCTCGACGCTTCTTCTTGTAGACACCTCTTCCTAGTGGGCAACCTCGGAACTCCACCGCGGTCTTGAAATCCACCGATGGGGCTTTCTATGGTCACCGTCACCCGAGCAAGGAGCCTTTCTCCAAGTGGGTAGAATTTCAACTCAAAGTCTTATTCTTTGACGGATGTAGAAGCAAACCAAAACTTCTCTTTGAAAACGGAAGAGATAAACTGGTGCCAAAACTCCACGCAATTGATAAGTATATAGAACTTGGAATAAACTCAATTGGGTGTAAACTAGAGTGTGAAGGATTTTCTCTTTGAAAAATAACACTCAAAACATGAACATTTTCCTAAAACAAATTTGCTCTCAAACTCTCTCTAAGAGATGGAAATGGTATGGAAAAGTTATGGAAATGTTAAGTTGGAAAATGTCATTCCCGCACCTATTAAAGTCTTTAAAAGGTGGTTAAAAACCAAGTGGGGAAGTGGGTGAAAAACTGCCAAAAACTGTTCCGGCCTGACAGCTCGTTCGAACTATATTTCGTTCGAACGAACTCTCGTTCGAACGAGACTTCTAACGACACACCAGTATGGACTTCATTAGAATCTCGTTAGAAACCTCGTTAGAACGAACAAGTTCGTTCAAACGACAGACCAGTTTAGACTCGTTGGCAGGTTCGTTCGAACGACATCTGGTTCGAACGAAAAAAAACTCGTTCGAACGACATATCTAACGAACGACAAGAAAGATTGAAAAATTCGATTTTGGCCCAGAAAACTTTATGAACTTAATTTAAAGTTTTATATGATTTCTTTCTTAAACAAAACGCAGTTTTTATAAAACCTAACACCCAATAAACTTTGTTCCAAGCTCCTATATAAATATAATTGCATTCATACCTTGGGAGCATGGAACCATAGTTGATGACGTAGAAACGAGGCACGCAAACTGACACATTTGATGAAGCTTTATATTCTTTGCCGCTACGTCTTCAACAAACACTTCATAGGCTTGAGAGTATTATAATTACATACTTTCCTATGAATAAATGTTTTTGTCCGGAATTGAGCCAAAACTACATATGGACTCAATTGGAAATTTGTGTCCTTACAAATCTCCCCCTTTGGCTATTCCGGGACAAAAACCAAACAAAAATCCTAAAGGGCCGTCAAGCTCACTATACTCAAAACATAACCTACCCAAACTTGACTCAACCCAAGGATCAAACTCTTTTCCATTGAAAGATGCCGCTTTAGAATAATTCCTGCACACTTAAGCAAACTCATCAAATGTATAGGGAATATCAAAGAATTAAATGCAATTAATTAATTACTCCCCCTAAATTAATTCTCCCCTTTATCAAACACATGACCTACTTAGAAAGACGTCTCCCCCTAAGATAAATCTCCCCCAAACTAAGATACGATTATAATAGGATAAGATACCATTTCTCCCCCTATCATCATTCTCCCCCTTTTTGTTCAGGAATAGGTAAAGGATAAAGAACTAATAAACAAGTAGAAATATACCAATAAATCACTTGCATATATATAGAGATATAAACACACATATAACAAAAAATACAATAAGTTTGCACACTCGGATGGCAAAAATGTGTCATATGGAAACGGAAGTGTAGGGGTGTGAATTAGTTACAATGAAATTTAGACCCAAACACTTAATAAACATTCACGGAGTTCTCATTTGATTGCAAACTTTATCACATTTAAATATAACCTCATGTGACAATATGGAGATTGAACTCAATGAACAAACATACACAATGCATACAAGCCTAGCATGATGATGATTCTACAAACCAAATAGAGTCATGACATTAAAGACAACTAGGATAAACGGACATTGTGCAAACCGTTGATATACCATCCAATTCTCCCTCAATAAGAATATATATTGTTGTGCTTTTGAATGAATATATCAAACAGACATAGGCCTTGGCAATTGTTTTCTTTTTAATGCCAAATATTCTGTTTTTAGGCCTTTGGATCACATATTTCTTTTAGATCCAATAAACGGTGGCTTACAATCGTAAAGGATTTAATTCATCCTTTCGGAGCCCTTCCCCGTGCATATTTTATTTATCATGTTTTCATTTTTCATACAAATCTCACATGCAACGGATTTTGACATGCACTAGTCCTCCTAGGTCATTGATATGTAGATGACTAGATTGGTAGGAGAATACCTCAAAAACCTCAAATATAACATGTGACCTTAAGATTTCAAAAGAGCTCGTGCATGTGTGAATAGAGGCATATAAAAATAGAATCCATTTAAACAATACAAAATCCAACTACTCCATATAAAGCATGGTAAAGAACATTTTAAGGATTGAAAATCTAAACGAAAAGTTCTAGCCACGTGGGAGCGTAAAATATGGGATTCAAACACAAATATATGCCACATAAAGTGTGTCAAACTAAAATACACACAACGTAAAATCTTTTTGAGTTTTTAACATTTTTAATCAAAAATAAATATTTACTCAAAAGGACAAACAAAAATCATTTGTATTTTTCATTGAGCTTAAATGAAATAAATAAAACACAAATGATAAACAAAAATCTTTTTATATTTTTCAATTAATGAAAACACAAAATATAATACAAAAAGATAAACAAGTCATAATTTCTACCATGGGATATAAAGTAAGACTATGACTAGAAAATGACTAAAACAAGCATACATTTAGCATGTGAATATAGCAGAAAGTACAAACGCTAAAGTATGCAAACACTAACACATTCATCCTGTAGATTTAGCAGGGGAGGAAGCATGTGAAAGTAAATGAGAATCAACAACCCTATTTTGTAAGGAAACCAAGTCGGATTTCCTAACCCAAATTAATGAGGAATGACTATCTTGGGGTGTAGAAACGTTAACTACCGTGGTTACTTTACTATGGGGTTTTCTAGGAATTCGTTTAAGATCTAAACAAAATTTCCTAAGATGACCTTGTCGACCAGAATGTGTACAAGTGAGAACATGTTGAAAATATTTACTTAAGGAGTGATCTTTAAAAGTATTCCTAGTTAATTCTCCTAAAACATTGGTTTGGGCATTATGAGTAAATTCATTACAAGGATTGAAGCCTAAACCACAAGTGTCATTTTTAATATGGACCGTTCCTAACATTTTATCTAGTTTTTCCGAACGACACTCCAAATCAAATTTGACAATACTAGAATCTTTTAATTTATTTTCCAATTCTACAATGTTAGATTCTAGTAAAACATTTCGCTCTTCAAAAGCAAGAAGCTCCTTTTTCAAGGATTCCATTAAACCCCTAAGGCTATCTCTTTCGCCTTCTACATATTCAAGCTTCTCTTGAAGAGTCCTCACATGTGTCCTAAGGTCTTCTATTAAAGCATTTTCATCAACGACCTTGACACTCTCTCTTAAACTAGCTTCTAACTTCAAATTTTCTCTTTTCAATTTAATAGATTCGGTATACAGTTCTTGAAAAGCATTTTGAAGTTCACTCATATCAACCTCATCTTCATTTTCACTCTCACTTTCTTCTTCACTCTCACTATCATAAAAAATAAGAGAATCATGTACAATGACCTTGGAAGTGGCATGTGCTACGTTTCATCAATCGATGAGTTCTCACTATCACTCACATGACTAGCCATAAAAGCCACAAAAATTTTCTTAGTGGGGGAATCGGGCTTCTCTTCCTTATCACTATCACTAAGGGTTGCATTATATGAAATAGGTCGCTTACAATATTTCCTTAGTTTAGTGGGGCACTCATAATCCCTATGGCCATAACCTTCACAACCAAAACACTTATAAGACTCGTCCCTATCTAAATTTCATTACTAGGTTTAGGGATTTTATCGGCTTTAGAAATCTTCTCGCTTTTAACATGTTTAGAAGTATAAAATTTCTTAAAATCATTTTTAAATTTATCTTTGTTAAATTTAAGAAATTTTCTAAATTTACGAGAAAACAAAGCCATGTCTTTCGAGTCACTATCACTATCGCTCTCTACTACTTGTTTGACCTCTTTTCGGGCTTTTAAAGCAACACCCTTTTCAATTTTCTTTTCAGTTTTAGATGGAAACATATCCAGTTCATAGGTTTGTAAATCACCTACAAGCTCTTCTAATTTCGTAGAGGCTAAAGTGGGTAAAGAATTTAAAACGGTCACCTTTGGAATAAATCTATCGGGTAGGGACCTTAAAATTTTCTTTACAACACGGTCGTCAGGTATTTTCTCTCCCAAGTTAAAAGACGAATTAAAAATGTTAGAAAGTCTAGCATAAAATTTATCAAAAGTTTCTTTTTCATCCATTTTGATAGTTTCAAATTGAGTGGTGAGGTTTTGGAGTTTTGAAGCTTTAACGACACTAGTTCCTTCATGAGTTAATTGTAAAATATCCCAAGCATCTTTAGCGGTTTCACACGTCATAATACGTAGGAATTCATCTGGTGCGACAGCGCTAAATAAGGCATTTAAACCTCGGGAATTAAAGTTAGCAAGTTTAAACTCATTTTCAGTCCATCTATCGGTGGGTTTTATAACACGTTCATTTTCAACTAAGTAAGTTGGTGGGGAGTACCCGGTAACAACAGACATCCAAACTCTCTCGTCGATAGATTTTAGTGCCGATCTCATACGCGCTTTCCAATACGCGTAGTTGGTACCATCAAAAATAGGAAATTTTGAAAATGGGGAAAAATCCATTTTAGCCAAAAATTATTTAAAAAGATCGTTAACGAAATAATTTATCGCTTTGGCTCTGATACCAATTTGAAGACGCAACGTAATTTCCTTTTTGTGTAAACTTAAACACGATGAGGATGCGGAAGCGTTGAATGATGGTTCACAATTAAAACAAACACATTTTAATTTCTTAAACAAATTAAAATCAAATCAAGTGAAGCACTTAAACCGATTCATTAATCCAAGCCCTAGAATTTTTCCTAATTCATAATTATCAATTATCCAAAGTTAGGCGAAACCAAATTTAGCAAAAGACTTGAATAAACCAGATTTACCCAATATTTAATTTAATTCCAAATTAATTGAGTGTGATAATTTAAACCAAATTTTATAGTGAATTAGTCTAAGCATGCGTTCTACGTTATGATGCAAGATAAAATAAACAATATCACACTACGTCGAGATGTACGAGGAAAAACCCAAGACGGGAAAAAACCTCGGACGGCCCTAGCCACAAGTCCACTAGATATGGAATTACAATTACAAGACAGATAGACTTACAACGACTGAGTCGATCCCTCTCAAGCCTCGACGCTTCTTCTTGTAGACACCTCTTCCTAGCGGTCAACCACGGAACTCCACCGCGGTCTCAGAATCCACCGATGGGGCTTTCTATGGTCACCGTCACCCGAGCAAGGAGCCTTTCTCCAAGTGGGTAGAATTGCAACTCAAAGTCTTCTTCTTTGACGGATGTAGAAGAAAACCAAAACTTCTCTTTGAAAACGGAAGAGATAAACCGGTGCCAAAACTCCACGCAATTGATAAGTATATAGAACTTGGAATAAACTCAATTGGGTGTAAACTAGAGTGTGAAGGATTTTCTCTTTGAAAAATAACACTCAAAATATGAACATTTTCCTAAAACAAATTTTCTCTCAAACTCTCTCTAAGAGATGGAAATGGTATGGAAAAGTTATGGAAATGTTAAGTTGGAAAATGTCATTCCCGCACCTATTAAAGTCTATAAAAGGTGGTTAAAAACCAAGTGGGGAAGTGGGTGAAAAACTGCCAAAAACTGCCAAAAACTGTTCCCGCCTGACAACTCGTTTGAATGACATTTCGTTCGAATGAACTCTCGTTCGAACGAGACTTCTAACGACACACCAGTATGGACTTCGTTAGAATCTCGTTAGAAACCTCATTAGAACGAACAAGTTCGTTCGAACGACAGACCAGTTTAGACTAGTTGGCAGGTTCGTTCGAACGACATCTGGTTCGAACAAAAAAAAACTCGTTCGAACGACATATCTAACGAACGACCAGAAAGATTGAAAAAGTCTATTTTGGCCCAGAAAACTTTATGAACTTAATTTAAAGTTTTATATGATTTCTTTCTTAAACAAAACGCAGTTTTTATAAAACCTAACACCCAATAAACTTTGTTCCAAGCTCCAATATAAATATAATTGCATTCATACCTTGGGAGCATGGAACCATAGTTGATGACGTAGAAACGAGGCACGCAAATCGGCACATTTGATGAAGCTTTATATTCTTTGCCGCTACGACTTCAACAAACACTTCATAGGCTTGAGAGTATTATAATTACATACTTTCCTATGAATAAATGTTTTTGTCCGGAATTGAGCCAAAACTACATATGGACTCAATTGGAAATTTGTGTCCTTACAGATGACCTCTTAGTGACTTGGAACTATGCTTCACCTCAATTTGTATGTGTTTTTTGTTAATACTGTTCGAGAGTTATTCCGAACTAGTATTTCCCTTAGTACGCGTGATACGGGGACTTGATAACAGAGTATGTCAGCACCATAAATTTTATGTGGGGTGCCGATAGTATATATATTATATGAGTGACTAATATATATATATATATATAAACTTGAAATTGGGAAATTATCTACTGTGACTAAAGGTAGGTAATTAATGAATATTTATTTCTACTTGGATATAAGTGTTTGAAAAGTTTGAGACAATACCGAGAAACTTTATAATCAAATGAGGTTTATGTGAGAACTTTCCTTTTAAAAATTAATTTTCTGAATTCTAGAAATTTTCGGCATGAAACCTTCTGAGTAACTTAAGATAAGCTAAACTATTAAGAGTAGTAGTGCGATAGGTGTGTACATTAGAAGAGAGGTGAGAATTTCTCAAGAGAGTGTCTCACACTAATATGATTGTTGCATTAGCCGGTAAGCATTTTAAATACTTGCTAAACTAACTTTTAAACTGTTTTACAATCGGGCTCTGACCCGTTTTCCTATTTTCCCTTCTCTCTTGTATATATATGTATATATTACAGGTGCCCAGCCACAGGGGCGTCTTGCATAGGATCCTTTGGAAGGAACGTGCTGCAGCTTAGGTTGGAGTTGCAGGACTTTTGCTTAGACGACCTCATTATTGATTCCACTTCTAGTTCTATTTCACCCAGTTGGGCATGTGTCTCCCTTTTTCCATTTATCAGTTGGTTTTATCATAGATTTTAATTCGTTTACTTCCAGTATTTATACTTTGGGATTATTACTGTCATGATGTTTTTCTTTTGAAGTTTTAAAGTTGGAATCATTTAGTTGAATGCTTAAATTGCTTGGATTATCTTTTCCAGTCTAGTTGTTATGTAATTTTTTTAAACCAATGATTATGAAAGGTTTACAATATTCGTTTTAAATTAAATTTGGAAATTGATGTCTTAAAATGGTTTTGTCACTTAGCTTAATTATTTAGGGTGTTTAATTTGAAAAGTTATTTTTACGACAGTGATGCTAAGAATGAACCAACCGTTCACCTTGGTTATAATTTAATAAAGGACTGATCACTCGGTATTTAATTAGGCGGGGTGTCACAAGTGGTATCAGAGAATCAGGTTCTAGTGTCCTTTAGGATCTGTGCGGCTTATCTCATTTCCAGCTTAGCGTCTTTGATTTAGAGCCCTAATATTAGGAATGTTGTATTCACCTTTATGCGTTTAAAATTCATGCTTCTGCGATTTGTCGATGTGAATGTTGAACTTATCCTGATTATTTTAAACTTTTAGATGGACCATCAAAACGAACAAGCTAATTCCGTTAGGGAAGTTAGTGAGCAAGAACAACTCACACCTCAGGTGTCTTCAAAAAGGGTACCAATCGCCGAATTTGCATGCATTGTGGCACTAGCAGTTACCACTGCAGTCTTACAGTACCATGAACGCAACATGTAGCTCAGAGGAGGCAAAAAAAAAAACTAGGGAGATTAGTCAATTTCATGTGACTAGAGTTGAATTTTGTGCGAAAACATCGAAATTGCGGCAACAGACCCCTCAAGATCAAGACGGCTCCAGAGGTAACAAAATTTATGTAGAGGGCCAAAAGCGTCTGGGACAACAAGGCCTGGGTCAGAATGAAGTCACAACGAGGTGTTTCAAATGTGGAATGGATCGTCATAAACGTAAATCTTGTTCGAATCAGACTGGGAGAGACTACAACCCGACCAGCGAGAAATTTTGGGATTCTGCTATAAATGTGTGCAACCGGGTCACAAGTGGGGGGATTGTCCTAAATCTGACACCGTTTTCCACAAATTTATCATCAAGGCCAGTAAGACTAAGTAAAAAGAGAGACTAGTCAACAACGTAGTGAAGTGAGACAGTTTCAAGGGAAGTGCTTCCAATGTGGCAGGAATGGCCATAGGCGTAAGGATTGCCTAGAGAGGAATAGGGCCCCAAGGCAGCAGGGCTCCAGTAATAAACCACATAACCCAGCTCCACCAGCCATTCCAGCAGCCTCAGTTCAGCAGAGGCAATTACAGTACGGACGTGTCTATAACGTCCACCAGATAGCAACACTTGAGGCCCTAATTGAGTAAAAAGGTACGTTCCTTATACCAGGTGCTATGGGTTGAGTTTTAATTGGTACTGTGGCACAAGAAAATTATAACCAAATGTCCTAGCCATATGAAAATTGGGGAATGAATTGGATTCAAACAAACCAATATTCCACACCAATGTGTAAAACTAAAATACATAAAGAACCAAAAATCGTTTTGAATTTTTTAAAACATTTTTCAAAAAATAAAATCTTTTTGTATTTTTCAAATATGACTCAATAAAAGAAAAATGTAATATAAATCGTACATATGTTATAACAATAAAAAACATATATCATGAATCACAACTAGCTTATGATAAACAAAATCATGCAAGCAATCCTTTATATGAAATAGCATGTGAAGCATCGTGTGCAAGCATGTGAGAATCAATCAATTTAACATTTATCATCTGGAAAAATTATTTTCTAACCCAAATAGCTGTATACCTAACTCAAAGGGTTACGGGAATCGACGTTACACTACACTTTAATTTCCTAGGTTCTTTTAAAAGATCATAACAAAAACGCCTAAGGTGACATTTCCTACCAAATTGCGAACATGTATAAATACAACGAGGAATGGAACCTTCGGGTTAAACTTTTCTAACACCCTAGGATGTGGTTGACCCTCCAAAACAAACAATAGTTTTGGATTTTACAATTCGAATCATTTGAACAAGATAAGCCATTACCATTACCATAAACATTATTCGAGTCTTTTAAATCAGGTTTTAACTTCAAAATTTGACACTAAAGAAAGGAATTAGAATTTTCCAATTTTAGGGGCTCCTTTATCATATTTTTAATCATTTCTAGAAGGTTATCTCATGTGACACCCCACTTAAAATAATAATGGGTGGCCAGCCCGATACTACATTAAATCAGGAATCTCAGATGGCTCAGTCTCAATACCAATAGACAATACTACTATAAATAAGTCTAACTACTCGAAACCATAAAAGCGGATGCCAAAAATTAAATAAAACATGCAACAGACAACAAACCAACACTATAGAATGACAAGAGACAGCAAAATGTACACAAGTACGAAGATAAAAGAAAATGCTAATATTAAAATAAAACAGAAATATACAAGGAAATATGCCCAAATAAGCTTTCGGGTCACAAATAGTACAATAATCATAAAGAAAGAAATATAAACAGCTACAAATATCCCGTGGGTATAAATCGGATATACAACATGATTCCTACCTAGATTTTCAAAGAAGTAGGAAGCGACTACAATCTAAATCCCGCCACAGTCCACAACTGCTATGGCTCCCAAGACTCTGGATAGAAAAGCATCCGGTATCCATGCGGTAGGACACCTTTACACCTCGGGCTCTGACCCATTTATTTTTGTTTTTTTTGAAATATATATATATATATATATATATATATATATATATATATATATATATATATATATATATATATATATATATATATATATATATATATATATAATCAAAACAAAAAAAAAATAAACAGATCAGAGCCTGAGGTGTAAAAATGTTTAGCAAGTGTGTTAACCGTGCATAATAAATATAAATGGAATATTTCATAATAAAAGTGGAGTCGCACTCTCGTGAAACCCCAACTCACTTCTCATCTATAGCGCACACCTAATCGTGTTCTCGAACCTTAATTAAGTTACCCCACCCCTATAAGGACAACCTACCTTGCCATACGCACGACCTATACCCGCATGACCTGCTATCCTAATATAGCCCAAGAATCCTTTCCATTCTAATCCCACCAAAATAAATATACACATATATGCCTTACTAGGCTCTAGTGGTTCCTATTATTAGCTAAAACCATTTATAAGTCTTAACACGCACACATTGACATTAGGATTCACTGTAAGAGTTTATTCTCTAAACAACATACATTCTAGTACAAAAGGCATAACTTCTCTGCACTTCCAACATTGCACTACGTTTCGTGTGTGGGGCATCTCGCAAAGCGAAATCCAAACAAAGAACCCCCCCGATACCCTACTCCTTAACAATGTTGATCGTAGGGATCCATTATGTCAAACACACAAATTTTACTACTACAACCACCCAATTATAGAATACCACCTCTAATTACACAATTAAATCTCTATTGAAATCCGTGCATCGATATACCGCAATTTTCTTTAAGTACGATCCTTCGACCCCAATGAACTCGTACACCCAAAATCACTCAAGATGTACATCATAGAAACTCCATAGTCACCTCACCTATAGGATATACAAATATATATTTACTCTAAATATATATATACGCAATCATTCATTCCTATAACCACGTATACATAACACACATAATGTACACTTTGCAATATACATAATATAAACGGTTATAGGATGCCAAAATACTGCACCATGCTATCATCTTCCAGGAATTACTCACTTTCTCCCGGGGTCACCACCTATCGGACTATTATCACACCGTCATGGTGACAAAATCAATCATAACATATGGGAAGCGATCATAGTTCCTAACCAACAAGTGAGAACGACTCATACCCAAGAATTCTCACCTCCAAAAATATAAAATCACACAAATAAATAAAATGGACGACTATGACATGGGGAATATCCACACCCTACTCCTTAAGCCAGGGGCTCACCCTCATCGTGCAACCTCCCATGATAGCATGTGATGGGTATACTTCACACCACAAGTATATATATCATCCGCACACACTATATATATACACACACATCCATATGATCACATCATATATACAAACCATCACACATGGAATAGATATCCATGCCATATGTACACACATATATACATATCTACGCATATATATATCCATATACACACATATATACACACTCTTTCTCGTCCATAGGTATGATATTTATAAACTCGGCTATACATGCACTTAGTCCTCATTATTCTAGCCATCACTCCAAGCATATTAACTTAATTCGTTATATAAATACGATCCCTCACTTGAGGCATATCTATCCATTACTCCTATGATATGATTATTCTTCCAATTTATCCAACATTAAGATTATCAACCCGAAATTTAACGCATGTAACAATCACTACACATCCCATTTATATCCGAAAGAAAATCGATATATCTAGTAATAACTCCGACTATTGGTATGCACATAACTAATAGTCTACAAACCTCAAGATCAATCCTAAATTCATTCCAAGATACCATCCATAATTGGAATCCCCATTGTTAAACACACACCGATATATAACAACTATCCTGACTAGATTTACAACACACCCTATTCTAGTTTATAGTATGATCCCATCGCTCTCAATTTCGACTATGGTTCAATTACTCCTATGAACCCTTAACATTACCACGTTTACGATTTTATTCCTTGAGTTTATCATCACTAAGGATACGTGATCTCTACCACTCATTGATCTTCAAATCATATGTTAAATAGAATCCTATCGCTATAAGGATTCGGCACAATTATCGGCCTAAACTGTCACGCCATACCCTCACCACTCTCCCAAAGAGTCCTAAACCTTAAATCATATCTAAACTCACTTATGACCTCTAAATAAAACTTCCATCCTCAATGATATTCCCCACTATACCTCAAAACATTTGTTATTAGTACACACATAAACAAAAAGGGACTATCTCTACATTTTATTACTATTTCATGATAGCCCACCACCATCACTTTAAGATAATCTGTCAAACGTTCAGTCCCACAATCATTTCCTTACTCAAAAAGGCATCCTGCACTCAAAATCCAATTCTAACATAAATTCGAAAGCCCTTATTCATCCTACGACATAAAGCCCTTAATGTTTTATCATAATCCTCCATAAAAAAATTACTAAGAAGGTCACCAAGTTTTAAACCCAATAGAAAAGTGGTTAAAGAAAATCATATTCTTGGGCTAAAAATAGAGGACCGGTCGATCGATCCCAGACCCCCAGTCGACCGCGAATCTTAAATTTTGCCTTACGAAGAATGCAGTAAGCTTTTCCTTTGAGACGTGGTCAACCGATCCCCTGACGGAGGTCAACCGGCCATACCAGATATCTTGATTTTTTTCATTTTTGATCAAAACCCTAACTCTCCAAACACCCAAAATATTATCGTCCAACCCTCAATTTTGACTTAATCATATTCCTCACACCAAACCCAACCTACATCTCATCTCAACAACTTAAATGCCATCAATATAATGTAAAATCATCAAATGCAAGATAAAATACTCAAAAACTAGGTTTTGACATTTAACCCAAAATTCAATTCTTTTATCCACAAATTATGAAATAAAATAAACAAATGAAATATTTAGCAAGATTAAACACTTGGCTCGAAATCGTAGTGGTTGAATCGTCCTCGAGATCGAGTGTTGGTCGGAGTTTCCAAGCTTTCTCCTCTCTCTTTCTTCCTTTATTCTTCTTTCTTTCCTTATTCTCTTTCTATAGGGCTTTTCTCTCTCTTCTTTCTCCCTTTCAATCTCATGAATGAGATTTTAAATCTCCCAAAGGCTTTATAAGCCTAATCTTTCAAAACACCCAACTTAATTTATAATACACACTTTAAAAGACTCGTTTACTCCAATTCGAGTCAAACTACTTAAAAATATTTTGGAACCAAAATAAATACCAAGGAAAGTCATTTTGACTATCTCGACCCATCCGGAATCAATGGCGCACTCAGAATCATCATCCGGAATACTTTATAACGTCCTCAATTTTTGGACCTCAATTATCAAATTTTAAAACTCTCCAATTTAAATAGAATTTAATTCTCCCCAAAATTTAATATCTCAGTCCCAAAATCTTGGGGTGTTACAAATATCCCCCCCTTACAAAAATTCCATCCTCAAAATTTAGGTTATGCCTAGGACTCCGAACCTCTTCTAGTTCTTACGTCTACCCTCAAGATCATTATACCTCTATCTCCCACTTCTCACAACAAACCATTCAAACTTAAAATCAAATTAGCTACCCAGGGTGCCCATACACCCCGTACCCGAGCTCAACTCGTAAAAACATAACCCGGATCTACTAGCCTCAAATTATAATAGAACTCTTAACAATATAATCTATATTAACATAATAAGTATATATAAAAGTTTAAAATTTCCAATGGTTGAACTCTTCTCAATTCCTGACATTCGCTACCTTCATGCCGGGGAGGTCTCGCAAGAGAAATCCAAATAAGGAACCCTCCTAATACAATACTGTGTAGCTATGTCGGGGATTGAGATTAGTTGAACCAGGGTTAAAGTTTTATAACAGGTTTTCAATCATAGATATGGCCCGAAGGCCTACATAACAATATAACATAAAATAATTCCATCTCTTTCGACACGCCAAATCAACACCTTATGTTCAAGACATAAGGTCCCAACAAATACAAAACTCCTACCAACAACTAGTCCTCACAACTAGCACAACCCTGAGCTAACTTCCCCGCTCAACACTAAATCTGCTAAACTCTTAACCTCTTAAACTATACCAATCCTTTAAAATCACATTAAAGTATTACCGCAAAGTAAGTCCTTCCCTTATTGGAATACCACAATTACCTGTCCTAGCCTAATTATAACGCAATAACCTTATAACCGCTAATCAACAAACCTCAACAGTCCACACTTCCAAAAATCAATAGCACCACCCTCTACTGGCTCATCACGAGACGGTCTATCATCCTAAAAGATACCATATAAAGATCACACTTGCTCATTCCTTCCTAAGGCCTAATTTCCCTTAAATTGACACCCTCTCAAAAATTCTTCCTAGCTATCCTGAAGGATAAAGTTCTATTGCGACCCCCGACTACTCCTTCAGTCCTACTCAATGAACCCAAATCTCTAAATTTCTCACTCCCTCTTCCAAAAAGACAATACTCCTAACATTGGGACAACGCCATACACCACCTAAGGGCTTTGCTATTCTCTTATCCTCAGTACTTACCTTATCGATCAAAAAATTCTCCTTCTCACTCGACCACCATCAGATTACCTGGAATCATCGCTAGAAATCTCCTCCTTATCTCCACCTGAGTCACAAAAAGAAAATATCTCCAGTCAAAGCGTACCCAAAATCTGTTATGGGTATTGCATCTCTCAGTTGCCCCTTCCTGAACGACTAATTCTTAGTGACGTCTAAGACGAAAGCAACTGTGTCAGAACGTCATTCAAGTGAGTAAACCTCGCAGAAGAAGATAAAAATAGTGAACACAACAACCCTAATAATAGGGCTCTACATCAAGAACGCGTGCAGAAGAATGAAAAAAATTTGCACAAATCCTAAGGACACTAGAACCTGATGCTCTGATACCATCTGTGACACCCAACTTAAAATAATAATGGGTGGCCATCCTTATACAAAATTAAATCAGGAATCTCAGATGCCTCAGTCTCAGCACCAACAGACTACATAACTTTAAATAAGGCTAACTACCCGAAACCATAAAAGAGGATGCTAAAAATTAAATAAAACATGCAACAGATAACAAACCAACACTATAGAACTACAAGAGACAGCAAAATGTACATAAGTACGATGATAAAAGAAAATACTAATATTAAAATAAAATGGGAATATACAAGGAAATATGCCCGAATAAGTTGTCGGGTCATAGACAGTATCATAATCATAAAGAATGAAATATAAACAGCTACAAATATCATGTGGGTATAAACCTGATATACAACATGAATCCTACCTAGATTTTCAAAGAAGTAGGAAGCGACTACAATATACATCCCACCACAGTTCGCAACTGCTACGGCTCCCAAGACTCTAGATAGAAAAGCATCTGGTATTCATGCGGTAGGACACCTGTAGTGCAATATATATATATATATATATATATATATATATATATATATATATATATATATATATATATATATATATAGCAAAAGAAAAAAAATAAACCGGTCAGAGCCCGAGGTGTAAAAATGTTTAGCAAGTGTGTTAACCATTCATAATAAATATAAATGCCATATTTCATAATTAAAGTGGAGTCGCACTCTCGTCAAACCCCAACTCACTTCTCATCTACAGTGTGCACCTAATCGTGTCCTCGAACCTTAATTAAGTTACCTCACCCCTATAAGGACAACCTACCTTGCCATACGCACGACCTATACCCGCATGACCTACTATCCTAATATAGCCCAAGAATCCTTTCCATTCTAATCCCACCAAAATAAATATACACATATATGACTTACTAGGCTCTAGTGGTTCCTATTATTAGCTGAAACCATTTATAAGTCTTAACACGCACACATTAACATTAGGATTCACTATAAGAGTTTATTCTCTAAACAACATACATTCTAGTACAAAAGGCATAACTTCTCTCCACTTCCAACATTGCACTACGTTTCGTGTGTGGGGCATCTCGCAAAGCGAAATCCAAACAAAGAACCCCCCTGATACACTACTCCTTGACAATGTTGATCGTAGGGATCCATTATGTCAACCACACAAATTTTACTACTAAACCCACCCAATTATAGAATACCACCTCTAATTACACAATTAAATCTCTATTGAAATCCGTGCATCGATATACCGCAATTGTCTTTAAGTACGATCCTTCGACCCCAATGAACTCGTACACCCAAAATCACCCAAGATGTACATCATAGAAACTCCATATTCACCTCACCTATAGGACATACAAATATATATTTACTCTAAATATATATAAGCAATCATTCATTCCTATAACCACGTATACATAACACACATAATGTACACTTTGCAATATACATAATATAAATGACTATAGAATGCCAAAATACTGCACCATGCTATCATCTTCCAGGAATTACTCACTTTCTCCCGGGGTCACCACCTATCGGACTATTATCACACCGTCATGGCGACAAAATCAATCATAACATATGGGAAGCGATCATAGTTCCTAACCGGCAAGTGAGAACGACTCATACCCAAGACTTCTCACCACTAAAAATATAAAATCACACAAATAAATAAAATGGACGACTATGACATGGGGAATATCCACCCCCTACTCCTCAAGCCAGGGGCTCTCCCTCATCGTTCAACCTCCCATGATTGCATGTGATGGGTATACTTCACACCACAAGTATATATATCATTCACACACACACACTATATATATATATACATATGATCACATCATATATACAAGCCATCACACATGGTATAGATATTCACGCCGTATGTACACATATATACATATCTACACACACATATATATATATCTTCCGCACTACAAGTATATATATCATCCGCACACACTATATATATACACACACATCCATATGATCACATCATATATACAAACCATCACACATGGAATAGATACTCATGCCATATGTACACACATATATACATATCTATGCATATATATATATACATATACACAGATATATACACACTCTTTCTCGTCCATAGGTATGATATTTATAAACTCGGTTATACATGCACTTAGTACTCATTATACTGTGACACCCCGACTAATTAAATACCGGGTAGCTACTCCTTTATTAAATCAATACAAAATGCCAAGTTGGTTCAGTTAATAGCATCACTGTCGAAAACATTTTGATAATTACTAACCACCTAGTATTTTAAAAGTAAGTTGCCAAATTTTAAGTTAAGCCTGATTAACATGCAATAACAGAATAATGGAAGAACAACATAATGCATTAACCATAATGAAGTAATGAAATAACCGACAAATAATAATAAGAAGTCCGGAGGAAAACTCCTCACAACAATCCCACAACTGAAAATAATAAGACAAGTCTGAATCCTGAATTAATTACATGCCCGAAGTCTGAATAACTGAAATAAATGAAAAGTCTCTAAAGAAATGGGCGACATGCCCTACAACTGATAAATGCTGAATAGAGAGTCAATATAGAAGAAGCATCTACAAGCAAAGTCCTGTAACTTCCACAAACAGCTACCGCTCGTCACCTGAATGAGGATCCTAAGCATGGTGTCCTTGTGGCTGGGCACCTACAATGTTTTTTACAAAAATAGATTTGAAAGAAAATAGGTCAGAGCCTGAAAGTGGAAATCATTTTAAAAATAGCAAGTCTTTTAATAACATTAAAACATTAAATGCAAAATATATGTTAGGACGTGCACTCACAAGTAATTCTCACCTCTCGACTACATGTGCACTCCTAACGTACCGTACCCATCTAAATGACATCCATATCTAACCAAACCGTAATAAGTTCTACCCCTTACTACTCGATCCCCATATTACATTCTAGCGTTATAAATTTAAATAGAGAGCTTTACTTAAACTCAGATTCTCAATTTGTAATACAATTCACTATCAATTAACCCGTTATGTTTTCTCGAAACGTTTCCATATTTATACACACAATATCACATGAAAGTTACCATTAATTAAGAGTATATTATTAACGTCATAAATATACAATACAAGCACCCCGAGACTAAGCTACGGTGCACACATACTCTGCTATCCATCCCGGTACATCACGTACATAAGGATCACGTATTCCGAATCTCTCAGGAATCGTTCTCAGATAACAACATCACAAATAATGGAGGCGAACACAGTCACATCACATGGGTCACGTACATACCTACGCTCCCACGATCAGCAGAGTTATTAATATCCCAATAAGTCCTTCTCTGACCTATGTTCATCGAGGTAACCAATCTAAATCCGGGCAACACAAGGATTAGAAGGCCCTAAGCGAACGTAAACCTCCCGTGATAGCAAGTATGGTAGGTATGTCATACACATAAAATCAAAACATATACTAAGTATGCACACATCTTAGTAATCACCATAATATGTTGGTGGTACCCTTCTCATTCTCGTACCGACATATAATACTACACAATTTATATGTTCCCGGTTAATATAATAAATTAGGCCGTCAATAGTTCCCGCACCGTAATAGACACTCACGTCCTATTGCAGAATTTCCCTTAGGTTCAACTACACTTCTAGGTTTTGCTCCTCAATATATCCCAAATATCTCAAATATATCCATTAATCCACAACTAAGTGTTATATGTACATATAAACAAGGTTATAGGACACTCGGGATCAAAACAGGCTAAAAAGCCTAAACTGTCAACTCGTTAGAAGTCTCGTTCGAACGAGGTTGTTCGAACGAGAGTTCATTCGAACGAAGTGGGCTTTCTAACGAGGTCTCGTTAGAACGAAATCATCGAATTAACTTTACCCTCATTAGAAGTCAAAGGTCAACTCGTTAGAAGCTCGTTCGAACGAGCTCGTTTGAACGACCTGGGCAGGTCTTCTAAGGAGTGGCCAGTTTCGAGCCCAGATTTCCTATTTTCGTTTTTCCAACTTCTCTACACCTCAAATCTCATCAAAACATTAATCCAATGATTGTTCAAAGCCACCAATCATCCCTACACATATTTAGGTCATATACCAACGTGATTTGTGGGGTTAATTCATTCTAACCTCATTCAATTATCAAATCTCTTCATATTTCCCCCAATTTTAAGAACATGAACCCTAGAATTTATAAATCATCCAAGAGCCTAATTAAATCCGTTTTTGTTTCATCCAAATTATAATATCATCCGAATAATCATCTAAATACAAATCTACATGCGATTCCTCATCAAAAATGTAATTTTTACTTCCAATTAAAATGGGTTTTTCATTAACTCCCAAGAACAATAAGATTTTATCAATTCCTACACATGGAAGAAACATTCTTTGCAAAATAACGAAATTAAACCACTTGCCTTATTTGAATCTCTGATTTTGATGTCGATTTGATGGAGTACTCTATCTCTCTCTGCAGAATTCTCCACTCTTCTCTCTCTACAAGCTTTCTTCTCCAAAGTGAATGGTGGCTAGGGTTTTTGCCTTAGGAAATTTTGGAACAATTTCTAATAACCCCCGTAGCCCATTAAGTCCTAAGATGTGGTTAGTGGGTTTAGTGGGTAATTACCAAGTCAACTTTTTAATTCCCAATTTTCGTAGGTTTTAATTCCCAAAAATTCAAAATTACCAAACTACCCTTATACGTTGCCGGCATGGCCTAAAAATGCCTCGGGACCCAAACTAAACCCTCGGCTAGAGTTTTCTGACTATTTTGACCCTTCTGGATGCGTTGGCGCACTCAAAATGACCATACAGTTTATAGAAATAAAATTCACTTATTAATTAAAATAAATATATACTTGACGCGACTGTCACACGCGTCTCAACAAAAGTCCTAAATTGCCGTATTTCAATCTCAAGACAAGTTTTATAGTTCAATATTCATATATAGCCATATATACTCATTAATATCAAATACCAACTCGCATCTCGCTAGTATTTTTATCCGAATTAATTTCCAATTAATATGCATTTAATTCAATTAATCCCATAAATAAATATCACCAAAAGTACGGGGTATTACATACTTTCCCCCTAATTACAGAATTTTGTCCAAAAATTTGGAACTAGAAAGTACCTGGTAAGAACAACTCTGGATAACGTTCTTGCATCTCATCCTCGCGCTCCCATGTGGACTCCTCGACATTATGATGCCGCCACTGAACACGCACTAACGAAACTATCTTTGATCGCAGTTTCCGCTCACTTCGGTCCAAAATAGCAATCGTCCCCTCCTCGTAGGAACTATCAGGCTGGAGATCGATGTCCTCCAAAGCAATATGTGAATGAGCCAAATCGTCTCTAAGATATTTCCTTAGCAAGGAAATATGAAATACATCGTGAATCCGATGCAAATGCTCTGGTAATCCAAGCCTATACGCAACCGGTCCAATCCGTTCAATAATAGGAAATGGTCCCACATACCTCGGTGGCAACTTCCCTTTCTTCCCGAAATGCATAATCCCCTTCATAGGAGATACTCTGAGCAAAACCTGGTCCCCCACTTGGAACTCTCTGAAGAACCTCTTCACATCAGCATAGCTCTTCTGCCGATCCTGAGCTACCCGAATGCGACTCCGAATCAATTCTATCCTTGCCGAAGTATCTTGAATTACTTCCGGCCCAAGTAGTTTGTTGTCCCCCACCTCCAACCAACATGCTGGGGAACGACAAGGTCTACCATACAACGCCTCAAATGGAGCCATGCCAATGGTGAACTGGTAGGAGTTATTGTAAGCAAACTCCACCAGTGGAAGATACTGCTCCCATCCACCCCCAAAATCAATGATACTCATACGTAGCATGTCCTCCAACATCTGGTTTGTACGCTCCATTTTTCCATCGATCTGCGGGTGGTACGCCGTGCTCAACCGCAATTCTGTGCCCATGGCCTCCTGAAAACTCTGTCAAAACCGTGAAACAAATATCTTGTCTCGGTCAGACACGATATTTAGGGGCACACCGTGAAGTCTCACTATCTTTGAAATAAAGAGCTGGGCATATTGGCCCGCAGCGTAGTCTGTCCTTACGGATAGAAAATGAGCGACTTTGGTCAACCTGTCCACAATTACCCAAATGGAGTCGTGACCTCTCTGTGACGTAGGAAATCCCGTGATAAAGTCCATGGATATGCTCTCCCACATCCACATCGGGACCTTCAACGGATGTAAAAGTCCTGCCGGTCTCTGATGATCCACTTTTACTAGCTGACAAGTGGCGCATTTTGAAACAAACACGGTAATATCTCTCTTCATCCCGCTCCACCAATACTGTCGCCTCATGTCTTGGTACATTTTGTCCCCACCGGGATGTACCGCGAATCGTGAGCCGTGCGACTCTGCAATCACCTCGTGCCGTAATTCCTCCCCTTCCGGAACTACTAATCTCCCATTGAAGCGCAATCCCCCGTCTGAGCTAACGGTATAGGACTCGGCTCCCTGTGCTAGTAATCGAACTATCTGCTCCTGACAGAACGAGTCATTTTCCTGTGCCCTTACTACCTTTGTGACAATCTGAGGTGTAACGGCCATCATAGACATGAACGATCGGGCCACTGCATCCTAGTGTCCCAACTCCTTCCATTTTGCCTTCCACACTCCTGCCACCTCATCTACTAGCCTACGGCTCAACGCGTCTACTACCACGTTAGGCTTCCCCGGGTGATACTGGATATCAAACTGATAGTCCTTCACAAACTCAAACCACCTTCGTTACTGCATATTCAACTCTTTTTGTGTGAATAGGTACTGTAGGGACTTGTGGTCTGTGAACAATTGGAACTTCTCCCCCAAAAGGTAATGTCTCCATATCCGAAGGGCAAATACAATTGCCGCCAACTCCAAGTCATCAGTGGGGTAATTCTTCTCATGAGGCTTAAGCTTACGGGAAGCATAAGCTATGGCCTGACTCTCCTGCTGCAATACACCTCCAAGTCCTTGTAAGGACGCATCGGTGTAGACTAGATACTCAACTCCCGATCTCGGCAATGCTAACACAAGTGCTGAGGTCAACTTATCCTTCAACTCATCGAATGCCAACTGACAGGCATCACTCCAGATGAATGGCACACCCTTACAAGTCAGATGTGTCAAAGGACCCGCTATCTTCAAAAATCCCCGAATGAACCTCCTGTAGTATCCTGCTAGGCCCAAGAAACTACGAACCTCTGTCGGTGTCGTGGGCTATCCCCACTCCCTCACCGCGGATACCTTACCCGGATCAACAGATATCCCCCAGTCGAAAATAATATGTCCCAAAAATTGGACCTCCTTCAGCCAAAACCCGCACTTCTCATATTTTGCATACAACTCGTTCTGACGTAGCGTCTGCAAAACTTGTTTCAAATGCTGAGCGTGCTCCTCCTCTATCTGGGAGTAAACCAGGATATCATCAATGAAAACAATGACAAACTGATCTAGGAAATCTCTGAACACCCTATTCATCAAGTCCATAAACACGGCTAGAGCATTGGTCAGACCAAAAGGCATAACCCGAAACTCGTAAGAACCATATCTCGTCAAGAACGCAGTCTTCGAGACATCCTCTTCCCTGATATGCAACTGATGGTATCCCGATCGCAAATCAATCTTTGAGAAGAAAGAAGCTCCTCTCAACTGGTCGAATAAGTCACCGATTCGAGTCAATAGATACTTATTCCGTATTGTGACCTTATTCAACTCTCGGTAGTCCACACACAATCTCAGTGAACCATCTCTCTTCTTCACGAATAACAAAGGGGCACCCCACGGTGAAGTACTCCTCCGTATAAACCACTGACCCAACAACTGCTCAATCAGATCTCGTAGCTCTCGCATCTCTACCGGAGCCATACGGTACGGTGCGCGTGCTATAGGTCTCGTATCCGGCAATAAGTCTATGACAAAGTCTATCTGTCGACTGGGAGGTAGGCCTGGTATCTCCTGAAACACATCAGAATACTCCCTGACAACCGGGATCGAATCTAAAGGAATCACAACCTCCTTAGAGGTATCCTCCTCTAGGTAATACAAATGAGCGGTCGAGCCTCCCTCTGGGCGAGGCATCGCCACTACAATCATCTCTTGCCCCGGAATGGCCAAAATAATGCTCACACCGAAGCAATCAATCATGGCTCTATAATCCGTGAGCCAATCCATACCAATAATCACATCGTGCACATGCATATCTAATACCAACATGTCTGCAGGTAATACCAAACTACCGATCTCTACCCCCACTCCCCGGCATATAAAGAAAATAAGTGACCCACTCCCCAATGGTGAGTCTACAAGTGTCACTGTTCTCTCTGCTGTGGCTAACAACCCTAAGGATTTCGTAAAATGTGTAGCTATAAAACAATGCATTTCCCCCGTATCAAACAAAACCCGACCCATAGTACCATGGATAGGAAACATACCCTCAATCGCGGGTGGTGCCTATGGAGTTGCTGCCTGGTGGACGTTATAGACACGTCCATACTGTAACTACCCCTGCTGCACAGGAACTGCTGGAATGGCTGGAAGAGCTGGCACCTGGGCTGGAGCTAGAAGAGCAGGTGGAAAAAGTGGCCTCTGTGGCTCATGTCGAGCACCCTGCTGCTGCTGCGGGGCCCTGCCCCTATCAGGACAGTCCTGGTGTTCATGGACAGTCTTGCCACAAACGAAACACTTCCCCGGGAAGTTTCTCCCTCTCTGCCCTTGCTTCCCCCGGCCCTGGTGGCCGTTACCGTTCCTCCACTGGCCCTACTGAAACTGTTGTTGACCATTCTGACCCTGCTGGTTCTGATGGCCGTTCGGACCCTGATGGCCCTGCCGGAAACGTCCCCGTCCGTGCCTGAAATTTCCCGACCCGAACCTCTTATGATCCCCTGCTGGGAACCCTGATCACCCTGCCTCTGTCCCTGAATAGAATGTGCCCCACTAGCACCATTTCCCTCAGTCCTGCCCGGATGGCTGGACTCTCTTGACCTCTTGCCTTCAGTCATGTGAAAGCGATGGTCGTGGCAGTGTAACAGTGCAGCGTTAACCACATCAGAATAAGTGGCTAACGATAGGTTCCCTAACAAGTGCTGACGAATCCTCCATGTCAACCCATCCGTAAATTTCTGTATCTACTTCTCCTCTATCGGTATCTCATCCGGAACAATGTTCAGGAGATCCATGAATTCGGCCTCATACTCGGCCACAGTCTTACCCTCCTGCTTGAGGCTCATCAACTTCCTCCTCATCTCCGTGTGAACAGCTGACGGAAAGTACTTGCGGTCGAACCGCACCCAAAACTCGTAGATAGTGAGAGTATCTCTCTCCTCCACGGTGGTAATAGACTCCCACCACTGTAGTGCAGACCCCACTAGCTTAAAGGTAGCTAGTATCTGCTTCTGAACATCGGTGCACTCATACATCCTCAAGTGTCGCTGTATATCCTTCCTCCACTGACTAGAAACCACAACATCGGAGCTACCTGCGAACTCCAGAGGGTGTGCTTTCTGAAAAGCATCACGTACACGTTCCCAAGCAGACGGGAATGCATGAGCCTTAACTGGCGCGGCTATCGGCGCCTGAGGTGGTGCCTGCTGAACTACAGCTAGTGCGGCATTTACCGCCTGGGCCACAATGGCTGCAACCTCGGCGGCATTCATCGTGCCCTGAACTGGTGCGAGCTGTGGTTCTGGCGTTGCATCCCTGGGAATCCTTTGTGCACATCGTGGAGGAATCTGAAATAAGAATGAAGTTTATAAGTTCGCAGTTATAAACTTAAAATAGATGAAGAACGTAGCATATACAAAAGAATACAACAGTCCTAAAATATAGGGCTCTACATCAAAGAAAGCTCAGCGGAAACATAATAAGTCGTACAGATCCTAATGGACACTAGAACCTGATGCTCTGATACCACCTGTGACACCCCGACTAATTAAAAACCGGGTAGCCACTCCTTTATTAAATCAATACAAAATGCCAAGTTGGTTCAGTTAATAGCATCACTGTCGAAAACATTTTGATAATTACTAACCACCTAGTATTTAAAAAGCAAGTTGCCAAATTTTAAGTTAAGTCTGATTAACATGCAATAACAGAATAATGTAAGAACAACATAATCCATTCACCATAACGAAGTAATGAAATAACCGACAAATAATAATAAGAAGTCCGGAGGAAAACTCCTCACAACAATCCCACAACTGAAAATAATAAGACAAGTCTGAATCCTGAATTAATTACATGCCCGAAGTCTGAATAACTGAAATAAATGAAAAGTCTCTAAAGAAATGGGCGACATGCCCTACAATTGATAAATGTTGAATAGAGAGTCAATATAGAAGAAGCGTCTACAAGCAAAGTCCTGTAACTTCCACAAACAGCTACAACTTGTCACCTGAATGAGGATCCTAAGCATGGTGTCCTTGTGGCTGGGCATCTAAAATGGTTTTTACAAAAATAGATTTGAAAGAAAATGGGTCAGAACCCGAAAGTGGAAATCATTTTAAAAACAGCAAGTGTTTTAATAACATTAAAACATTAAATGCAAAATACATGTTAGGACGTGCACTCACATGAAATTCTCACCTCTCGACAACATGTGCACACGTAACGTACCGTACCCATCTAAATGACATCCATATCTAACCAAAACGTAATAAGTTCTACCCCTTACTACTCGATCCCCATATTACATTCTAGCGTTACCAATTTAAATAGAGAGCTTTACTTAAACTCAGATTATCAATTTGTAATACAATTCACTATCGGTTAACCCGTTATGTTTTCTCGAAACGTTTCCATATTTATAAACACAATATCACATGAAAGTTCCCATTAATTAAGAGTATATTATTCACGTCATAAATATACAATACAAGCACCCCGAGACTAAGCTGCGGTGCACACATACTCTGCTATCCATCCCGGTACATCACGTACATAAGGATCACGTATTCCGAATCTCTCAGGAATCGTTCTCAGATAACAACATCACAAATAATGGAGGCGAACACAGTCACATCACATGGGTCACGTACATACCTACGCTCCCACGATCAGCAGACTTATTAATATCCCAATAAGTCCTTCTCTGACCTATGTTCATCGAGGTAACCAATCTAAATCCGGGCAACACAAGGATTAGAAGGCCCTAAGCGAACGTAAACCTCCTGTGATAGCAAGTATGGTAGGTATGTCATACACATAAAATCAATACATATACTAAGTATGCACACATCTTAGTAATCACCATAATATGTTGGTGGTACCCTTCTCATTCTCGTACCGACATATAATACTACACAATTTATATGTTCCCGGTTAATATAATAAATTAGGCCGTCAATAGTTCTCGCACCGTAATAGACACTCACGTCCTATTGCATAATTTCCCTTAGGTTCAACTACACTTCTAGGTTTTGCTCCTCAATATATCCCAAATATCTCAAATATATCCATTAATCCACAAGTAAGTGTTATCTCTACATATAAACAAGGTTATAGGACACTCGGGATCAAAACAGGCTAAAAAGCCTAAACTGTCAACTCGTTAGAAGTCTCTTTCGAACGAGAGTTCGTTCGAACGAAGTGGGCTTTCTAACGAGGTCTCGTTCGAACGAAATCATTGAAAAAACTTCACCCTCGTTAGAAGTCAAAGGTCAACTCGTTAGAAGCTCGTTCGAATGAGCTCGTTCGAACGACCTGGGCAGGTCTTCTAACGAGTGGCCAGTTTCGAGCCCAGATTTCCTATTTTCGTTTTTCCAACTTCTCTACACCTCAAATCTCATCCAAACATTAATCCAACGATTGTTAAAATCCACCAAACATCCCTACACATATTTAGGTCATATACTAACGTGATTTGTGGGGTTAATTCATTCTAACCTCATTCCATTATCAAATCTCTTCATATTTCCCCCAATTTTAAGAACATGAACCCTAGAATTTATAAATTATCTTAGAGCCTAATTCAATCCGTTTTTGTTTCATCCAAATTATAATATCATCCGAATAATCATCTAAATACAAATCTACATGCGATTCCTCATCATAAATGTAATTTTTACTTCCAATTAAAATGGGTTTTTCATTAATTCCCAAGAACAATAAGATTTTATCAATTCCTACACATGGAAGAAACATTCTTTGCAAAATAATGAAATTAAACCACTTGCCTTATTTGAATATCTGATTTTGATGTCGATTTGATGGAGTACTCTCTCTCTCTCTGCAGAATTCTCCACTCCTCTCTCTCTACAAGCTTTCTTCTCCAAAGTGAATGGTAGCTAGGGTTTTTGCCTTAGGAAATTTTGGAACAATTTCTAATAACCCCCATAGCCCATTAATTCCTAAGATGTGGTTAGTGGGTTTAGTGGGTAATTACCAAGTCATCTTTTTAATTCCCAATTTTCGTAGGTTTTAATTCCCAAAAATTCAAAATTACCAAACTACCCTTATACGTTGCCGGCATGGCCTAAAAATGCCCCGGGACCCAAACTAAACCCCCGACTAGTGTTTTCTGACTATTTCGACCCTTCCGGACTCATTGGCGCACTCAAAATGACCATACGGTTTATAAAAATAAAATTCACTTATTAATTAAAATAAATATATACCTGACGCGACTGTCACACGCGTCTCAACAAAATTACCAAATTACCGTATTTCAATCTCACGACAAGTTTCATAGTTCAATATTCATATATAGCCATATATACTCATTAATATCAAATACCAACTCGCGTCTCGCTAGTATTTTTATCCGGATTAATTTCCAATTAATACGCATTTAATTCAATTAATCCCATAAATAAATATCACCAAAAGTACAGGGTATTACATATACTAGCCATCACTCCAAGAATATTAACTTAATTCGTTATATAAATACGATCCCTCACTTGAATCATATCCATCCATTACTCCTATGATATGATTAGTCTTCCAATGTATCCAACATTAAGATTATCAATTCGAAATTTAACGCATGTAACAATCACTACACATCCCATCTATATTTGAAAGCACATCGATATATCTAGTAATAACTCTGACTATTGGTATGCACATAACTAATAGTCTACAAACCTCAAGATTAATCCTAAATTCATTCCAAGATCCCATCCATAATTGGAATCCCCATTGTTAAACACACACCGATATATAACAACTATCCCGACTAGATTTACAACACAACCTATTCTAGTTGATAGTATGATCCCATTGCTCTTAATTCCGGCTACGGTTCAATTACTCCTATGAACCCTTAACATCACCACGTTTACAATTTTATTCCATGAGTTTCTCATCACTAAGGATACGCGATCTCTACCTCTCATTGATCCACAAATCATATCTTCAATAGAATCCTATCGCTATTAGGATTCAGCACAAATATCGGCCTACAATGTCACGCCATACCCTCACCCCTATCCCAAAGAGTCCTAAACCTTAAATCACATCTAAACTCACTTATGACCTCTAAATAGAACTTCTATCCTCAATCAGATTCCCCATTATAGCTCGAAACATTTGTTATTAATACACACATAAACAAAAAGGGACTATCTATACATATTATAACTATTTCATAATAGCCCACCACCATCACTTTAAGATAATCCGTCAAACATTCAGTACCACAATCATTTCCTTATTAAAAGAGGCATCCTACCCTCAAAATCCAATTCTAACATAAATTCGAAAGCCCCTATTCATCCTACGGTATAAAGCCCTTAATGTTATATCATAATCCTCCATAAAACATTTACTAAGAAGGTCACCAAGTTTTTTACCTAAAAGAAAAGTGGTTAAAGAAAATCATATTCTTGGGCTAAAAATAGAGGACCGGTCAACCGGTCCCAGACCCCCGGTCGCTCACAGGTCTTAAATTTTTCCTTATGAAGAATGCAGTAAGATTTTCCCCTGACCACGATCGACCGACCATACCAGATATCTTGCTCTTTTTCCACTTTTGATCAAAACCCTAACTCTCCAAACACACCAAATATTATCATCCAACCCTCAGTTTTGACTCAATCATATTCCTCAAACAAAAACCCAACCTACATCTCATCTCAACAATTCAAATGACATCAATCCCATGTAAAATCATCAAATGCAAGAAAAAATACTCAAAAACTAGGTTATGCCATTTAACCCAAAATTCAATTCTTTTATCCACAAATTATGAAATAAAATATACAAATGAAATATTTAGTAAGATTAAACACTTTCCTAAAATTGTAGTGGTTGAATCGTCCACGAGATCGCGTGTTGGCCGGAGTTTCCGAGCTTTCTCCTCTCTCTTTCTTCCTTTATTCTTCTTTTTTTCCTTATTTTCTTTCTCTAGGGATTTTCTCTCTCTTCTTTCTCTCTTTCAATCTCACAAATGAGATTTTAAATCTCCCAAAGGCTTTATAAACCTAATCTTTCAAAACACCCAACTTAATTTATAATACACACTTTAAACGATTCGATTACTCCAATTCGAGTCAAACTACTTAAAAATAACTCGAAACCAAAACAAATCTCAAGGACAGTCATTTTGACTATCTCGACCTATTCGGAATCAATGGCACACTCAGAATCATCATCCAGAATACTTTACAATGTCCTCAATTTTTGGACCTCAATTATCAAATTTTAAAATTCTCCAATTTAAATAGAATTTAATTCTCCCCAAAATTTAATTTCTCAGTCCCAAAATCTTGGGGTGTTACATCTCGCTCCCTCAAAATAAAATCAAACATTTCCTTAAGAATCTTCTCACGTGCCTTAAAATCATTGATTAAAACATTTTTATGCTCTTTGGCACAAACACAATCCCTAAAAAAATTTAAGTCCTCTAATGGGTTTTCTAAAACATGGACTCTATTATCACTCTACTTTTTCTCAGTTTTAAAATACTAAAGTCAGGGTGAAAGGGGGTAAACATCTCACAAATGATATCTCTTTGATTTTGAATAGTTTGCAAAATTTCAAAAACATATTTAAGACAATTTTTAAGAATTTCAATTCTTTGTGCAAACTTTAAATTCAAATTAGAATCCATATACAGAGAAAAAAAACACAGGAGAGCAGAATAAACAACCACCTAAAAAGCAGGTATAGAAGATCAAACACAATAACTTAGTTCTGATACCAATTTGTAAATGCAAATCATTACAAGGGGTGGTTTTAAACAAAAATTGCAATACCAATTTTGTACGTGTTAAGCCATTTTCAAATAGATTTTATCTTTTTATCCTAATCATGCATCTATGGGGATAAAATAGATAAATCAAGCAAGAAAATATGACAAGACCAAGTTTCCAGGAAAAAAACCTTTTGAGTAATGCGCTATTCTTTGAAAATCTCTTTGGAACAATAACTCTGATCCTCGTAAGAATCACACGACCACAGTTTTCTGTTAGCCTCAGCCTTCGTCTTCAGTAGTGAATCCCCCCAGGTATCACAAGTAAGAAATGGATATCCTCTCCACAAAAGTTGAATGTAAATATACAAACTTTTTACGGTTTTAAACTATTTCACAAGAACAATATGCAAGGATGTTTTATTGGAAATTAAAATAGGTGTTTTTCAACACAAAAAGTGAATAAATTTTCTCAAAAGATATGCATAAAACGTTTTGTAAAAATCCTTAAACGTTCTAAACACAAAACATGTATTTATGAAATACTTAAGGCGATGCATCATTCAAACGAGATCATAAGGTCGTTCACATGAGATTAAGATCTTGTTTGAAGTGTCTTCGAACGACTTATCAAACAACCTACTAAAAACAAACTAGTACACTCTCGTGTGATCCATATGAGATCCTGGACTTCAAACGAAGATCAAATGACATGAGGATGTCGTTTCAACAACATGAGGATGTGGTTAGAACTAAATAAACGAAAAATTAAAGTTTTCAAAACTCCGCTTATAGTATCTCAAAAAATATACTTTTGAAAAAAAAAAGTTTCTCTTCATTTTTAATAAAAATAAATGACCCAAATTATATTTCCGTAAATTAAATCAAACTCTAAGTTGTTTCATACCTTTTCGGGATGTCGAGAAATCTTTAAAGTTGGATATGCTTGAGTTCGGTTTGCCTTGACGTGTAACAATTTGTAACGGAATATGTCTAACTAGCCTAAATCTATGCTATGAGCAATCCTGGAAAAATTGTTCTTACACTATATTTACCACAGAGGGATGCTCATACTTGATGGAGAAGGAAGCCATGAGAGATGTCGTTGTCTTATCATTTTCTATACTAACCGCCACCGAATTTGAGAGTGATAGCGTCATAGTGCTAATAGTTTGCTAGTCAATCCGCTTCCATTCTAGAGGTAGTCCTCCATTTGTATTTTCCAAAATATAAAATTTGTATTGTGAGATTTTGTGACATTAAAAATTTCCTTTTCTAACGCCAATCCTCCTACTCCACTAAATATGTTGAATATAAAAAAAATACGCAGAGTAATTTTTTAATGAGATAAACCCGTCTACTTATGTTTATCAAAGCAAGAGCTCTAATACCAATTGTTAGGAAATTAGGTTCTACTAAATTCCGTCAATAATTTTTTTAGGACCTTAGTATTTAACGGGTCAAGAAAATATTGCAAAATAATAATGCACACACAACACAAGAATTTCACGTGGTTCACTAATTTAGGATACGTCCATGGCTTGTTGCAAATTTGTCACTAAAGAGAGAAAATATACAAGGTGTTTGTAAACACTCACAACCCATAACCTAATTATACCCAAAAAGTTGCTCTCTTAATTTTCTCTTACTTTCTCTCTCAAGCTTTTATCTAACTTGGAAATTCTTTCTCAATTTTGGGATGAAAAATAAAGGAGGATGGGGTCCTTTTTATATCCCTTATGTGGGTCATTCCATCCAAATTATAATTGACTTTCCTTAATTAATTCAATAAAAATTGCACCTAAATAATGCTTAACTTATGTTTGTCAGAAGTTGACTGCTCTATTTTTTGGGGGGCTAATTCCCACCTTTCTTGATCTACACGTGGACTAAATTTGAAATTTCATATATGTTTCAACACAGAGCAATGGTAAAAGTGTTAATCCATGGATAAGATAAGAAATACTGTGAAAAAAAATCTCTAAACAAGACCATGATAATATATTATATCATTTAAGTTTACTTTTCATTTATGTGTCCACGTGGCACCTAATAAGAGATATCATCATAATCGGTCCAAATTCATTGTATAAGCTCGAGACTAGGCAGCTTCTACACTACTTGCACATAAATGAGTCTTTTAGTTTTTTTTTTTTATCTTTCTTCACATTCAATAAACCCATTCATATTTTCCGAGATCTAATAAGAATTATAGTGATGCTTATAAATATAATCGTAACATTTTCATTTGTTCCACAAAACACCAATCGCCACCTCTTGGAACTCACCACCAAAACACATATTATACACCAATAACAAGAACATCTCAATCACGTTCTCCATCTAAAATCACGATTGCACCACCGCCACCACCTCTGAACCTATATTATCACCTCTACATCCAAAAATACCAATCCAAGATTGAACCATTAATCTATTTATTGAAATTGGTTGGGTTTTCTTCCACTTCTCATTTCAATGATTCAGTTTCAATCTTTAGAAGCGATTTTTAATTTTTATCTCTTTCAAAAGATTTGTTTTTTTTTCATCTTATTTTTATTTATGATTTAGTTTAATTTTTTGCTTTTCAGTATACATTTTCCCTATTATTGTTTTTGGAATTTCGTTTTTGGCTTACAATTCTATTTTTCTAATCTATTTATTTTTGTTTTATATTTTAATTAACAATCTAATTTTTAAATTTTCTTTTATATTTATAATTTTCTTTTGTTATGGTTTACTTTTGCTATATATTTTGATTTTGGTGGGTGGTAGGTCGGCTTCATTCGATTAATCATGTTTTTAGAAGATATCTTTTTTTTTTCCCACCAAAAATATACTTATTTCAGGTTACTTTGTCTCTCATTTTTTTCTCTTTTGAAATTTATTTTAGGTTATTATTTTGAATTTCTAATTTGATTTTTTTACTCATTTTCCTTTTGGGTTTTGATTTTTTTTGATACATTGATTTGTTTGGTGTAGAGTGATGAGATTGTTGACGATGCAAGGATGCATTCAATTTAGGTTACTTTTATGGGATGATTCCGTGAGGTTTTAAAAGATATGGAGTAATGCATTCGAGTTTTGACTAGATGTTTTGTATTTGAATGAGAAATGTTTTAGCTTCTTTCTTATACATTAGTTACAGTAGCAGATATACATCTGGGTGAAGAGGAGAGGATAATGACAGTTGATGAGTACATTATTTTGTAATAACTATTCCCAAATCTAAGCCTTGTTAGGCCCATTGTACAATAAATAATGAGCTGCTACATTCGTTTTGGCTATTTAGAACAAAAATGCAAGTTTAAAAATAGTTTAAGTTTAAAATATAATTTGAACAATTCTGAGGGATAAAATCATAATTTTAAAAAATTTATGGGCCTATATGTAATTTTAAATATTTATCTATGCAATATGAAGTTCTCCTTGAAATTTGATTTAATTTTGAGTTAAAATAAGCCATGTGAATTTTGGGGACTAAAATGCAAAGAGGGATTATTTTTCAATATTTATCTCTGCAATATGAAGTTCTCCTTGAAATTTGATTTAATTTTGAGTTAAAATGAGCGATGTAAATTTTGGGGACTAAAATGCAAAGAGGGATAATTTATAATTTTCAAAATATTATGGACCTAAATTAAAATTAATTATTTTTATTTTGTATTTTTACAGGTTCCTCGAGTTTGAAGAACAAATGAGTCGATATGCAAAAATTGATTAGGATATGTCACGACGCGGTACGGTCGACACATAAGTACAAAACAAATGTTTATAAATTCACTCAAGTGTCCGTTTAGGTGTGCCACAACTTTTTGAAAATGTCTTTAAAAAGCTCACAACTTCCTGATTCGTGCAAATTTCAAAATACGAAGTTTTGAAGGCGAAAAATCAATTTAATCATTTATTGTGAATAGTGACGAAAATTCAAGAAACAAAAGTCACTTTTTTTATTTCCCTCCACATGTACTCCAAATCTATCCTCTTCCCTTATTTTTGCTCATCCTCTTTGTTTATAATTTAAGAAAACTTTAAAAACAATTCACCAAATCAAAATTCTTTTCCCCCACATTTTCACGTATAAAAAGAGTTCATTACACATGAGATGGGAAAAGACTTGCCGGGGAAAATTGAGTAGGGGACTTTTAGACCTGATTTTAGAGAGAGGAAATATTTGAGTTTATTTTAAGAGTACCAGAAATAGTAATTACTTGTATTTTTATTTTTTAATGTTTGTGAGGAATTTTTGTGTTCAATATTTAGGAAGACTTTTTATATTGACATTCAAGTGAACTTCAATTTTTGTAAGTGATTATTATTGAAAATTATTTCTGCATCATTTAGGAAGACTTTTTATTTTTGTGAGGAATTTTTGTGTTCAATATTTAGGAAGACTTTTTATATTGTCGTTCAAGTGAACTCCAATTTTTGTAAGTGATTATTAATGAAAATTATTTATGCATCATGTAATTATTGTGTTTTAATTATGATGCTAGCTTAATTTAATTGTTAGGATTAAACAAAATTTATCACCATTACTCAGTGTATGTTTTAATTACTTTAATTCACTTAAATTCCCAACATATTCTAAAAACATTTTGAAAATTTAGTATTCATTGAAATATTCATGAGAGTGATATTTTAAACTTACGAAATTAATTACTTTATTCACATTATTTGACTTTTGTGTACTTACATTTGATGGATTATGTTTACGTTAAATTGTTTGATGGTCCATATTTATGTTTAATACAAAATGATTAGGAGTGATAAATTTTGTTCATATCCTTTCATTTATTGTGCTTATGTTTGATGGATTATGCTTATGTTACATTATTTGATAGTTCATACCGATGTTTGACATTCAGTCTTGGGAATGATACCTTTAAAGGAATACATATTTTTGGCATCTAAAAAGAGATATAAATATTTGATTTAAATTTTAATGTTTTCATTATTTGAAATTTATGCGACGAGACTTGGTGCAATTTTGAGTTATAAGAGGAGATTGAGAGTCCTTTTTTTCCCTTAATGTATTTTATCTCTATATCATATTTTTACACTTATATTTATCTAGTTGGAAAGTTGTTAATTTATAAAACAAATTGAACAAACCCTTGTGGGTTTGATCGGCACTTGTATTCGTTGTGTTACAATAGCACATGCACTTTTGGTAATTTATAACTTGACAACAAGTTTTTAACACCGTTGCTGGGATTTGTGCCAATTTTAAAGTTATTAACTTTGGAACTAGTTTTACTTTGGGTACAATATAACCCATAAAAACACATAAAAATTACAAAACAAGAAATAAAAACAAAAAAACAACTTTTTTTCTTTTTTTAAATTTTCAAAATTTGTGTCTTTGTAATTAGTTAAAAAATTATTATTTATTAAAAAATACAAAATCCAATAATGAATTTTTTCTAATTTTCTAATAGCCTTTGTTTAATATGAAAAAAGCAAACAAATTGTCGAGTAATCTCTATAAAACCAGATTTTAAAATTGAAATTTCTCTCACCTAAATTATATCATTCAAATTACTTTGTGTTAGTTTAGGAATTATGTGGTTTTGAGTCACACAATTTTCTTTTGTTTTCCTTTAAAAAAAATTAATAAATAAAAAATAAAAAATAAAAAATTAAATCGAAAAGAAGAAAAGATAAAAAAATGAAGAAGAAGAAATTCAAGTGAGCGTGGTGTATCTGAAGTTGGTTTTTAGATTCTATTGGTGGTTTATATAGTGTGGAGTCTGGCATTATCGATACTTATGTAGGTAGAATTTAATATTTTTCGAGATGGGAGGCGAGCTGGAAATATGTGCCCTTAAAGATTACCTATATACTAATAGGTCGAGTAAACCCTCGTGCATACATCTTCCCCACATAATGCTAAAAACTTCGAATTTAAGTCGGGAACAATTTAATTATTTCCCATCTTTTAAGATACGTAAAAAGAGGACCCCTACCATCACGTGTATGAATTTGGAGAAATTTGGGGAAGAATGAAGTTACAAAAACTGACCAACGAGTTGGTTAAATTAACGCTTTTGTCGCTTGGACCGAATTCCATCACAGCGTGGAATCCATTAAGCATTGAGTTTTTGCACAAGTTTTTCCCCAACCAAAATATGACGGAGATATGAAACTCCATCAACAATAACTTAAATAATATACTGAAATAATATCCCAAGTGCTTGAGATATTAGCCGACCATCCCTATTAATATTTTCTTAAAAATTATTTCAATTATAATCAAACTCCCATTACTCTCGAGGATCAGGAGAAAATAACATTCACTTGTCCATTTGGTACTTTTGCTTATCGACGCATGCCCTTTCGATAATGCAATGCACCCTCTACCTTCTAGCGATGCATGTTGAGTATATTTTTGTAACAACCCAGACGTTTGAGCGACTATTTTATATTATTTTGCCTGATGGGCTAATTTTATAAAATAGGGAAATTTGGAGTCAATATTATTTCCCGTAATATTAAGGGGTAATATTTATTATGTTTTGTCTATTTACCGTTATGAGAAGGTAAATAGCATTATATTGTGTTCTATTGCGTCGTTATATGTAAAACAACGGTTATGACCTATATTTAAAGTTGGGTAAAATTAATGAAATAAAATGAATTTGGAACATAAAAATAGTTCACGTTATTCTGAATGCCAAAATAGGGGGTGCGGTTGTTTTTAGAATAGTTGAGATTGTCGAAATAAGTGCCAAGTTGTATTTTTGAGATTCGGGCATTTTAAAGGGTTATGACTCAATTAAGTGGTTACGAGTCATTTTAATGGTGTATTAACACTTAAAAGAGGGGAATTTATGTTTTATACCCGGTTAAGTCTCCCAACCCTTTTATTTTCTCAATCTTATATTAGAAGCCGAGAGAGAGAGAGAGAGAGAGAGAGAGAGAGCAAGAGAGAAGAGAGAGCTTGGGAGAAATGGAGAGAAAGAGAGAAAAATGGAGATTTGAGGCCAAAATCCATTGCTACCGGAAGAGAATCCGAGATTACAAACTCGAGGCAAGTTTCTTACTTCCTAGATATTGATTTAATGTGATAACTTCCATCTATAGTTAGATTTTGGGAGATTTAAACCATTTTTGGGTTTGGGGGGTTTTTGATGTTTAATCCCTTAATCTTTGATTCATTATGATTTGAAGAGATAATATTAGTTAGTTATTGTGTAGAAATGATGTAGTATAGTTATTTGTTGTTGATGTTGAGAAAGATTTAAGATTTTGGGTTTTGGAGGATTTTAGGGTTCATAACCCGTAGCCCAAATTGGGCAAATCTGCAGGACCGAATCGATTCGGCCTTAAAAGGGCAAGGATACAGGTCTGGGGAAACCGAATCGATTCAGGTTGGGGACGAATCGATTTGGATAAAATAGAAAGTTGTTTTTACTCACCGAATCGATTCTCTTTTTGGGCGAATCGATTCACAACCTGGGGCAAACCGAATCGACCCTAGGGCGAATCGATTCGGCCGCCCTGTTTTTGTGAGATTTTTCCTAGTTTGATTTTAGCCCTTTTCTTTTTGGTTCAAGGTTTAGGAACCTTCCTTTGGGATTTAATGGGGATTCCTAGAGGGTTGTTGTGGGTAGACAATTGTCGTAGACTAAAATGGGGATAATTGGGCTTATCCTAAGGGCTAGTTTGTGGAGGTTAATATCCGAATGATGTAGGGAGTTAAACTAAAAATAAATTGGAGATAAAATGTTAATGTTGGGACTTTTGGGAGTCCATTATTGAGGGAGACTCACTTTGATGATTTAGAATATTATGTTGAACTCTTGGAGATTAGTTTTTGGATAATGGCACTTCGGGTCTTAGGTCATTCATAAAATATGACTCTAGGAATAAGAAAGGCATATTATAAAATGTGGTACTTAATGAATAAGTACAAATGATTTTGAGAAATGTAAAAGTGAATGATTTCAAAATGGAAAAATGATTTTCATAAATGTTAATTTATGATTACACACCTCTCTAAATCGCTATCATAAGGGAAGTTCACGCGTGTGGTGAATCCCCCTGGCTAATGAATGCAGGTTGGATATATCCCTAGGCCAAATGACTGATTATTGTATATTTGTTCTGCGCTAGTGAGGTAATTCTGGGTGTGATTATGACTCACTCGCAGGGCTATGGCCGCTTCCCGACATTTCGGTATGATCCCAGGTTGTCTTGTTTGATAGGCCCTGTAAGATGACAGCCATTTAGGGGCGCGTCCAGTGGGGAAACTCGGAGGGACGGTCTTAGAATCGTTATATGTATGTGAATATAACTATTCTTATTAATGTGGGACATTATTGTCATTACAGAATTTTATGATAATGAAATGGCATTAATTTACATTTCCCGGATGGAAGAAGGGAAATGGGGATTTAAATACATTTTTCGAATGGAAGAAGGAAAATGGAAGATATGAAATGAAATGGAAAAGCATTATTATGTTAATAAAACTTTCTTTAAAAATATATTTTTCCTGGATGGAAGAAAGGAAATAAAATTGGTAAAGAAAGTTTTGAAATGTGATTGAATTGGTAAACATTTGATAAAATGAATTTCCATATATGTATTTCCTAAAAAAAATAGGAATTGTGCCTTTAGATGGTGAGTGAATTTATTTATTTCTCCTTGAGTAGCTGTAGATGATACCTACCATACATATATGTATGTATTGATTTCGTGCTGAGGGTCTAATGGATCTCGACAATCAACCTTGCCTAGTAGCAGTGTATCGGGAGGGTTCCTTATTTGGATTTCGCTTTACGAGACACCCCACGCACGAATAGGGCATAGTGTTGAGAATGGGGAGAAGTTATCCCTTGGTACTTGGGTTGGATAGAGCATTTCATGGATATTGCTCTAGGTTGTGCTTTTAGAATTGAGGGGTGCGAAATATTATGTTAATTGCGAGAGAACTATGCACTTAAATGTCATGCATTTTAGTCACATGGTAATCATATCAAACCGGGCCCTGACCCGTATATATTTCTTTGTTTTGCATGAAACTCTTTGTCCATTCAGGTGCTCTAACGCGAGGACACCCGTATTGACTTTCCATTTGAGTTGTCATGGAGTTATAGCATATCGCGGATGTTGTAGGATATTTGTTATAGACGCTTCTTTCCTTTGCACTCTAGTTACATTCAGTATTTATTCGGCCCTGTTGCCCATCCTTTGTATTCATTTATTATACTATGATATTTAAATTGTAACACTCGGTGTAACTATTTTTATTGGTCTATTCACCGACAGCTTATTCAGTGATTATTTATTACATTGTCCTTCATTACCCATTGATTTTTGATATCCACCGCTTTTACAAATGGAATTGTCTAAGTGTTTTTCTTTTACTTATAATTTTTTTTTTGTCAGTCCATTTTCTAAAATGATTTGTGGTTATCTCGTACTATTATTTTAATCGACGGTGATGCTGAGAATGGACCATCTATGATTCCTGTGATTATTAGAGTATTGGGTTGGCCACCTATTATTTTTGTAGGCAGGTTGTTACAGATGGTATCAGAGCATCAAGTTCCAGAGTCCTTAGGAATCTGTGCGGATGTGTTGCGCTTTCAGCGTTACTTTTGAATTGATAAAGAGCCTTAGGATTAAGATCGTTGATTTCTCTTGTGAGATTTCGTTCTCCTGATATGATATGAGAACCCCGAAAATCTTCTGCTCATTCGTGTGAGATTCGCAGGTCGTACGAGGAGGGGAATCTGAGGAGGCCGTTGTAAAGGCGTCGCGATGCGGGATTTTTAAGAACTGTAAGTTGTAGTCGGGGATGAGGTCCTCTTTAGAGGTATCTCCCTTCGTAGCATTATTTTATATCGCTACCATGAATACTAAGTGCAGTAGATGTAGTTTTTCCAAGTATAGCTGCAAGTAGGAAGTGGTACTAAGCTTGGGATTCCAAGCGACTCTAATTTAAAGTTGAAAAGTCCTTTATATGGACTACATGTGAAGTTTGGTTAGATGGAGGAAGTGTAACCTCATCTGGTGGAAGTATAAGGCCCGAGTGTTTTGGTCTGGAGAGGGGTATGGAAGTACCCAGGTGCGAAGATAGGATGAAAAATCTTTCACCTGTAGGATTAAGGTTGAAGTGGAAAAATTGGTAGTCGTCATATTTTGGCGGAACAGGAAGTTCTACTCATAGAGAAACTCGGTAGACATTTTCAACAGCGAGTTTCTCTGAGATATCAGGAATAATGAGAAAGTAGATTCTCAAGTATTCACATGAGGTTCAGTTAGAGGCCGATCGTGAATAAAGGGTGTTATGGTTAAGGAAACCTTGTATCGATATGGGTTGGTACAAGAGAGAGAGAGCCCTTCAGTGGAAATAATAGGCTCACAAGTAAAGTGTTGCTGAAACTTCTAGAGAAGTAGTGTTCGTGAGACCCCAACGGTGGACATCCACCGGTGGAAGACTCATTAAACTAAGGACGGGGAGTCTAGTAGAATGTACTCTTCGCTGAAGAAGTTAAGGGAACTACGCGTTTTGATCTTGTCGATTGGAGAATAAGGACAAGAATAGGGTGCCTAGTTTGGGCATTAATGGAAATAGTTTGGTTCTGATAAGACTAAAATAATGGGTCTAGGAACCATTAGTAGTGGCCAAAGATATTGGCATGTATATTGGGTGGAATTTCCACCTTAGGTGAGGGTGGAGCATTCCTTATGATAAGATGGAGTAGTATTGTATTTACCCTAGATTCGGGTGTGTATATTGAGCTTGTGGTGGTAACCATGCTATTATATAGAGTGTACTTATATGGCTTCCATAGTAGGGAAGTTATGTATTTTCTTCACTCGTTATAAATCAGGTGTTAGCAATTTAAATATATATGTGTGTTATGTGCTACTCGTATTATATGTGTTATACGAGTGGAAATGTTCTTGGTTGGTTGGTGCGATAGCAAGACAATAAATTACGAGGCTATCCTATTTTTAGCGCTAGAGAAGAACTAGTTGTTCTATAATATCTCTCCTGAATACAGGTTGAGACTTTATAGGGATGATTTATGGTATGTAGGCATTTTTCATTTCTTGTTTTGTTTGTTTTATTTGATTGCTCACTTGCTTTGCTTGTGTATGATGTTGCCTAATCTCCACAACCAAAAAATTAAGTAAATTGTGTCAGAGGGGTTCCTTGTTTGGATTTCTCTTTGCGAGACGCTCCGCGCATGAACCTTAACGACGTTGGGAGTGGAGAGATGCTATTCTTTCTTCTTTTATTTTATTATTTTTTTATTATTTTATTTTACTGTTATAGGCTGGGTTGGAAGGGTTAGCCGAGATTCACGTGATTGGGTGATTAAGGGCTAAGTTAAAGTGTGAGATATGAGCACTGTAATAGTCCTTCCCTCTGATCGATGTGGGGGAGACTTGGATAAGAAAGTCGAATTAAGACTTATGGTTATGCCTTAATGAGAAGGCCATTTAAAAATATGTATGTATGTATATTGGGAGAAAGCCTTTGTGGCATCTTAGAGAAAGTAAATGCCAGATTAGTTAAATTCTAAGTTAATTGAGATGGTAAGACTTATAAGTAGAAGTTCATTAGTAGGGTTACGATTTAGAGTCTTAGCGATCCCGATCATGTGTCTTAGACCGTTATTTCTTGAATACCGGCGATGCGAGGTAGTAGTGTAACGGGAGGGTTCCTTGTTTGGACTTCGCTTCGGCGAGACGTCCCACGCATGAAACCAAGCGAATGTTGGAAGTTGAGAAAGGTCTTGGACACTAGGGATATAATTAGGATAATACTTATATTGACTTTAGGATTATTAGGACGTAAGGCCTTTAGGGAATGCGACATTGTTTTAAGAAGGCGGTAAGGAGTTGACCACAATAGGTTTGTGGGTTGACTCTAAGTTGAATTAGGTCCCTAGAACGAAGAAGTATGGAATATTGAGTGATTTGGAATTTTAGGTCGTAGAAGGTGAGGCCTCTCTTAGAAAGAGCGGGTCGTTGGTAACTTAGTTTTCGAGGAGTTGAACAATGAGTTAACTTTTACTCCTGCACTCGTGTTGTTAAGATCGAGAGTGGATTTAACGAACGAGTCTCTGCCAGGAACGGGAGGTATTAATACGGTAGCATGAACCCATTGTTTATGCATCTCATAGACTTAAACTTTGTGAAAAGTATTATCCCACGCTTGATTTAAAGTTCGTAGCGGTAGTACTCGCCTTAAAGGGATAAAGGCATTACTTCCTGGGCAGGAAATTAGTCTTTTCACGAGAAGCAAGTTGGAGTTCATAAAGGACTACTAAATGGATATTCCCTTTCGCTAAGAAAATGCGGATAGGGTAGCTGATTGCGCTAAGTTGAAAAACCCATAAGTGGTTGAAGTCAACCAAAGGCCGAAAGGCATACCTCAAATGGGGGTGTTTGACTTAAAGGAAGGATGGGAGTAGTATATTTTATGGGTCGAAATTTTGTACCATAGTTCAGATCATTTTCTCTAAGAATGGTGCCATGTGCGTGGCCTAGTGTGGTCAGTTGAGAGATTCGCTTGCTCGTTGGAATGGAACCAGCGGACAATATATTCCTTGGGCTTGTAGTGGTCCAAGAATATTTCTTTAACAATTGGGCTCCTTGATCCGCATACCTGCAAGGGCTATGCCAATGCGAATAGGAGTAAGTAGTGTTGGGGTTAAGCGACTGTAAGTTAGGGTAGTTATTCCCTGGCAAGGGTATAACGTGATTCGGGAAGAAAGGCAATTTGTGTCGAGATGTGTAGGTATCTCCTTCCGTAGTAGAAAGGTAGGATCGATAGTTCATGAGGAGCGATTTGGTGCTATGCTAGAGCACGAGGAAGGTAGACTGGGATCAAATAGTGATGACCTTAGTACGAGTCCTATGGGGACGGCGCATAGCCGAGGGGTTTTCTAAGAATGATATAATGGTAGTTTAGAATAGTATACCCTTGATATGGTTATACGGTACGCCAGAATTTTAAGGGCAAAATTCCCTTCTGAGGGGGGGAGTATGTAACAACCCAGACGTTTGAGCGACTATTTTATATTATTTTGCCTAATGGGATAATTTTATAAAATATGGAAAGTTGGAGTAAATATTATTTCCCATAATATTAAGGGGTAATATTTATTATATTTTGTCTATTTACCGTCATGAGAAGGTAAATAGCATTATATTGTGTTATATTGCGTCGTTATATGTAAAACGACAGTTATGACCTATATTTAAAGTTGGGTAAAATTAATGAAATAAAATGAATTTGGAACATAAAAATAGTTCATGTTATTTCGAATGCCAAAATATGGGGTGCGGTTGTTTTTAGAATAGTCGAGATAGTCGAAATAAGTTCCAAGTTATATTTTTGAGACTCAGGCATTTTTAAAGGGTTATGACTCAATTAAGTGGTTACGAGTCATTTTAATGGTGTATTAACACTTAAAAGAGGGAAATTTATGTTTTATACCTGGTTAAGTCTCCCACCCCTTTTATTTTCTCAGTCTTATGTTAGAAGCCAAGAGAGAGAGCGAGAGAGAAGAGAGAGCTTGGGAGAAATGGAGAGAAAAAGAAAAAAATGGAGATTTGAGGCCAAAATTCGTTGCTACCGGAAGAGAATCCGAGACTACAAACTAGAGGCAAGTTTATTACTTGCTAGATATTGATTTAATGTGATAAATTGCATGTATAGTTAAATTTTGGGAGATTTAAACCATTTTTGGGTCTTAGGGTTTTTTGATGTTTAATCCCTTAATCTCTGATTCATTATGGTTTGAAGAGCTAATATTAGTTACTTATTGTGTAGAAATGATGTAGTACAGTTATTTGTTGTTGATGTTGAGAAAGATTTAAGATTTGGGGTTTTAGAGGATTTTAGGGTTCATAACCCGTAGCCCAAATTGGGCAGATCTGCAGGGCCGAATCGATTCGGCCTAACGGCGAATCGATTCGGATAAGGGGAAGGATATAGGTCTGGGGAAATCGAATCAATTTAGGTTGGGTCCGAATCGATTTGCCTGACACAGAAAGTTGGTTTTACTCACCGAATCGATTCTCTTTTTGGGCGAATCGATTCGCAGTCAGGGGCAAATCGATTCGGCTGACCTGTTTTTGTGAGATTTTTCCTAGTTTGATTTTAGCCCTTTTCTTTTTGGTTCAAGGTTTAGGAACCTTCCTCTGGGAAGTACTGGGGAGTCCTAGAGGGTTGTTGTGGGTAGACAAATATCCTATACTAAAATGGGGATAATTGGGCTTATCCTAAGGGCTAGTTTGTGGAGGTTAATATCCGAATGATGTAGGAAGTTAAACTAAAAGTAAATTAGAGATAAAATTTTGATGTTGGGACTTTTGGGAGTCCATTATTGAGGGAGACTCACTTTGATGATTTATAATATTATGTTGAACTCTTGGATATTAGTTTGAGGATAATGGCACTTCGGGTCTTAGGTCATTCATAAAATATGACTCTAGGAATAAGAAACGCATATTATAAAATGTGGTACTAACTAAATAAGTACAAATGATTTTGAGAAATGTAAAAGTGAATGATTTCAAAATGGAAAAATGATTTTCATAAATGTCAATTTATGATTACACACCTCTCTAAATTGATATCATAAGGGAAGTTCGCGCGTGTGGTGAAGCCCCCTGGCTAATGAGTGCAGGATGGATATATCCCTAGGCCATATGACCTATTATTGTATATTTATTCTGCGCTAATGAGGTAATTCTGGGTGTGGTTACGACTCACTCGCAGGAGTATAGCCGTTTTCCGACGTTTTGGTATGATCCCAAGTGGTCTTGTTTGATAGGCCCTGGAAGATGATAGCCATTTAGGGGCGCGTCCAGTGGGGAAAATCGGAGGGATGGTCTTAGAATCGTTATATGTATGTGAATATAACTATTCTTAATAATGTGGGATATTATTGTTATTAAAGCATTTTATGATAATGAAATGGCTTTAATTTACATTTCCCGGATGGAAGAAGGGAAATGGGGATTTGAATACATTTTCCAGATGGAAGAAGGAAAATGGAAGATATGAAATGAAATGGAAAAACATTCTTATGTTAATAAAACTTGCTTTAAAAAATGTATTTTTCCTGGATGGAAGAAAGGAAATAAAATTGGGAAAGAAAATTTTAAAATGTGATTGAATTGGTAAACATTAGATAAAATGAATTGCCATATATGTATTTCCTAAAGAAAGTAGGAATTGTGCCTTTAGATGGTGAATGAATTTATTTATGTCTCCTTGAGTATTTGTAGATGAGACCTCCCATACATATATGTATGTATTGATTTCATGTTGAGGGTCTAATGGATCTCGACGATCAACCTTGCCTAGTAGTAGTGTATCAGGGGGTTCCTTGTTTGGATTTCGCTTCCCAAGACACCACACACACGAATAGGGCATAGTGTTGAGAATGGAGAGAAGTTAGCCCTTGGTACTTCGGTTAACTAGAGAATTTCATGGATATTACTGTGACACCCCGCCTAATTAAACATCGGGTGATCAGGCCTTTGTTAAATTAAAACAGGTTTCTCAAATGGTTCATTCTTAGCATCACTGTCGAAAACTTTTTAATTACTAATCCCCTAAGTAAAATTAGATCGGTGCCAAATTTTATCTTTCTTAAAACAGATAAATCAACCATGCGAAACAAAGTAAAAATAATCATGTACTATAACCCAATCAACAAAGTAAAAGTACAACAGAACAAAAGTATTTACCGAATAAACCATCGGCTAAAAATACCAAACAACAATATAATAAACACTAGTCTGAAACTAACATCTTAGACTAATACCGGACCACAAGTCCATACATAGAATAATGTGAGATTCTGTACTAGATCTGAATGAGAGATATCATCTAGTCAAAATCCTGTAAGCATCCACTGTGCTACAACTTCGAGTCCCTAGAAGGAAATCATCATACATGGCGTCCCTGTGGCTGGACAACTAAAAGGTTTTGAAAATATTTTATAGCAAGAGTTAGTTCTCAAAAGATTTTGAAAATGTTTAGCAAGCTTTTATCACAATATAAAATGCGGTTATTGATTACACATGTTAGGTTCTTGTACACTCTCTTGAGTTTACTCACCCCTCATCTTTTGTGCACACCTAACGTTCTACACTTAGCCTACCTAGCCATATCTTCCAAGCTATCTAGGACTAAGTAATCATCTGAACTTATGTATACTTAAGTTCTCATATTTCCCACACCGTACATTCATTACGTTAACATCTCACGAAGGTTAATTAATCACAAGTAACATTTCCTCTATGTTATGTTTCAAAACTTCTCATTTAGTTTCATTACTAAATTTCGACAATCATCACATTTTCTATCTTCTCACTTTTAAAATTAAGTTTCACTACTTAAGTTACTAATTAGATATTCTCTATCTAACGTTACACTTCGTAATTTAAGTTTCACTACTTAACTTACCAGTTCAATATGTATCTATACATACATAATATATATCAATCTACTAATACACAGAAGTAGAATATCATCAAGTATATATTTCACACACAATATACACTAAATATCAGTCATTATTATTTTGCCCTTTTTATACACGTAAAGGACCTTTAGTTCGGAATGATTCATCGACCCCAAGTAAGAATTGGTTCGGAATAATACATCGACCCCAATTATTTATATACACACACAAAGGACTCTTGGCTCGGAATAATTCATCGAACCCAAGGTAGAATTGGTTCGGAATGATACATAGACCCCAATTATTTATATACATACATAAAGGACTCTTGGTTCGGAATAATTCATCGACCCCAAGGTAGAATTGGTTCGGAATGATACATCGACCCCAATTATTTATATTAACAAATTCTGGCTTGGACTCTTTTATCACGCCACCAGTTCAAAGGTTTGGTTCGGCATTTTACATCGACCCCAAACATATAATAACCCTATGTTAGTTTGGAATGTCACATCGACCCTAACATAGTTACTTTAGGTATAAATCTCTCGACCTAAAAGATCATATAATTCAGTAGGTACATGCCCGACCTATTAATTATATACGTACGAAATATTTTAATCTCTTATATTTATCGTATAATATTCGCTTTACAATTTATCTCATTAATCGCATTTATTTGAGTATTCACACAACTCTAAGGGTCCTAGTTACCCCTCACATACAATTTCAGTAGTTATTACTTACCCTACTGGTCTATTATTTAATTGAATTTACCTCACCTCGTAACTCAATTCTAAATACCCCGATACTCTACTAAATCGGATTATTTTCATCGGTCCATAATCCAAGCCCTACACCCAATGGCCTTATCAGACCTCAAAAATATACCTACTGGTCTTATTCTCACTCCCATATAAGTATAATATAAATCCAAGGGTACTCATTCATTCCTGAAAATAAACGAAGACTTAAACACAAAAAATTCAGGAAAAATAGCTTGCATCGATCGATCGACTGCTGGGTTCGATCGATCGACCTAGTCGATCGATCGATAATTCGAGCTCGATCGATCGATCGAACAGGGACAGATGCAGTTCATCTTCTTTGTCAACCTTTTCCTCCATTAACAATTCTCCAAACTCCATTATAGTCCACCAAACTTCGACCCAATGATCCTAACATGTTTCCACATATACTAGAACAATTTCTAACGTGTCAAATACATCAATACTCCAATTCCTTTAAAGAAATAGTGAATTAAACCTAGAATTTTCTTGAAACCCTAGTTATGGTGTTCTCCCCATATTTTCATTCAAAATCCAGATTTTATTCCGAAATAATCATCAAGTCTAATCTGAATATTAATCCTCTACATATGTTAAATCATTCTACATGCGATTTCTATCCCAACATGTATAAATACCATTATTCTCCTATCAAGATATTGATTTAAACAAGACTATTCAAAAACCCTACACATGGGCATTATAACTTAATAATTTTTGCAATAAACAACTTGCCTTATGATCAATAGGGTCTGATTTGGTGGTTGTTGTTGATGATTGATGATCTTCATCCTTCAATCTTTATTCCCTGACATGTTGATAGTGAAAATCTCCTTTGAATCCTTCCCACTTCTTTCTTTTGCCTTAGAAAATTGTGTCTCTCTTCACTCTAATGGTATTGGTGTTGTCATGGGTGGTCTATCTCTAACCCCTCTTTCATACGGCTGATAAAAAGCTCTCAAATTCGTAGGTCTCCATACCCTCTCATATTAAAAGACCAAAATTCCCCCGAACGGTTTCGGTTTAGTCCAAAATTACCCCGAGACTCAACTAGTACCCCCGGGTATACTATTTTGACTAATTTGACCCTTCCGGACTCATCTTTGACCTCGAAATTATTATTTGAGTCACTTAAAAATATTACTCGTTCTCATCCCAACACGGTCTACACGCGTTAAGTAAACATTTACCACTCGCACTAAGTAAATATAATGAGGCAATATAAATCGGTATCTATCTCTTGATTAATATTCCATAATTACAATATTTAATAAATCTCATTAAATTACTCCTCTTACGTAATTTAAATTAAGCTGTAGTTTCTCATTTAATTCTCCCATTTAATTAAATAGACTATTCAGAAATACGGGGTATTACAATTGCGCTAGGTTGTGCTTTTAGAATTAAGGGGTGAGAAATATTATTATAATTGCGAGAGAACTACGCACTTAACTGTCATGCATTTTAGTCACATGGTAATCATATCAAACCGGTCCCTGGCCCGTATATATTTATTTATTTTGCATGCAACTCGTTGTCCGTTCAGGTGCTCTACCGCGAGGACACCCGTATTGACTTTCCATTCGAGTTGTCATGGAACTATAGCATATCGCGGATGTTGTAGGATATTTGTTATAGATGCTTATTTCCTTTGCACTCTAGTTACATTCAGTATTTATTCGGGCGTGTTGCCCATGCTTTGTATTCATTTATTATACTATGATATTTAAATTGTAATACTCGGTGTAATTATTTTGATTGGTCTGTTCACCGACAGCTTATTCGGTGATTATTTATTACATTGTCTTTCATTACTCATTGATTTTTGATATCCACTGTTTTTACAAATGGGATTGTCTAAGTGTTTTTCTTTTACTTATAATTTTTTTTTATTTGACAGTCCGTTTTATAAAATGATTGGTGGTTATCTCGTACTATTATTTTAATCGACAGTGATGCTGAGAATGGACCATCTATGATTCCTGTTATTATTAGATTATTGGGCTGGCCACCTATTATTTTTGTAGGCGGGTTGTCACAATTTTTGAATATGGTGTAACTGTTTATTGAACTCTTTATGGATGATTTTTCAGTATTTGGGTCTAGTTTTGATGAGTGCCTTCACCATCTCACCCTCATTTTAAAGAGGTGTAAGAAAAAAAATCTTGTGCTTAATTAGAAAAAATGTCATTTTATAGTCAAACAAGGGATAGTGGTAGGTCAAATAATTTTTAGAAAGGGTATCGAGGTTGATAAATCTAAAATTAATCTCTTTGCTAATCTCGTTCCCCCAATAACTGTGCGTGAAGTTCAAGAATTCTTAGGACACTTCGATTTTTACCGAAGATTTATTAAGGATTTTAGAAAAATCTCTGAACCTTTGTGCAATCTTCTTACGAAGGAAACATCCTTTTATTTCACCGGTGATTGCGTTCAAGCCTTTGAAAGGCTAAAGAAGGAATTGACGTCTGCACTCATTATGTAACCTCTTGACTAGATCTGGACCATTGAAATCATATGTGACGATTCCAACTATGTCATAGGCATGGTTCTTATTTAATGTTATTAGAAACTTCCTCACGCCTTATTCTACGCGAGTAGGTCTCTTAATGATGCTCAATTGAACTATTCCACGACCAAAAAAGTGTTCCTCGTTGTTGTCTTCGTGCTAGAGAAGTTTATGTATTATTTGATAGCATCCAAATTTACCATTTTCACCGATAACTCGACCCTATAATACCTTTTATCTTAGAAGGATGCTAAGGCCCGACTCATTAGGTTTATCATGTTCCTGTAAGAGTTTGATCTTAAAATTAGAGATAAGAAAGGATGTTATAATATAATGGTGGATCACTTGTCTAGGTTAACAACTGAATTATCTAATACCCATTGTCACTAAATGAGTCCTTCCTCGATAATCAACTGATCCTTCTCTCCCAGATTTCGTGGTTTATTGATAATTGTGAATGATATTGTCACGGGTGATATGGCTCTCTATTGGCTTAAATAAGATATTTCCAACTTTCTAAAGGGAGCCAGTCATTTATTTTGGGATGACCCATACATATTTATGTATTTTCCCGATTAAATAATTAGGATATGTGTCCCCACTAAGAAAATTCAAAGTGTAATCTCTTTCTGCCATGACCAAGCATGTGAAGGTCATTTTAGTACTAAGAAAATCGCTGCAATTTTTTTATATTATGGATTCTATTAGCCCACTATTTTTTATACTCAAATGATTAAAGAGGTTATGAAAGATCACACAAAGGAGCATGATGCCTTGAAATCTCATTCTAATTTTCGAGGTTTTTAACTATTGGGGAACATATTTCATGGTTCCATTCTTGAACTCTAATGGGAATATTTGCATCCTTTTAGCATTTGATTATGTGTCTCAGTGGGTAGATGTTATACTGAGTTAGATGAATGACCTCGATGTTGTAGTCAAATTCATTTGAAAAATATTTTCTCCTATTTCGATATGCCTCGAGCCATCATTAGCGACCATAAAACTCATTTATGTAATCGATCTTTTGAGAGTCTCATGAAAAATTACTTAGTCATACACAAAGTAGGATGTCCTTATCACCCTTAAAGAAGTCGTCTAGTAGAAGTTTATAATAGGAAAACCAAGAAAATCATAGAGAAAATAGTGAATTCGAATCTAAAGGATTGGTCCTTATGATTATTTGATGCACTTTAATCTTATTGCACTTCCTATAAAACACCACTTGGTATGTCCCCATATAGGATTTTCTATGGAAAAGCCTATCATCTTCTAGTAGAATTAGATCACAAGGCCTATTGGGTCATTAAGTCCTTTAATTGACCTATCTACTGCGGGAGACGTCCAAAAAGTCATAGTCAATGAGTTGGAAGAGATTAGCAATAATGAATACAAGAATGCAATATTGTACGAAGAAAAAATGAATACATTCCATGACAGGTCCATCCAAAGGAAGTCATTCGAACCTAGATAAAAAATCCTCTCATACAACTTTTGGTTGCATATCTTTCCCGATAACTTGAGGTCTAGGCTGTTATGTACCTTTGTCTTCCCACACGAAGGAGTGAGATAGAGAATCCTAGAAACGGTGAAATTTTCAAAGCCAATGGTCAAAAGTTTAAGCCATATCTTGAATTACGTGATTGGAAAGTGTAACAACCCTGACTTTTGAGTGACTATTTTATATTATTTTGCCTGATGGGCTAATTTTATAAAATAGATAAAGTTGGGGTAAATATTATTTCAAGTGATTTAAGAGATAATATTTACCATGTTTTGCCTATTTACTGTTATGAGAAGGTAAATAGCATTATATTGTGTTTTATTTCGTCGTTGTGCTTTAAGCGACGGTTATGACTTATTTTTAAATTTGATCATAATTAATGAATTAAAATGACGTCGGAACATAAAATATTAAACGATACTCTAGATGCCAATTTAGAGGTTGGGGTTAGTTTTGGAATAGTCGAGATAGTCAAAATAAGTGCCAAGTTGTATTTTTGAGTTCCAGGCACTTTTAAAAGGTTATGACTTAATTATGTAGTTACGGGTAATTTTCATAGGGCATCAACATTTAAAAGAGGGGAATTTATGTTTAAGGCCCGTTTAAGTCTCCCAAACCCTTTTATTTTCTCATTTCATGTTTTACACTTAGAGAGAGAGAGAGAAGAGAGAACTTGGGAGAAAATGGAGAAAGGAGAGAGAAATTGAAGATTGGAGCTAGAAATCATTGTTATGGGAAGAGAATCCGAGGCTACGAACTTGAGGCAAGTTTCTTACTTCCTAGATTATGATTTAATCTGGATAAATTGCATTTATAGTTATGTTTTGGGAGTTTTAACCATAAATGGGTTTTTGATGATTTTCGTGCTTAAACCCTTAATCTTGTAGTTTCATTTGATTTGAGTTGGGAGTATTAGTTAATTATTATGTAGAAATAATTTGGTAGAATTAGTTGTTGTTTATGTTGGAGAAATTTCAGATTTGGGGGTTTTGGAGAATTTAGGGTTCTTAAACCCGTAGCCCAAATTGGGCAGTTCTGCCAGGCCGAATTGATTCGCCTCCCAAGCGAATCGATTCGCATATAGGGGATGATATAGGTCTGGGAAATCGAATCCATTCGGGTTAAGGCCGAATCGATTCGGGCTGGGGCAGTAGGTTGGTTTTCCTCACCGAATCGATTTTTTTTTTGGCGAATCGATTAGGCCCTAAGAGAATCGATTCGGAAACCCTGTTTTAGTGAGATTTTTCTAGTTTTATTTTTAGCCCTTTTCTTTTAGGTTCAAGGATTAGGAAACTTCTCTTGGGAATTAATAAAGAGTTTTAGAGGTTTGTATTGAGTAGATAAATATCCTAGGCTAGCATGGTGTTATTTAGGCTTATCCCAAGGGTTAGTCATAGGCGTTAATATTTTGTTGGAGATAGGAAGTTAACCTGGAACTAATGTAAAGTAGAGTGGTCATGTGTGGGACTTTTGGGAGACTATTATTGTGGGAAATTACCTTTGATGAACTATGGTATTACTTTGAACCCTTAGTGACTAGTGTGAGGATAATGGCACTTCGGGTCCTAGGTCATTAATAAAATATGACCTTAGGAATAAGAAATGCATATTCTAAAATTTGGTACTTAATGGTTAAGTATAAATGTTTTTGAGAACGTAAAAAGTAAATGTTTTCAAATTGGAAAAAAAATGATTTTGTAAAGGATAATTTACATATGCACACCTCTCTAAATAGCTATCATAAGGGAAGTTATGCGCATGAGGTTAAGTCCCCTGGTTAGTGAATGCAGGGCGAATATAGTCCTCGGCCATAGGACCGGTTATTATATTATATGTTTATTTTGCGAAGGGATGTAATTCCGGGTGTGGTTATGACTCACTGTCGCAGGTATATGGCCTCTTCCCGACGTCTCGCGTTGTAGGATGCCCGGGTTGTCTTGTTTGATAGGCCCTGGAAGATGATAGCCATTTAAGGGTGCGCATAGTGGTTAAACCCGGACGAGAAGTCTTAGAATCGTTATATGATATGCAATACTTATTCGGGCGTGTTGCCCGTGCTTTGTACTCTTTTATTATAATGTGATATTAAATTGTAATACTCGGTGTAACCTGTTTGTATTAGTCTGTTAACCGACAACTTATTTGGTTATTACTTTATGCATAATTATCATTTTATTACCCGTTGATTTTTGGTATCCACCTTCTTTGCAAATTGGATTGTTTAAGTGCTTTTCTTTTAACTTAAAAAAATTCATTTGACAGACCGTTTTCTAAAATAATTGGTGGTTATCTCATATTAATATTTTAATGACAGTGATGCTAAGGATGGTCCATCTATGATTCCTGTGATTATTGGAGTATCGAGCTGGCCACCTCTTATTTTAGTAGGTGGGCTGTCACAGATGGTATCAGAGAATCAGGTTCTAGTGTCGTTAGGAATCTGTATGGACATACTACGCTTTAAGCGTTACTTTTGATTTGATATAGAGCCTTAGGATTAGGATGGGTTCTTCCTCTAATGAGATCTCATTCTCCATCTATAGTGTAAGAATTTAGGACATCTTTTACGTTCTCGCTTAAGATTCGTAGGTAGATTGAGGAAGGGCATCAGGGAAGGCCATTATGAAGGCGTCATGAGACGGGATTACTAAGAACTGTAAGTTGTAGTCAGGGATGAGGGCCGTTTTGGAGGTCGCTCCCTTCGTAGCATTGTCTTATATTGCTACCGCGACTACTAAGTACAGTAGATATAGTTTTCCTAATACCGCAACTAGTAGAGAGTGGTACTAAGCTTTTAATTTCTAGCAACGCTATATTTGAGGTTGAAAAGCCCTTGATAAGGGCCACATGTTGAAGTTAATTCAGATGGAGGAAGTGTAACCTCATTCGGTGGAAGTATAAGGCTCAGAACTTTGACCTAGAGAGGGGTATAGAAATGCCCATATGCGAAAAATTGTGGAATTTTTTTTTCTCACCCATTGGAGTAATGTCGAAATGGTGGGAACGTAGTCTCCATATTGGTTGGAGCAAGACGTTTTGCACATAGAGAGACCTGGTAGACATTTAGAATGACGAGTTTCTCTGGAATATCTGGAATGATGAGAAGATATATTCTTAAGTATTCATACGAGGATCGGTCAGAGGCCGATCGTGAATAAAGAGTGATACGGTTTAGGAAATCGTGCACCGAAATAAGGTAGGTATAAGGAAGAAAGATCCCTTCAGTGGAATGATAGGCTCACGAGTAAGTGTTGATAACACTTATGGAGAAGTAGTGTTCATGAAACCTCATTGGTGGACATATGTTCGGGGAAGACTCATTGAAATAGGGCAGGGGAGGCCGGTAGCATGTCCTCTCTTTTGTTGAGGAAGTTAAGGGAACTGCTCGGGTAATCATTAGATGGCTAGAGATGGAGAAACGGTTATGACGTGAAATATATAACCACACATTTTGATCTTGTTGATTGGAGAAAAAGGGAAAGAATAGGGTGCTTAGTAGGGGCCTTAACGGAAGTAGTTTGATTCAGATAAGACTAGAATACCGTATCCGGGAACCATTGGTAGTGGCCAGAAAAATTGGCAAGAATGTTGGTGGGAATTCCAACTTGGTTGAGGGTGGTCTATTCCGTATGGCTATATGGAGTAGCATTCATTTAACCTTAGATTCGGGCATGTAAATTGATCTTATGGTAGTATCGATGCTATTATAGACAGTGTATCAATATGATTTCCGTGATATGGAGGTTTTATTTTCCTTCATTCGCTATAGAGCGAGTGATGATAATTTAAAAGTATATGTGGTTTGTCTACTAATATTATATTTGTTATACGAGGGGAAATATTTTGGTTTGGTCAAAGTGATAACAAGCAAATAATTGCGAGGCTATCGTACTTATGGTTCCAGAGTGGAACTAGTTGTTCTATAATATCTCACCCGGATACGGTATTGAGACTTTATACAGATGGTTTAAGGTATGTAAGAGATTTTGCTTAGTTAATATCACATCCCAATTCCAAAACCACTTTGTCTAGTTGGACAGTCACAATAATTTTTAACGAAAAAAATTGATAAATCATTATGGGTTCGCCCCGTACTTACGCTCCCTATTTTATAATAGCCCGTGAACGTACTATACTTGATAAAATTGCCAAACAAGTTGTTGGCGCCGTAGCCGGGGATTTCTTCGATTTTCGTAAAAAAAAAGGTGGTGACTTTTGAACTAGTTTTTTTACTTTTCGCATTTTTGTTAGTCAAAATTTTCGAAAATTTCGAGTATAAAAAAAAATTGTTTCATAAGTGTGCTTTGTTTTTTTTTGTTGAATACAGCACTAGTGTGTGTCTCACTTTAGATTTAGTGTAGTTTTTATGTTTAATTTTTTTATGTGTGTCTCACTTTAGGTTTAGTGTAGTTTTTTTTTCAGAAGCATATTAAAAAAATAAAAATAAGCAAAAAAATTGAAGAAAAATTCGAAAAAGTGTTCAACGGTGCGCGAACGTGAAGAAAAAATTGTGCAATCTTACCACAATCACAAGGAACTCTTGGGGACGACTAAAACGTAGGTGGCATTTCCCTCCGATCGACGTCAACTTAAACTTCGTCCCGGCATAAAAAATTGTTCTTAAAAGTTCACGCTGGATGTACGTTTTTGTGTGCTCCTACGTGGTTTAAATTCACATTTTAGCACTTGCATAAATTGACTTAAGGGAAGAAACCTGTGTGAAAGATAAGGTGGGGATTTCATCACCATTCATTGGCCCGAAAATCACTAATTAACCCAACAATTGCATATCCCGAGTCATCACATTTAATTTAAAATCAAGTAGACATTGGCCTTAGGATATCACATAGCTCATAGAAAATCTCTTGATGAGGCTAGAATTAAAATCTACTCCAACACGAACTTGTCAAATCGATCCCATTTAACCTTGTCTAGGATTGGTGGTTTTTAATTTGTCTTCATACCGACCACCTACCTGGAGGAAAAAATGGGATTTGAGGCGATAACCGTACTTGATCATCTTTTAAATTCTCCCTTGTCAAAGAGTAGGAGTTGTCTAATTAGGGAGATTAATTTGACGACCCCTCCTGGCGTCGATTAATCTCGGGAAAACTAAATTCTAAAATTTGAAATTCCCCTCACCTAAATTAGATAATTCAATTTGTTTTGTGTTAGCTAGGAGTTACGTGGTTTGAGCCAATCTTTTTTTAATTTTCTTCACATAAAAAAAATGAAATTTGATAAAAAAAAGATAGAAAATTTCGAGTGAGCTCAGTGTATGAAAAGTTGGTTTCGAGACCTTACCGTCGTTTGTCGAGTGTGGAGTCTAGCTTCCCCGATACTTACATAGGTAGATTTTCAATTTTCATCGAAATGGGAGACGGGTTAGAGCCATGTGCCCCTAAACATTACCTTTGCCTAACTAGGTCTAGTCAACCTTCATGCATACGTCTACTCGATCACACTGCGAATAATTTCTTACTCCATCATGGAACAATCCAAATGTTGCATGTATTTCGAGGTACCAACAAATAGGATCCTTGCCTTCATATTCAATAATTCGAGGAGATATGTGGTACCATTAAGTATCAACAACTCACCGAAGAGATTGTCAAACTTAAATTGTTCCCATTCTTATTGAAAGACAAAACCAAGAGTTGGTTTAACTCGTTAACACCCGAATCCATCACCACTTGTAACGAAGTGAGTGTCTTCGTCCTGTAAAAATAATTTCCCAACGAAAAGACGGTGTCGATATGTCACGCCATCAACACATTTATCCAAAAGGAGGGAGAAGAATTGTGGATGTATTTGGAGAGATTCAAGGACCTGCTACCACAATGTCCGCACCATGGGATTGAGATGGGATGCTAAGTCCAAATTTTGTACAAATGGTTCAATTTTAATACTCTAACTATGCTCAAGTCACTATGTAATGGTTATTTAACCGAGAAAAGTGAGGTTGACACCTAGATATTCCTAGAAGTCGTAGAGAAAAAGTCCCAGCGATGGGCACCCAATAAAGAATCTAGGTCCACCATGTCCAATGAGGGTTATGTTCACCAAGTTGAACAAAGTTATGATTTAAATGCCAAAGTGTACACCTTGGCCTGACGTTTAGAAGCTTTAGAGATGAGTAAAGAGGGCAATCTAACTACTCATGTGGTCGTTCAGCATGTAGGTTCCCTCATGTGTATACTTTGTGATGCATTCGACCACTTAGTTGAAAATTGTCCCACCCTTCTGACCAACAAGGCACTCACCAAGAAATCTAATTCCCTCTACCAAAATAGGTCGAATTACGACCCATATTCCAATGCGTACAATCCAGGGTGGCGAAACCACCCTAATTTTTCATGATTTATAGGTCAATACCAAGAAAGTGGGGGTCAATCTTTTGTTAACCCACCCCCAGGTTTTGAAAAGAATGCTTCTGAGCCATTATATCCTTTATCCCAGAAGATTCAAGCTTTAGAGGATACGATGAATTTTCTTGCTCAAAGTACCCTTCAATTCTAGCAGTCGACTCAGAGTTTCCTCCAATCAACCGAAAAGAGATTGCATGCAAACATTCAATCCATAGCCAAACTCGAGGTTCAAGTGAGTCAATTAGCGAACGCGTTGAGTGAGAGAAACAAGGGAACATTCCCGAGTCAACCTGAGCCCAATCCTAAAGGTAACTTTCCTTTAGGCCCATATTTTGTGCAAGATAACGTCGGTTAATCACAACCCCAAGAGGATACCAACGAAATCATCACATTTAGGTATGTTAAAGAAGTCGAAAATAATATCCCACCATCCATTGAGAGTGAATCCTAGAAACTTAAGGAGAAGAAATATCCACATGTGGATCCAACTTACTCCCCACCCTTATCTTCCAAGCCATCTGTAGAGAGCTATGTTTCGAAAGCTCCATTTCCCCATCCATTGGTGCCCCAAAGGAAAAAGGCGCAAGTTGATAATATGGTGGAAGTTTTCAAGCAAGTACAAATTAATATCCCACTGCTTGAGGCTATCGAACAAGTCCCATCCTACATTTATTAAGGACCTTTTTACTCCAAGTGAAACACCAACGTGCCCAAGAAAGATTTTCTCACCGAGTAAGCTAGCTCGATCATTTCCTAATAAAACTCCCGTCAAGTACAAGGATCCTGAGAAGCTGACGATCTCTATTAAGATAGGGGAACATCACTTTACGAAAGCTCTCTTAGACTTAGAATCTAACGTGAACCTTCTTCCATACACCATGTACGAGAAACAAGGTTTGGTAGAGTTAAATTGTAATACCCCTCACTTTTATGGATATTTAAATTATATAAGTGGGTGTAATTTGGAAATTTGAGGAATTACTCTGAATAATAATTTTTGGAGTTTATGAGTGTTAGATGTTTACCGATGTGGGTTATATTTACTTTTAGGACTAAGTAAATGAGCCGGAATATTTTTATGACTCATTGCAGCTTGGTAACACGACAAAGGATAATATTTTATTTGAAAAACACGTGTCGAGATATGTTGGGTTTGAATAATGAATTTTAGTTAAGTGGATCGGATGGAGATTTCGAGTGCACGGTTGGTTTCGGAATGGATGAGATAGTCAGAATAGAGTACCTGGGGTAGTGTTTAGGTTACGGGGACTTTTGGACTAGTAGGGACTCACAATTGAGTAAACGAGTCATTTTTGGGTTTATAAGGGAGAAGACCTTATTTCTCTCTTATAAGGCATGAGAGAGGGAGTGAAAGAAATAAAGGAGATAAAGAAGAGAAATAGAAAGGAAGAAAGGAAAAGAGGAAGAAGAAAGAGGATTCCGACGCAAACTTCACGGGATTCTACTCGAGGTTGTCGGATTTTATCCACGAGGCAAGAGTTTACTTGCTTTATTTAATTGAGTGTGTGTATCTCATATTATAGTTGGTAGAATTTATTATTTTTGGGGTAGAAACCTTAAAATAAATTTGGGAAAATTGATTTTGAAATCACAAATAGATGTGTTGTTAAGTCTTGATGATTTCTAGTGTTAAACCCATGACAATGGAATACCACAAATTAATTTATGTGTTAGTTACAAGTTAGTGTTAGGATGATTATATTGATGTTGGTTTAGATTAGAAACCATTAAATGGAGGTTAGGTTGGCATTTGGGTATTTTGGAGAAGATGAAATGCCCAAACAGTGACCTCCAAACAGGGCGAATTGATTCGGGTCTAGACTGAATCGATTCGCATAAGGGGACTTGTAAGGCTGCCTCAGGACGAATCGATTCGGATTGAGACCGAATAGATTCTCCTTTGAGCACCATCCTGTAGAACACTTTCCAAATCGATTCAGCTGGAAACCGAATCAATTCGCCAGCCTAAATCGATTCACAGTTTGGGCCAAATTGATTCTCCTTTATTGGAGTTGGTAGTTTTTCCTTCTTTGAGTTTAGGGGGAGTTAAATTGCAATTGTAGATTATTATAGGGGATTCTAGTTATTATATTAGGACTACTAAATGATGGTATTGAGGGTGAGTAAACCTCAGAATGAAAGAGAGAACCCTTGAATTAGTTTAGTGTATAATTCGGGGTATGAAATTATAGAATACTCGGGTCGAGTAATATTCGACTGAGATCTTCGGCAAGTGGGGATAGATATATTAATGCGGTTAAAAGAAATATGGGTTGAATGCATTTGAGTAAATCCTAGGATGCGATCAGGATGGAATCTAGGTTATGGGCTAATGAGGATTGAGTAGCTATCCGATACTTCTATTGACGACTATTATTATAGGTGATGTGATACTTATGGGACTAAAATAAGTTGAGAGTATACCTATTTAATTATTATCAATTAGTATATTCAGTAATATATATAAATCCTTAAAAGTGATTATGGCGCCAGTTATATATTAAGTAAGAGAATACTTATAAGTTTAATATTTTAAGTGTGTGAATACTTATATACTATTACGAATGGGAACATTCGGGGTTATATACTATTACGAATGGCAATTATAGCCACATATATTGAGAACTGATATATAAATTATATACGGGAGTTGTACCTGTATATATAGATGATATGATACGAAAAGAAATATATGTGTATGTGGTTGGTATATTTGTATATTAGAGGCTGGTTCCACAGGCTTCTCCGGGCATAGGGATGGACAACCAAAGTATATATTTTCTCTAATGCTATCTAGGGAGGTTACGCAATGTGGGAGAATCCATTGGCTTGAGGAGCAGGGAGAGTATAACCCTAGGTCATATCGTTCCGTATATGAGTGCAATATTTGCATTCAACTTTTAGGAGGGAACATGACCACCTCCACCGTTGTGTATTTTTACCATGACTATGAGTGAGTCTGGCTTGGTACCGTGGTTGAGTGAGTAAACCCGAATTCGGATAGGCACTATGAGACTGCATCCACGAGTTATAGCTCGGTGGGATGGTTATTATACTTATGATTATAATAGGTATAATTATACTTGTTGCGTAAAGTATATTTCTTGTATATGAAGATGAGATATCATATGAAGTAAATTGGTGTCAAGTGTAAAATGAATAAGAGGTTATTCTCCTTCTGGTCAATTTATATCTAGATTTATATAAATATGAATCTTAGGTTATAATGAGAAATAAATATATATATATATATACGGGTTTTATAATATGTGTTATGTACCAAGGGCCTAATAGATCTCGATGATCAACATTGTGAGGTAGTAGTGTATTAAGGGGGTTCCTTGTTTTGATTTCGCTTCGCGAGGCACCCCATGCACGAAATGTAGCGCAATGTTGGAAATGGAAAAAAGTTTAGTCCTTAGTACTCGGGTTATGAGGACTTTTAGAATATGGGTGAAATAGATTAGTTTGTCAAGGTAGCTTAACTAGGTTTTTTAAAAGGTATGCGATAGGTGTGCACTATTAGAAGAGGAATGAGGGGTATCTCATGAGAGTGCGATGCCAATTTAAATATGAGAGATTTCATATTTTAAAATATGGCATTTATGCACTTGCTAAAATATTTTCAAAACTCGGGCTCTGACCCGTTTCTCTATTTTCCCCTCTCTTTCTATATATGTATATATATTAGGTGTCGAGACACAAGGACACCTGGATGATGATTCTTTAGAGTCATATGCTTGCTTCAGCAGTTGTGGATGCCTGCAAGTTTATTTTAGATTCTTCTATTCTTGTGATCTAGATAAGAAGTATTTTAGTAACATTCGGCCTGATAGCCCAACTGTATTCATTTAATCTTTTATCGTCTTTTTAGTGCGGCATTCAATTTGGTTGTATTATGTTATACCGAGTGTTCGGTTATTTTATTTCATTTCAGCTTTTGTATATATAAACTTTGTGAATGTTTTATTTAGTTGGTTTGGTTAAAAAGATTAGTTAATATAAAATTTTGATGCCAGCCTAATAAGTTATTAGTAATTAAATTGGTTTTTGACAGTGATGTAGAGAATGAAACATATGAGACTCCTGTTTTAGTTTGGTATAGGATTGATCACCGGGTATTTTATTAGCCGGGGTGTCATATAAATCCCACTAAGATGACCTTATCATTTGTTGACCGATATATTAAGGTGCCTACAGGTGTTGTAGAGGATATCTTGATTAAAGTGGGCGAGTTATCTTTGCAGTAGACTTTGTGGTTTTTGACACGCAACACGTGCTAAACTCATCCACAAAAATTCCGATTATCCTCGGTCGACCCTTTTCGGCCACCTTCGATGTTGTCATTCGATGTCGTAGTGGGCAACTAAACCTGTCATTTGGGAACATGAAATGGATTTAAATATGTTTAATTCAGAAAAGCCATCATCTCATGAGGGAGAGAATTAAGTCAAGTACGTGCAAGAAGTGAATGACATCACTACCCCACGGGATAGTGACAGAATGGATCTACGTGCTTGGTCACCTGATTTGTTTCTAGATATGAGCCTTGAAGATTTTGAGAAAGAATTCGGTCCGATTGATGAGGATATTACTATTTAAGTCCAATATTTATTGGATTCTTTTTGTCATTTAGATGAGAGAGGCTGGGACGATAGGATCGATCAATTCCTTCCCTATAAATGTGAACCCGATCCTTTTAAGTGTATGCTGACATGTGAGGTTTTATCTATTTGTGATGAGATTGAAAAAATCATTCGAGTGTTTCCACTTGGTGACATGTGTTTTGTCATGCCATATTTTCCTATTCCACCATGTCCACCTGTGTCATTTGAGTCTTTAGATGAGATCGAGGACATGAGTTGATGATCGTCCGATTTAAAGCCCGACTTATTCATTCTCGAGTTTCAGGGAAACCTAGGATTAGCATGTCATTCAGAATTTCATTATGACAGTCTCTTCGAGACTGACCATCTATGTTATAATGTGACTGCGCGCCTCGATAATTTCACTCACCACATTCATTATGTGCCTTCATGTGTATACTTTGTCGATTGGGTTGACTCTCAATTGTTCAAACTTTTGATTTATGATGCAATGCATGTGAGATCGGTGAAAAGTTGGTAACATAAGAGGAAATTCATGGGTAATATCATTCTTTTACTTCTGTACTTTATTTACTTTGTCCATATTTTTAGTTTGAGCATACATTGAGGATAATGTAAAATTTAGGTCTGGGGGTAAGGATGGTATTTTTGAAAAAAAATCAGAAAAATTTCAAAAATCCAAAAAGATTTTTAATATAATTGAGTTTTGAACTGATTTCTTAATATATAATTAATTCATGGATCTCTCAACTTATGAAGTTTTTTACACATTGTTGACTGATTAGGCATAAATTCTTCGAAATTTATCCCTTTAATTTAGTTACTTTTAGCACCTCGAACAACGTAATCAATTTGATTTTATCTCATAATATTGCTACTGACTTATTCAAATGAGTACCCCGAATTTTTGGTATTTCGTACTGATTTTACATGTGTTTGATGTCAATTAGAGAAAGAAAGAAACCAGAAGAATCGAGAAAGAAAAGAAGGAAAGTCAAAAGGGAAAAATTGTAATTCTTACCCAGAATTCAGATGAGGCATATAAATAAAGGTTGAAGATATCAAGTTCACGAGCACATAGGAAGAAACGGCACCTCAATCGGAGTCCCGGTGTGAAAGTTATGAGAAGTCAAAGGTACAAGAAAAAGTCAAAGGAAATCTGGACCGATCCGGATCGGACCGATCCGAAATGCCAATTTCCAGAGAACCCCAGACCGAAGACGGATCGAAGCTGAATGAAAATAAATAAATCGATCCGTACCGAATCGATCCGACTAAGAAATAAATGTACCGATCCGGATTCCAGCCAGACCGAATCGAAGGAGGACCAGACCGATCCGACTGTTGAATTTTTATTTTTTACTCCTCCTCTAATGGAGATTCCTAGTTCAGCTAAAACTCTTGGAGCTTTGTAGGTTATTTAAACCCGATTTATTATCATTCTAAAGAACGAAGAATTTATCTAATTTTCCATTCTTTTTAGAAAAACCCTAGTTCGAAGATATATTATAATTTTAATTCCATGATTGAAAATTGTTTAGATTTTTGTTATTACAAGTAATTGTAGTTAATATTTTTAGTGCTTTGGTAAGATTAGTGATTAATTTCCTCTGTCTAACTTCCTATTCACATCATGCTTCAATTGGTCTTTAGTTTAATCATGACTTCCTGCAATTCCAAAATCGTTTTCACTACTTTCATCATGGTAGGCTAGACTTTTAAGGGTCGGGATGCATGAACCCAACCCGATGTGGTAGTTGTATGTGTATAAAAGTAATCCTCTAAATTTAAGGATTTAATTATGACCATACTGCGTAGGGACGCTATAATTGTAGATCTTTGGATCTCGTTTCCTTCCAGGTAACCGGGATGCTTTAGAATATAATTTGAGTGTAACTATTGCAATACCGATTTACTCATCCTCTGATTAAGTATGGTGCGGGCTTGAACCTCATATACGTAATGCTTGAGAGTACTAAGTTCTGGGTATAATTAATCATTAAAATTTACGATTAGTTTTATACCATCAATACACTAGGGTTGGGGGATTGTATTCCCGTCCTATTTCTCTCATCACATAGTTTGAATTTTTAAATCATTCATTGTTAGTATTTTAGGTAATTTAGAATCGTTGCATTTCATTTGCACTTAAGTTCATTAGTTAAACATTTTCAAAATTGTATTTAGTTGTAGTAAATTCTTATCCCAATCATCTTTACCTTTTTCTTTAGAGTCAAAGTTAGGATTCATTCATATGTCCAACGTTATTACAATTCTATTATCCTATTTCCCTGTGGATATGATCACGACTTATCGGGTTTATTACTAATACGACAGGCTTGCACTTGAGCCTAGAGAGTACGCACTTCTGAGACAAATTCTTAATCGCGTCAAGTTTTTAGCGCAGTTGCTGGGAACTTAGGTAGACTTAGGATTAGATCAAGTCAGTCTCAAACTTTGACCCAAAATTTCCAAAAATCCAAAAAACGTATATAAATTTGAAAAAGCACAAAAATATTCATCATCACCTCTCATAATCCCGTTAATGAAAAATTTTGAACTCACTCCAACTCCTCATAATACTCCAACCCACATTCACGAAAATCTAATAGTTGAGTACGACCCTGATAGCCCTCACACCCCTAACGCTCCATAATTCTGGGTTCCACCTCCCATACTGTCACACTCAATCTCAAATAACACTCTGTTTTCCTTCTTAGGACACACTTCAGAGCGATCTCCAAGTATACCAAGTGAGGATACCGAATCTTTGAGAGACAGAGACATGTCACAACATGGTAGTGCAGCCACCGATGAGGGAGAGGCCCTGTATCGCCCTTTAAGAGAGGTCTTATATCCCGAATGCACTGTCACTCCGGGATTCATTTTACGCCCGTACAATGCTGGGCAATTTCTCTTGAGGAATGGGATGATCCAAATACTTCCCACTTACCATGGACTGGATTCATAAAAGCCATATGCCCACATTATGGAATTTGAGGAGGCGTGATAGACTCTCAGTGATCAAGCTTGCACAAAAGATGTGCTCCACCTCAAACTCTTACCATTCTCGCTAAATGATAAGGATAAGACATGGCTATGGTCTTTACCTCCAAATTCGATTTCATCATGGAACGAATTACAACCCAAATTTTTCAAGAAGTTCTTTCCTCCACATCGAACGAATTCCATAAAGTCTCAAATTAAAACTTTCCGACAATTAGAAAATGAGTCATTCGAACGATGCTATGAGCGTTTCAATGAGTTAATTGCATCGTGTCCCCATCATGGTTTTGATAAAACAAAAATCATTTCCTTTATCCATAATGGGCTGAACATTAATTCTAAGCAACTCGTTGAAACCATGGGTATTGGTCCGTTTGTCGACTTAGACGCCCACGATGCTGAGCTTCACCCGAGGTATGTCGCCGAGACTACCCAATCCTAGGATGCATATGACCCTAATACTCAAAATAGGAATTGTCAAGTGACCACCACTCCATCGAGATCCGGCCTATTTCATGTAGAAAAGAATTCTATGACGGACAGTCGACTCGATACGCTTGAGAAATGACTGTGAGACCTATGTGAGGTATATGAAAGAGGACCAACTAGATCCATCCCAAACCCCGTCGAGAAGGTGTGTGAGATTTGTGAGCCGGGTCATTGAACTTAGGAATGCCCGACTATACCCACCTATAAAGTAATGCTTCGAGAACAAGTAAGTGGCATAGGAGGATTGAAGGGTAATTTTAGTGCACCACATGGGAATTCTTTTAACCCTTCATGGAAAAACCACCCTGGTTTTAGATATGGGCAACAACATGCTATGATGAATCATAATTCACATGTTGCCCCTCCTCCACCACCGCATTTTCAACAAGCTCCACACATGCAAGGACATGTGCAAGAACCACCACCTCAAGGAGCATATATCCCTCCACCGTGGGGAAGTATCGAGGATATGATCAATCACTTTATCAATTCCCAGACTGTAACTAATTCTAGGCATGAGCGCGTGATCAACGACATGAATGCGAACATTTCATAGTTGCAATCATCGTTGAGTATCCAAGAGAAAGTCAAGTTTCCTGCCTAGGGCCAAAGGCCGCCCCAAGGTCAAACTAGTGTTAGCTTTACCTCGACAAAACATCAGGAACAATGTCAAGTTGTGACCACTCTTTGTATTGGGAGAGTCATTTATTTATCACCTCCCCCACACGATGTAACCAAAAACAAGGAGATTTCGCCTGGCACAAAAGAGGCCGAAGATGTCCCCTTGAAGGAGAGTGATAAAGAGGACACCAGTGAACCCGAGGTAGCAGTGAAACAACCCACCGCGGCACTGTTTCCTCAAAGGTTGATTCCTTCCCACAGAGGAAACCCCCATGATGAATTTCTAGACGTACTAAAGCTAGTGAAGCTAAATTTACTTTTCCTCGATGCTATTAAGAAAATCGCAGCTTATACAAAAGTCATCAAAGACTTGTTGATGGTGAAAAGGAGGATGAAGGTAAAGAAAAATGTCTTTCTAGCATAGAACGTGAGCTCCATCCTACTCAATGATCTCCCGCCTAAGTTCAAAGATCCCGGTGCCCCCACCATTTCCTACATCATTGGAGAAAATAAAATTGAGAAAGCCTTACTTGATTTGGGAGCAAGTGTCAATATCCTCCCTTGCGCCATCTATAGGCAACTTGATTTGGATGACCTCAAGCCCACAAAGGTCACTCTCGAGTTAGCGGATTGATCGTGAAGATCCCTAGAGGCATAGTTGAGTACATTATCATCCAAGTTGACACTTTCTACTTCCCAGTAGATTTTGTCATTTGGGATACAGAACCCTCCTTCACCTCGAGCAAACATGTTCCCATCATTCTTGGGCTCCCATTCTTAGCTACAGCTAATGCCATCATCAATACTCGAAATGGGCAAATGCAACTAACTTTTGGGAACATGACTTTAGATACTAACATCTTCCATACCGTCCAACATACGAGGGAAGAAGATGATCTTCACACGGTGAGCCTAATAGACGATATCGGAGAGGAGTATTTCGAGGAAAATTATTATGGAGATTCCCTAGGGTCCTGTTTAGTGTCAAGACACGAGAGTGAGGGGACATACACCACATTCGAGAGGGAGATTGAGGATTAGAGAGAGTTACTTGATGAGAGAGCGTCAAACGAGGACACAATTGATGTAAGTTGGGTTTCTCGATTCGAGGATTTACCGCCGAGGGAAACACACATGGTTCCTTCTAGCAAGAAATTTCCAACCCTTGAATTGAAGAAACTACCCTCCGATATTAAATATTCATACCTAGGAGAGGATGAGATATTTCTTGTTGTTGTCTCCACTAGCCTAGACGAAGAGCAGGATGGTAAATTTCTAAAGATTCTGAGGAAGCACAAAGGTGCTTTTGGTTGGTGCATTGCTGATTTGAAAGGGATAAGTCCTTTGATTTGCACCCACAAGATCCATCTCGAAGAGGACATCGAGCCCTCGAGAGAAATGCAAAGAAGGCTAAACCCTAATATGAAAGAAGTGGTCAGGACCAAAATCATTAAGCTATTGGATGACAAGATTATCTACCCAATATCGGATAGCAAGTGGGTGAGCTCTATTCAAGTTGTCCCGAAGAAGTCGGGCATGACAGTGACTGAGAATGATAAGGGAGAGCTAGTTCCCCAATGTACCATCCCTGGGTGGCGCGTTTGCATTGATTATCGGAAACTCAATGCGGGAACTAGGATGGACCATTTCCCCTTGCCATTTATTGATCAGATTCTTGAAGGAGTAGTGGGACACCCTTACTATTGCTTCCTTGATGGTTATTCCAGATATAACCAAATTCAGGTAGATGTACTTGCCCAAGAGAAAATAACCTTCACTTGCCTTTTGGTACGTTTGCCGTCAAACGTATGCCATTCGGCTTGTGTAATGCACCCATGACCTTTCAAAGGTGCATGTTGAGCTTATTTAGCAACATGGTCGAGAGAGGACTTGAAGTGTTCATGAAATATTTTAGCATTTTTGACACCTCTTTCGACCTTTGTCTTGAAAAACTGGAAAATGTACTTGCCCGCTGTGTGGAAAAGAACTTAGTGCTAAATTGGGAGAAATGCCATTTTATAATCACCGAGAGAATAGTTATTGGCCACATAATTTCATCTAAGGGGATAGAAGTTGATAGAGCTAAGATAGATGTCATAGCTAATCTACCCCCACCAAAATTAATCAAAGACGTGTGCTCCTTCTTGGGCCACACAATGTTTTATCGAAGGTTCATTAAGGACTTTAGCTCCATCGCTAGGCCCTTAAGCAACCCACTCATAAAGGACACCCCATTTGAGTGGACGGAAGCATGCCAAGGTGCTTTAGAAAAACTGAAAACCATGCTTGTGTCTACTTCCATCATGCAAGTTTCGGATTGGTTTTTGCCATTCAAACTTATGTGTGGTGCTAGCGATTATACGATAGGGGTTGTTTTGGGCCAAAAAAAGACAAATAGGCTCATGTCATCTATTATGCTAGCCGAACTCTTACTGGACCACAACTCAATTACTCCACTACCGAGAAGGAGTTACTAACGGTAGTCCTTGCTCTTGACAAATTTCGATCCTACCTTATCAGTTCTCCTATCACTTGCTTCACCGACCATGCAGCATTGAAATACCTACTCACAAAGAAAGACACAAAGCCGCGCCTCATAAGGTGGATCCTACTCCTACAAGAGTTTAATCTCTCCATTAAAGATAAGAAAAGAGTAGAAAACGTCGTTGCTGACCACGTATCATGACTTTCATCCGACGTACCTAGTGATCCAATACCCATAGATGAATACTTTCCGAATGAGAAACTCTTTGCTACCTCTTCTTTGCCCTGGTTTGCGGATATCGTGAACTATCTTGTCACGGGAGCCGTCCCTCCTGATTGGACACCGTAAGATAAGAAGAGGTTTATTACTTGGTCGACATGTTTTTCTATGATGATCCTTTTTTGTTTAAATATTGCACCGACCAAATCATCAGACATTTTGTGCCGGATGACGAGATCCCGAAAGTCATCCAATTTTGTCATTGGGAAGCTTGTGAAGGCCACTTTTCGATGAAAAAGACGGCCGTTAAAATTATGCAATGTGGCTTCTATTGGAAAACAATATTCCGAGATGTGAACAATGCTTGTAAATATTACAATAGGTGCCAAAGTATGGGAGATATTACCTGATGAGACATGATGACTCTTACCCCATACTCATTATTGAGAGGTATTAACTTCATGGGCCCTTTCCCCTCTTCCTTTGGTTTCCTATACATCCTTATCGTTGTAGACTACGTTTCTAAATGGGTGGAAGTTATAGCTACCAAGACCAATGATAACAAAGTGGTGATTAAGTTCCTACAAGAACACGTACTTTCCCACTTCGGTGCTCCGAAAGCGATAATTAGTGTTAATGGCATGCACTTTTGCAATAGGCCATTCACTAAGCTCATGAGAAAGTATGGTGTCGTTCACAAGGTTGGAACGACTTATCACCCACAAAATAATGGGCATGCCGAACTAGGAAATCGGTAAATCGAGAACATTCTTGAAAAGACCGTCAATCCTACCCGGAATGATTGGTCACTTAGATTGAACGATTCACTATGGGCCTATCGTACTGAATACAAAAATTAGCTTGGCATGTCCCCATTCCTCTTTGTGTATGGAAAACCTTGCCATCTTCCCATGGAATTAGAGCACAAGGCGTATTGGACGATTGAGGAGTTGAATTTTGCTATGGATAAGGCCAGTGAAGCTCGCAAGCTTCAATTGAATGAGTTAGAAAAGATACGCAATGATGCGTACGAGAACGCAAAAATTTCCAAAGAAAGGATGAAACTTGCTCATGATAACATCATTCACCGCAAAGAGTTTCTTCCCAAAAAAAAAAGTGCTTCTCTATAACTCTCGACTTCATCTCTTTTCGGGCAAGTTACGGTCAAGATGGTTTGACCCGTTCGTTGTGAAGAATGTTTTCCCTCACGGAGTTGTTGAATTAGACGATTTGAAAGGGGGAAATACATTCAAAGTAAATGGATAATGCCTAAAGTCATATCTACAGGCGTGTGTGGAAGAAGTCGACAGTGTTTGGTTATCGGACCCCATTTATGGGGTAGAGTGAGCTGCTACAGTGAGGTCATCGCACCCTCGACGCGTATGGGGTGAATTCTTATGTATAGTAGACGAGAGTCATGTGATTAGTGAGATTTCCTAGGATTAGGGTGGAATAAGGTGAGAGCATCCATATATTTTGGGAAATTGAGTCAAGTTGCGTTGACCATAGGTAGAGAGAGGGTTTTGAGCCAAAAATTGATAGGAAGCAGTGCGGAGAGTCGAAAAATTTCGGAGAAGAGAGATTAAAATTATGTTAGGAGGAGAATTACAGCTTAATGCAAGAACCGAATTGGTTCTTCTATTCTTGGTCCAGACCAGATCGGTTCATTTCTTTTAGAGCCAGATCGATCCATAATTAAAAAGATCGAAAATTAAAAGGACCGGACCGGTCCGATCCTATACCAGCCAGATCGGTCCGGTTTCTGCAGTCTTTCCCCTTTCCTTAGGTGAAACCCTCTTCTCCCTAATCCCTTTCTTCCCTCCCAAATCATCCCACCATACCCAACCCTTCAATTTCCCTCCCAAATACATCTCTTATTTCCCTCCAAAGCAGTCAAAGGTAGAAGAAAATATCAAAGGAAATCTGGACCGATCCAAAATGCCAATTTCCAGAGAACCCCGAACCAAAGATGGATCGAAGCTGAAGGAAAATAAACAAATTGATCTGTATCGGATCGATTCGGCCAAGAAATAAACAAATCGATCCGGATTCCAGCCAGACCGAATCGAAGGAGGATCGAACCTGTCCGATTGTCAAATTTTTATTTTTTAGTCCTCCTCTAATGGAGAGTCCTAGTTCAGCTAAAACTCTTAGAGATTTCTAGGGTATTAAAACCCGATTTATTATCATTCTAAAGTACGTATAATTTATCTAATTTTCCATTCTTTTCAGAAAAACCCTAGTTTGAAGATAGATTATAATTTTAATTCCAAGATTGAAGATTGTTCAGATTTCTGTGATTACAATAATTGTAGTTAATGCTTTGAGTGCTTTGTTAAGATTAGTGATTAATTTCCTTTGTCTAATTTTCCGTTTACATCATTCTTCAATTATTCCTTAGTTTAATCATGACTTCCTGCAATTCCAAAATTGTTTTCACTACTTTCATCATGGTAGGCTAGACTTTTAAGGGTCGGGATGCATGAACTCAACCCGATGTGGTAGTTGTATGTGTATAAAAGTAATCCTCTAAATTTAATGATTTGATTACGACCATATTGTGTAGGAATGAGATAATTGTAGATCTTTGGATATCAATTTCTTTCGGGTAATCAGGATGCTTTAGAATACAATTTGAGTGTAACTATGGCAATACCGATTTACCCATCCTCTGATTAAGTATTGTGTGGGATTGAACCTCATATACGTAATGCGTGAGAGTACTAAATTATAGGTCTAATTAATCATTCAAATTTACGATTAGTTATATACCATCAATACACTAGAGTTGGGGGATTATATTGCTGTCATATTTTTCTCATCACATAGTTTGAATTTTTAAATCATTCATTGTTAGTATTTTAGGTAATTTAGAATCGTTGCATTTCATTCGCACTTAAGTTCATTATTTAAACATTTTCAAAATTGTATTTAGTTGTAGTAAATTCTTATCCCAATCATCTTTACCTTTTTCTTTAGAGTCAGAGTTAGGATTCATTCATCTGTCCAAAGTCATTACAATTTTATTATCATATTTCCCTATGGATATGATCCCGACTTATCTGGTTTATTACTAATACGACAGGCTTGCACTTGAGCCTAGAGAGTACTCACTTCTGAAACAAATTCTTAATCGCGTCACGTTTTTAGTGCAGTTGCCGGGAACTTAGGTAGACTTAGGATTAGATCAAGTCAGTCTCAAACTTTAACCCAAAATTTCCAAAAATCCAAAAAACTTATATAAATTTGAAAAAGCACAAAAATATTCATCATCACCTCTCATAAGCCCGTTAATGAAAAATTTTGAACTCACTCCAACTCCTCATAATACTCCAACCCACATTCACGAAAATCTAATAGTTGAGTACGACCCTGATAGCCCTCACACTACTAACGCTCCATAATTCTGGGTTCCACCTCCCATACTGTCACACTCAATCTCAAATAACACTCCGTTTTCCTTCTTAGGACACACTTCAGAGCGCTCTCCAAGTATACCAAGTGAGGATACCGAATCTTTGAGAGAGAGAGAGACATATCACAACATGGTAGTGCATCCACCGACGAGGGAGAGGCCCCGTATCGCCCTTTAAGAGAGGTCTTATATCCCGAATGCACTGTCACTCTAGGATTCATTTTAATCCCGTACAATGCTGGGCAATTTCGCTTGAGGAATGGGATGATCCAAGTACTTCCCACTTACCATGGACTCGATTCAGAAAAGCCATATGCCCACATTATGGAATTTGAGGAGGCGTGATAGACTCTCAGTGATCAAGCTTGCACAAAAGATGTGCTCCACCTCAAACTCTTCCCATGCTCGCTAAACGATAAGGCTAAGACATGGCAATGGTGTTTACCTCCAAATTCGATTTCATCATGGAACGAATTACAATCCAAATTTCTCAAGAAGTTCTTTCCTCCACATCGAACGAATTCCATAAAGTCTCAAATTAAAACTTTCCGACAATTAGAAAATGAGTCATTGGAACGATGTTATGAGTGTTTCAACGAGTTAATTGCATCGTGTCCCCATCATGGTTTTGATAAAATGAAAATCATTTCCTTTATCCATAACGGACTGAACATTAATTCTAAGCAACTCGTTGAAACTATGGGTAGTGGTCCTTTTATCGATTTAGACGCCCACGATGTTGTGCTTCACTCGAGGTATGTCGCCGAGACTACCCAATCCTAGTATGCATATGACCCTAATGCTCAAAATAGGAATTGTCAAGTGACCACCACTACCTCGGGATCCGGCCTATTTCATGTAGAAAAGAATTTTATGATGGACAGTCGACTCGATATGCTTGAGAAAGGACTGTGAGACCTATGTGATGTATATGAAAGAGGACCAACTAGATCCATCCCAAACCCCGTCGAGAAGTTGTGTGCGATTTGTGAGGCGGGTCATTGAACTTAGGAATGCCCGACTATACCAACCTATAAAGTAATGCTTCGAGAACAAGTAAGTGGCATTGGAGGATTGAAGGGTAATTTCAGTGCACCGCGTGGGAATTCTTTTAACCCTTCATAGAAAAACCACCCTGGTTTTAGATATGGGCAACAACATGCTATGATGAATCATAATTCACATGTTACCCCTCCTCCACCATCGTATTTTCAGCAAGCTCCACACATGCAAGGACATGTGCAGGAACCACCACCTCAAGGAGCATATATCCCTCCACCGTGGGGAAGTATCGAGGATATGATCAATCACTTTATCAATTCCCAGACTGTAACTAATGCTAGGCATGAGCGCATGATCAACGACATGAATGCGAACATTTCATAGTTGCAATCATCGTTGAGTATCCAAGATAAAGTCAAGTTTCCTGCCTAGGGCCAAAGGCTGCCCCAAGGTCAAACTAGTGTTAGCTTTACCTCGACAAAACATCGGGAACAATGTCAAGTTGTGACCACTCTTTGTAATGGGAGAGTCATTTATTTATCACCTCCCCCACACGATGCAACCAATGACAAGGATATTTCGCCCGGCACAAAAGAGGCTGAAGATGTCCCGTTGAAGGAGAGTGATAAAGAGGACACCAGTGAACCCGAGGTAGTAGTGAAACCACCCACCGCGGCACTGTTTCCTCAAAGGTTGATTCCTTCCCACAGAGGAAACCCCTATGATGAATTTCTAGACGTACTAAAGCAAGTGAAGCTAAATTTACTTTTCCTCGATGCTATTAAGGAAACTGCAGCTTATGAAAAAGTCATCAAAGACTTGTTGATGGTAAAAGGAGGATGAAGGTAAAGAAAAATATCTTTCTAGCATAGAACGTGAGCTCCATCCTACTCAATGATCTCTTGCCTAAGTTCAAAGATCCCGGTGCCCCCACCATTTCCTACATCATTGGAGAAAATAAAATTGAGAACGCCTTACTTGATTTGGGAGAAAGTGTCAATATCCTCCCTTACGCCATCTATAGGAAACTTGATTTGGACGACCTCAAGCCCACAAAGGTCACTCTCGAGTTAGCGGGTTGAACCGTGAAGATCCCTAGAGGCATAGTTCAGTACATTATCGTCCAAGTTGACACTTTCTACTTCCCAGTAGATTTTTTCATTTGGGACACAAAACCCTCCTTCACCTCGAGAAAACATGTTCCCATCATTCTTGGGCTCCCATTCTTAGCTACAGCTAATGCCAATATCAATACTCGAAATGGGCAAATGCAACTCACTTTTGGGAACATGACTTTAGATACTAACATCTTCCATATCGTCCAACATACGAGTGAAGAATATGATCTTCACACGGTGAGCCTAATAGACGATATCGGAGAGGAGTATTTCGAGGAAAATTATTATGGAGATTCCCTAGGGTTCTGTTTAGTGTCAAGACATGAGAGTGAGGGGACATACACCACATTCAAGAGGGAGGTTGAGGATTAGAGAGAGTTACTTGATGAGAGAGCTTCAAACGAGGACACAAGAGATGTAAGTTGGGTTTCTCGATTCGAGGATTTACCACCAAGGGAAACACGCATGGTTCCTTCCAGCAAGAAATTTCCAACCCTTGAATTGAAGAAACTACCCTCCGATATTAAATATTCATACCTAGGAGAGGATGAGACATTTCTTGTTGTTGTCTCCACTAGCCTAGACGAAGAGCATGAGGGTAAATTGCTAAACATTCTGAGGAAGCACAAAGGTGCTTTTGGTTGGTGCATTGATGATTTGAAAGGAATAAGTCCTTTGATTTAGACCCACAAGATCCATCTCGAAGAGGACATCAAGCCCTAGAGAGAAATGAAAAGAAGGATAAACCCTAATATGAAAGAATTGGTGAGGACCAAAATCATTAAGCTATTGGATGACGACCTTATCTACCCAATCTCGGATAGCAAGTGCGTGAGATCTATTCAAGTTGTCCCGAAGAAGTCGGGACTGACAGTGACTGAGAATGATAAGGGAGAGCTAGTTCCCCAATGTACCACCACCGGGTGGCGCGTTAGCATTGATTATCAGAAACTCAATGCGGGAACTAGGAAGGACCATTTTTCCTTGCCATTTATTGATCAGATGCTTGAAGGAGTAGTGGGACACCCTTACTATTACTTCCTTGATGGTTATTCCAGATATAACAAAATTCCGGTAGATGTACTTGACCAAGAGAAAACAACCTTCACTTGCCCGTTTGGTACGTTTGCCTACAAACGTATGCCATTCGGCTTGTGTAATGCACCCGTGACCTTTCAAAGGTGCATGTTGAGCTTATTTAGCAACATGGTCGAGAGAGGACTTGAAGTGTTCATGGAAGATTTTAGCGTTTTTGACACCTCTTTTGTCTTGAAAAACTGGAAAAGGTACTTGCCCACTGTGTGGAAAAGAACTTGGTGCTAAATTGGGAGAAATGCCATTTTATGATCACCGAGAGAATAGTTATTGGCCACATAATTTCATCTAAGGGGATAAAAGTTGATAGACCTAAGATAGATGTCATAGCTGATCTACCCCCACCAAAATTGCTCAAAGACGTGTGCTCCTTCTTGGGCCACGCAGGGTTTTATCGAAGGTTCATTAAGGACTTTAGCTCCATCGCTAGGCCCTTAAGCAACCTACTCATAAAGGACACCCCATTTGAGTGGACGGAAGCATGCCAAGGCTCTTTTGAAAAACTGAAAACAATGCTTGTGCCTGCTGCCATCATGCAAGTTCCGGATTGGTCATTGCCATTCAAACTTATGTGTGATGCTAGCGATTATACGATAGGGGTTGTTTTGGGCCAAAGAAAAGACAAATAGGCTCATGTCATCTATTATGATAGCCGAACTCTTACTGGACCACAACTCAATTACTCCACTACCGAGAAGGAGTTGCTAATGGTAGTCCTTGCTCTTGACAAATTTCGATCCTACCTTATCGGTTCTCCTAACACTTGCTTCACCGACCATGCGGCATTGAAATACCTACTCACAAAGAAAGACGCAAAGCCGCACCTCATAAGGTGGATCCTACTCCTATAAGAGTTTAATCTCTCCATTAAAGATAAGAAAAGAGTAGAAAACGTCGTTGCTGACCACTTATCATGACTTTCGTCCGACGTACCTAGTGATCCAATACCCATTGATGAATACTTTCTGAATGAGCAACTCTTTGCTACCTCTTCTTTGCCCTAGTTTGCGGATATCGTGAACTATCTTGTCACGGGAGTCGTCCCTCCTGATTGGACACCGTAAGATAAGAAGAGGTTTATTACTTGGTCGGCATGTTTTTCTATGGTGATCCTTTTATGTTTAAATATTGCACCGACCAAATCATTCGACATTTTGTACCGGATGACGAGATCCCGAAAGTCATCCAATTTTGTCATTGGGAAACTTGTGAAGGGCACTTTTCGATGAAAAAGACGGCCGCTAAAATTCTGTAATGTGGCTTCTATTGGCAAATAATATTCCGGGATGTGAACGATGCTTGTAAATATTACAATAGGTGCCAAAGTATGGGAGATATTACCTGATGAGACATGATGACTCTTACCCCATACTCATTATTGAGATCTTCGACTGTTGGGGTATTGCCTTCATGGGCCCTTTCCCCTCGTCCTTTGGTTTCCTATACATCATTATCGTTGTAGACTATGTTTCTAAATGGGTGGAAGTTATAGCTACCAAGACCAATGATAACAAAGTGGTGATTAAGTTCCTCCACGAACACATACTTTTCCACTTCGGTGCTCCGAAAGCGATAATTAGTGTTAATGGCATGCACTTTTGCAATAAGCCATTCGCTAAGCTCATGAGAAAGTATGGTGTCGTTCACAAGGTTGGAACAACTTATCACCCACAAAATAATGGGCATGCCGAACTAGCAAATCGGTAAATCGAGAACATTCTTGAAAAGACCGTCAATCCTACTCGAAAAGATTGTCACTTAGATTGAACGATTCACTATGGGCCTATCGTACCGAATACAAAAATTAGCTTGGCATGTCGCCATTCCGCTTTGTGTATGGAAAACATTGCCATCTTCCCATGGAATTAGAGCACAAGGCATATTGGACGATTAAGGAGTTGAATTTTTCTATGGATAAGGCCAGTGAAGCTCGCAAGCTTCAATTGAATGAGTTAGAAAAGATACGCAATGATGCGTACGCGAACGCAAAAATTTCCAAATAAAGGATGAAACTCGCTCCCGATAACATCATTCACCGCAAAGAGTTTCTTCCCAGAAAAAAGTGCTTCTCTATAACTCTCGACTTCATCGCTTTTCGGGCAAGTTGCGGTCATGATGGTCTGACCCGTTCGTTGTGAAGAATGTTTTCCCTCACGGATTTGTTGAATTAGATGATTCGAAAGGGGGAAATACATTCAAAGTAAATGGACAATGCCTAAAGTCATATCTACAGGCGTGTGTGGAAGAATTCGACACTGTTTAGTTATCGGACCCCATTTATGGGGTAGAGTGAGCTGCTACAGTGAGGTCGTCGCACCCCCGATGCGTATGGGGTGAATTCTTGTGGATAGTAGACGAGAGTCATGTGATTAGTGAGAGTTCCTAGGATTAGTGTGGAATATGGCGAGAGCATCCACATATTTTGGGAAATTGAGTCAAGTTGCATTGACCATAGGTAGCGAGAGGGTTTTGAGCCAAAAATTTATAGGAAGCCGTGTGGAGAGTCGAAAACTTTTGGAGAAGAGAGATTAAAATTAAGTTAGGAGGAGAATTCCAGCTTAATGCAAGAACCGAATTGGTTCTTTTATTTTTGTTCCGGACCAGATCGGTTTGTTTCTTTTAGAGCCAGATTGATTCGGTAATTAAAAAGATCAAAAATTAAAAGGACCGGACCGATCCGATCCTATACCAGCCAGATCGGTCCGGTTTCTGCAGTCTTTCCCCTTTACTTAGGTACACCCCTCTTCTCCCTAATCCCTTCCCTTCCCTCCTAATTCATCCCACCATACCCAACCCTTCAATTTCCCTCCCAAATACATCTCCTCTTTCCCTCCAAAGCAGTCAAAGTTAGAAGAAAAAGTCAAAGGAAATCTGGACCGATCCGAAATGCCAATTTCCAGAGAACCCCGAACCAAAGATGGATCGAAGCTGAAGGAAAATAAACAAACCGATCCATACCGGATCGATTCGGCCAAGAAATAAATAAATCGATCCGGATTCCAGCCAGACCGAATCGAAGGAGGATCAAACCTGTCCGATTGTAATATTTTTATTTTTTTAGTCCTCCTCTAATGGAGAGTCCTAGTTCAGCTAAAACTCTTAGAGCTTTGTAGGGTATTAAAAACCGATTTATTATCATTCTAAAGGACGTAGAATTACCTAATTTTCCATTCTTTTTAGAAAAACCCTAGTTTGAAGATAGATTATAATTTTAATTCCAAGATTGAAGATTGTTCAGATTTCTGTGATTACAATAATTGTAGTTAATGCTTTGAGTGCTTTGTTAAGATTAGTGATTAATTTCCTTTATCTAATTTTACGTTTACATCATTCTTCAATTCGTCCTTAGTTTAATCATAACTTCCTGCAATTCCAAAATCGTTTTCACTACTTTCATCATGGTAGGCTAGACTTTTAAGGTTCGGGATGGTAGTTGTATGTGTATAAAAGTAATCCTCTAACTTTAATGATTTGATTACGACCATATTGTGTAGGAACGGGATAATTGTAGATCTTTGGATCTTGTTTGCTTTCGGGTAATCGGGATGCTTTAGAATACAATTTGAATGTAACTATGGCAATATCGATTAACTCATCCTCTGATTAAGTATGGTGTGGGATTGAATCTCATATACGTAATGCGTGAGAGTACTAAATTCTAGGTCTAATTAATCATTCAAATTTACGATTAGTTATATACCATCAATACACTAGGATTGGGGGATTGTATTCCTGTCCTATTTTTCTCATCACATAGTTTGAATTTTTAAATCATTCATTGTTAGTATTTTAGGTAATTTAGAATAGTTGCATTTCATTCGTATTTAAGTTCATTAGTTAAACATTTTCAAAATATTATTTAGTTGTAGTAAATTCTCATCCCAATCATCTTTTTCTTTTCCTTTAGAGTCAGAGTTAGGATTCATTCATCTGTCCAATGTCATTACAATTCTATTGTCCTATTTCCCCTTGGATACAATCCCGACTTACCGGGTTTATTTCTAATGCGACAGGATTACACTTGAGCCTAGAGAGTATGCACTTTTGAGACACATTCTTAATCACGTCATTGATGCAAAAAATTATGCATACACATGGACCAGTCAGAAAGGGACACACGTCATCCTACATGGAAATATTCATACTTGCTCGACACTTGAGGAGACTTGCTCGGCACTCGAAGAGAGTTATTCAGCACCCGAGGAGAGTTGGTCGGCATACCAACCAACTCAAGGAAGACAAACCATCCAGAAGATCAAAACCCATTAGAAGAAGACTCACCAATGGTCATGAAACCCTTGAAGACCAAAAATTACATTCATTGTATATAGATATAAATATCTGAATATATAAAGACATTGTATCTCTTTAACTCCCATCACTACAAATACATGCATTCCCTTGGACAAAGGGATAAGAGACACGATACACTAGATACACACAATCTGAATTAATCAATTCTCAACACACTTCTCTCTCTCTGCACCATATTGTGCTATTGTACACCCATGGGAATAAAAGAACAGTGGACATAGGCTTTATTCATAGCCGAACCACTTTAAAAATCCTTGACTCTTATGTTTTCGATTGGATTGCTTCTATCTATTAATCTGTGATCATAAAAACGGGATGTAGTCCATTTTTTTGCATCAACAAATTGGCGTCGTCTGCTGGAACGTGTTACAAGCATTATTCTCCATTAAAATTTAAGTTTTCTATCTCCACTCATAATCAATTATATGATTCTGCTATACTTGTTCATGAATCTCACATTAAATTTTAAATGACTTGAAAATCTGCTTAAAATATTGATTTTAGTCCACTTTTTAATGTCTCTCTAAAGATATATAGGCTCTTAAAATTTACTGGGTAACCACGTTAATGATTTGCATTAATTTTACTAATACCCATATGATCCCCTGTATCGAATTTTCTGACCTAAATAAAAATATTCAAATGATTCAACCAATATATGAGAGAATTTTCCATCGATGGTAAGGAGGTGGAAATGGGGAATTTTAGTTTTTTTAAAAAAATCTTGATCGGAGATGCCAGATCTTGATCTCCCCTTAATATTTCTTCTATTTGAATTTGATTAATTTTTGTCAACAATAATTATGAAATCAGTCCTTTCGACTTCACGGTCTACACCAGCAACAAAATTGGTCTGTCTATTTCAAATGTTCTTTAAGAACTATTGAAACCGTTTTGGCTTCTTTAAAATCATATAAGAATCCAAACATCTCTCAGTCTTGATAAAATCAAATCCTAAAACAAAAAAAAAATGGTTCAGAATAAAAAATCTGGAGATAGGAAATATCAACACGAAGTGCTAATTCAGTTTGTCAAAAAGGCCGACTGACGACCTCTCCTTCAACCACTTCTATAGCCTAGTTTGGCAAGAACTGACGAATAAAAAGCCAAAATTCAGCACCAACTATCCCTGGTCGGCGACAATCCAATAACCAGAGCTGATCTTTAACGTCGGATCCATAAATTTCTCCTGGTCGGCATTCAGGGCAGTAACACCGGACCATTTTATTGATCGATAAATTCAATGGACCATTATGTACTGGTCGGTGGTCATTGAATAGCGAGGGGAACATCTTGGTGGCACTCAAGAATAATATGGTTGGTAAGCATCACTATTTTTTGGCCGGCACAGAGGTTTGTACAGGTATTGTTGATCAACAACTATGATTTTGTAATGGATACATGAGTCGGCGTCAAGGTGTAAAAAAGAGAAAATCCAAGAGATCTAGAATTCAAAGAAAGTGACCGGACTCATCCCTCAACCGACCATATTTTTTATTTCAATTTTCTCTGAGATCCAAACTCCAACCAAGTAGCGGTCATAATCAAAGTGCCTATGATTTAGAAATCAATCAAAGATGCATTAGCAACATTGTCAGTGGTCGGTGATTACTGTGAAAGAAGAAAACGCTGGTCGGCAACATATTTGGTGCAAAACGCTAGTCAGCACATTTTTATGCAGGTCGGCGCTATCCAATACCTGGTTGGCAGTCCTATTCTTAGTCGGCGGTAGCCGACGACACCTATTATTGGTCGATCACTGGTCGGAGGTCACATATGACTGCTCGACTATATCTTATTCTTGGTCGGGTATATTTATTTGTTGGTCGGCAGCAACCATACATGTTTGGAAACTTGGTCAGTGGACTACACAGTTCGTTGGTCGGCTGGTTATTTGTTGGTCGATGACTACTGAACAGAGAAGGACTTTGGTTCCTCACACCAATCCATTTTGACTTTATCACCTACCTATTTTCATAGAGGAATCTTCAGGCTTTAATAATTTTAAGAGCAAGTTAAATTTAAATTTTTACTAGTTCAAAAATAAACTAGAGGCCTTACTTACGGCATCTATTTGATAAAAAATCTGCTCACATGATACACATTTGGCACAAAACATATTATTTCATATTTTGAAATTTTTATTGCATTATTCCCGAGCAAATACACATCCTTCGAATAAAGGTTAGAGACGAACCCTTATACGCGATACCAATAATGTGAAAATAAGGATAAATGTCGTAACTATGGGATTTGAGATATACCTAATATTGTTATGGTAATATTAGTATAGTTATATGATTGTGTATGCATATATTATTTATATGTGAAAATCATGCCCACGCTACTTCCTATCCCGAGTTTACCGCGCTGGGACAGTCTTATCTCGATGGGAACTTTATGGGGGATATTGACTTGTACCCTAGAAGATAGATATCCTTGGTACAGGCTATCACTGTGATAGTTCAGATGGTCCTAAGAGACGCAGACATGTGCCATCCTCTTAGAGACTTGGAATCTATACTTCGCCTCAATATTGCTTGTGTATGTATGTTAATACAATTCGAGAGTGATTCCGAATGTATTCCCCTTAATATGAGTGATATGGGGCTTTGGATAGTAGAGTATGCCCGCACCATAGTTTATTTGGGGTGCTGTTATAATATATATATTATACGAGTAGTTAATATATATATGAAATTCTGAAATTTGGAACTACCTACTGTGAATTGATATGTAGGACATGGTTGATGACTCAAATTGTAAATACTTGTTTTGAGAAAGTATAATATGACACTAGAAAACTTTATTGACTAATAAAGTAAAAATGAGAACTTTGGTTATTAATTGAAATATTCTTTTCAAACAATTGTATCGTTAAATTTTGAAACCTGCGAATAACCTAAGATAAGTTAAATCATTGGGGAAAGATAGTGTGTTATATGATGAGATAAACCATTAGGAGGGCTAGTGCGATAGGAGTGCACATTAGAAGAGAGGTGAGAATTTCTCAAGAGAGTGTTGCACTAATATGTTGTTGCATTGGCCTGTATCAATTTAAATACTTGCTAAACAATTTTTAAATCATATACACTATCGGGCTCTGACCCGTTTCTCTCTCTCTCTCTCTCTCTCTCTCTCTCTCTCTCTCTCTCTCTTGTATATATATATGTATATATTACAGGTGCACAGCCACAGGGGCGTCTTGCTTAGGATCCCTTGGGAGGAACGTGTTGCAGCTTAGGTGGGAGTTGCAGGCCACTTGCTTAGACGATTTCATTCACTTGATTCTTCTTCTATCATTCTCAATTATTGGGCATGTGTCGCCCTTTCCACCATTTATCTGTTTTATTGGGACATTTATATTTCATTTATTTCTAGTACCGTGACTTTGGGATTTATTCAGCATGCATGTTTTACTTTAAGTTTTCAATGTTGGGATTTTGGATGTTGAAAGTTTAAAGTAATTGTATTATGTTCCAGGTCAATTGTTGTGTGATTTTTACTTATTGACAATGTTGCTAATAATAAAATAAATAAGTTTTTCTTTAAAAATACAATTTGGTTAGAAAGGTTAAAAAAATGGTTTTGACACTTAGCTTAATTAATTAGGGTGTTAATTTGGAAAAGTTATTTTTTTTACGACAGTGATGCTAAGAATGAACCAACTGTTCACCTTGATTTTAATTTAATAAAGGAGTGATCGCCCGGTATTTAATTAGGCGGGGTGTCACCGGTGGTATCAGAGCATCAGGTTCTAGTGTCCTTTAGGATCTGTGCGGCTTATTATGCTTTCAGCGTTGCTTTCTTTGATATAGAGCCCTAAATATTAGGAATGTTGTGTTCATCTCTATACATTGGGAATTCGTACTTCCGCGATTTGTTTATTTGAATGATGAACTCATCCAAATTGACTTAAATTTTCAGATGGACCGTCAAGAAGAACTAGCTAAAACGGTTAAGGGAGTCAACGGGCAAGATCGACTCCCATCTCAGGTATCCCTAGAGAGAATATCAACCGCCGAGTTAGCAGGTATCGTGGCACAAGCAGTTACCACTGCAGTTTTATAATACTAAGAACATAGCATACAACTAAAAGGAGGCAAAAGACCTAGAGAGGTTACCCAAATGCATGTGAATAAAGCTGACAAATGTGCAAAGACCCCGAAATTGCGACAACAAACTACCCAAGACCGAGTCAGTTCTAGTCAACAACGTGGTAAAATGAAGCAGTTTCGAAAGAGGAATAAAGTCCCAAGTCAGCAAGGCGGACACCGTCAGCAGCAGGGACAGATGGGGAATAACTTCAGAGGCCGATGTTTCGTGTGTGGCACGCATGTCCATAAACGCCAGGATTGCCCAGAGGATGTTAGGGCCCCACATCAGCAGGGTGCCCGTAATGATCCACAGGGGCCACTTTTTCCAGTCTCTCTCCCAGCACCAGCTCAGGTACCAGCCCTACCAACCTTTCCAGTAGCTCCAGTGCAGCAGGGGCAGTTACAGTACATACATATCTATAATGTCCACCAGGCAGCCGCCCCACAGCCACCAACTGCGATTTGGGGTATGTTTTCTATCCATGGGACTTTGGGTCGAATTTTGTTTTGTTATTGGGGCAACGCATTGTTTTACAGCTACATATTATGCCAAGATCTTAGGGTTATTAACCACAGTAGAGAGAACTGTAACGTAGGTAGACTCACCACTGGGGAATGATTCGCTTATCTTCTTTATATGCCGAGGAGTGGGGGTAGAGATTGGTAGTTTGGTATTACATGTAGACATGTTAGTCTTAGATATGCATGAGCATGATGTTATTACCGGTATGGATTGGCTCGCAGCTTATAGAGCCATGATTGATCGCTTCGGTGGAAGCATTATTTTTGCCATTCCGGGGCAAGAGATGTTTTTAGTGGCGATGCCTCGCCCAGAGGGAGGTTCGACTGCTCATTTGTATCATATAGAGGAGGATACCTCTAAGGAGGTTATGATTCCGATAGACTCGATCCCAGTTGTTCGTGAGTATTCCGATGTGTTTCAGGAAATACCAGGCCTACCCCCCAGTCGAGAGATATACTTTGTTATAGATTTACTGCTAGATACTATACCTATAGCACGCACTCCATACCGTATGGCTCTGGCGGAGATGCGAGAGTTACGAGATCAGATAGAGCAGCTGTTAGGTCAGGGCTTCATTCGCAGGAGTACCTCACCTTGGGGCACTCTAGTTCTGTTTTGTGAAGAAGAGAGATGGTTCACTGAGGTTGTGTGTGGACTACCGGGAGTTGAACAAGGTCACGATACGGAATAAGTATCCGTTTCCTTGAATCGATGATCTGTTCGACCAACTGAGGGGAGCAACTTTCTTTTCGAAGATAGATCTGAGGTCGGGTACCATCAGCTACGTATTGGAGAGGAGGATGTTTCAAAGACTGCCTTCTGTAACACCCCACCTAATTAAATACCGGGTGACCAGTCCCATACCAAATTAAAACAGAATATACAGTTGGCTCATTCTTAGCATCACTGTCGAAAACATTTACAACTCACCCAATACCCAATTAAGCTGGTGATAAAAACTTTCCAAATTTAAATTTCAACAAAACCATTTTTAGCTTAAGAATAACACTACACATTTTATTCTACAACACTGATAACACAATAAATTACACAAAAGAATTTAAATTCAACTGGAATAAACATTCCCAAATAATATAAATCCTTTACAATAATCCCAACAATGTTAAATGTATTAAAATGTCCCGAATACAATAGTATTTGACCTCGATAGAAAAGATAACTGAAATCCTTTGGACGACATGCCCTGACTAAGAATACTGTGAATCAAAAGATGGAAAACTCCATAACTCCATAGTTCAACATCATCCGCTAAGGTTGGCGTCCCTGTTGTTGGACACCTGATATAGAAGATACAATAGAAAAGAAAATATGCAAGGAAACGGGTCAGAGCCCGAATGTGTAGATGATTTTTAAAACAGCAAGTATTTAACAAGTGCAATAAAGCATTTATTATGTACATGTTAGATCCAACTCTCACTTGCTATTCTCACCTCTCAACTAGAGTTCACACTTAACACTTCCTATTAACCTCCTAGTTGTTCCTCTTTTCTAGTCTCCATATTATAATTCCACTCCCATATCATAATCCCCGTATGTCCCATAGCATACGTCACATTATTATTCATTTACATTTCTCCTTTATATGAATCGTTTCGCATTAACATGAATCATTACTCATTAATATGAATCGTTTCTCATTAACATGAATCATTACTCATTAATATGAATCTTTTCTCATTAACCTGAGTTAAGCTTTTCAATTCTATAAGCATAAACATTCATTAACATAATTCCATTATCTTTCTCTATTCACCGTTATCTACAATTATCACCGTAGATAGATTTAACCACAATATATCCATTCACTCATTTAATCCATTATATATATATATATATATATATATATATATATATATATATATAATACGGCACCCCGAGTCACAGCTGTGGTGCAATGCATTACTCTGCTATCATGTCCCATCATCGCAGGTCGCCGAATAGGGGACTAAAGGTTCGGTAAGATTCCATGAACCACAAACAACAACACAATCATTGGAGGCGAACATAGTTCTCGTATCCATGGGTCACGCACATACCTACGTACCCACAGTCAGCGGACTTATCAACTCCCTGATAAGTCTTTCATAGACCTATGTTCTCGAGCGACAAATCAAAGATCCCATGGATTCATCAGGATATGACTGCCCTCACGCACAAACCTCCCACCGATAGCAAGTAAGCTAGGTATGTCATACACATAAATCATCAATCAATCAAATAGGTATTATCATACCTATAACATAATATCAATAAGGTACTATCACTACCCTAAGATATTTCCCATAGGTAGCATTATATCTCTTTTAAATTCCACATATTAAAATATCATATCTTAACTTCATAATTTAATTATCCTCTCATCCTATAACATCTCTCCACTCCCGACGTCGTTAAGGTTCATACGCGGAGCGTCTCGCAAAGCGAAATCCAAACAAGGAACCCCTCCAATACACTACTACTTAACTTTGTCGATCGAAGAGGTCCGATAACTTCTACTATGCGATCGGGATAACCTCATATCTTCTTTCAACCAAAAGTGTTCTAAACTCCCATCTCTATCCAGGAGACACACCACTACGCTCTAGTATTACACTCTGTCCTTGCGAAATCAGTAATGAGCTTAAACTCAGTCCTTGATGTTTCAAATTGTAACCCTAAGGCTACCCTCACTCAATACACAAGAAATAAAATAGGTTTTTACTCAACATATATTCAGTAAGAAGTCACTAATATCCTACTGGTCCATAACATCATTTCTCCCGAATTACTACGAGTTTGTTTCTCCTTTTAATTAAGGTTAAAATCGATAGTTTCAAATCTCTTATAAACACATCTTCTTTCACTTAGGCTTAAACCCTCTTGTAATCTTAAGGATACACAGGTGTTATATTAAATCACCCCTACTGGTCCTATCTTAAATTCTCATACATCCCCATTTGGAATTTAACAAATGAATCTAGCAACCGGAATTCCATTCGATATAATTTTCATCATTTTAATCACTTGAATCCAAATCAAATTAATTCAAATCTTATCAAGGGTTTACTGATATTTTCTAAGTCCCATAATATTCAAATAATAATCACTAAAGATCCACAAAAGGTTTGGGATAAGAATCAACATTTAAAAAAGAAACAACTTTACATATTCTGGGGAGGTCGATCGATCGAAGGCAGGGGTCGATCGATCGATCCCTCAGGTCCAAGCCTAGTTTTCTGCATTTTCTGCAACTACGGGTTTCACCATTTTTACTCATTCAAACCTTCATATTTACCTCCAAAATGAGTTATAATTATTTCTACATGATATATCAACATATATGAACAATTTCCAATACTTTAAACATCCTAGAATCATCAAGGGATTGGATTAAAAGCATGTTTCTCTCCTTATATCTAGAAAATCATCAACATATTAACTTCAAGAACACTTCAATGGTTTTTCAGATTTTTCTTCAACATATTCATGATCATTTCGTGGATTATCATCATCCTACAATAAAAGTTTACTTCCCATATTATTTCAGTTTCTATAAATCCATATAACAACTCCATTATGTCTTCCAAACAAGAAAAATCATCTCTTTTCATAATTTTATAACATGGATAATATACGAACTTAAGTTTCAATTATCAAACACTTGCCTTTACTGAAGGTCTGATCCTTTGGTGTAGTATATCTCAGTTGGTTATCCCTTCTCCGGTCAACCTCCGGTGGTGGTTGGTGGTGGTGAACCTTGGTTCTTGTTCTTCTCCTTCCCAAGTAGGCTTTTCCCTTCCCAAGCACTCTTTCACTCTCTCTAGGAAGATGACTTCTCTACTTTGTGTAGAGGAGATGAATAACCCCCATACACTTAATCTACCAATACTTATAATAGTACAAAATCCGAAATCACTATTCACCCCCCTTAGAAAAATGACCAAAATGCCCTTTCGGTTTGTCTATTCATTTCTAAATGACCCGAGACTCAAAATTAACATCCAAATAGACTTTTCTGACTATTTCGATCCTTCCGGATGCAACGACGCAGTCCAAATGACTATAAGGTAGGTGGAAAATAAATTTCCTTTTTAATTTAATACACTAGTCCCGACATGTCCCATACCGCATCTGACTAAAAATCCAAATTACCGAAATTATATCACACCGTCATATTAATGACATCACATTCATATATTACCTAAATATCTTTAAGTAATATTTAGAATCATCCATTTTAATATCCACTGTCCGGATAAAACCCGAATGAATTAATTAATAATAAAATCTAATTAATCCATTAATTTAAAATATAACCCATTTTAAAAGTCATTTAAAATTACGGGGTATTACATACTTCCCCCCTTATAACAGAATTTCTTCCCGAAATTTAGAAATATAAGTCATACCGGTAAGGTCAACTCCGAGTATAAATCTCACATCGCAAGAAATCCAAGATGTACCGCCCATACAGTACATTAACAAAAATCCCTATCGATGTTATACGCAAAGCCTCACCATATAGTTTCAACTGAATCAAATTTAGACTTTACCTAATCTTCCCTATACCGTCCTCGTGACAAACTTTGGGAAAAATGATCCTCTCGTAGTGAACAAATAAATCCTGAAGTCACAATTACTTACCTTTTTTTTCACAATTATGAAAAGTACTACAATTCAATCATCCTGGGCGCCCATACACCCTCTCGTACCGCTTTCAATATTAAAATTTTTGCAAAGGTTTTAAACTCGTTTCCCAAAGACCTAACTTATTTCTACTCCCAACGGTTATTAGTTTCATGCGTGGGGTGTCTCTCAAGCAAAATCCAAACAAGGAACCACCCCGATACACTACTTCCTAAAGTAGTCGGTCATCGAAACTCCTAAGGTCCTTAGTCAATAATATATAAAAATTTGGTTTAAAAAAAAAATATCAGGTTTATCGATTTAAAACAAAAATTAGGTTTTATCAATTTCAAATAGAGTCTACGCATCTACTCTCTTATAGAAGACAAGATGCAGACATATGCTCTCATATACCACAAGTCAATGCACGCCGATAGTCAAATCACGCTCGGACATGCCCAAGGTAAGTAATCCCATAAAAATCAAACCCATATGATAACAAGTAATATATAGGTGTCCCACACCCCTCAGTGAGTCTACGTAAATAACGATGCCATAGGCTAAGTTTAACAACCCTTTTGCCCACACAATATCAATCACTACAAAAATCAATACGCCTCATACTTCCTTAGATAGGAAACATACCCTCATTTGCGGGTGATGGTTGTTGAATCCCAATATTATAACTTTGCTCCGATGAGTCAAGAAAAATTTTACCCCAAATTTTCAGTTCTAGTTAACCACACTCCACTATATACCCAAGCCTTTCAATATATTTCCTTCGTTAGGGAACATACACAATTCACACATTTCAAGATCTTCTACTGATGACTCTCCTCAATTTTTCCATAATAGGGGTGACCTCGACTACGGTCATCATACTCGAACATACATCATAACCTCCTAAGTACGATCTCCGCTATCCATCCAATGGCCCTCATCTGCCATACGTACGTAATGAAAGATTCCCCAATAAATGTTGGCGAATTTTATAGTTCAACCCATCAGTGAACATTAGGACTCTCCTCTCCTCAGTAGGTACTTCAGCTGGTACCAAATTAGTTAATCTCGTAAACTCTTCCACATATTCCGCCACAGTTTTTTCTTCCTGTTTCAAATCGAGTAGCTTCCGCCTCATCTCTGTATGGATGGCGGAAGGAAAATACTTCCCATCAAACCGTATCCAAAAGTCTTGGATAGTCATTATGTCCCTCTCTTCCATAGTGGTCGTAGCTTCCCACCATTGCAAAGATGCCCCTACTAGCTTGAATGTGGCTAGTATTTGACGTTGAACCTCAGTACATTCAATCATTCTTAAGTGCCGTTGGATATCTGTGACAACCCGCTCACCAAAATAAGGGGTGGCCATCCCAATACTCCAATATAACGGAATCAAGGATGGAATCATTCTCAGCATCATAACAAAAATATAGAGTATCCAGGATAACCACCCAATATTTCAGAAAACGGGTTGCCAAAAATTTTGATTTGAAAGTAAATAAATGGAAACAAACAACCCAATTCCTGAAAGATAAGGGAAACCCCAAGACATATATAAATAATACATCAAGAATACGATAAAAAGACCGAATAGGTAACCGGTCACTAAACTGATACACCAATAATACGCAAGTACAATAAGTTACTTATTACATTTCATTAGACATTTACAAAAGCTTGGGCCTCTCGCCCGAATAAAAGACTTGATCTTAACTAGAATAAAAAAAATGAAAACGTCTATACCAAATGTATCCCGTAATACCCGCAATGCATCACGGCTCGTCGAAAACATCGGAATAGGAATTCGAATCAGGCATCCTTGCGGCGGAGTACCTGAGCAGAGACAAGATGAATATGCAACAAGAAATGTAACCAAGTCAGGGCCCGGTTCTATATGATTACCAGATGAATAAAGAGTATGACAGTTATGTATGATAAATCGTGAAGAAAGAGAAATAAGAAGCAACCTATACAATTTAAAACATAAGCTAAGCAGGAACAAAAATAAGAAGCATTAAACTAAAAACTTCACCAAAGGTGCCAATTATTTCATATATCTTTTCCTTAGCAGGAAGTATATATATATAATCAAAATCTTTTGCTCTTTAAGGAGATTTTATCTCAATTTTACCTTTTGTAAAAATCCTTTCCTTATCAGAAAAATAATCACTTTCAAATGCTCTATGTGTCATTTACATGTGCTCTTTGTGGCACTCCATCATGCTCTTATGGCATATTAAATACATCAAGTCCCACTTGATTATGAACTGTTATAATTATATACATATAACGAATTCTAAGACCGCCCGTCCGGGTTTCCCCACTGTGCGCGCCCCTAAATGACCATCATCTTCCAGGGTCTATCATTAGACAACCTGGGCACCTATATCGCAAGACGTCGGGAAGCGGCCATGAGCCTGAGGGGTAGTCAAGACCACACCCGGAATCTACTACCCATCGCAGAAAAATATACAACAATAAGCGCTCCCATGGCCTAGGACTATATCCACCCTGCATTCATTAGCCAGGGGGATTCACCTCGTGTGCGGACTTCCCTTATGATTTCATTTAGAGAGGTGTGTTTAAGCCATTTTATTTATCATAACAAAATCAAGTAAATCATTATTTACCGGTTTCATGATTAAGTAAATTATCATATACTAATCTCAATACCATTTCCATTTATACGTTTCATTTTATCCGAAACCCTTACCATTTACTTTGTAAATAATCTAACTTACTATCCAGAGTCATACTATAGCTTATATCAACGCTACAACCTCAAAGGAGTAAATAAACTCTTCATTATCTCCAAGCATTCTAGGAGGTTATTTTAGAACCCCAAGGTTATCATCTTTCGAAGGAATGAAATGACTTTCAATTTATTCTCCAAACTCACCTTTAAGGTACTATTATGAACCACCAAGGTTAACATAGCTCAATCGAACTTTTAAAATCTTCCAACATTCTTTTGGGGTGGTAATATAAACCATCAAAACTAGTATAGCTTAATTAAGCTTCTAAGGTCTCCCGAACATAACACTACATCTCCTAGTTTTAGAATAATTAACTAGAAGAAAAGAATGCCCTATCATTAATAGGCCTAACCCCGGAAAAGTCCCCACATAAACCATTCCTAATGTAGGGTAGACAACTAACTCATCTCACACTCTAGGACTCTAAGTTTACTTCATTCAAGAAGGTTCCTAATCCCTATATCTAAAGAAAGGAATTGAAATTGAGTTATAAAATTAACTCAAAAACAGCAGGAAAATGAATCGATTCGCCCAAAAAGAGAATCTGTTTGGACTACTAAACCAACATTCTGCAATTGGCCGAATCGATTCGGAAATGCAAATTTGCCAAAAATGGCTACGAAGGGTTATGAACCCTAAATACTCCAAACTTCAAATCTCTTCCTTTTCATACACATCCAACAACAAAAATCTACCCCAAACTAATATACATGATTATTAACCATCAAAACCCACAATTTCTTCAACATAAATCAAGACTAGGGTTTAAATCCCACAAATTCTACATTTAAGCCATAAATGTAAATACACAACTATCATACAATTTATGCATCTTAAATCACATATTAGCAAGTAGAAAACTTGCCTTGATGTAGGGAATATCAGATTTCTTTGAGTAGGAGCATCAATCCCTCTTTAATCTTCATTTTCTCTTCTTTCTCCATTCTTTCTCTTCCTCTCTCTTTCTCTCCTTTACTCTCTTTGTTTTAAGACATAAAATGAGGGAATGAAATAAGAGGCAAGACCAAAAATCGTGGCTTAACATAATTCTCCCAACTTAAGTGGTTAATACCACATTAAAATGACTCGTAAATACGCATATAAGCTAAAACCAGGTAAAAGTGCCCGAAACACAAAAATACAATATGGCACTCATTTTGACTGTCTCGCACCTTCCGAGACTAACTACACCCTCTAAACTGGCATCCGAAAATTTTATAAATTATTTCGAGTTCCAAAATCATTTAAACTAAAAGTCCATTTAAAATACATGACACTACAGACATGCAACCTGATGTTATTTACTTTCACATACAGTAAATATGCATCAATCTAGTAAATATTAACTTTCAATTCAGTAAATTAATATTTACTCCAGTCCCCACATTTTATATAATTACCTTATGCGGTAAAATTTGTATAAAATGAGCCTCCCAGAATCGAGGGTTGTTACATACTCCCCCCCTTAAGAAGGAATTTTGCCCCCAAAATTCGGGCATACCCAAACCTGACAAGGGTATACTACTCTAAACTAGGATTCTACCATCCTAAACAAACTCCTCGTTATTACAACGTCCCAAATGGACTCGGACTAAGGTCGACCCTGTCGATCTCAGCCAATCATCTTTTATTCTCTCGAAGCACAAGGCGCTCTTCACTAACTATCGATTCTAGCTTCCTACGGCGGAACACGATGCCCACATGACTCGGCACAATTTTCCAAATCTTCATAATTATGTTACATCTCACCTCGGGGCATCCATACCGACACTAAGTGGCTTAGCCCTAACGCTACTCAGCTATCCCCCGCATCGACGTATCTCATCGAGGCGTATGGCTTAAAAGCCAAATCTCTAAAGAAATGTTCCGAGACCACTCCAAGTCCAAGGAACATATTACCCATTGGTTCCATCCAACGAGTATACGAATTACTAAACCGACCACGCTAGGCCACTCACGAAACCATGCCTTAGGAAATGGTCCATAAGACCACTCCAAAACCTAATGGTTGCACGAAAATCTCCATCCATACCATTACTGCTCCCATCTACTATGTATACTATGGCGCACGTTCGTAATATGCCTTTCGGCATAAGTAAATTTCCTCCATTTTATCCATCCACTTTAGGGTGGTAGGATATACGCCATTTCCATACGGTTCCCATTACTTCGCGGAAACTTTTGCTAAACCTTCAACACGAATATCTAGTCTCGATCCACCCTATAATAATAGGCACCTCCCACGGTTTTACTATTCCTCCATCGAGAACGGGGCATACTCTTTTACAAGTAGTCCGTCCATAATGGCCGGGAATGCAACAGTCTGATTAAACAATTAACCATTTTCTCAAATGGGATCATGACCAGTTCGATGCTGGTAGTTCCATGCAGACGTCTATGAATACCCTTCTTCGTTCCACTACTACTCTCTTTACACGAGTAGGTGAAATGGTCAATCACAGACATAAACGCTCTTACTACCGAGTCTTCCTATTCATGCTCGTTCTACTTGGCCTTCCATGCCATTACCATTATCTCTGACGAGTTCTCTACTCGACACGTCCACTACCCCAATCTCATTTCATTAGCGAATGAGAAAATATCCAATCACTAGTTCTTCTGAACTCTGAGCACCAACTCGATTCCTCCCACAACATATTGCAACAACTTGTTGCCTACGAGAAGGACCAAATTTTCTGCCCAGGAAGTAGTGCCTTATCTATTTAAGGTGATCACTACCACGATGAATCTTAATTCAAGCACAGGATATTACTTTCCACAAGTTTAAGCTTGTGCAATGCATAAACAGTGAGTTTATGTCCTAGCAATATTACTCCTCAATCCTGGCAGAGCTTACTCATTAAACTCACTCTCGAGCTTACAATCATGGCTCAGGAGTGAGGATCCACCCGTCCTTATTAACTCCCCGGAAATGAAGTTACCAACGTAACATTATTTCTAAGAAATGCCTCATCTCCTTCGGCCGAACCTACCAAACCTCTCGATACCCCATAATCTCGTTCCTAAGGGATCTAATCTCTTATAGAGTTAACCCACATCTTATTCGTGGTCAACTCCCTAACGCTTGCCTAAACTAACACCACCTACCCTCAAGGTCTTACATCCTAAAAATCCTAGGGTCTATCTATATATATCCTACCTAAATCGTAAGCATATAATACTAAATATATCCCTAGTGCCCAAGACCTTACTCAACTTCCGACATTCGCTCGGGTTCATGCGTGGGACGTCTCGCTGAAGCGAAATCCAGACAAGGAACCCTCCCGTTACACTACTACTTCGCATCGTCGGTCATTAAGATGTGACCGTCTAAGACACATGATCGGGATCGGTACAATTCTAATTTACAATTCCCCTAATAAGATTCTACTTCTAGACTTTAACTTAGCATTCTATATATGAAATAAGAGAAAGGAAATATGGCATCTCTCCACTCCCAACATCGTTAAGGTTCACGCGTGGAGCGTCCCGCGAAATCGGAATCCAAACAAGGAACCCCTCATATGCATTACTACTTAACTTTGTTGGTCGTGGAGATAAGTCATAACATCCACATACAATGCAAACAAGCAATAAAACACTCAAACCAGGTAACACATATGACACATATACATTAAAATATTATCACTCGCTTCATAACGAGTGAAGAAAAGATAGAACTTCCATACCACGGAAGTCATATAATTACCCTCCTATAATAGCGTAAATACTACTACAAGCTCAAAATACACACCCGAGTCTATCGTAGACACAATACTACTAAATCTTATCCTAAGGAATATACACTACCCACCCATAAGGTAGAATTCCCTCCACAATTTTGCCAAGCACTCCGGGTCAATACTAATGGTTCTCAGACTCCATATTCGAGCCTTACACATACGAACATTATCTCCACCAACTCCCCAACCAGGCACTTTACTCTTGCCCTCGCTCTCCACTCAACGAAGTTTAAAATGAGTGGTTCTACACTCCACATCATAGCCGTTATTCCGACTCTGGTTGACAATAATTGCCCATGCAGTCCCTCTTACTCTCTCAGTAAAAGAGGACACGTTCTTGGCCTCCTCTTCCTCAGTTCAATGAAACCTCCCCATGTGGGTGTCCACCAATGGGGTTTCACGATTCTCACTCCATCAGAAGTGTTAACAACACCTATTTTGGAGCCTATCACTTCATGGTGCATGGTCTCGACTCCCTAACCGTACAACACCTTATTCGCCATTGGTCTTTAACCGAACGTTTTGTGAACATTCGGGAATCCACCTTCTCCTCAGTCCAGTTATCCCAGAGAAACTCGCCATTGCAAGTATCCACCGGGCTTCTCTATGGGTCAAACTTCTAGCACCCACGAATATAGTGACCACATTTTCATCACCACAACACTTCTTCTATGGGTGAAGGATTTTCCTCCATTCTACTACAGGGCACTTCTCCACTTCAATATAACATCGTGTGAATTCTCAAGTTTGGTACCACTTCCTACTTCTAGCGGTACTTGGGAAACTACACCAACTGAAATTTGTAGTCGTAATAGCAAGACAAGAAAGTGCTACAAAAAGGGAGTGGCCTCTAAAGCGTTCCTCATCCCAGACCACAACTTACAGTTCTCCACAAACCTTCCCATAACGCCCTTCTTCTATCGACCTATTATTCTCACACGAATATGTAAAAGATTTTATAGATTCTACCTCATGGTAGAAGAACGAAATCTTACAAGAGAAATCGACGATCTTAATCCTAAGGCTTTACATCAAATCAAAAGCAACGCTGAAAACTTAAGGCGTCCACACAGATTCCTAAGGACTCTAGAACCTGATGCTCTGATACCATCTGTGACAACCCGCTCACCAAAATAAGGGGTGGCCAGCCCAATACTCCAATATAATGGAATCAAGGATGGCATCATTCTCAGCATCATAACAAAAATATAGAGTATCCAGGATAACCACCCAATATTTCAGAAAACGGGTTGCCAAAAATTTTGATTTGAAAGTAAATAAATGGAAACAAACAACCCAATTCCTGAAAGATAAGGGAAACCCCAAGACATATATAAATAATACAACAAGAATACGATAAAAAGACCGAATAGGTAACCGGTCACCAAACTGATACACCAATAATACGCAAGTACAATAAGTTACTTATTACATTTCATTAGACATTTACAAAAGCTTGGGCCTCTCGCCCAAATAAAAGACTTGATCTTAACTAGAATAAAAAAAATGAAAACGTCTATACCAAATGTATCCCGTAATACCCGCAATGCATCACGGCTCGTTGAAAACATCGGAATAGGAATTCAAATCAGGCATCCTTGCGACGGAGTACCTGAGCAGAGACAAGATGAATATGCAACAAGAAATGTAACCAGGTCAGGGCCCGGTTCTATATGATTACCAGATGAATAAAGAGTATGACAGTTATGTATAATAAATCGTGAAGAAAGAGAAATAAGAAGCAACCTATACAATTTAAAACATAAGCTAAGCAGGAACAAAAATAAGAAGCATTAAACTAAAAACTTCACCAAAGGTGCCAATTATTTCATATATCATTTCCTTAGCAGGAAGTATATATATATAATCAAAATCTTTTGCTCTTTAAGGAGATTTTATCTCAATTTTACCATTTGTAAAAATCCTTTCCTTATCAGGAAAATAATCATTTTCAAATGCTCTATGTGGCATTTACATGTGCTCTTTGTGGCACTCCATCATGCTCTTATGGCATATTAAATACATCAAGTCCCACTTGATTATGAACTGTTATAATTATATACATATAACAAATTCTAAGACCGCCCGTCCGAGTTTCCCCACTGTGCGCGCCCCTAAATGACCATCATCTTCCAGGGCCTATCATTAGACAACCTGGGCACCTATATCGCAAGACGTCGGGAAGCGGCCATGAGCCTGCGGGGTAGTCAAGACCACACCCGGAATCTCCTACCCATCACAGAAAAACATACAACAATAAGCGCTCCCATGGCCTAGGACTATATCCACCATGCATTCATTAGCCAGGGGGCTTCACCTCGCGTGCGTACTTCCCTTATGATGTCATTTAGAGAGGTGTGTTTAAGCCATTTTATTTATCATAACAAAATCAAGTAAATCATTATTTACCGGTTTCATGATTAAGTAAATTATCATATACTAATCTCAATACCATTTCCATTTATACGTTTCATTTTATCCGAAACCCTTACCATTTACTTTGTAAATAATCTAACTTACTATCCAGAGTCATACTATAGCTTATATCAACACTACAACCTCAAAGGAGTAAATAAACTCTTCATTATCTCCAAGCATTCTAGGAGGTTATTTTAGAACCCCAAGGTTATCATCTTTCGAAGGAATGAAATGACTTTCAATTTATTCTCCAAACTCACCTTTAAGGTACTATTATGAACCACCAAGGTTAACATAGCTCAATCGAACTTTTAAAATCTTCCAACATTCTTTTGGGGTGGTAATATAAACCATCAAAACTAGTATAGCTTAATTAAGCTTCTAAGGTCTCCCGAACATAACACTACATCTCCTAGTTTTAGAATAATTAACTAGAAGAAAAGAATGCCCTATCATTAATAGGCCTAACCCCGGAAAAGTCCCCACATAAACCATTCCTAATGTAGGGTAGACAACTAACTCATCTCACACTCTAGGACTCTAAGTTTACTTCATTCAAGAAGGTTCCTAATCCCTATATCTAAAGAAAGGAATTGAAATTGAGTTATAAAATTAACTCAAAAACAACAGGAAAACGAATCGATTCTCCCAAGGGCCGAATCGATTCGCCCTAGCGAATCGATTCTCCCAAAAAGCGAATCGGTTCGGACTACTAAATCAACATTCTGCAATTGGCCGAATCGATTCGGTCTTAACCCGAATCAATTCGGGTTATGAAGACCTGCCAATTTCCCCTAGCGAATCGATTCGGACCTGCAAATTTGCCAAAAATGCTACGAAGGGTTATGAACCCTAAATCCTCCAAACGTCAAATCTCTTCCTTTTCATACACATCCAACAACAAAAATCTACCCCAAACTAATCTACGTGATTATTAACCATCAAAACCCATAATTTCTTCAACATAAATCAAGACTAGGGTTTAAATCCCACAAATTCTACATTTAAGCCATAAATGTAAATACATAACTATCATACAATTTATGCATCTTAAATCACATATTAGCAAGTAGAAAACTTGCCTTGATGTAGGGAATATCAGATTTCTTTGAGTAGGAGCATCAATCCCTCTTCAATCTTCATTTTCTCTTCTTTCTCCATTCTTTCTCTTCCTCTCTCTTTCTCTCCTTTACTCTCTATGTTTTAAGACATAAAATGAGGGAATGAAATAAGAGGCAAGACCAAAAATCATGGCTTAACATAATTCTCCCAACTTAAGTTGTTAATACCACATTAAAATGACTCACAAATACGCATATAAGCTAAAACCTGGTAAAAGTGCTCGAAACACAAAAATACAATATGGCACTCATTTTGACTGTCTCGCCCCTTCTGAGACTAACTACACCCTCTAAACTGGCATCCGGAAATTTTATAAATTATTTCGAGTTCCAAAATCATTTAAACTAAAAGTCCATTTAAAATACATGACACTACAGACATGCAACCTGATGTTATTTACTTTCACATACAGTAAATATGCATCAATCTAGTAAATATTAACTTTCAATTCAGTAAATTAATATTTACTCCAGTCCCCACATTTTATATAATTACCTTATGCGGTAAAATTTGTATAAAATGAGCCTCCCAGAATCGAGGGTTGTTACAATATCATTCTTCCATTGGCTAGCAGTCACAACATCTGATCCTCCCTGAAACTCAGGTGGTTGTGCTTTTTGAATGGCATCCCTCGCTCGTTCCCATGTAGTAGGAAACACTTGCCCTTGCGCGGGTGGCACAACCGGTGCGGTGCTGGAGCCTGCTGAACAGTAGCTAAAGCCGTATTGACTGCCTGAGCGACAATTACATCAACTTCGGCCGCAGTCATCGTACCTTTGTAGGCGTAAATAGAAAAGCAATAATCCTACTCATAGGGCTCTACATCAAAGAACGCTAAGCTGAAAACACAGTAAGCCGTACAGATCCTAAAGGACACTAGAACCTGATGCTCTGTTACCACCTGTAACACCCCGCCTAATTAAATACCGGGTGGCCAGTCCCATACCAAATTAAAATAGAATATATAGTTGGCTCATTCTTAGCATCACTGTCGAAAACATTTACAACTCGCCCAATACCCAATTAAGCTGGTGTTAAAAACTTTCCAAATTTAAATTTCAACAAAACCATTTTTAGTTTAAGAATAACACTACACATTTTATTCTACAACACTGATAACACAATAAATAACACAAAAGAATTTAAATTCAACTGGAATAAACATTCCCAAATAATATAAATCCTTTACAATAATCCCAACAATGTTAAATGTATTAAAAAGTCCCGAATACAATAGTATTTTACCTCGATAGAAAAGATAACTGAAATCCTTTGGGCGACATGCCCTGACTAAGAATACTGTGAATCAAAAGATGGAAAACTCCATAGCTCCATAGTTAAACATCATCCTCTAAGGTTGGCGTCGCTGTTGTTGGACACCTGATATAGAAGATACAATATAAAAGAAAATATGCAAGGAAACAGGTCAGAGCCGAATGTGTAGATGATTTTTAAAACAGCAAGTATTTAACAAGTGCAATAGAGCATTTATTATGTACATGTTAGATCCAACTCTCACTTGCTATTCTCACCTCTGAACTAGAGTGCACACTTAACGCTTCCTATTAACCTCCTAGTTAATGGTTCCTCTTTTCTAGTCTCCATATTATAATTCCATTCCCATATCATAATCCCCGTATGTCCCATACCATACGTCACATTATTATTCATTTACATTTCTCCTTTATATGACTAGTTTCTCATTAACATGAATCATTACTCATTAATATGAATCGTTTCTCATTAACATGAATCATTACTCATTAATATGAATCTTTTCTCATTAACCTGAGTTAAGATTTTCAATTCTATAAGCATAAACATTCATTAACTTAATTCCATTATCTTTCTCTATTCACCGTTATCTACAATTATCACCGTAGATAGATTTAACCACAATATATCCATTCAATAATTTAATCCAATATATATATATATATATATTCATATATAATAAGGCACCCCAAGTCACAGCTGCGGTGCAATGCATTACTCTGCTATCATGTCCCATCATCGCAGGTCGCCGAATAGGGGACTAAAGGTTCAGTAAGATTCCACGAACCACAAACAACAACACAATCATTGGAGGCAAACAAAGTTCTCGTATCCATGGGTCACGCACATACCTACGTACCCACAGTTAGCGGACTTATCAACTCCCCGATAAGTCTTTCATAGACCTATGTTCTCGAGCGACAAATCAAAGATCCCATGGATTCATCAGGATATGACTTCTCTCACGCGGAAACCTCCCACTAATAGCAAGTAAGCTAGGTATGTCATACACATAAATCATCAATCAATCAAATAGGTATTATCATACCTATAACATAATATCAATAAGGTAATATCACTACCCTAAGATATTTCCCATACGTAGCATTATATCTCTTTTAAATTCCACATATTAAAATATCATATCTTTACTTCATAATTTAATTATCCTCGCATCCTATAACATCTCTCCACTCCCGACGTCGTTAAGGTTCATGCGTGGAGCGTCTCGCAAAGCGCCTCATATCTTCTTTCAACCAAAAGTGTTCTCAACTCCCATCTTTATCCAGGAGACACACCACTACGCTCTAGTATTGCACTTTGTCCTTGCGAAATCAGTAATGAGCTTAAACTCAGTCCTTGATGTTTCAGATTGTAACCCTAAGGCTACCCTCACTCAATACACATGATTAAAATAGGTTTTTATTCAACATATATTCAGTAAGAAGTCACAAATATCCTACTGGTCCATAACATCATTTCTCTCGAATTACTACGAGTTTATTTCTCCTTTTAATTAAGGTTAAAATCGATAGTTTCAAATCTCTTATAAACACATCTTCTTTCACTTAGGATTAAACCCTCTTGTGATCTTAAGGATACCCAGGTGTTATATTAAATCACCCCTACTGGTCCTATCTTAAATCCTCATACATCCCCATTTGGAATTTAACAAATGAATCTAGCAACCGAAATTCCATTCGATATAATTTTCATCATTTTAATCACTTGAATCCAAATCAAATTAATTCAAATCTTATCAAGGGTTTACTGATATTTTCTAAGTCCCATAATATTCAAATAATAATCACTAAAGATCCACAAAAGGTTTGGGATAAGAATCAACATTTAAAAAGAAACAACTTTACATATTCTGGGGAGGTCGATCGATCGAAGGCAGGGGTCGATCGATCGATCCCTCAGGTCCAAGCCTGGTTTTCTGCATTTTCTGCAACTACGGGTTTCACCATTTTTACTCATTCAAACCTTCATATTTACCTCCAAAATGAGTTATAATTATTTCTACATGATATATCAAAATATATGAACGATTTCCAATACTCTAAACATCCTAGAATCATCAAGGGATTGGATTAAAAGCATGTTTCTCTCCTTATTTCCAGAAAATCATAAACATATTAACTTCAAGAACACTTCAATGGTTTTTCAGATTTTTCTTCAACATATTCATGATCATTTCGTGGATTATTATAATCCTATAATATAAGTTTACTTCCCATATTATTTCAGTTTCTATAAATCCATATAACAACTCCATTATGTCTTCCAAACAAAAAAAATCATCTTTTTTCATAATTTTCTAACATGGACAATATACGAACTTAAGTTGCAATTATCAAACACTTGCCTTTACTGAAGGTCTGATCCTTTGGTGCAGTATATCTCAGTTGGTTGTCCCTTCTCCGGTCAACCTCCGGTGGTGGTTGGTGGTGGTGAACCTTGGTTCTTGTTCTTCTCCTTCCCAAGTAGGCTTTTCCCTTCCCAAGCACTCTTTCACTCTCTCTAGGAAGATGACGTCTCTACTTTGTGTAGAGGAGATGAATAACCCCCATACACTTAATCTACCAATACTTATAATAGTACAAAATCCGAAATCACTATTCATCCCCCTTAGAAAAATGACCAAAATGCCCTTTCGGGTTGTCTATTCATTTCTAAATGACCCGAGACTCAAAATTAACATCCAAATAAACTTTTCTGACTATTTCGAACCTTCCGGATGTAACGACGCAGTCGAAATGACTATAAGGACGATAGAAAATAAATTTCTTTTTTAATTTATTACACTAGTCCCGACACGTCCCATACCGCGTCTGACTAAAAATCCAAATTACTGAAATTATATCACACCGTCATATCAATGACACCACATTCATATATTACCTAAATATCTTTAATTAATATTCAGAATCATCCATTTTAATATCCACTATCCGGATAAAACCCGAATGAATTAATTAATAATAAAATCCAATTAATCCATTAATTTAAAATATAACCCATTTTAAAAGTTATTTAAAATTACGGGGTATTACACCTTCTTGACGAGATATGGGTCTTATGAGTTCAGAGTGATGCCATTTGGTCTCATAAATTCTCCAGCCGTATTCATGGACTTAATGAACCGAGTATTCAGAGAGTTCTTGGATCAGTTTGTCATCGTCTTTATAGATGACATTTTGATATATTCACACTCCGAGGAGGAGCACGCCGAGCACTTGAGGCAGGTTCTTCAGAATTTACGAGAGCATCAGTTGTATGCTAAGTACGAGAAGTGTGGATTCTGGTTGCGAGAAGTACAGTTCTTGGGCCATGTTGTTTCTGAGCAGGGGATAGCAGTTGACCCGAGTAAAGTGTCAGCGGTGAGGGAATGGGGACAGCCCACGACACCGACGGAAGTGCGTAGTTTCTTGGGGTTAGCCGGATACTACAGAAGATTCATTCGAGGATTCTCAAAAATAGCGGGTCCATTGACGAATCTGGCTCGCAAGGGGGTACCATATGTTTGGGATGACGCTGGTCAGTTGGCTTTCGACACGCTGAAAGATAAGCTTACTTCAGCGCCAGTCCTTGCTTTACCAAAGTCGGGTGCGGAGTACCTGGTTTACACCGATGCCTCTTTACGGGGACTTGGGGGAGTACTTCAGCAGGAGGAGAAGGCTATAGCTTTTACCTCCCGCAAGCTTAAGCCGCATGAGAAGAATTACCCCACCCACGACCTGGAGTTAGCAGCGGTCATTTTTGCATTGAGGATGTGGAGGCACTACTTATTGGGGGAGAAGTTCTGTTTGTTCACAGACCACAACTCACTGCAGTACCTATTCACTCAGCGAGAGATGAATATGCGACAGCACAGATGGTTAGAGTTTGTGAAGGACTATCAGTTCGACATACAGTATCATCCGGGGATAGGCCAACGTAGTTGCTGATGCGTTGAGCCATAGATCGGTAGATGAGGTAGCGAACATCTGGAAAGCAAAGTGGAAGGAGTTAGGCCACCAGGACGCAGTAGCCCGTTCCTTCATATATGTCATGAAAGTCACTCCCGAGATTATTATAAAGGTGATACAGGCACAGACCACAGACCCATTTTGCCAGGAGCGGATTGTACGACTTTTAGTCGAGGGTGCTGAGTCCTATTCTGTTAGTTCTGATGGGGGTTTGAGGTTTAATGGCAGGTTAGTGGTTCCAGAAGAGGCAGAATTGCGTCATGCAGTGATGAACCAATCTCACGGCTCCCAATTTGCAGTACATCCTGGAGGAGATAAGATGTACCAGGATATGAGGAGGCAATACTGGTGGAGTGGGATGAAGAAAAACATTGCTGAGTTCATGTCCAAGTGTTCTACCTGCCAGCTGGTGAAGGTGAACCATCAGAAACCATCAGGATTGCTTCATCCATTGGAAGTACCCGCATGGAAGTGGGAGAGTATTTCCATGGATTTTATTACAGGTTGCCTACATCACAGCGGGGCCACGATTCTATCTGGGTGATTGTAGACCGTTTGACCAAGGTGGCTCATTTTCTGCCGGTGCGAACAGACTATACCACGGGTCAGTATGCTCAGTTGTTCATTGCTGAGGTTGTCAGATTACATGGGGTGCCCCTGAATATTGTGTTAGATAGAGACAAGATTTTTCGTCTCACATTGTTGGGAAAGCTTTCAGGAGGCTATGGGTACTGAGTTGAGGTTGAGTTCAGCTTATCACCTACAGACATATGGACAGACAGAGCGTACTAATCAGATGCTAGAGGATATGCTACGCATGTGTGTTCTTGATTTTGGAGGAGGTTGGGAGCCACATCTTCCACTGGTAGAGTTTGCTTATAATAACTCTTATTAGTTTACGATTGGTATGGCTCCATTTGAGGCTTTATATGGCAGGCCTTGTCGTTCTCCAACTTGTTGGCTCGAGGTGGGGGATAACAAGTTGCTAGGACCAGAGGTGATTCAGGAAATCTCCGCGAGGATTGAGATGATTAGGAGTTGCATTCGAGTAGCCCGGGACAGGCAGAAGAGCTACGCCGATGCGAAACGGTTCTTCCAGGAGTTTAATGTGGGGGACCAAGTGTTACTGCGTTTATCTCCTATGAAAGGAGTGATGAGGTTCGGGAAGAAAGGGAAATTGGCCCCAAGGCACGTGGGACCATTTCCCATCATCGAGAGGATTGGGCCGGTAGCATATAGATTGGGACTACCAGAGCATTTACATCGCATTCACGATGGATTCCACATCTCGTCATTGAGACAGTATCTTCGGGATGATATGGCCCATACTCACATCGCGATAGATGAGATAGACTTACAGCCTGATAGCTCTTACGAGGAGATACCGGTGGTTATCCTAGACTATAATGAGAGGAGATTGAGGTCGAAGATAGTTCCACTTGTGCGAGTCTAGTGGGAGCATCATAATATAGAAGAATCCACTTGGGAGCGCGAGGCCGATATGTGCGAGAGATATCCAGATTTGTTCTTACCAGGTATGCCTTGTTTTACGAATTTTGGGGACGAAATTCCGTTATTAGGGGGAAAGTATGTAATACCCCGTATTTTTATGCTATATTAATTTGGGGATTTACTAAATTTAATGTGAGTTAATTATTTAATAAAAATCCGAAAATTAATTATGTTATAATTATTAACGTGGAGAGAGTTAGTAATTATGGGAAATTTGTTGAATATTACTAATGATCAAAGTAATATGTAATATTGGTTATATTGAATGTCACGAGTGAATAAAATGACAATTTTGGAAATTTAAGTCGGGACGCGCCCGTGTCGCGTCGGGACTAAACTTTGATAAATAAACGTGAATATTTTATAAGTCATTCGTATGGTCGTTTTGAGTGTGACAACACATCCGGAAGGGTCAAGATAGTCAGAAAAGTGTACCCGAGGATTTAGTTTGGGTCTCGGGGCATTTTTAGGCCTAAGTGGTACCCCGGGAGGGCATTTTGGACATTTCACATTTATGGGTAATTAAACCCACGAAAATGAGTAATCTATATTAGCCATTTACGTTAGTCAGCTAGGGTTAGAAATCAAAAACACAAGAACGGCCATAGGAGAGGAAGGAGAGAGCTCTCAAGGCAAATTCAAGGCCCAAAAGTCATCCGTTTGCACCGCCACCACCACCAACGCGTAGATCGCGCAACGGGCAACACAACCACACCAAAATCATCTGCAAATCAGAACACCAAAAATCTTAGGCAAGTGTTTATCTTGATTATTTCGTTGGTGCATCCTTCATATTAGTTTAGGAATGATTAAGGATGAATTACATTGATGAAAACCTAAATTGTGATAGGAATTTGCATGTAGTGATGACTTAAACCTTATTCTGGAAATTATTGGTGATGTAGAAGAATAATCCATGAAATTTTAATGTTGTATTAGAAGGAAGTTTTGGGAAAAACAGATTAGAACAATGATTAAGAAATTTCTAGGGTTCTTGATAATTGTATAGATCTTGGGCTGTTAATCCATGATTAAATGACTAAAATCCACCTACTTTACGTTGAAAATACCTAATATGATGATATAAGGTTAGTAGTATCAATTCTGGGACGATTGGGATTAGAAAATATGGAAATTGTTGAAGTTAGGAGATGAAACCTGTAACTGCAGAATTTCAGTTTTCGCAGACATGCTTGATCGATCGATCGAGCCCAGAGCTTCGATCGATCGAAGGTTCGATCGATCGAAGGTTCGATCGATCGAAGGTTCGATCGATCGAGCCCCAGACCTCGATCGATCGACCCCTCCTGACAGACTCCTCTTTCCCTTTTTAAATGAGTTAAATTCAATTTATCGTGAAATAATTCTTGGACATCCTTAATAAAGTGTTTTGGGAGATAGGGAAGATCAGTAGGACATATGCATAATTTTGGGACTTTTAATATGAGACGAGACCTGTATTTTTGGGGATAATTACTTAAGGGTCGATGAATTTATGTATTAAAGTGGGAGATACATAAGAGGGTTACGTTGGAACATAAAAATGACACCTACTGAATTTTATACTTGGGAATATAGAGTCCATGTGAGTTACGTAATAAGATTGAAGAATCCTTTGAATTAAGGTTAGAGACGAACCCTTATACGCGATACCAATAATGTGAAAATAAGGATAAATGTCGTAACTATGGGATTTGAGATATACCTAATATTGTTATGGTAATATTAGTATAGTTATATGATTGTGTATGCATATACTATTTATGTGTGAAAATCATGCCCACGCTACTTACTATCCCGAGGTTACCGCACTAGGACAGTCTTATCTCGATGGGACCTTTATGGGGGATATTGACTTGTACCCTAGAAGATAGATATCCTTGGTACAGGCTATCACTGGATAGTTCAGACGGTCCTAAGAGACGCAGGCATGTGCCATCCTCTTAGAGACTTGGAATCTATACTTCGCCTCAATATTGTTTGTGTATGTATGTTAATACAATTCGAGAGTGATTTCGAATGTATTCCCCTTAATATGAGTGATATGGGGCTTTGGATAGTAGAGTATGCCCGCACCATAGTTTATTTGGGGTGCTGTTATAATATATATATATTACACGAGAAGTTAATATATATATGAAATTCTGAAATTTGGAACTACCTACTGTGAATTGATATGTAGGACATGGTTGATGACTCAAATTGTAAATACTTGTTTTGAGAAAGTATAATATGACACTAGAAAACTTTATTGACTAATAAAGTAAAAATGAGAACTTTGGTTATTAATTGAAATATTCTTTTCAAACAATTGTATCGTTAAATTTTGAATCCTGCGAATAACCTAAGATAAGTTAAATCATTGGGGAAAGATAGCGTGTTATATGATGAGATAAACCATTAGGAGGGTTAGTGCGATAGGAGTGCACATTAGAAGAGAGGTGAGAAATTCTCAAGAGAGTGTCGCACTAATATGTTGTTGCATTGGCCTGTATCAATTTAAATACTTGCTAAACAATTTTTAAATCATATACACTACCGGGCCCTGACCCATTTTTCTCTCTCTCTCTCTCTCTCTCTCTCTTGTATATATATGTATATATTACAGGTGCCCAGCCACAGGGGCGTCTTGCTTAGGATCCCTTGGGAGGAACGTGTTGTAGCTTAGGTGGGAGTTGCAAGCCACTTGCTTAGACGATTTCATTAGCTTGATTCTTCTTCTATCATTCTCAGTTATTGGGCATGTGTCGCCCTGTCCACCATTTATCTGTTTTATTGGGACATTTATATTTCAGTTATTTCTAGTACCGTGACTTTGGGACTTATTCAGCATGCATGTTTTACTTTAAGTTTTCAATGTTGGGATTTTGGATGTTAAATGTTTAAAGTAATTGGATTATGTTACAGGTCAATTGTTGTATGATTTTTACTTATTGGAAATGTTGTTAATAATTAAATAAATAATTTTTTCTTTAAAAATACAATTTGGTAAGAAAGGTTAAAAAAATAGTTTTGACACTTAGCTTAATTAATTAGGGTGTTAATTTGGAAAAGTTATTTTTTTTACGACAGTGATGCTAAGAATGAACCAACTGTTCACCTTGATTTTAATTTAATAAAGGAGTGATCGCCCGGTATTTAATTAGGCGGGGTGTCACAATATATTGATTAGATGACTAAATTATTCTTATGACTAATCACTTCATCCTACACATATGGTAGACCAAGTTATTAATTTTTAAAGGTACAAGATTAAGTGCCGACGAATGCTCGAAAACAATCTTAAACTTCTGGAAAATATTATCATTGCTCGGCATTATGAAATTTTACCTCAACGAGGCACTATTGATTTTATTATTTCTCTAATATGTGTTCAAGCACGAATCATTCTCTATATCCGTTCTATATTCATCTCAGCATGGAGCTCGGTAAAATATTTATTATCATATATTCAACTCCAAGGGGATCTGTAACAGTTATTATATTTCACCCCCAACGGACAGTTGGTCTGGGTAATTCTTATTTATATTCAGGCTCGACAAAGTACTCGGCCGTATTCTTATGTTCTGGAAATATTATCCTTGTTCAGCATTATGCATTATTGCCTCGAAAGATCGTCAGACACTTTATTATTTTTCTGAATCATTCTTTATATCTATACATATTCTACCTTCATCTCAGCATGGATCTCGATAAAATATTTATTATCAGATATTCAACTCTAAGGAAATATGCTTCAATTATGATATTATCTCCAATGGACTGTTGGTCGGGAAAATTCTTCTCTCTATATATATTCAGCAACCACCAACTAAAAGTTGGTCGGCATCAGCAACCACCAACTAAGGTTGGTCGGCATCAATAAACTTTACCAACAATGTTGGTATAACAATCATATAACGCAACGCCTGTTTGATTATCGATAACCTCAAGGGCATCCAAAACTAGGCAAGAGTATGGGTGACCTCAAGGGGCATCCACTGCCTAGGAACCAAGTCAATCTAGACAAGATTGTTAAAACTAAGGAGGAACATGGGATAAAAATAATTCCATTGCTTAGGCACTTATGGGTGATCAAAAGATCGCTACAACTAGGTAGGAGCATGGGATAAATATTCCATTGCCTAGGCACACTAAGATAAATAGAAATTGAAAAATTTTCAATTCATATATAGAGATTAACAAAAGATTGTAATACCCCGTATTTTTATGGCTTTTAAATTCAAGGATTTATTAAATTTAATTGAGATAAATTAATTTAATTTTAATCCGGAATGTTGTTTGAAATATTTACTAGCGTGACGAGAGTTAGTAATAATTGAAATTTGTTGAAAGTTACTGGATGAGTATAGTAATATATGAGATTTATTTTATAAAAAAATTGTCACGCGTGAATAAAATGGCAATTATGGAAATTTAAGTCGGGACGCGCTTGTGTCATGTCGGGACTAAACTATTATTTAATAAAGTGAATAAATTATAAGTTGCTTGTATGGTCATTTTGAGTTCACCAATGTCTCCGGAAGGGTCGAGATAGTCAGAAAAGTGTACCCGGGGGTTTATTTTGCCTATGGGGCATTTTTAGGTCTATTTAGTACCCCGGGAGGGCGTTTTGGACTTTTGGTAATTATGGGTAATTAAACCCACGAATTTTCTAAGGTTATATCAGATGTTAAGTGTTATCTTCTAGGGTTAAAACAACCAAATACTAATGACGACCATGGGAGAGGAAGGGGAGGAGCTTTCCAAGGAGTTCTAGGCCAAGAACTCCTCCGATTGCACCGCCGTCACCGCCAAATGGTAGATCGCGCAACGAGGATCTTGACCACACCAAATTCTTCCACAAATCAGAGACAAAATTTCCAGGCAAGTATCTATATTGCTTTTATCAAGTTAATGCATCCTTTTATATTAGTCTTAGGTTGATTAGAATTAGTGTTCTTGAAGAAAAATGTTAATTGAAGACAAAAAATTGCATATTGTAGAGGTAGAGATCATATTTATGGAAAATTTATTTCACATGTGGAGGTTGAACCATGAATTTCCATGGTATTAGTGATAGAAAATCTGGAAAAGGAATGGAAGAAACTAAGTTAAAGGAAAAATTAGGGTTCTTGAGACTTATAAAGATTTTTGCCCTTTTATCTTGTTTTAGATGATGAAAATTCACATGTGTTACGTAGGATATTGTTTATATGGGTATAAAACACTTATAGTATAATTGGTTGGGAGTTTGGGACTGAAACATGATGATTTGGAGGAGTTTGGGGTAACAATTCCGTAACTGGGTTTTTTGTAGAATCTGCATAACTGCTTAATCGATCGATCGAGCCCAGAGGATCGATCGACCCCCTTTAATCGATCGATTGACCCCTCCTGGAAAACTGCATTTTTTGCTCGTGTTAGCTTAATCCAATTTGATACGTAGTAAACTTTGATTAGGGTTGCTAGAAAATAATGGGACATAAAAAGGACCAGTAGGGTCAAGATAAACCCCGTTAAGTGGGACTTTAAGGTGAAGGGATATAAAGGGTAAGCAGGGAGATATTTATACCTAGAAAATCATACGTGCGTTGATTTAATAATCGAAATATCTAGGAAGTTGGATTAGAAGGTGAGTGAGGGCTTACTGAATTTGTACTTAATTATAGATAATACTTCGAGAGACGATAAGTGGGTTTAGAATAACTTAATTACGAGAATAAAAAGGAATGTGTTCGTTATACGAGATAATTGAGTAAAATGTGTAATAACGGATAATGACAATTATGGGTCATGAGAGAGTACCTAATTTAATAATGTGGATATAAATACATACATACATATATATATATATATATGATGGTGTGATTGTGCATATATTATTTCTGTGTAAAAATCGTACCCGGGCTACTTACTATCACGGGGATTTCCACGCTGGGATAGTCTTATCTTGATGAGCCTTTATGGGGGATATTTACTTGTACCCTAGAACATAGAATTACTTGGTACAGGCTAGCTGATTGATAGTTCAGACGGGCCTAAGAGACGTGTGGGTATGTACTGACCTCTTAGGACTTGGGACTATGTTTCGCCTCCATTTGTTTGTGTTTTGTGTTAATGCAGTTCGAGAGTGATTCCGAACTAGCATTTCCCTAAGTATGTGTGATACAGGGACTTGATAGCAGAGTATGCCAGCACCATAGTTTTTATGTGGGGTGCCGTTAGTATAGATATAATTTATGAGTGGTTGGTATATATATACTTATTTATGGAAACATTGCACCATAGATTTTATGTGGGGTAAATTTATGAGTGATTGGTATATATATACTTATTTATGGAAACGTTGCACCATAGATTTTATGTGGGGTGTTGTTTATATATATATATTATATGTGTAATTAATATATATACGTGTATCTATATGAGAACTCTCTACTGAGTAAAATAGTAGTTAAGTAAAGTATGAAATTCATCAACTTCACTATAAGTATTCGAAAACATTATAAAAATACAGAATTATTCTAGATAACGTAAGAAATCTTGAAGAGATAGATGTTTTTAAAAGTGAATATCATAACCTTAATTTCACGAGTTAAGTCTTATGGAGAATAAGTTAGAGAGGTATACGGAATTCATTAGTACGGTAGATGTGCACACTAGATGAGAGGTGAGAATTCTCAAGAGAGTGTCGCATACTAATATGACTGTTGCATTAGCCGGTAAGCATTTTAAATACTTGCTAAACTATTTTTAAAATTATTTTACATTCGGGCTCTGACCCGTTTTCTATTACCTCTGCTCTCTTGTGTGTGTCTATATATATATATATATATATATATATATATATATATATATATATATATATATATATATGTGTGTGTGTGTGTGTGTGTGTGTGTGTGTGTATTACAGGTGCCCAGCCACAGGGGCGTCATGCTTAGGATTCTTTGGATGGAACGCGTTGTAGCTTTTGTGGGAGTTGCAGGCCATTGCTTAGACGACTTCATTGTTGACTCCACTTCTAGTTCAGTTTTACTCAGTGGGGCATGTGCCGCCCTTTTCCATTATTTAGTTGTTATTGTCAGAGATTGTAATTCTTTTACTTTCAGTATCTTTATTTCGGGATTTATTACTATCAGGATGTTTTCCTTTAGTGTTTTAATGTTGGGATTTATTATTGATGGTTAAACTCTTGAATATTCATTTTATTCTTGTATTTAATGTGTGACTCTTAAAATGTAAATGGTTAAAGGTTTTACAATTTGATTTAATAAAATGGAAATGAGGTTCTAAATGGTTTTGACACTTAGCTTAATTAATCAGGGTGTTTAAATTTGAAATTTTGTATTTGCGACAGTGATGCTAAGAATGAACCAACTGTTCACTTGATTTTAATTTAATAAAGGAGTGATCTCCCGGTATTTAATTAGGCGGGGTGTCACAAAGATAAATTCCATGATTATATATTATTATTTATGCCCTGGAAATCTATTATTCTCTAACAATTCAGGATCAATCGATCCCTTCCTTATTATCCGAATTTCTTATTAAAGCCCCGAAGATGTTCGACACTCTTATTATTTAACTGGACTTCTTATTAAGCCTAGCAGATGATCGACACTCTTATTATATGGATTTCTTATTATGCCCGGCAAATGGTCGGCACTCTTATTATCTGTATTTCTTATTAAGCCCGGCAATTGGTCGGCACTCTTATTATCTGGACTTCTTATTAAGCCCGACAGATGGTCAACACTCTTATTATTTATCTAGATTTCTCAGTGCTTATATATGGACTTCTCACTAGCACGAATATTTGATGCAAATTATATATTATGCTCAATCAATCTTATTATTGGATCATTCTATCAAGTCCTGACAAATGCTCATGCATCATCATTATTATTTCCTAAGCCCAACTGGGCTCCACATACGCCAATCAATGGCACATACCAAAATCAGATTCCTAATTGGAATATATCACATTCTTAATTAGAATGCCCACAGATTCCTAATTAGAATATATTACATTACTAATTGGAATGCCAACACATTTCTAAATTGCACTATTTCTTGAAAGCAATTTTACTCAACCAAAATTACTTGGTCGATAAAAACATCAAATTATTTCTATGGTCACATCAGGACTGTATGGAAAAGCTAACATGCAAAGTTCTGGGGAAGTCATTTCAGGGAACATGTCCTCGGCCTTAACTTTTTCTAGAAAGACCAATATACTTTAAGGCCAATAAAGCATTCAAAGTTCATATTCCACACTTAGGGTCTTCTATTATAGATTAATTGTTCATTCGGTGCCACATTCTCATTATGCAGTATCAGCCGAGCATCAGATTCAACTCCAAATCATAATAGAATAAGACATATCACTAACCAATCATCATCCAGGAGTTAGTTTTTCTATTGAAGTTCAGGAGGTATATTCAAGATGTTAGTTTTTCTATTGAAGTTCAGGAGGCATATTCAGGAGTTATTATGCACATTTTATTGAAGTTCAGGAGTCAGATTCAGCATCTACAGCACTGGGATCTTTACTACTGCTGTCCCGACCTACACTGAATAAGAAGTTGTACTTATATGTAAATGTTGCAAAGGCTGTTACTAGTGCGACACTAATAAGATTGAAGAACTGGGTTCAAAATTTAACATGCCACAACAACAAAGCACTGAGAGGAGCAAAGATCAGAAAAATCAAACATGGACAATCAACATTCAGTTGGTCGACACGTAATGCAGTTGGTCGGCTAATCAACCAACCAACGGACTTGAAGATTATGACAAGCTACAAACTGCAAACTATGACATGGATGCATCCAATTTTCCAGGGGTGATGCATAGAACATGTTCGGTTGACGAATAGAGATTAGCTCTGAATCAACCATCGATCAACCTGCATCATCTATCGTTCTGGAGATAGCCCACTTTATACTGAACAAATCAAGAAGGCAAACCAAGAATCTCATTATGCACGAGCATGGAGAAATACTACAGAATAAATATTCCATACTTTCAGTAAACCATCAAGCATGGAGCATTGAGGGCTTCTGTTGACGCAAAAAATTATGCATACACGTGGACCAGTCAGAAAGGGACACTCGTCATCCTACATGGAAATATTCATACTTGCTTGGCACCTGAGGAGACTTGCTCGGCACTCGAAGAGAGTTAGTCGGCACCCGAGGAGAGTTGGTCGGCATACCAACCAACTCAAGGAAGACAAACCATCCAGAAGATCAAAACCCATTAGAAGAAGACTCACAAATGGTCATGAAACCCTTGAATACCAACAATTACATTCATTGTATATAAATATAAATGTCTGAATATATAAAGACATTGTATCTCTTTAACTCCCATCACTACAAATACATGCATTCCCTTGGACAAAGGGATAAGAGACACGATACACTAGATACACACAATCTGAATTAAACAATTCTCAACACACTTCTCTCTCTCTGCACCATATTGTGCTATTGTACACCCCTGGGAATAAAACAATAGTGGACGTAGGCTTTATTCATAGTCGAACCACTTTAAAAATCCTTGACTCTTATGTGTTCGATTGGATTGCTTCTATCTATTTATCTGTGATCATAAAAACGGGATGTAGTCCATTTTTTTTCATCAACACACATTATCCATATAAAATGATCGAAAATGGATGTTAAGGCGAAAGTTAATATACTTAACGAAAAAATGTGGAGATTTCGGCCCAGTGAAATTTTTGTGCCATTCATCATTTCGAGATATTTAAATCAATTCGAGTTAAAATAACTCAAACTTTCCTTCGGTGATAAATTCTTTGATGATCTGAAACTCTTTGCTTTGTTCGATTGCTGAAAATAAATGGTCAAAATGTGAATCTTAAGCACTAGAAGTCTTAGTAAGTCATATTCATACACAAATATACTTAATAAAACTTGAGAAATGATGTTAGGCCATCATTTGAAACCCCAAAAAGCCTAAATCTAGCCTTTTTACATTATTACTTCGCAAGCCCATTTGAGCCAAAAAGATAATAAGCCTTGTGTTCAAAACTCACTATCCTACCCAACTCCAACTAGGAGTTTAAAGCCCATAAAAAAAGTCATACCCATTTTCTGAGAATACTAGGGTAAAAGTACAGTAGGAAAAAGGCCATAAATGAAAAAAAAAAGTTTGCAAAAGAATGACGTGGGAAAAGAAAAGAATGACGTGGGATAAGAAAAGAATGAAAAAATGGAAAGAAAGAAGAAAAGGAGTACAAGAAAAAAAATGGAGGTTTGAAGGAAAAATGCCTAAAAGTCAAACTACCGAAAAACCTCTATATTCTTTGAAGTTTTGAACTCCAAAAGACATTCTTTCTAGCCACAATCCGAGCCTACAATACAACTAAAGAAAGTCCTAACCGATCTCAAGTGAAGTTAGTTATAGTATGGAGAGAAGATGAATAAGATCTATGGTGTGATTCAATGTTTCAAAAGTAATCGATTTTCCTTTCATGAGATCATATTCATCCATTATAAAAAAGTTTGCTTTTGATTATGTATATGTAAAATTTGTTCACTCAAGTTTACTTTTTTACTCACATATACCGAGAGAAAATAACCCATGTCCAAGTGTTTGATTATGAGTGCATACCGTGAGATTTTGAAATCAAAAAAAACTTTCGGATATGAAATTTAACGATCAAATCTTTTGATATGTACGATTATATTGGCTATACACACACACTATAAGTTCAGATTGAAAAGTGAAGCTCTACTCTATTAATGAAATTTGCATTCACACTTGATTATATTACTTTTGAGTCTTTTGTATTGACTCGAGTTTTTGAATTTTATGGGTATATTCACTGCAAACCCTCACGAGATAAAACTCGTCCACTAGGGAAACTAGATGTTTAACGGCTTGTTGCACAGGCTAAGTGCAATCGTGATTCCTATGAAAATGAGTTAGATTTTAAATTTTTGGTTTTGGTCGAGGACAAGAAAAGTTTAGGTTTGGTTGTATTTGATGAGTGCATTACTTTGAATGAAATATGCCTAAATCTATTCCTTGTTGGGATTGTTGTATCATAAATAATAAGCTATTAGAGTATTTTTTGTAGATTAGAAGAAAAATGCAGGTTTTAATAAAATTTGAGTTAAAAATGTGGTTTTAATAACTCTGGGGGTAAAATCATAATTAATAAAATTTATGGACCTAAAAATAATTTTTAAATGTTTATCTCGGCAAAATAAAGTTCTCTCTGAAATTTGGTTGAATTCTCAATTAAAACAAGCAATTTTTAAATTTCGGGGGCAAAAATGTAAAGAAGGGTAATTCTGTAATTTTTTAAATATTTATGACACTAAATTTGAATTAATTATTTTTATTTTTCATTTTTGCATGTACCCCAGAAATTTGGACAACAAAGGAGTCGATGTGCAGAAGTTGTGAAGATATATCGCGACGCGACACGACACGGTTGACACAACTGTACTGAATATTTTTTATAAAATTACTCGAGTGTTCGTTGAGGCGGTACCATAGCTTTTTGTAAAGGTCTTGACAAGACTCACAACTTTGAAGTTCGAATGAAAATGAGATTATGAAGTTTTGGAGGTCAAAAATACGATTAAAGTTGGTGTTGTGAATAGTGACGTGAATAGTGCCAAAATTGAGGATAATTATCTCCAACTTTTTTCAAGATTCCATGAGATAATTATCAGCACAAATACAACCAATCAGGGAGAGTCTCAACCCATCCAAATACCCTACCCCTAAGCCTATAAATATGACCCTTTAGGTTCATTATTTTGTACAAAGAGTTGTAGAACGTTACTTTAGAATAATTGTTGGTAGTGTTAGTTTGAGTGCTTTATTTATATTTGAGGACCAATAATTATTTTGTGGGAGGAATTCTGTCAAGAATATTTGTGACACACCATTTGTAAGTTTGTTTATTTAATGAAAATTAGTATTCATTCTTGCAAAAGTTATTATGTCTACAACTATGCTCGCTTAATTTTCTTACTAGGACTAGATGAAATTTATCATGTGTGATTTAAATTCATTTTTGATCCCGATATGTGCTAAATACTTTTTAAAAAATTCATTATTCATTTAAAACGACACGATAGTGCGTTTTAAACCTTTGACATTGTTTGAAAAAATTATTTTATTTTATTTTTAGTATGAGTACTTTCTGATGGGTTATACTTTTATTAAATTGATTGATAGCCCATACTTAAAGCCTAAATTTTGAAATTTAAAAGTGAACTTTTTAAGGGAATAGGGATTTTAGGCGCCTAATTTTAGAGACATTAAATTTTATTTTGGACTTATAATGTATTATTTTTTCGAATTAAATTCGACGAGAATCGGTTTAATTTGAGTTATAAAATCGGGAATGACGAATTTAAATTATTGAACAGTGTTAGTTAAACGTGATAAATGGATCCAACGTCCTAGTTTTCACGCTCCCTTGATTATATCTCTCGTATTCTTCCTTTTTGTTTGTTTTTCTTACTTAATATCACATCCCAATTCCAAACCCATTTCGTCTAGTTGGACAGTCACAATATATTTTAATGAAAAAAAATTGATAATCCTCATGGGTTCGATCCATACTTACACTCACTATTGTATAATAGTTCGTGCACTTGTGGTATTTGATAAAACTGACAAACACTCACATTCTCTAATTTTATGTACTTACATTTGATGGATTATGTTTACATCAAATTGTTTGATAGTTCATGCTTATATTTGACATAATAATCTTATAAGTGATAAATTTTATTCATATCCTTAGATTTATTGTACTTACGTGTGATGAATTATGCTTATGTTAAATTGTTTGATAGTACATGCTTGTGTTTGGCATTAAATGCTTGGGAATGATACCTTTACATAAATTTAAGGCATCTAAAAAGAGATATAAAATATTTGAGTTGAATTTTAACGCTTTCTTCATTCGAAATTGTGAATTGGACTAATTAATCATAAGCTAGTAAACCGATATACGGATCCAAAATTCTCTCCATTCTTGTTACATATTTTGTATTTGCACCCCTTTTTTTCTCTTATATTATTTTATCTCTACATCATATTTCAACACCTATATTTGTCAAGTTGAGATGTCGGTAATTTATTAAAAAAAAATTAAACAAATCCTTGTAGGTTCGACCTGCACTTTCATTTGCTATATTACAATAGCCCGAGCACTTGCGGTAATTTATAATTCGAAAATAGTCATCTTTGTGATCACGTGTTCAAGTGTTTGATTGCACATAGAAATTCTAGAGAGAAAGAAAATATGTTTTACCTTTCTTGTTCTTTTGTTAGAAAATCAAATTTAATCTCAACTATTGTATTGTGGACACTATTGAACTATTAACTTTTAATGTTCCTAATCTTAATTGATTTCACCTATTAAATATCCAATTACATTCTCCCTTTTCATTTTCTGCCTAATCTCTTTCTCTCTCTCAAATAAAATTAAACTTCACATTCAAGCTTTTACCTTTTAGTGTTTTACTTATTAAAATATTTTTTCTTAAGTTTTTAATTATATTTACCAAATGATTGAATCCAATGCAATTCATTTACAATTTATTAAGGTTTCTTTGATGTCGGGTGACTAAATCAATATGGTAACATTTTAAACTTTTGACCTTTTTGTTTTTCTACAGTTTATTTAATTCCATTTTTACTTTGAAGGATATTCTTTTGAACATATTAACCCACTAACATATATGTTACATTGTAGAACCTAATATTTGTCTATCCAAGTTGGACCATTTAATGGTTTACTCATATTTATAGAAGTACCAACTAAGGTTCTCTTATAAGAAATGTTCCTTCAAACTAATGTAGAATTTATAGGTTTTTTTTTTAATCATTGTACTTTTTACTCTTAGAATGAAGCTTTTAGATGTTTGGAAAAATTATAATTTTGGCAGACCTTAGATAGTCATATCCGCACAATTCACGTTTTGTTAAGTTATAGTTGAGTATTAAACCCACTAATGTGACTTGTATTTAGTTCAGCGTGATAAAATAAAAATAATATGTTTGATCTTTCTTTAGTACAAGTCGCCCAAGCATTGCATGAGTTGCATGCTAGTGAAACAAATATAATGTCTTTTATATACTTCAAATATAAAATACCATTAAATGTTGTAAAACTAAAAAAGGACAAAGAATATAACTTCATTTATAACTTTTCAATTCATTGATATTTTATAGGGTTATTGACACTTTAGTATTATGAAGACAAGTCACTTTTGCACTTCAAATCCCAATGTATCGAAATTAGCACATAAAATTCCAAAGTTTCGACACTGCTGCAATCCAAAATTTGTTGTTAAATTAACTAATAGAAAGATAAAAAAAAGAGTGTAAATATGTCAAAATGCTCTTTCTCGCCAAATTTTGGAATTTTATATGCTAGTTTTAATACATTAGGGGTTGAAGTGCAAAAGTGACTAAACTTCAAAGTAGTAAAGTGCCAACCCATGGAATAAGAACTATCAACTATATTAATAATTTAATTTTTTTATATCTATGTTGTTAGTATATAGTATTGATTTCATATCAAATTATTTAATGAAGAAACAATTATATGCTTTCAGAATTGTGATATTTTTACCCAAACTATTTTAAGTGTAATTACTTATTTTTAAAAATGACCTCTATGTATAATAGTTGAATTTGTATGCCAATGCACACAAGTTATATTTTATCCCACAATTAAGTTTTATTTGTGGAAAAATAAGGTCAAATTTCATTATCTCTTTCTCCTTTTCTCAATGACTTCTCTTCATGTCTCCAAACATTCTGGTCGAAAACATTGTCTCTCCTAACTTTATTATAATATATCTTTCTATTTATCTTTTTTTATTTGTTTGGAACTTATCTTGTTTATATATAGAGATAGTTCTTCAAGTGCGGACCTTTATAAATGTAGCAAAAAATCAAAGATATTTTGTTAAAATAGTAAAAAAATAATTTTACGACCAAACTTTTTGGAGATGATCTTTGACTTTTTGTATTTCCACCGACTTTGCACTTCACCAACTTTCCATTTTAATTTTTGGTACTTTATATATGATGATACTAAATTTTCTAGGGCTTTTGGGATATGACTGTAAGATTGGTTTTAATTTTCATTCATGAAATTTTGAATTCGATTTAAGTATATTACTTGCCCCACTTAAACTGCAATATTTCTACAATTAACATTGAATTAAAGTTTTAATCTGCATGTGCATGTCTTGACCTATAAAATAAACAATTGAACATATACTGCATATATTACAAATATCCAGTAACAAAAAGTATAAAATTAAGGGTTAAAAATGACAATTCTTAATAGTAAATTTAAATAATTAATATAGTTGACAAATAGGATTATTGGCACTTTAGTACTCTGAAGTTTAGTCACTTTAGCACTTCAAACCCCAATGTATCAACACTGGCACATAAAACTTTTAAATTTGGCGAGAAAGAGTATTTTGACGTATTTACCCTCATTTTTTACTCTTTTCGTTAGTCAATTTAATGACAGTGTTTGAATTGCAGCAATGTGGAAACTTTTGGGGTTTTATTTGATATTTTTGATACATTGGGGTTTAAAGTGCAAAAGTGACTAAAATTTAAGAGAGTAAAGTGCTAATAATCCTATTATACAATCAAAGAGTATCAACACTATTTACAACACTAAATATGATATCCTAAGAGATATACACAGGGAATATATGTTGATATCGAATCAAAAATATACATTTTATAACACTTCCCCTTAGATGTACACTATTTCCACCTTTAAAAGATTATTTTGTCATTAAAATATTACTAAGGAAAAACTGAGTGGGAAAAACAAAGTGAAAGGAAAATAGTATAACTTTTGTTATAATTGAATCGGTATTGGATGTGCTTAGTGTTTTCACGTTAAAACCTTTAACAGGAAAATCCAATGGAAAAAACTAAGTTAAAGAAAAAGAGTAGAGCGTGCATATGTCCAAAATTTCATGTTTTTCTAGTTTTCCTCACGAAGTACTCCCCCTAATTTGATATTAGCCCTCATTGTTGCATTTCCATGAGGACTGAGCGACGTATAAACCACATAAAGTTGTATTTGAGGATTTTTTTTTGAAATCAAACGATATCATCCTTCGTTGACTTATTAGAAGAAAAATTATTGCAATACACAACCACAACAATACAACTGAGTAAGAGATATATGAATCATATACCTAAAATTTATATGAGCTCTTGTACTGATAACATGTTGTAAAATAAAAAGGACACGTAGAGAATTTGAAGGGAAATAAATTTTCATTTCACTGATATTGTATACTCAAACGGTATCCCACCTATTTATGATACAAAATATGGTATTCTAGGAGACATACATAGAAATATATATGGACATCCACAAATAAATATACATATTATAATAAATTTGATTCTAAATTACTGATTGGAAAAAAAAGTAAAAAAAACATCCCAACTTTTGCCTTGACAATATATTTTATTATTTATTCTTGAAATGAACATCATTTTTTTACCAAAATCATTAAAAGCCAATACTATGACATGCACGTAAGGTAGTTGTTACTATAGTTTCCCAATTCTTTTCATTTACTTACCTATAACATTTAGTTTAAGACTTATCTCCAAATACAAAGAGGGCCAAGTATGCTATGACGTCCATTATGCCTGAGATTGAGAGGCCTTTTTTGGAGGACATGGATGCCTCTCATCCATGTGATTTTATACTCCCCAAGGCAACCCAAGTAGTCTTATGATCTTCGAGTTATTTATTGATTTCTTTATTTCGAGTGTTGTCTTGTCTGGTACTAATTTTTTTTATCATTCTTTTCTTTGTAGTCTCTGTTGACCTTTGTGGAGGTTAGTGAATGGGTTCATGAAAAGATTCCCCTGGTTCAATAGGCTGAGAAGGCTCTTTAGCTCGAGAAAGACTTGAAGAAGAAGCTTCACAAGAAGGATGCTGACCATTAGAAGGCCATTCATGCTTTGGAGAAACAACACTCAGATGCTCTTGAGGCTCTAAATAAATAACATGACAAGGATCTGAAGGCCTTGCCAACAAAATATGAGGCCGATGTTGCTATGGATGTCAAGAAGGCTAAGGAAGAGGTTCTTAAGGATTTCGTTAACAATTCAGGTCTTCAAATGAGTTTAATGTCTATGGATGCCAATAGCTAAAAACGGGTGAGAGGATGGCTGGTTGTTGGTCCATCCAAAAATTTCTTGAGGTCCAAGTGCCACTACAAAAGGAGTTCGTATATTTCAACCTTGTCGACCCGCTAGTGGCCACCACCATGGACGGTGTTGAAACTGAGGATGCAGCTGAGACTATGGACACACAATGACTGAAAAGTTAGACGCTGGTGGAGAATAGGATGAGGCCTAGATATATATGACAATTGATGCCATGGATGGTTGGGGTTCAGATGGCTTCGATCGATAATGTCCAGACCAAGATCGAGAACACGATTTAGGGTAGACGCTTGTGGCCTAATACCCTATTTTTATTGTAACTCATATATTTTGTTGGGTGGCCTCATGTAGCCTTATGCCTTTTTTCTATTACTTCTTTGAACATCTTCTCTTCCTTTATACTTGTTTAATTAAACATTCATTTTCGTGGTTTATATATATATATTTCAGACCCTTGTGGGTTCTTTAAACTTTATTTTTTCAAGTTTAGTACTTGCATCCTATGACTGTCGTCTTTAATCTGATGGTTAACCATTAATGAGATTATATCTAATTTAACTTCATGAATAAGTAATGTCTTGTACTTAGGTCTGTTCTTGTTGTTATTGAGTGTATGGATGAGACTTGTTTCCTCATACACTCTCGTCTCAATAAGAGAGTTTTGACTTTTAACTCAACACAAAGTGTGTTTAGGCAACCATAATGAAATTATTTCAAATTTACTATCACTAAATTAATGATGTGATCCTCTGAGTCTCCTCTCATCGTTATTAAAAGCGTATGGACGAGACTTATCTCTTCATAGACTCTCGTATTATTGAGAGTTTTGACCTTTGACCCACCACAAAGTGATTTTTAAGAAACCATAATGAAATGGGTTTAAATTTATCATCACCAAATTAATGAAGTTATCCTCTGAGTCTCTTCTCATCGTTATTGAGAGTGTATGGACTAGAATTATCTCTCCATACATTCTCATATCGCTGAGATTTCTCACTTTTGTCCCACCACAAAGTGATGTTTAAGCAACTATAATCAAATGGTTTTAAATAAGTTATCACCAAATTAATGTTGTTATCCTTCGAGTCTCCTCTCATCATTATTGAGAGTGTGTTAATAAGACTTATATCTTCACAAAATCTCGTACCATCAAGATTTTTTACTTTTGACCCACCATAAAGTGATGTTAAGTGTTTTTCAACACATAAACGATGTTGTTACACTGATTCTTCCTATCTGTGTTATTAAGAGTCTGTGGAGAGACGAGACTCTTCAAATACTCTCGTATTACTGAGATGTATTTTAACTAATTCATCAGTAGATCTAGTTCAGACCATGCAACAATTATCACTAACAAAAATATATGAGGCAACACTTGTATTTTTCATTAATACTTGAACTTTTGTACAAACAACTGTCATCATACAAATAAAAAACCATCATACAAACTAATAAGCAAAACAATATTTCACTCATAGTATCTCTTAAGATGGTTAGCTAACCAAGGGTTAGAGAAGGGTTCACCCTATAGGTTTTCCAATCGGTAAGTTCCTGGGACAACCTCCTCTATAACTTTGTATGACCCATGCTAGTTAGGATGTAGATTATTCGTCTTCTGCCAAACCTTCTTCAACACTAGATCACCCACAGTTATTGGCCTAGCGTCACTCTTTTATTATAACACCTGGTAGCTCTCTGCTAATAAGCGGACTGTCGAACTTCAGCATCCTCTCATCTTTCCTCGATCAGATCTAAGTTCAGACTTCTCTCATCCTCATTAGTTTTAGGATCCTAGGTTTGGAATCTGTAGATGGGGAGACCAAGCTCAGTAAGGATGACTATTTCATACCCGTAAGCTAGCATAAATGGTGTATCACCTGTCCGCGTCCTCTCAATAATCCTATAAGACCATAGGACTCCATGTAACTTTTTCATCTGTAAAACGTTTGCATCATCTAGTTTCATCTTGATGCCAACAGGTATCGACCTATTCGTGACTTCAGTCTAGCCGTTGTCTTGGGGTCGGCCTGGTGCTGAATAGAATTGTTTTATGCCCACTCAGCCATAGTATGCCTCTAAGGACTTCCTCTTGAATTTATTTCTAGTATCTGATATTAGGGTATAGAGTAGGACATATCTTCAAATAATATTCCTCTAAATAAAGTTTAACATTACTACCTCAGTGATGGAAATCATTGCCTCGACCTCTAATCATTTTAAGAAGTAATCAATTGCAACGATTAAATGCTGATAATTACAAGTCACCTTTGGGAGAGGACCTACTAAATAAACTCCCCAAGCTACAAATGGTCATGATGTATTATTAAATGAGAGTGGTTAGTGAGGCTGATGAGGGATGATTTCAAATATCTGGCACTTATCACCCTTTTTTACGTAGTTACCTGCATCTTTTACTAGTGCCAACCACCAATAACCCAGAGTGACAATCCTCTTGGATAGGGATCGTCTACCCATATAGCTTGCACATAACCCCTCTTTAATGTCCTGTAGAACATATCCAACCTCTGAGGGGTGAACAAATCTGAGCTGGGGAAGTAAGAATCATCTTTTGTATAGTATGTCTTTAATGATAATGAATTTTGCTACTTTGTATCCGAGCTTCCATCTTTTGGACCTAGAGTCCGGGAGATCACCATCTCGAGTGTACTTGACTATTGGATCCATCCATGAATCTCTCAAATTTAAGGTCAAATAAAATTCAATCCCATTGTCATCCTATTCTATTCTCGGCCTATGTAGATCTCCACTAGCACCGTGCATCTGATCTATGTTCTTATTGTTGATGCTAACCTTGCTAAAGCATCGGATCTTCTATTATCCAATCTAGGAATCCTTTCGAGATTTTCCTCTATGAATTTTTTCATAACTTTCTTGAACCATGCTAACTATTTGGCCATATTCTCGTGTTTGGCCTTATAAACCCAAAGATTTGGTTCACAACCAACTGCAAATTACTTTGAACTATCATTTGGTTAACATTCAATACTCTGGCTAAGGAGAGTTTTTCCAACAGGGCCTTATACTATGACGTAATGTTAGATTTCTTGAAGCTAAATCTCAAGGCATATTCAATATTGATGTCATCTAGAGCTGGGAGTATTAACTCGGTTCCAATACCACTTTCACAAGATGAACCATACATGAATAGGCTCCACGTAGGACCCTCATCTGAAAGAGTCCCTTCATCCAAGATTCCATTTTGTAATAAGAAATCTTTTTTTGTATCATTGGCCTTGTCAACCTTGACCATTACTGAATATTCTAAAGCTTCTTCTAGCACAACTTCTCGTGCCACCATCTCTTTCATACCATCAATGTCGGCCTCAACCCAAGTGAATTCGGCCATAAAATTAACCAGAGCTAGTCCCTTAATTGCAGTCCTAGGCTGATAGATGATGTCAAACTAAGCTATATCAATTGACCAAGCCATTAACCTACCCTATTTCTTAGGTTTTTGGATGACTTGCTTCAAGGGATTGTAAATGAGCATCGCTATCGTATGAGCTTGGAAGTATAGCTTCATCTTCCTTAAAACATGTGTGAGTGCATATGCAAACTTCTCCATGCTAAGGTACTTTAAGTCGACACCTTGTAAGGATTTGTTATTGAAATACATTGGCTTTTGGACACCTTCACCATCACACGCGATAGTTTCACTCATGGATGACTCGAATACAGACAAATATAAAAATAATTATTCTCCCTGAACAAGTCGAGATAACAATATTGGCGACCCCAGGTAAGGTTTGAGTTCTTAAGAGGATTTTTCACATTCTTTATCCTAAATAAATGCTTTCCTAAAGTTTTTAAAGAATTAAAAACACTTATATGTAGCTCTAGAGATGAAATGGTTGAGTGCTGCAACACACCCTATCAGCCTCTACACGTCTTTAATTATCTTTGGTATATGCGTGTCGATGAGAGCTTTTATTTTTATGGGGCTGGCCTCTATACCCATCTCGTTCTCTATAAAGCCGAGACCTGCGCTGACACCGAAAACACATTTGGCAGGGTTTAGTTTCATTCATAACTTATCCATCGTATCAAACGTTCATTCAAGGTCTGCTACACGAGTCTTGGCCTTAAGGCTCTTAGTCAGCATGTCATCGATATAAACCTCCACGATCTTCCCAATTTGGTCTTCGAGCATCTTATTGACTAACCTATGATAGGTTTCCCCTGCATTTTGAAGGCCAAATTGCACGACCTTGTAGTTGTAGGTTCCTTTATTTATGACAAAAAAGTCTTCTCACCATCGGTCTCATCCATAAAGATCTGGTTATACCCTTAGTAAGCATCCATAAAGCTCATCAGCTCATGCCTAGCCCTGGAATTGACCATCTCATTTTTATGAGGTAAAGAAAAGTTATCCTTAGGACATGCTTTTCTTAGATTAGTGAAATCCACACATTCTTCATTATTTGTTGGCTTTTGGGATGATTAATACATTGGACAACCACTCTGGGTATTGCAACTCCCGAATTAACTCGACTATTTATAGATTTTAACCTCTTGTTAAATGGACCTGTACTTCTATATTGTATAGGTTATTCTCCACTACTTCATAAGATTCATCTTCTCATCAATATTCAATCGGTGGGAGATGACCTTTTGGTTTATCCCTAGCATGTCTTTATGACTCCATGCAAATATGCTCTGCCTCTTCCTTAGAATTTTCACCAACTCCATTTTTACTTCGTTCTTCAGGTCTTTCCTAATTTGGATGATTTTTATGGCTCGTCCTTATTGAGGACATGGATTCTACCTCCTCTACAGGTTCGCCTTTTTCCAGTTTCTTCTCGTCCATTAGATTGAGAGTTTTTATATTGTAGGAAGTATTCAACTTCTTATAGGCCTCTTTCTACTCGTCTAAATAGAAGTAACACTCGCGAGCTTCCACTTAGTCCCCTTGAACCTCCCTTACACCATAAGGAGTCGAAAATTTTATCATTAGGTGGACTGTTGATGAGACTTCCTTGAAATCCTTGAGTGCCACTCTTCCTAAAATAATGTTGTCAGTCGAAAAGACATTCTCATCGATAATGAATAAGCTTACCTTCCTGGTAAGACACCTCGACTAGGTGACCATGTAGACATCCATCTCAAACACCCTAAAGGATGGACCTTCTCCCCACTGAAGATAATTAGTGGCTGATAGTATGGGACTAGTCTCTTTTTGCTGATATTTAAATCCTTAAAGCAGTCCCAAAATACCACGTCGTCTGAGTTGCCTCCATCGATAAGTATGCATGACATATCATACCCATAAACCCTAGTGCTGATGACCAAAGGGTCGTTATAAGGGGTTAGAATTCCCTTGATGTGCATTCTCAAAAATCTCACCACCTGGGTGTCCATGTCAACTTTCTTTAATTTTCTTGGCCCTCGAATCAATCATAGTCGAGTTAATATCTAAACTCTTAGCTTCTGACTTTTCCTCCACCACATGGTCTTTACGGTCATCCAGATCCGTACCTCCTTCGAATAATCCATCGCATATCATATTGACATCGAAGGACATCATGTGAATCAACCTTTTTATTCTCAAATCTTAGGTGGGAGACTTGGGTTGTCCTCTTCACTATATGTTTCATCATTTTTTCTTTATCCCACTATGCTTCTTTCTAGAGTCATCTTTATAACCACTCTGGTATATTTACTTTCGAAGCTTTCCCTCATTCAATATCTTCTTTATTTAGTCTTTTAGATAAAAAAGATTTATCAGTTGTGTGCCCATGGTCTTAATTGAACTCACACCACTTGCTCTTGTCCCTCTTATTGGGAGGGGACTTTATCTTCTCTGGACAACGAAGTGTTCTGTCATCCTTAATGTCGTTGAGGATCATATATGGACTTACTATCAGGGGTATATTTGGTAAACTTATCCTCGGTCGATCTTCTCTTCCATTCATCGTCTTTCAACTTACCACCACTAGCATCCTTCGTGTTTCCTCCGTTGGACACCATGGCCTCTTCTGTATTCATAAATCTCCCGGGCAAAGCCAAAAGTTCTGTAATGGATTTTGGAGGATCCTCATAGAGTTTTCAAAGGGGTTTCCTAGTTATAGGCCACTAATGAGAGATTCCATGACTATGTTCTCTTCAGAGTCCTTTACTTTTAATTTCTCCTTAGTCAACCAAGAGATTTAAACCCTTAGATTTTTATTCTTTCCTTACTTCACGTTCAAGAGGTGGGTCACCTTCTTTGGTGGCTTCATACCGAAGAAAAAATTATGAATAAACTTCTCGTCCAGATGCAAAATGTTTTCAATTGAATTCTTGGGCAAGGACGTGTACTATATATGGTCCGCACATGTAACAGTTCTAGAAAAAGCCCTGCACCTCATCTCGTCCGGGGTGGAGTATATGTCGACTGTCAACTAATACATTTCTATACGGTGCACTAGATTTTCACTTCCATAATACTTTGGGGTCACAGTGGGACGTTTAAATGTAGCAGGAGTGGGAAAGCTTATTATTTTGGCAATGAAAGGGGACCCTTTTATGTAACCTCGGTAGCTTGGGTCTTGACTCTTTAGCACCGTACCAATCTTATCTTATAACCTATGGATAGAGTTGTTCCAAGGCTTATCCTCTACCATAATATTGTCCGTGCCCCCTTAAAGATCTACCAGGTCTAGTAATTATTCTCGTCCAGTGGTTCTCTAACGGTTGTTTACTTCTCTTTGCTCCCCATTTAGGCCATATTATGGCTGGCCGCCACTACGTCTGCCTTCCCCCTAGAGGTTGCATTACTGTGAGAATGGTAAAGTCGGTCATGCAAGTCTCCTACTAGATCAAGATGGTCGAATGTTGACCCTCTACTGATCCTATCAAAGGCCAAAGTCCTTGGTGGTCATTCTTGTTTTGACTTAGCACTCTTTCCCTTATAACTTTGAGTTGGACTAATTGTGTTGCCTGAAACCTCATACGACTCCCAATAATCTTCCTTATCGCAGTCCTGGTGATCTGGGCAATCTTGCACTTGTTTTACCAAGTGAACAATCCTAGTATTAGATACATCTCTCTATTGGTGGAAAAACTGAGCATTCTTTTATGGGGTTAGGGGTGGTCCCCCTATCTCTGGATCCACTACCTCCCTGGCGGCCAGAGTTTTAATCAAGGTTGTGTCACCTAGTTCTTTACTAACACACTTTGGCTAAATTCCATGAACTGATCTTGTATTTTTTACTAACTGGCCATTAAGGACCGCAGAGTTGCTGCCACATAAGCCATTTTTGACTGAGGTGGTGGCTAGCTGGAACATAGGCCAATAACAGGAGGCAAATCTGATGACATAGATCCGATGAGGAGAAACAACAAAGCTTGATGAACTATAAGAAGGAAGGAAGCTTAGAGAGCTCACCCAACTCTTTTAATGGTGGAACATGCCCAATAAAGCAAGAGTTAGATCACCACCAGAGGTAGAAGTGAGCATCTAAGCTAGAAAAAAAGGAATAAGATTAATTTTTTCCCACAAACGGTGCCCAAATGACGTTGCTATAACACTAATACTTAAATTTATATGGAGAGTTCAAGCCATAGGTAACTCAACAATGGTAATATATATTCATGAAAGTAAATGTAAGAGAAGGATATAAGAGAGAGAGAGAGAGCGAGAGAGAGAGAGAGAGAGAGAGAGAGAGAGAGAGAGAGAGAGAGAGATGGAACAAGATGTAAAGTGGTTCATCATTAGCCTACTCAATTATGCAAGGTGACGGTATTTTTGTATTTTTATAAGGCACATAAGGCCATTGACACATTCACTCAAGCTTTCTCTTTTTAGATTATAATGATGCAGAGATTCAGTTAGGGTTTCAACATCTCGATCCTTTTAAATGAAAAAGATGGAGGTATATATAGTCTTGGAGGTGCACATTGCACCCCCAAGCATTCTTCATGTATGAGTAAGGTAAGCGATCCAATGAGAGCCAACACCTTTCTAGCACATGCATAATTCATGATGACAAAATATTCCCCCATGTGGGCTAGAGATTTAAAATTGGATAGTCCATGTGGACTAGTGATCCCCAAGTCACATGTTCCATATGAACTATTGACGTCGGCTTTGATGGTCCCAATCGAGTCGAGACCAACAAAGGTAATCTCTTAAATAAGCTGCTACGAAGTTGAGTCTATATGCTATCTAGGACTACTAATATGGTATAAGGCCAAGACAAGATGAACCAAAAGGAATTATAGAATAAGATATGTCAAGTGATCATGGAATGCTAAGGACGACATCTCAGAGGTCGAGACCCACCTGGGTGGCCCACACTATGTCGACTGGTGGACGTTTGTGTCGTCCAAACCATGATGGGTCTAACTGGAGACAAGACCACACTTAGGTGTATCATTCATATTCCAATAAACTTCTAACAAGTTGATTTTATCCCTTCACTAGAATCTCGTTGGAAGTGTCATTAAAAATATGTTCAAACGAGATACATGGCTTAGTTCGAACGAGATGTACTGCTTTCGAATGTGCCTATGAATTTTTAGAGAATTAAATATTTTCAAAACTTCTTTTCATCCTTATATTGATTCTTGGAGACCTCCTATAAATAGGATTGCGAAGTAGCATTTTATTCAGAGATAAAAAGTTGTGTTTTGAGTTCCCAAACTCATTCAAAAGGTTCTTCGATTTTATCAAAACCTTAAATTTACACCCAAATGATTTTATATCCAATTTTCATCTTATTATGCTTTGAGATCTAGTTTATGGGAACCAAGGTTTATTCTTCACATCTTTGTGAGAATTATTTCATAGGTATTAGTCTATATTTACTGTTTACACATGGTGGACTCTGTGGTGTGGTGTTGCGATGAAGAAGCAATGGTTTTTCTGTTCCAATATGTAGACAATCATGAAGATATTTGATAAATATCGAGGCATGTGTGAAATCACACGTTGTGGCGGTTGCATGGGTGAATTCCGACGTTGTCACCATGGAGGATAACTTAAAGATCGAAGACGTGTCCATGCTTGTGAGGGCGTCGAGTCGATCAAGTTGTACTTTTCCTTTAGGGGTTGAGGATTGAGTCTTAGATGAGCTTGATAACCCATAGGAGTGTTTATTTTTTTATTTTGTCCCTGAATAGCCAACGAGGGAGATTTTTGAGGATGAATTTCCAATCTATAGATGGTTACTGAATTGTTTAGTGGATACCGAGACGTGTGTGGACTCACATGTTATGACAGTTGTGTGGGTGAATTATTACATTTTCATTGCAGATGAAAGGTTTAAGATCGAATACTCTTCAAGGTTTACGAGGGCATCGAGTGGTTGTGTAAGTCATCTGTTGACTTTTGTAAAACTTTACTATAGTGAATTTATGTGGCTGGGTCATTCGAGGTCTTTCCCATTTGGTTTTTTCTCGTACATCAGTCATTGTGGTAGATTTTCTTTAATTTATCCTGCACTCACCTAGATTCATGTTTAGGTTAAGATAAAAATGGTTAATATATTTAATCACAAATTATTTAAAATTGGTGAGAAGTTTAATTTGTGTAACTTGTTTAACTGAACTTTAAAATTAAAAGTTTTAAAAATAGTTGGTTTTGTTTATTTTGAACCCTTTGCCATATTATAACCCTTCGGGACTATAGCAGCGTTATCAAATTGGTAAAAGAGAGGCATACCTTAGTTAATGAGTATATCTGTCTTTTCGTGCTGTTTGAGGGTTATTTGGGTATCTCTCTCACCCTCTCTAGTTTTGTTTGTTTTTATCGACGGGTCATCATAGTGAGAAGTTTTTAGATGCTTTTAGCGATGATGATGATTTTGATATTCGACATGAGTTTAATGATATTCATAACCGTGCCAAAAAATTAACTCATTTGAATATGAAGTTTGCAAAAAGGGTTAAATTTCTTTAAAATGAAGTATTTTGTTTTACAGATGAAATTGTATTTTTGCGAACTATTCAAGCTGAAAGAGATATTCTTTATGACAAGCTCATGTACATGAATCCTTATTTTAAAAAATTAGAAGTGCCGAAGAAAAAGAGTGAAGTCAAAGTCTACATTCCTGGTTTTCATGTGTTTAGTACAATTGATTATGATTTTTAATACTTAATTTATTCTTAATCATGGTCGCATAGAGTAGTTTGAAAATGACTTGCTTGATGGATTCTCTTTGCATATGCCTCCTCGCACACATGCACGAGCTCTTTTGGATGCTAACTTCATGTTTTACATGAGCTCAATGAGATGTTCTACTAACAATCTTGTTATACATACATACATACATATATATATATATATATATATATATATATTTGATTGGTGAATTTGTGCTTGTAAGAACCATTTTCCTTGAGCCTGTGCTTTTATTGAAAATATGATTGTGCAGGGGAAAGAGATACAAATGGAGAAATCCTCCTTGTGTGAAAGGACACCGTTGCCAAGAGCATAAAAATGAGAGGTAAAAGAAAAGAAAATATTGCCAAAGCCAATTTTTATTTCATTGATTCTTCAATTAAATTTTGTATCTTTGAAATATGAGAGTAAACAAATGATTTATATAAAGGTATTATAAGTTGAAGATCATTGGTTTTCATAATGAGTTCTAGTTATTTCATGTTTGACACTATTGATTTGACGATCGTCAATATTTTCTAGGCTAGTGTGCATTGTGTGTGTTTTTTCTTTATGATTTCACTTTTATGTATCACTATGAGGCTAAATCTTTATTTCATAAAGTTAATGTTATCATATAGAATTCTTGAATATTTTTGAGTGATTGGGTCATTTTTATTTGTTTCTAGTTCACGGCCTTTTACTCCATACCACATTTGTTTAGACACATCAATATTATGCTACTGTGTAACACTTATGTGCTTTGTGTCATATTGTAACAACCCAAATTTTATTTTAATTTAACTGAATTATTTATGTGTCAAAATGATTTTTTTATTTTTTTTTGACAAATAAATAATAATATTAAAGTATCTAATAGATATTTTTAGAAAATTATACATACGAAAAAAAATGTGTTTGATTTAAATAATTTTTTTTATTTTAAACTTTAGAGTTTAAGTTTAAATAAAAATAAATTTAAGTGTTAAAAGTTAAAAGTATAAAAATGAAATTTCCCAAACTAAAAGTTTAGGGAATAAAAGTTGAAAAAGAAAAAAAAAATCACACAAAAAGTCTTCGAAAGAGACATAGTGAACCACCCCTCCTTATTATTTTAAATTTATATATTCGATTTAAAAAAAGAAAGAAAAAGATATACCAAACCACCATCCTTTTCCCCAGGTTTACACCCCATGTTCGTACTTCTCATTCCAAACAAATAAGAAACCAAAAGCACTCCTCCATTTTCAATACATAAGCAAGTTATTGTTTCAACTTCACTTTTCTTCTTCTTCATATATATAGAGAGACATTCTCCGAAACAAATTTCTTAAAGAATGGACTTAATGGATGTTTATCCTTTCCTCGGTCTGATCCCTTTGTGGTCCGAAGTCAAATTTGTTATTTTCCTTTAGTGGTCCCCTCTTGTCTTATAACAAAACCTTTCTCAAGACTATAGTTATTATGAAATTATATTTTCTACCACAAAAAGATAAGAAAGAAAAATATAACTCAATTTATTGGTATCAGAACTTTAGAACCCCACCGAATTTTGATCGAACCCGATTCTAGTATTAGAGCCAAGATCCTCCTTTTAGACCTATGTTGGTAAAAGACTTTAATGCCCTTGGGATTCATCATACACATTTGCAAAGATATTTTTGGAACCCATCTAGACTGCCAACCCATACTAATAACCTATTTAGACCCTGAAGGTTGCTTAACCTCACACATAGATTGTTATTCACACGTTGAACACATCCAATCTAAACACGCAGACAGTAGGCAAGTCATTATCAATGCTATTAATGGCATACTAAACCAAAATAAGTGTATCCTCCTTATTTCAAGATAATTATATCCAAACCCTATAAAAAGAAGTAAAAAAAAACTCTAAACAAATACAAGAAATAGATAACCAAATCCCAATAGACCTTGTACAAGTATAACAAGATATAAATATTAAGATTGATCAAATAGAAGTCCTTAACAAAGAAATTTCAGACCTTAAGACTCTAACTAAAAACCTAGCAAATGAATTAGTCAAACTCATTAAAGAACAAGTTAATCTTATCCTAAGATTAGTCAATTATCTTCCTAACGAAAGTAGTTTGATCAGATTGGAATGAGGTATCTGGAAACCTCTCCATTTAAACTTTAGCCGAGTTTTACCAAAGAATTTTAGAAAAGATAAATGATTAAAGATTTTATTACCAGATAAATGAGTATGAAATTACTAATGCTGCTAAATAAATAAGACTTATACTAGAGAGATTAAATTTAATCTCAACATCAATAGTAGCCATAAAAGACTACGATAATAGCTTTGTTAAAGACTTATAATTAGATTTAGAGGCTAAGACAGAAGGATTAATCACGTTCTATACAAACTTTGTTAAATTCCAATATTTATCCAATTATCTTAACAATATGGAAAGCCATAATCTGTCCAAAATGGATAGTATTGTTAATGAACTTAGATTGAATATAGCCTAAGTAAAATAAAAATATGAAGAAATTACTAAGGGAATTAAGTCTATAGATAATAAACCTTCACAAATAGAATTAGACTCTCCATTTATTCTAACACATTTATATAAAATAGAAAAAAAATTAGAATCTATGGAAGTTATAATGACAATCTATGCGGTAACAAGAAAAAGATGATGAGGTAAAAAACTATATTGCAAAAGTTGCAAATTCTCTTGTTAATTCTCTTGCCAAGCATAATGAAAAGATTACTAAAAATATCGAAAAAGAGAATAAGATCTTTAAAGAAGAAATCCTTAGTCAGATAAAAAGACAAAAAGATTATTCACACTATGTAGAAAATTTGAAAAAAAGACTTGAACAAAAGCAGGTAACTACTTACAAATTTAAATAATCTCCTCTTATAAGAATTATGGAAGGAAAAACCATAGCTAGAATAATAATAAAAGGTTGATTAGATAAGACTAGTAAGATAGTTAGCCCTATCCTAAATATTGGACATAATAATTTGATTCTCCAAAGACTTAAAGACTTATCCTCAAATGTTAGAACATGGTGGAAAGAAAGAAACTTCACCAACCATCTTCAATGGAAAGAATGGGGGTGAAATTGACTAGAAAAATGTAGAAGATTCCATTCCCAAGACTCCGAATTATAACATGACTTACCATTGTAGAAATCATGTGTTAGAAAAGTCATGTAACAAGCTTCAAGTTTTTGACTCAGATTGGCTAAAATCAAGAGGAACTGATAAAAAGTTCCAATTCCTAACCTTTAGAATCTTTCAAACAAGAATTTAAGGTTTACATAAAACTCAAAATATTGTCAACATACTTTGTTTCTTAGTAATAAAAAGATGGAAGTATTTTGAGAAAAGCCTTATTAGGGTAGCTCAATTAGAAGTGTTAGACAATATAGGATACTTTAATGTTGTTACAGCATTTACACTAATCGTAGACACACCCAAACATTTTATGTTAATCGTATGGTAGTGGATATGAAGACTATATTATCCCAGATGCTTATATTAATACAGAATTCCAAAGCTATGTGAAATTGTCCCAATTTTCCTACAAAGGAATGCACATAATAATTCCTAGCGTCAGACTTAAATAAGAAATATTGGTTTGAACCAATAATTTAAACTTCAATCATACTTACAGTATTGAAAATACTGGATCTATGAAAGAAAAATCTAAGACTCTTTAGCAATTACCAGAATTTCATGAAACTAAGACTATACAAAATAACCCTTATTTATTAATGAAGATGATGTCACTGGAAATGTTATTGTCTAGTTTGGCCCCCCTTAGATTACTAGTAGGAATATCCACGCTGAAGAAATTAGATTTAGAAATATGGGAGTAGCCGTACTTAGTGATCCTTCAGAAGGAGAATGTAGTAGTAAGGCTAGTTCTAGCTTATTAAGACAAGCACTAGTAATTAGACCTAGAAGATCATTTGAACAAAAAGACTTAGTTAAAGAAAAAGATAGAATCCAAAATTTGGACATGAACCCTCAGAATTGGACATGAAGACATTTAAAGAACATCTTAACAAAATTCATTCTATTAGGTTCCAAGACAAAGATAGATTTAAAATGATATCCCAACACCATATATTAAAACTAAAAGAATCTAAGAATAGTAAAGAAATTCTTAGAAAATTAATACTAATGGAAGAAGGAGAAGAAAGATTAATGTCATCTACACAAATAGGTCCTAATAAGGAAGAGATGGGAATTAGTAGTAGGATAAACGATGCTCCTACACTCTTTAGTAAACCAAAGGGAATAAATATTCCTATTTATTCAAACACCTTGGTAAAGACCAAACTTGATTATATAAAAGACTTTCCAACAAGTGACAGGAGTTTTACTCATGTTAAGACCATGGAAAGTCAAGCCATAAATCCAATCGGGATATACCTTAATTTAGATAATGTCCAAGACAGGAAGAGAGCCATAGATGAATGGCACAATCATTTGCATATATGTTTTGCATCTAATGAATAATGGGATGCAAGTTCATGTAAACAATACGCTGAGCAATCCATTAAAGGTATTGCAAAAGATTATTTAGACAGTCTACGAAAACCTACAGATACAGAATCCCTAGCTAAGATTGAGAAAATGAAAGAAAACCTGGAAGAAAGATCAATTGATAAATATATTCAATTATTTACTTCAAAATTCAATGGAGCTAGACATTTAACTCAAATCAATTAACAAAACTTAAAAAAAACTAAGTTAGTTCTTCTTATTATTTGCAAACTAGACAAGATTAACGCATATAGAAATAATTATGAACAACTATTTTATCAAATTAAAGAATTTGGTGAGATTCTAAAAAATGAATATTTTAGAAAAATACCAGCTATTGGACAAATCAAAATTAACGAATACAGGAATTGGTGAGGAGTTGCTGGAGTTAAGAATATCTCCCTCGGTGAAAGAATCAATTTTATCAAAGACTATATCATATCTAAAAGACGAGATATAACTTAAGGAAACTTAATTGAAAAAACTTTCAAATAGATTCCTTCAATAAAAGTCGAAAGAGACATTGCTCCAATCCAATGGGGATGTGGCAGTGTATCCAAAGATAAGAAATTCAAAAAGAATAAATAGGATTGGAAACAAAAGGCTAAGCCTTTAGGATTTTCAAAGAAATATAGATTCAGACCATCTACTACCTTTAGAGGACGAAATTTTAGAGCCAAGAAAAACAAATTTAACCAAAGACAGTATTTTAAGAAGAATACCAATAGATATAAAAGGGTTCCTAATTATAGGAAAGAAAAATAGGCAACTTAACCTAATACTTCTACCAAAGAATGTTCGACTTATAGAAAAGAAGGACACTTTGCTAAAGATTGATCTAATAAAAAAGATAAAGAGAGTATTAAGATTATTAATACAATATTAGATTTTGCAGATCAAGAAGAATTATATATTTTATATGCGATAAAAATATCAGACATAGAAAATGATGACAATGCGAGCATCTATAGTGCATATATAGATACTAATTTACAAGACTATAATAATGAGACTGATGAGTATGAAGACTCTTAAGACACTCTAGAATTATATATGATGAAAACTTATCAAGAAGATGATTATATAGATTTTGAAGAATCATGGTATAAATGTATATTAAGACCCTTTTTAAAGACAAGATGGACAATTAGTAATCCTGAGTCACTAGTATATATACCTAGATATTACTACGATGAATAACATTATTGCACATTCGAAATGAAATGTAACAAAAAGTACTTTAGATGTTTAAAATGTTTCGACACTATACAAATAAAACTATTTAGGTTTTGTGTTATTTGTCAATTACACTACCAAGAAAATTGTTGGAGAACTAGATTTAGAGCCAATATGATGCTCAAATAGACCAAGATATTAAAATCTATTATTAAGACATTCATAAAGCATAGCCGAAATATTAAAATAAAATCAAGACTTAAAAGGAAAGGGAATTTCCTATGATCTAAAAGAAAAAAACTTTGATCACTACACCAAAAAGCCTAAAATGCCAACTTGACTCGGCCACCCTTGTCAGGGTCAAAGACCGTGACAAAAAAACACGTGTTTTTTATCACGGTCTTTGATCATGACAAGTCCTTGAAAATTGTTTATCACGGACAAAGACTGTGACAACCTTGTAAAGTTGTCATGGTGAAAGACCATGATAGGTCCGTGACAACAGTAAAAACAAAAATTCCTAGCCGCTTTATTTTTTTCATCCTCATTTTCTTCCCTCCTTTATTTCTCTCTCTAAACTGATGAGATTCTCTATCTCTCTCTCTCCTTCTCATCACATCAGTTATGTTTCTCTCTATCTCTCTCTTTATTTTCACTGTGTGTGTGAGTTTATGTCTGTGTGCATCAGTGTGTGTATGTGGACAATGGGGATGGTGGGTTAGTGTGAGTGTGTGTGTATGTGGGTCTATTTGTGTGTGTGAATGTGGGTCAGTGTGTTTGTGGGGGGTATTGAAATTGCGTGTGGTATTGAAATGGACATTTATTTCCAAATAATTTTGTTTTTAAAATTGTGTGTATTGAAATTTTTATGTATTGAAATTGAAATTGTGTGTATTTTGGGGTCACTAATGTAATTGAAATTGGTATTATAAATATTAATTAGTACTTAAAATTAAAATTGAAATTGGTATTATAAATTGAAATTGAAATTGAAATTAGTATTATAAATTGAAATTGGTATTTGGTGTTTGGTTTTTAGTAGAGTGTGTATTTGATTTTTGGTATAAATTGAAATTGGTATTCAATTTTGAAATTAAAAATTCGTTTCTATATCTAATTGTGGCAGCAGTGACCATATTTCTCTCTCTACACACATTTTAGTCTCTCTCTCTCTCTCTCTATATATATATATATATATATATATAATAAAGTAGAAAACTTATGTATGTCACAAGTTGAAACTATGATGTCATCGGATGAATTTTTTCTTTCATTTCCTCTTTTACCCCTTAAATTTTGACTTTCCCCTCATTTTGCCCCTTAAAAATTCACTATAATTCAAATATAAAGGGTATATTTATAATCTACATAAAGTTGAAGATTCAAAAACGAAATCAAGGGCTCAGATAAGTTTTTAACATGAGGATATCTTTTCTAATCTAAGCATTCAATGCGTACTATTATCCACTCACCTGTCTCTTTCTCCCTATCTCCTCCAACTCTCACTCTAAACTCAAACCTCATCTCTCAGATTTGACACATTTTTTTGTCTTCCTCTTCTACTTTAGATATGTGGGAAGGTTTGCTTCTAAATATTTTAGATCTAAAATATCCTATGTAACGTTTTTTTGTGTTTTCAATTTAGGTGCCATCTACCATATATGCTTTCTCTTTCTTACTATTTCTACTCACCACCACCAGAATCGTTTAAAATTTTTAATCACGTGGAAAGTTTTATTTCTATTTCTACTGATTATTTTTTATTTATTTAGTCTTTTGATTTTTAGAAATTATGAAAATGGTGGAACACCTTTGAAAAAGATGATGATGGGTATGGGTTGGAGGGTTGCTGCAGTTAGGTGTGGGTTCAACTCGGTGGTTGAGGTAGGAAGATCTCATCCCAACATGAGGTAAGTGATGATTTGCACATATTTTTTTTAGATCTATACATAAAATTGGTTCTGGCAGGGCTACAGGTTTATAGAACATTTATATATATTCTCCCTATTAACAACTCTACCGTAAATCTCTCTAATTTGTTTATGGTAGGTTCGTAGCAAATAGTGTGAGGAATTTGCAAAGCACAACTGTTTTAAAGCAGAACCAACCGTGAGTGTCTTAAGCACAATTGTGTTTATGGTAGGTTCGTAGCAAACAGTGTGAGGTGGAAGTATCGAAGAAGAAGGTCGTCTTCTTAGTGAGCATGACAAGTTGAAACTTGAGAGGTGGAAGTTTTGAAGAGGAAGAAGGCAGTCAAAGAGGAATAAATTGCCATTATTTATAATTAATGGAGTGTGGTTTCTTTTCTATAATTTGACTGATTATGAAGTTGCAATACCAAATCCATTTAGCGAAAATGGAAGCGGCGAAAGCTGGAATGCAGATTGATATGAAACACTACAACCGAGGTTGCCTCCTCCACCTCCCCCACTTGCATTTTCAAAAGAGAAAAGTTATATGAACCCTCAAAGTGTACCCTTACCCATACCCTGTGAATTAACTGATTATACCTTATTATTTTGGGTCCCGCCAGGGCATTAAGTACAACATGTTATTGCTTTATAAATTTTGTCTTATTATAAGGGTACAAAAATGGGGTACACTTTGAGGGTCCATGTAGTATAGCTCTTTTCAAAACCGGGACTCATCATTCGCACCCACCGCAAAACGGGGAGTCATCATTCGCACAATTGGGTTTCATCATTAAAGTGCGTTTTATGCTGATATTTTGTTGTGATTTTGATTAACGTTTTTTGTGGGTTTTATCATTAACTTTTTTTTGTATTTTTTTTAAAACAGTTGTTAATTTACGGGTTCAAAGATGAGAATAGGGATCTATTTTTATTTTTTTATTTTTTTGGTTTTGATTAATATTTTTTGTGGGTTTCGTCATTAACAGGTTTTTGGAGTTTATATTATAGTTGAGAATTTTCAGGGTTCAAAATGTAGATATGGATCTTAATTTTGAAATTATTGAGCACTGCCCATTGTTTGTGATAGTTGTTGGTTGGGGTCAATGCCCATTGTTAGCTGATAGTTTTGAATATGGATTACCCATTTTGAAGTCCATCTCAAGTTGAGAAGTTGGGGTCAATTAACATATGTTTTTTTTTATTATGCTTACCCATTTTGAGAAGAGGTTATATCGGTGTTATGTTAAAATGGGCTAAAAAGTATTTCGATTTTAATAATTTTTTATGGTGGGTATTATTATTTTTCTCCTTGAGCCTCATATAACAATGAGGTATCTAATTCAATGGGTTACTAATAATGAGATATCAAAACTGTTGAGCCCTGACAATTTTTCTCATTTATCAAATTTGATGGATCTTAATGGTAATGAACAATTGAAGTGAGTCAATAAACCCTATCTATGTGTGTCTTATTATATTGATTTGTTGTTAATATAATTTGAAAGTATTAAGGGTTCATATATCAACTTATAACGCCGTGTCAATTCGTATTATGTTATCGTGTGTTTTATTTTATGTGACCTAATCATTATTACGAATTCAAGGTAGAAATTCAATCAGGGATTTTTAGATGCTCTTGATCTTTCTCTCTATATACGAATTCAAGATATGGTCTCTCCCTATTTACGAACTCACTATTATTTTAAAACGTAATCGATAATTTGAAACGTAAAATGTAAACCAATAGCAACATGCTACGTCAATCGATAATTTGAAAATAGGGACTAAAAATGGAAACGAAATGTTTGTTGTCCTATATCCATAATCAATATTATTTTAAATCCTAAAAGTGCATAAACTATTAAAATAAATTGGGCCCATCGTTATTTTGTTGTGACTATGTTAGGTTTCACTAATATCATCGTGCCTTCAGGCACGAGCATACCCTAGTATATATATATATATATATATATATATTGTGGCACCCTGCCTATTTAAATACCGGGCGATCAGTACTTCATAAAAATTAAATAAGAATCTCATCTCGTTCATTCTCAGTATCAGTGTCGAAACCTTTTTAAATTACTAACCACCTACGTATTAAATAAACTAGTGACAAATATTATCTATCATTAAAATAACAACGTGTAAAAATACATACAATTACCAAACCATTCACGAAGTAGGACTATAAATCCATTACAAGATATATACTGAACAAAATAATACTGAATAAGCCATCGGTTGCTAATACAAAAGTCCAACTAAAAATATACTATAATAAACTGAGTCCATAAATACAAAGTCTGAAGTGACTGAAGTGTCTAATTCAAATCCTGCAAGCATCGACAAGTGTTGTAGTTATGCATCCCTGGAACATATCATTGAGTTGGGCATCTCTATAGTTGGACACCTAAAAGGTTTTCAAAATATTTTTCAAGATGGGTCAGAGCCCAAAGTATTTTGAAAACATTTAGCAAGTATTTTTCACAGTTTGAAAATAGTTATTAATTACAAATGTTAGTCCACGTACACTCTCTTGAGTTTCTCACCTATCATCTGTAGTACATACCTAACATATCCTACCTAGCTATGCTACCCATTCCAATTAGGCATCATTAATAACTAACTAACTGTATCTGGTTTAGCTCACATATATCATTAATAAAGTGCGCAACAGCATACCCTTAATTCTCATTAAGTCCCTAGTTAAATTTCTCTTTAACTCCCCTGTACCGCCCATACAGTACGCTATCGTAACACTCATAATTAACATTACACGTATGTTATTATTGAACCATTTCTTTAGCATTTCACATATGTTATCATTAAACCATTTCATTATGTTTCTCTTTTAAATTGATCTCTAGATATATGAGATCTAGATTTACTGCTATCACACACTAAGTATTTTATCACATAATTTAGTCACTTTTAGATATACACTCTCTCTCCTTCCTACATTACACACAAGTAGGATAATTTACTCAAGTATATATAGTCACACACAATATATATACATACATCATCTCCCGAACTGGCCATCGCGATGCACACTTGAATACCTTGCTATCAAGTCCATGTACCTCACGTGCCAAATCAATGACTATGGACTCGAATATCACCCTCGAACCATAAATCAATTCAAATATATTGGAGACGAACATAGTTCTAATCCTTTGGGCTACGCACACACCTGACATACCTAAATGACTAGTCACACTAGCATACACACAAGTAGTGCTCAATCCCTAAGTTCTATGTTCTAAGGTACAAGTCTAAAATCCCTCCAATGGGCTCATCAGGATAAGACTGTCCTTTGCGCGAAAGCCTCCGTGATAGAAGGTAGTGTAGGTATGTTCACACATATAAGAAAGATCATACTAGGCATTCACACAACCTATCCATATGTCTCATATAAGCATACATACAACCTATAAATATAATCTTTATAGGTATACACTCAACCTATAAATATAATCCTTTTAGGTATACACTCAACCTATAAGCATAATACGTATAGGTATACACTTAACATATAAATGTAATCCTTAAAGGAATACATTCAACCTATAAATATACTCCGTATGTAATTTATAGCTCAAATACTCAACGTATTATCGATATACAATTATAACTCTCTCTCTCTCATTTCCTTGAATATTATTCCTTACCCGAAGGGCCCTAGTTACCCCTTATATTATTTCAGTAGTTACTACACTCATACACTACTATAAGTCATAGGTTCACTAATATCTCCGTGAACTGTTATAAATCCCGTTTATTCAATAACTATAAATACGTTACCGATTATCCCTAGCCTTATCTCATCTCAATTTATGTAACCTAATCCTCACAATAGGCCTGATGTCATTAAATATAACTCTCTTTACCATTTAAAGGTGCTCCAAAATTCCCCCGTCAATTATTCACAAATTCTAGGGTTTAAAAGGGAAAATTTTATAAATCTGGCAAATCGAATCAATTCGCCTAATGGCCGAATCGATTCGCCTTACGGAATCGATTCGCCCTTAGCCCAAATCGATCAAAAAGTAGTAGATCCTTATTTTTCCTTACACAACTACGTTTTCACCATTTTTAATCCACGAAACCTTCATGTAATCACTCCAAGCTCCATTTTAATTCGTTCCAACATTATATAAAGGTATATGCATCAATTCTAATGAATCTTTATCGTCAAAACATCATTAAATACTAAAATTCTGAAGATTTCTTTGAGGTTATTCTGCCCAAAACCCTAGTTTATGTTCTTCAGGCATAACTCGTATTCTTCCCAGATTTCTTCCTTAAAATTTACACATATAAATCTGATTTCGTCTTCTATATATGTGGAATCACTCTACATGCATTCATATCCCAATTTACGAGTTTTAATCACTTTAAGTCTTAAGAACACAATATAAGGTCATGAAATTATAATCCCTACATTGCATGGGTATTATAACTAGATCAAAACATGTAAGATAAAAACATTCCTCTTTAACCGCAGGTCTAATTTCGTTGCTTGGACGGTGTGGTTGTTCTCCCCTTGTTTCGATTTCGATTCCTTCATGTTCGGGGTGGAAATTGGTGTAGGACGCTTAAGTTTACTACTATCCTTCTCCTACTATGACCTATATTCATTTGGCTCTATGTTATATCCCTTAAATTGACTGATGATATAAACCTCTAAAATTCGTAGGTCCTTTTTTCCCAAAAATCCAAACGACCAAAATACCCCTCTCGGGTGCCAATTTGTCCTAAAAATGCCTCGAGACCCAATCAAAACCCCAAGTACACTTTTTTGACTATTTTGACCCTTTCGGACACACTGGCGCACTCAAAATTACATTAGGATGACCCATAGTTAAATTATATTTTATCTCGTAAATTTAAGTCCCGACACGATTGACACGCGTGTCCTGGCACAACTCACATGCGCGTCCCGACTAATTATCGTAACTGCCAGATTTCTAACTCACGATAACCATAATGCATTCTTAAAAATTTATTATTAGCTCACCAACTAATACTCATTATAATTCATAAAAATAAATATCAACCCTTATCATGCTAATTAATATTTATTTTAATCTGAATTGATTTTCCATTTTAATTTAATTTATCTCCATATAAAAATCATTAAAAATTATGGGGTGTTACATGATACCCCCCTTACAAAGAAATTTTGTGCTCAAAATTAGGGTAAGCTCAGTACTAATAGTCTCAGATACTTCCTCGCACAGTATCCACATCTTTTTAAAGTCTGTAACATTACGTTGTTCCCGGTATCCGTTCACTAATGGTACTTTTTAGTCCGACGGTCTATACGCTACCATTTGAAGAATATTCCAACGCGATTGGGATAATATTCTAACAGTTATACCATTCACTATCCTAGGAAATGTCCCATCCCTCTTAGGTGCCAACATCCCTCTTTTGAAATCATGTACTACCTTTGTGGGAGATATCTGCAATCATACCCAGCAGTTCATGTCAGACTTTTACATCTATAGTTGGTTATGACATAACTCTTGTCATTTTAATCCTCTACTCAGAGTTGTTCCTGATTATCCTCAAAAATCTAAAATGTACATTCCTTGTACTTTTCAACACTATAATTATCTCTTCCCATCTACCCTTTGGTTTTTGGCGACATGACTTGCTCACAATGCAACTAGAGTCTCTTTGTCATATTCTAGTTATGTCTCTAATTTACTAATGTATATACATTTATTTTACAGGTTGCCACGTATTCTCCTCGGGAATGATGCTAAAAATCTCAACTAACTAGGGCACCCATGCACCCTATGTCCCGTGCATTTTTGTGCAAATCAACTGAACGTAATATAGTAGTTTTACACTAATCCTTGCATACTTAGCATGCTCATATAGTAAGGTTATACTCAACCACTCTATTAATTGAAACTTAATTATTCTATAGGTTTTCCCACCAATCTACTCATGGTGTAAGCGTTCTACTCTAGTCTTCACATCAAGATTACAGGTTTCTATTGGCCTTAAGTCATAATATAACAATCAACTCTGAGTTATAATCACGTATACGTACAATAACTAAGGTACTACACCCATATCTTAGTGAACAAACTTCTCCGAACATCCAATTATCACCAAGTTTCATGTGTGGGATGTCTCGCAAAGGGAAATCAAAGAAAAGAACCCCTCGATACACTATTATCTAACATTGTCATTCGTCGAGATTCATTAGTTCCCAATTCCTAACATAAAAAGTCTACTCGTCCACTCTCATGACACTAAAGATGATACACAACATGGTGCTCTTACTATTTTTGATTCATTTGTGCTAAATCAATAACGAGTTAAATCTCGTTGCTCGACAAAAAATAAATACTGTTTCGAAAGGGCTGAAAATAAAAGGTTTTGCCCGCAACCAAATTTCCTTATTTGTTTGCATGCTTTCATTTTTCTGTTTTATCTCCTCGATGAATGTCTTATGATAAAAAGATAAAATTTGGATTTTTATGCATTCTACATTTAATTATTTAAATATTCCATTAAGATCGCAAGTGCACTCATTTACGAATTGGTATCAGAGCATTCGACTCGTGTCATTTTTGAAGTTGTCACCCCTGCCAAGTTTCATCATGTCATGATGTGCACTATGTTTAAGGAAGCATGCGATACCCTCCATCTCACTCACTAGGGTAAAAATGTTGTAAAACCATTAAATCTTTAAAATTTGACACCTTTGAGACCATCACTATGTTAGAGTCTAAGTCATTTGATGAGTTTTATGCACATTTATTGGAAATTGTTAATTTGAGTCTTAATTTGGGTGAGAAATTCTCGAGAAGAAAGTTGTGAAAAAGATTTTGAGGTCACTCCATTCCCATTTTATTCCTAATGTCACCGTACTTAATTCCTTAGCGATTTTATACAATCTTGGGTTAGATAACTCGTAGGAGACCTTCAGACTTATGAGATCGCAATGTTCCCTAAAACTATTAAACCTAATGAAGTAGGGATTGCTTTAAAGACTCAAACTATGAAAATAAGAAAGAAAAAGTTTGTGAGTCTGAATCTGAGGGTGATTGTGATTTTGATGACTTGGACTTGTTTGGAAAAAAATTAAAAATTTTCTCAAATTTTCCAAAGAAAATTCTTTCAATTTAAAAGATCTCGGAGAAAAATAAAAATAAGAATGATGTCAAGAGTAACAGTGAGAAAGAGGAAGACATAAGGTGTTATGGGTGTGAAGGTAAAGGGCAGAAGGCACATGAGTGTCACACTAGGCTAAAGAGAAATGGAAAAAATATTGCGAATAAATCCACTCTTAGCGATAGTGACATCGTGTCGATTGATTCATGAGGAGAATCACCACATGAAACATGCATTTCATTCAAGGCTAGTCACGTTAAAACTTCTAGTTTTTCCCACACTGAAGAGGACATATCTAAACATGAGAGCCTCGATGATGTTTCAATTCATTCGGGAGATAGTGAGTGTGAGGATGAGATTTTGAGTGAGGGAGAAGGTGATATCCAAAATATGTTTAGTTATATTCACAGCGAGATGTTGAAAATAAAAAAACCAATAAGGATTTGTTTCTTAGGGTTTTAGATTTAGAGAGAGAGTGTGAGGTGTCGATGAGTTAACTCGAGAAGGTGAAATTTTCTTGTGTGAGCAGTTGATCATTTTAGGACGAAAAAAGAGATATTTGAACAACACCATGGCTAGTCTTATGAGAGATCTTTAATCTTCATCAGAAACTCGTGAGAAAATTGAATCCCATGTATCCCCACTTGAGAGAGATATCGAACGTGCCCGGGAGATCAAGGTTACTTTAGATAACACATCTAAGAAGGTAGGAATGATGTTCATCGGTCCTGATTTAGGTAACATTGAGAGGCTAGGAATAGGTTATAATGGTGCGTCCACTTCCCATGTTGCACCCGAGATAGTTCTCGAGCTCGTGTTAGATCCATATGTCCCTCGACCTAACCCACTTAGGAGAGCTTGTCCTAGATGTTTTGAGGGAAGTTGACCCAAGCCCAAGTATGTTTGTTCACATTGCAAGCAATGAGGTCACTTTAGGGAATTTGGCTTTAAGTTAAAAAGGTGTCTCATAGTTATCTTCCATGATATGCTACCACACGAGTACCAACATGAGTTCTCGCACGCATTCCCATACATGTTAGTCTGCATGTTCCCACACATCACATGAGAGATTTTGAGAGTTTTTTAGATCAAGTAAATTATTTATCCAAGACACCACAAGAATTGATGTAGGTTTTGCATAGGATGTCATCACCTTTGGATAACACCTCCGGGCCTAATGATAGAGGTTGCAACTTGTCACTTGAATAGGGTATTTTTCATGCTCATATTGCATATCTCTATTGCTAATGAGCACTATCATTGTCCTTATATTTTTTATTTTGATATATTTTTAAAAAAATCCATAAAGTGTTTTGTTTTTCTTGAAAATTTTGAAAAATACAAAAAGATTTTTGGTTTCTTTTGAGAAAAAGTGAAAAAGGAAAAAATATTTATTTTGATAAAATTTTTAAAAGATCCAAAAAGAGTTTTTATATATTTTTCACCTTATGTGGATTAATATTAAAGATGTCCGAGTCACCCTCATTCCATATCCACATGAATATTTTGTAGTGTTTTGAGATGTGAAAATATTTTATTTATGTTCTTTATAATATGTGGAGTCATTAAGATGTGATTTGATGACAACTTGCTAAATGTTTGACTCCTTGTCTCCTTTAATGCACAGGACCACGAACTTATTTGAGTGTTACACTTACCTATCACATGTCGATTCTAGTGTTTTCATCTCAATTCTTCTTTTTAAAACGAATCAAATGTGAAAAACGAGATAATAGAAGTAGTGCATGTAAGAACCATTGCCTAGACTGAAAAAATATCAAAAATCATTTTTTTGATAAGATTGGTATATATTTAGCAACATAATAGGGTTTCGAAACACAAATTAATTTTGCGTGAAAAGCCACCATTTGCAAAGAAAAGAGCCCAAAAGATTAAAGGCACAAAAAAACATAAGTACTAGGCAAATTTCTAGAACATTAATGCTTCGCTACGAATGAGCATTAATTTCCTCAAAAATAATTGACATAATTATTACAATATGTGAGATTTTGAGGGATTTAATTTGAAGGACAATGGGTTTGCACGTCCGATAAAAATCTCGAAAAGAATTACATAGTTTTGGGCGTCATTGGTGTGAAAATCACTTATGGTATTGATTAGTTGATTAGGTTAAGTCAATTTCACTTGAGTTCACCACTATTACACCTAAGGTAGACTTTGAGATCTTTCATTAGTGGTGTCTCAATCCTTCGTTCACATGTGTCATGTTTGTCTAGACCGATTAACCTATAGGATATGCTCACACCCTTACATTTTGTTTCCATGATTCGGGTGTTTTTGTGTTTCTCCTTATTGTGTTGTATTTGTTAGAATTTTCTACCTGAAAAAATTTGAAAATTTCAAAAAGACTTTGTGGAGCCTTTGATATTATCATTTCATGCGTGTCATTCTAATATTTTTATGTGATGTTTTGCATTTCATGATTATTTTTTACACCTTGTCTATTTCGAAATAAATAAAAAGATGAGAAAAAATTATGGGGGAGTTTGATATATGAGGGAGGAGTTTTATGAATTTCGTTTTAATGTCAAACTCGATGCATCACGGGTATTTTATTTGTTTCATGTGTGTAGATAACTTCAGAAGCTCATATTCACATTACACTCGATGAAGATAAACTGCCTAAGAGAAGAACATGGAGAAGTGGATATTTGGAGACATCAATTTTTAAGAAATCACTATCTTGTACCTATCCTTTTTTAGGTTTAGGAGGGTATTAGGATATTTTCATTATCTTAGGGGATTTGAATGTAATTTGGATTTCGATTTTATATTTGAACTGGAATGTAATACCCCGTATTTTTATGCTATATTAATTTGGGGATTTATTAAATTTAATGTGAGTTAATTATTTAATAAAAATCCGGAAATTAATTATGTTATAATTATTAACGTGACGAGAGTTAGTAATTATGAGAAATTTGTTGAATATTACTAATGATCAAAGTAATATGTAATATTGATTATATTAAATGTCACGAGAGAATAAAATGATAATTTTGGAAAATTGAGTCGGGACGCGCCCGTGTCGCGTCGGGACTAATTATTGATAAATAAAAAGTGAATATTTTATAAGTTCTTCGTATGGTCGTTTTGAGTGCGCCAACGTGTCTGTAAGGATCGAGATAGTCAGAAAAGTGTACCCGAGGGTGTAGTTTGGGTCTCGGGGTATTTTTAGGCCTAATTAGTAACCCGGGAGGGCATTTTGGTCATTTCACCTTTTTGGATAATTAAACCCACGAAAATCAGAAACATATATCAGCCATTTAGGTTAGTCATCTAGGGTTAGAAAACTCAAACACAAGTGACGGCCATAGGAGAGGGAAGAAGAAAGCTTCCAAGGCAATCCAAGGCCCCAAAAGTCATCCGTTTACACCACAACCACCACCAACGCGTAGATCGCGCAACGGGCTACGCAACCACACCAAAAACATCTGCAAATCAGAATGTCGAAAATCCCAAGCAATTGTTTATCTTGCCATTTTCGTTGGTGCAATTTCCATATTAGTTTAGGAATGATTAGGGATGAAATATATGGAAGAAAACCCAAATTGTGATAGGAATTTGAATGTAGTAAAGACTTAAACTTTATTCTGGATGTCTCTTGTGAGGTAGAAAGATAACCCACGAAATTTTGGTGTAAATAAGAAAGAAATTCTAGGATAAGACAGATTTAGAATCAAGAGTTAGAGATTTTTAGGGTTCTTGAGTTTTAAATGAATTATGGCCTGATTAATCCATGTTTAGTGATGTAAATTGATATGTTTTACGTTGAAAATACCTGATATGATTATATAAGGTTTGAAGTATCAATTCTGGGACGATTGGGATTAGAAAATATGGATTTGGTGTAAGTTTGGAGATGAAACCCGTAACTGCAATTCTGCAGATTTCGCAGACCTGCTTGATCGATCGATCGAGCCTAGAGCTTTGATCGATCGAAGGTTCGATCGATCGAGCCCCAGACCTCGATCGATCGACCCCTCATGGCAGACTCCTATTTCCCTTGTTTAAATTAGTTAAATTAAATTTATCGTGAAATAATTCTTGGGTATTCTTAATAAAATGGTTTGGGAGATAGGAAAGACCAGTAGGATATATGAATAAGTGTTGGGAACTTTATTATAAGACGAGAATTTTGCTTTTGGGATAATTATATAATGAACGATAAACTACATATTTCAAGTGAGAGATTACGGCGAATCGCTACGATAGTGAATAGAGGTATACCTACTGAATTTTCTACTTGGAAGGAGAGAGTCCGCGAGTGTCACGTAATAAGTGAGAAAACTCTTCGAGTTAAGGTTAGAGATGAAACCTTATACGTAATACTAATAATTTGAAATTAAGGATAAATGTTGTAATTATGGGTGATGAGAGGAACCTATATTAATATGATAAAAGTGGTATATTTATATCATTGTGTGTACATATATTATATACATGTGAAAAACATACCGCGCTACTTGCTATCCTTGAGGTTACCGTGCTGGGACAGTCTTATCTTGATGGGACCTTTATGGGGGATATTGACTTGTACCCTAGAAGATACATATCCTTGGTACAGGCTATCAAATTGATAGTTCAGACGGTCCTAAGAGACGCGAGTATGTGCCATCCTCTTAGAGACTTGGAATCTATGCTTCGCCTCGATATTGTTTGTGTATGTGTTAATACAGTTCGAGAGTGATTCCGAATCTATATTCCCCTTGATATGAGTGGTATGGGGTTTGGATAGTAGAAGTATGCATGCACCATAGTTTTATTTGGGGTGCTGTTATTTTATATATATTATACGAGTATGTAATATATAAATGAGATTTGGAAATTTGAAACTGCCTACTGTGATTTGATAAGTAGGACATGGTTGATGACTCAAATAGTAAATACTTGTTTTGTGAAAGTATAATATGACATTGGGAAACTTTATAAATTAATAAAGCTAAAACGAGAGTTGTGCTGCTAATTGGAAGTATTCTTTTTAAACAATGATATTGTTCGTTTTTGAAATCTTATGAGCAAGTTATGATAAGCTAAATTATTTTGAAGGTTAGTATGATAAAATGATAAGATAAACCGTTGGGAAGGTTAGTACGATAGGCGTGCATATTAGAAGAGAGGTGAGAATTTCTCAAGAGAGTGTCGCTCTAATATGTTGTTGCATTGGCCTGTATCAATTTAAATACTTGCTAAACAAATTTTAAATCATACACACTATCGGGCTCTGACCCGTTTCTTTTTCTCCCTCTCTCTTGTATATATATGTATATATTTCAAGTGCCCAGCCACAGGGGCGTCTTGCTTAGGATTCCTTGAAAGGAACGTGCTGCAGCTTAGGTGGGAGTTGCAGGTCACTTGCGTAGACGGCTTCCTTTATTGACTCCACTTCTAGCATTCTCATTTATTGGGCATGTGTCGCCCTTTCCATTATTTCATTGTTATTGGGACATTTGTATTTCATTTATTTCTAGTATTGTCACTATGGGATTTATTCAGTTTGAATTGTGTTACTTTATATTTCGCATGTTGAAATTCGATTGACGAATGCTTTAAATTAATTGGATTGTGTTCCAGGTTTATTGTGGCGTGATTCTTAATTGTTGAAATGTTGTTAATAAATAAATAAATCATTTTCTTTAAATAAAAATTTGGAAAGTAATGTTTAAATATGGCTTTGACACTTAGCTTAATTATTTAGGGTGTTAAATTGGAAAGTTTATTTTTACGACAGTGATGCTAAGAATGAACCAAACTATTCACCTTAATTTAATTTAATAAAGGAGTGCTCGCCCGATATTTAATTAGGCGGGGTGTCACATGGAATAGCCAAAAGGGGGAGATTTGTAAGAGCATAATTTCTATCATTTGGTCATAGTTTAGGCTTACATATATTTTGGCGTATCTCGTTACCATTTGGATCGAGCCATCACGAAGAATCGAATCTCTAACATCTTCAAATTTAATGGTTCTCCACACTATGAAGGTATAATTCTATTAATAGTTTAAATATATTCATTAAATTTATTTGGGGATATTTTATTTTTTTTAAAACGGAAACTAGATTTTTATCTTAAAAAATGAAGGCATGTTTTATGTTTAAAAATTTTCAAAATTTGCATGTCTCATTCAAATGAGAAGGCATTCTCGTTAGAACGAATTATCCTTCTAGTTCGAAGCCTCGTTTCTTCATTTTATCTAACGACAATCTAACGAGGGCGTACTATTTCACTCTGTTTGAATGTCATTTGAAGATGGACGAGATAGCATTTCGTTTGAACGAACTTGTCTTTCGTTCTAACGATCTGCTGTTCTCGTTCGAACGAGCCACATTTTCGTTCGAATGAGTTAAGCCTCCTTGAAATTTGTGTTCCCTTTATAAATACTTGTTTCGTGTGGAACTTTTCTAAGACTTTTGCTAAAACTATTTTTCCATATCTTTTCTAAAAGTTTTGATACTTTTGAGTTTAGAAAAACCCTTTTGATTCAAAAAATTCATTCCCATAATAAATTTGTGTGAATATTTTTGAACCCTACATAATATGTATCCTTGCATACACAACTCTTATGGAGAGAGTTTCTTCACGATTGACCATTGTGATTCTCGAGGGAATTATTATTGAAGATAAAGGCGAATCGGTGGATACCAATCGTGGAAGGCCACATGTGGACTTATGCTCACCGAGTAGGATTCATTAGTTATTTGTGAAGACTATCACATTATACTTATGGCGGGTGTCCAGTAGTATATATGTTGAATGTCTTGTAATATTTCTAAAGTGATGAAAATAAAAGTTTTTGCCCGTAAGGTATTTTTCCTCGAATTGCCTTGTTTGTTTGCATGCTTTAATTTATTTGGTTTATCACCTAGCTACATGTCTTAGGATAAAATGATAAAATTTGGATTTGTATGTGCTGGACATTTAATTATATAAATATTCCATTAAGATCATAAGCGCACTCCTTTAAAAAAATTTATCCGAGTAATCCACTATAAAAGTGAAGCAGAAATTGAAATAACTGTGGACAGAGTGGTACCTCAAAGTCAAAGATCAGGTGGTGAAATAGTTAAACGTTGGCTTCATTCACGTTTTCAAATACCTACATGGCTAGCAAATAATATCCTTGTGTTCAAATAAAGAGGGAGAGTCCACATGTGCATAAACTATTGAGACCTAAATAAGGCATCCCAGGATGATTATTCGTTGCCTAACATCGACATGATCATAAATAACACTACCACTCATTCTCTCAAATCTTTTGTTAACAGTTTTATTGGGTATAACCAAATTAAGATGCATTTTGACCATCAGGAGAAGACTGCCTTCATCACCCCATAGGGAACCTTTTGCTACCCAGTCATGCCATTTCATCTGAAAAAGACCCGGGCTATCTACCAAAGGGACACTATAACCATTATCATGTCTTTATCCATAAGGAAGTTGAAGTCTATGTCAATGAAATGATCATCAAGCCCAAGACTCGAAAAGGTCACATTTTGGACTTGATAAATTCTTTAAGTGACCATGATAGTACTAGAAGTGACTCAACCCACAAAAATGCATCTTTGGTGTCACCAAAGGAAAACTCCTTGGATTCATGGTCAGTAAAAAAGGGATTGAGGTAGACCCCTCCAAACTAAAGTCCATAATCAAGATGATGCCACACTGAACGGAAAAAGAAATGTTTGGATTCTTGGGTAGGATCCAATACATCAGTATGTTCATTTAGCTACTAACCTCCCTCTACGATCAAATTTTTAAGCTTATCCGGAAGGACTCAGCTAAATTTTGGAATTAAGCGTGTTAGGAAGCCTTTGATCAGGTCAAATGATACCTCACTGAACCTCTAGTACTCATGCCTCTACAGTAAAGTCAATTTATTGTAACCAACCCTACAGTAGGGACTATGTTTAATACCCCGTATTTTTATGCTATATTAATTTGGGGATTTATTAAATTTAATGTGAATTAATTATTTAATAAAAATTCAGAAATTAATTATGTTATAATTATTAACGTGATGAGAGTTAGTAATTATGGGAAAATTTGTTGAATATTACTAATGAGCAAAGTAATATATAATAGTGGCCATATTAAATGTCACGAGTGAATAAAATAACAATTTTAGAAATTTGAGTCGGGACGCGCCCGTGTCGCGTCGGGACTAAATATTGATAAATAAAAGTAATATTTTATAAGTTGTTCATATTGTCATTTTGAGTGCTCCAACGCGTCCGGAAGGGTCGAGATAGTCAGAAAAGTATACCCGGGAGTTTGATTTGGGTCTCGGGGCGTTTTTAGGCCTAATTAGTACCCCGGGAGGGCATTTTAGTCATTTTGTATTTTTGGGTAATTAAACCCACGAAAATTAAAGGGGTTATATCAGATTTTTAGGTTATCTCCTAGGGTTAGATAACTCAAAACACTAGAACGGACATTGGAGAGTAGAGGAGAGAGCTCTCAAGGCATTCCAAGGCTCAAAACTCACCCGTTTGCACCGCCGCCACCGCCGCCACGTAGATCGCGAGACGGGGAACGCAACCAAACCAAATTCAACACCAAACCAGATTTCTGAAAACCCCAGGAAAGTGTTTATCTTTCTTATTTCGTTGATGCATCATCCATATCAGTTTAGGAGTTATTAAGATGAGATTTATGGAAGAAAAACCCAATTTGAGATGGGAAATTTTCATGTAGTGACGATTTATATGATATTCTGGAAACCCTTTGTCATGTAAAGGATTAAGATTTTGATTAAGAAAATAGTTCTAATCAGATACAAACACTAAAAAAATTGGAAAGGAAGCTACCGAAAAAAAATCAGCTCGATCGGACCATTGGAATTGGATGAAATTTTATAGAGAATTAGCTGAAGACGAGAGGAAGCTACAGAAATTAATTCAGCTCAATCGGACCGTTCAATATTTTTTTATATTTTTTTTGCTAGAGAGTTTTATGTTTTGAGGACTCTTAGAGATAATAAAAATTCAATTAAAACTCCATTTTAATTCCGATTTCGAAACCGTTTGAAATTCTCATCATTGAAAATAAAATTCAAAATCCTTTAATGTAAGGCGAAATCTATATTTTTGGGATATTTTGCATAAGGGATAATGTAAGTATATATTAAAGGGGAGAGACACGTAAGAGAGAGTTACGTTGGAACATAAATGGATATCTACTGAATTGTACATTTGGAAGAATAGAATCCATGAGGGTTACGTAGTAAGTTGGAAAACCCCTTCCAATTAAAGTTAGAAATGAACCATTATACTTGATAAATAATAATGGGAAAATAAGGATAAATGTTGTGAATGTGGGTTATTGGATAAACCTAAATATAATAAAAGTGGTATATTTATATGATTGTGTATGCATATATTATATACTTGTGAAAATCATGCCCAAGCTACTTGTTATCCCTGAGGTTACCGCGCTGGGACGATCTTATCTCGTGTGCCTTATGGGGGATATTGACTCGTACCCTAGAAGATAGAAATCCTAGATACAGGCTATCGAATCTGTAGTCACGGTCCTAAGAGACGTGAGGGTATGTACTGACCTCTTGGACTTGGAAACTATGTTCCGCCTCAATATTGTTTGTGTATGTATTTATACAGTTCGAGAGTGATTCCGAACTTGTATTCCCTTTAGTACGATTGATACGGGGATTGGATAGCAGAGTATGCCCGCACCATAAAATTTTATGTGGGGTGCTGTTAGAATATATATATATATATTATACGAGTATTTAATATATATATGAACTTCTGAAATATGGGAAACTGCCTACTGTGTTATGGTAAGTAAGACATGTATAATGACTCAAATTGGAAATACTTGTTTTGAAAAGTATAATATGATATTGAAAAAAACATTATGAATCAATAAAGTTAAAATGAGCATTTTGTACTAAATGAAATTATCCTTTTTAAACCATGATGTTGTTAAATCTTAAATTTTGAGAGTCACCTAAGATAAGTTAAATCCTTGGGGAAGGATAGTGTGATATATGATGAGATAAACCATTGGGAAGGTTAGTGCGATAGGAGTGCACATTAGAAGAGAGGCGAGAATTTCTCAAGAGAGTGTCGCACTAATATGTTGTTGCATTGGCCTGTATCAATTTAAATTCTTGCTAAAAGAATTTTTAAATCATATACACTATCGGGCTCTGACCCGTTTCTATTCCTCTTTCTCTCTTGTATATATATATGTATATATTACAGGTGCCCAGCCACAGGGGCGTCTTGTTTAGGATCCCTTGGAAGCAACGTGCTACAACTTAGGTGGGAGTTGCAGGCCACTTGCTTGGACGATTTCATTTACTTGATTCCACTTCTATCATTTTCCTTATTGGGCATGTGTCGCCCTTTCCACTATTTATCTGTTGTATTGGGACATTTGTATTTCAGTTATTTCTACTACTGTTACTTTGGGATTTATTCAGCATGTATGTTTTACTTTATGTTTTAAATGCTGGGATTGGGTTGTTAAATTTTAAATTATTGGATTGATTGTTTAAAAAATAAATAAATAAAATTGGAAAGCAATGTTTAAAAAAATGGTTTTGACACTTAGCTATGTTAAATAGGGTGTTAAATTTGGAAAAGTTATTTTTACGACAGTGATGCTAAGAATGAACCAACTGTTCACCTTGATTTTAATTTAATAAAGGAGTGATCGCCCAGTATTTAATTAGGCGGGGTGTCACAGGTGGTATCAGAGCATCAGGTTCTAGTGTCCATAGGATCTGTACGGCTTATTTTCGCTTTCAGCTTAACATTTTTCCTATAGAGCCCTATTTTTAGGATTGTTGTATTCCTGCTTTTACATTTACATCTCCAGCCATTTGGGATTTGATAATGACTGGAGACTAATAAAATTCTTCACGTTTCAGATGCCTCAGAGACATGCACCGAAGGATAGGCGTGCCCAGGCCGAGCAGCCAGCAGCTCCGGCACAAGTCACTATGAATGCTAATGAAGTAGCCGCCATTGTTGCTCAGGCGGTGAATGCCGCGCTAGCAGTGGTTCAGCAGGCTCCACCCCAGATTCAGGCAGTGGCGCCAGTACCATCACAGCTTCCATCTGCATGGGAGAGGGTTAGGGACGCTTTTCAGAAGGCGCATCCCCCTGAGTTCTTTGGTAGCTCAGATAGCGTCACAGTCAGCCAATGGAAGAAAGACATCCAGGCATCTTCGTATGTATGAGTGCACTGACATGCAAAGGCAGTTATTGGCTTCCTTTAAGCTGGTGGGGGCCGCTTTGCAGTGGTGGGAGTCCACTACCACCTTGGAGGAGAGGGACACGATCCCTATTCAGCCATTCTGGGAGTGGTTTGACCGCAAGTACTTTCCACCCGCCGTGCAGACTGAGATGAGGCGGAAATTACTGAATTTGAAATAGGAGAACTCTACCGTTGCTGAGTTTGAGGATGAGCTCATGAGACTTCTCACCATAGTGCCAGATGAGGAACCTACTGATAGTAAGAAGATAATGTTGTTTGTGGACAGGTTAGCTTGGAGGATTCGTCAACATCTTATAGGGAATCTATCTCTGAGTACTTTCACTGATGTACTCAATGTTGCGTTACTACATTGCCAGGATCACCGCTTCCATATGCAGGGAAGCAGGAGAGCAGGAGATTCCAGCCAGCAGGGCAGAACCAGGGGTAGTAGTGCTAGTGGGGCACCATCTCATGGACAGACTCGTCAACACGAGCAGAGTTCCCATCAGGGGGACCCTGCTAAGCGATTCCGTTCAGGTGATTTCAGGCAGGGATTTGGGAGTTATAGGAAGGGCCAGCAGGGTCAGTCTAATCAACAGGGCCAACAGCGTGCTAATCAGGGCCAACAGGGCCAGTGGCGGGGAGGTAATGGCCAGCAGGGCCATGGTCAGCAGGGTCAGAGGGGAGGTAACTTCAGAGGCCGGTGTTTTGTATGCGGCAATCATGGTCATAAGCGCCAGGATTTCCCAGAGGGTAATAGGGCCCCACAGCAGTAAGTTACCCGTAATGAACCACAGAGACCACTTTTTCCAGCTTCCCTCCCAGCTCCAGCCCAGGTGCCAGCCCTACCAGCAGCTCCAGTGCAGCAGGGTCAGTTACAGTACGGACGTGTCTATAACGTCCACCAGGCAGCAGCTCCACAGGCACCACCCGCGATTGAGGGTATGTTTCATATCCATGGTACTATGGGTCGGGTTTTGTTTGATACTGGGGCGACACATTGTTTTATAGCTACGCATTTTGCGAAGGCCTTAGGGTTGTTAGCCACAGCAGAGAGCACAGTGACGTGTGTAGACTCACCACTGGGGTGTGGGTCGCTTATCTTCTTTATATGCCGGGAAGTGGGGGTAGAGATTGGTAGTTTGGTATTACCTGCAGACATGTTAGTCTTAGATATGCATGAGCATAATGTTATTATCGGTATGGATTGGCTCACAGCTTATAGAACCATGATTGATTGCTTCGGTGGGATCATTGTTTTTGCCATTCCGGGGCAAGAGATGTTTGTAGTGGCGATGCCTCTCCCAGAGGGAGGTTCGACTGCTCATTTGTATTATATAGAGGAGGATACCTCTAAGGAGGTTATGATTCCTTTAGACTCGATCCCTGTCGTTCGTGAGTATTCCGATGTATTCCAGGAGATACCAAGCCTACCCCCCAGTCGAGAGATAGACTTTGTCATAGATTTATTTCCAGATACGAGACCTATAACACGCGCTCCATACCGTATGGCTCCGGCGGAGATGCGAGAGTTACGAGATCAGATAGAGCAGCTGTTAGGTCAGGGCTTCATTCGCAGGAGTACCTCACCTTGGGGCGCTCCAGTCTTGTTTGTGAATAAGAGAGATGGTTAACTAAGGTTATGTGTGGACTACCGGGAGTTGAACAAGGTCACAATAAAGAATAAGTATCCGTTGCCTCGAATCGATGATCTGTACGACCAGTTGAGGGGAGCAACTTTCTTTTCGAAGATAGATCTGAGGTCGGGGTACCATCAGCTACGTATTAGAGAGCAAGACGTTTCAAAGACTTCCTTCTTGACGAGATATGGGTCTTACGATTTCAGAGTGATGCCATTTGGTCTCACAAATGCTCTAGCCGTATTCATGGACTTAATGAACCGAGTATTCAGAGAGTTCTTGGATCAGTTTATCATCGTCTTCATAGATGAAATTTTGATATATTCACACTTCGAGGAGGAGCATGCCGAGCACTTGAGGAAGGTTCTTTAGACTTTACGAGAGCATCAGTTGTATGCTAAGTACGAGAAGTGTGGATTCTGGTTGCAAGAGGTACAATTCTTGGGGCATGTTGTTTCTGAACAGGGGATAGCCATTGACCCGAGTAAAGTGTCAGCGGTGAGGGAGTGGGGACAGCCCACGACACCGACAGAAGTGCATAGTTTCTTGGGGTTAGCCGGATACTACAGGAGATTCATTCGGGGATTCTCCAAAATAGCGGGTCCATTGACGAACCTGACTCGCAAAGGGGTACCATATGTTTGGGATGATGCTTGTCAATTGGCTTTCGATGATCTAAAAGACAAGCTTACTTCAGCACCAGTCCTTGCTTTACCGAAGCCAGGTGTGGAGTACCTGGTTTACACCGATGCCTCTTTACGGGGACTTGGGGGAGTACTTCAGCAGGAAGAGAAGGCTATAGCTTTTGACTCCCACAAGCTTAAGCCGCATGACAAGAATTACCCGGCCCACGGCCTGGAGTTAGCAGCGGTCGTCTTTTCATTGAGGATATGGAGACACTATTTATTGGTGGAGAAGTTCCGTTGGTTCACAGATCACAAATCACTGCAGTACCTGTTCACTCAGCGAGAGCTGAATATGCGCCAGCGCAGATGGTTAGAGTTTGTGAAGGACTATCAGTTCGATATACAGTATCATCCAGGGAAAGCCAATGTAGTTGCTGATGCGTTGAGCCGAAGACCGGTAAATGAGGTAGAGGACGTCTGGATAGCGAAGTGGAAGGAGCTGGGTCACTAGGACGCAGTAGCCCGTTACTTCATATCTGTTATGATAATCACACCCGAGATTGTTACAAGGGTAATACAGGCCCAAACCACAGACCCGTTTTTCCAGGAACAGATTGTACGACTTTTAGCCGAGGGTGCTGAGTCCTATTCTGTTAGTTCTGATGGGGGTTTGAGGTTTAATGGGAGATTAGTGGTTCCAGAAGGGGCAGAATTGCGTCATGAAGTGATGACCCAATCTCACGGGTCCAAATTTGTAGTACATCCTGGAGGAGATAAGATGTACCAGGATATGAGGAGGCAATACTGGTGGAGTGGGATGAAGAAGGACATTGCTGAGTTCATGTCCAAGTGTTCTACCTGCCAGCTGGTGAAGGTGGACCATCAGAAATCGTCAGGATTGCTTCAGCCATTGGAAGTACCCGCGTGGAAGTGGGAGAGTATTTCCATGGATTTTATTACAGGGTTGCCTACATCACAGCGGGCCCACGACTCTATCTGGGTGATTGTAGACCGTTTGACCAAGCTGGCTCATTTTCTGCCGGTGGGGACAGATTATACCATGGGTCAGTATGCTCAGTTGTTCATTTATGAGATTATCAGATTACATGGGGTGCCCCTGAATATTGTGTTAGATAGAGATAAGATTTTCGTATCACATTTTTGGGAAAGCTTTCAGGAGGCTATGGGTACTGAGTTGAGGCTGATTTCAGCTTATCACCCACAGACAGATGAACAGACAGAGCGTACTAATCAGATGTTAGAGGATATGCTACGCATGTGTGTTCTTGATTTTCGAGGAGGTTGGGAACCACATCTTCTACTGGTAGAGTTTGCTTATAATAACTCTTATCAGTCTACGATTGGTATGGCTCCATTTGAGGCTTTGTATGTGTGGCCTTGTTGTTCTCCAACTTGTTGGCTCGAGGTGGGGGATAACAAGTTGCTAGGACCAGAGGTGATTCAGGAAACCTCCGCGAGGATTGAGATGATCAAGAGTCGCATTCGAGTAGCCCGGGACAGGCAGAAGAGCTACGCCGATGCGAAACGATTCTTCCGGGAGTTTAATGTGGGGGACCAAGTGTTACTGCGTGTATCTCCTATGAAAGGAGTGATGAGGTTAGGGAAGAAAGGGAAATTGGCCCCGAGGTACGTAGGACCATTTCCCATTATCGAGAGGATTGGGCTGGTAGCATACAGATTGGGACTACCAGAGCATTTACATCGCATTCACGATGTATTCCACATCTCGTCATTCAGACGGTATCTTCGGGATGATATGGCCCATACTCACATCGTGATAGATGAGATAGACTTGCAGCCTGACAGCTCTTACGAGGAGAGACCGATGGCTATCCTAGACTATAGTGAGAGGAGATTGAGGTCTAAGATAGTTCCACTTGTACGGGTCCAGTGGGAGTATCATAATGTGGAGGAATCCACTTGGGAGCGCGAGGCCGATATGCGCGAGAGATATCCAGATTTGTTCTTACCAGGTATGCCTTATTTTCCTAATTTCGGGATGAAATTCCGTTATTAGGGGGGAAGTATGTAATACCCCGTATTTTTATGCTATAATAATTTGGGGATTTATTAAATTTAATGTGAATTAATTATTTAATAAAAATCCAGAAATTAATTATGTTATAATTATTAACGTGATGAGAATTAGTAATTATGGGAAAATCTGTTGAATATTACTAATGAGAAAAGTAATATATAATAGTGGCCATATTAAATGTCACGAGTGAATAAAATGACAATTTTAGAAATTTGAGTCGGGACGCGCCCGTGTCGCGTCGGGACTTAATATTGATAAATATAAGTAAATATTTTATAAGTTATTCGTATGGTCGTTTTGAGTGATCCAACGCGTCCGGAACGGTCGAGATAGTCATAAAAGCATACCCGGGAGTTTGATTTGGGTCTCGGGGCATTTTTAGGCCTAATTAGTACACCGGGAGGGCATTTTAGGCATTTTGTATTTTTGGGTAATTAAACCCACGAAAATTAAAGGGGTTATATCAGATGTTTAGGTTATCTCCTAGGGTTAGATAACTCAAAACACTAGAACGGACATTGGAGAGGAGATGAGAAAGCTCTCAAGGCATTCCAAGGCTCAAAAGTCACCCGTTTGCACCGCCGCCACCTCCAACGCGTAGATCGCGAGACGGGGAACGCAACCAAACCAAATTCAACACCAAACCAAATTTCTGAAAATCCCAGGCAAGTGTTTATTTTGCTTATTTCGTTGATGCATCATCCATATCAGTTTTGGAGTTATGAAGATGAGATTTATGGAAGCAAAACCCAATTTGAGATGGGAAATTTTCATGTAGTGATGATTTATATGATATTCTCGAAACCCTTTGTCATGTAAAGGATTAAGATTTTGATTAAGAAAAAAGTTCTAATCAGATACAAACACTAAAAAAAATTGGAAAGGAAGCTACAGAAAAAAATTCAGCTCGATCGGACCGTTGGAATTGGATGAAATTTTATAGAGAATTAGCTGAAGACGAGAGGAAGCTACAGAAAAAAATTTAGCTCGATCGGACCGTTCAATATTTTTTTATATTTTTTTTGCTAGACAGTTTTATGTTTTGAGGACTCTTAGAGATAATAAAAATTCAATTAAAACTCCATTTTAATTCCGATCTCGAAACCGTTTGAAATTCTCATCTTTGAAAATAAAATTCAAAATCCTTTAATGTAAGGCAAAATCTATATTTTTGGGATATTTTTCATAAGGGATAATGTAAGTATATATTAAAGGGGAGAGACGCGTAAGAGAGAGTTACGTTGGAACATAAATGGATATCTACCGAATTGTACATTTGGAAGAATAGAGTCCATGAGGGTTACGTAGTAAGTTGGAAAAACCCTTCGAATTAAAGTTAGAAACGAACCATTATACTTGATATATAATAATGGGAAAATAAGGATAAATGTTGTGAATGTGGGTTATTCGATAAACCTAAATTAATATAATAAAAGTGGTATATTTATATGATTGTGTATGCATATATTATATACTTGTGAAAATCATGCCAGTGCTACTTGCTATCCCTGAGGTTACCGTGCTGGGACGATCTTATCTCGTGTGCCTTATGGGAGATATTGACTCGTACCCTAGAAGATAGAAATCCTAGGTACAGGCTATCGAATCGGTAGTCACGGTCCTAAGAGACGTGAGGGTATGTACTGACCTCTTGGACTTGAAAATTATGCTTCGCCTCAATATTGTTTGTGTATGTATTTATATAGTTCGAGAGTGATTCCGAACTTGTATTCCCTTTAGTACGATTGATATGGGGATTGGATAGCAGAGTATGCCCGCACCATAAAATTTGATGTGGGGTGCTGGTAGAATATATATATTATACGAGTATTTAATATAAATATATGAACTTCTGAAATATGGGAAACTGCCTACTGTGTTATGGTAAGTAAGACATGTATAATGACTCAAATTGGAAATACTTGTTTTGAAAAGTATAATATGATATTGAAAAAAACTTTATGAATCAATAAAGTTAAAATGCTCGTTTTGTACTAAATGATATTATCCTTTTTAAACCATGATGTTGTTAAATCTTAAATTTTGAGAGTCACCTAAGATAAGTTAAATCCTTGGGGAATGATAGTGTGATATATGATGAGATAAACCATTGGGAAGGTTAGTGCGATAGGAGTGAACATTAGAAGAGAGGCGAGAATTTCTCAAGAGAGTGTTGCACTAATATGTTGTTGCATTGGCCTGTATCAATTTAAATACTTGCTAAACGAATTTTTAAATCATATACACTATCGGGCTCTGACCCGTTTCTATTCCTCTTTCTCTCTTGTATATAGATTTATATGTATATATTACAGGTACCCAGCCACAGGGGCGTCTTGTTTAGGATCCCTTAAAAGGAACGTGCTGCAGCTTAGGTGGGAGTTGCAGGTCACTTGCTTAGACGGTTTCATTTACTTGATTCCACTTCTATCATTATCCTTATTAGGCATGTGTCGCCCTTTCCACCATTTATCTGTTTTATTGGGACATTTGTATTTCAGTTATTTCTAGTACTGTTACTTTGGGATTTATTCAGCATGTATGTTTTACATTAAGTTTTAAATGCTGGGATTGGGTTGTTAATTGTTAAATTATTGGATTGATTGTTTAATAAAATAAATAAATAAAATTGGAAAGTAATGCTTAAAAAAATGGTTTTGACACTTAGCTAAATTAAATAGGGTGTTAAATTTGGAAAAGTTATTTTTACGACAGTGATGCTAAGAATGAACCAACTGTTCACCTTGATTTTAATTTAATAAAGGAGTGATCGCCCGGTATTTAATTAGGTGGGGTGTCACACTATGATAGCCAATACAATGAGGAATCTCATAAGGAGAGAGAAATTTACTACACTAGTCAAAAGTTGGTCGGGTATGAGAAAAAATATATCTCATTAAAGAAGGCATGTGCCGCCTTAGTCTGGGTCTCGAAGAAGCTCTAACACTATATGCTCACATTCCCTATCAGACTGGTATTTCGAATGGATCCAATGAAGTACCTTATAGAGAAGCCTACCTTTTCTAGAAGCATGGGCTGCCTGCTGATGTTACTGGTCGAATTTGATATCACATACGTCACACAGAATGATATGAAAGGGAGAGATATCTATGATTACCTTGACAATAATCCAATAAAGGGAGATGAGCTTTGGATTTTTGAATTCCCAAAAGAAAACATCCTTTGCACATATCATGAGGATCTCAGATGGTAGATGTTCTTCGGCGGGACTTTCAACAAGAAAGGGCATGGTATTGGGATACTCCGAATTGCCTTCGATTATTATCACACCCTCATTTCCATCAAATTTAATTTCCCTTACACAAATAACATGACATAATACGAGGCATGTACCATAGGACTCAAAATTTCCTTTAACATAATATTTAAACACATAGATGTCTATGGAGATTCAACCCTCATTGTAGGGCGGATCCTCAAAAAATGGAAAGTCAAAAATGAGAAGCTTCTACCTTTCCACGCTCATCTAGAAGAGTTTTTCTCCCTGTTAAAAGATATCACCTTCCATTACCTTCCTTGCTTAAAGAATAGCCTAGCCAATGCACTGAAGACCTTAGTCTCTATAATCGACATGCCTGAAGAAATAACAATGGGCCCTTTTTTGTGTAAAAATAAGTTGCACCACCCACTCATAGATACCACATTAAGATCATTACAAAAGAAGATCTAGACAATGCAAGATTGTAGTACTATGGTATTTGGTACATCTTCAAACATGGTAGGTATCCTCGCGATGTGTACAAGAAGGATTATGCGACCCTTCCCAAGTTGTCTACTCAGTACATCGTCTGTGACAAATCATTAGTTAAGAGAAATTTTGATAGAATCCACTTGTATTGCATAACAAAGACTAGAATCAAGGACATAATGCTGAAGATTCATAGTAAGGAATGTGGGTCCCTCATGAATGGTTATATTCTTTCTAAGAAGATCATTCGTGAAGAATATTATTAGACCACCATGGTGCAAGACTGTACTGCTTACCTCAGAAGATGGCTCAAATGCCAATAGTATGTCAACCTTCATCACTTTCCTCCTTGAGAGTTTTATAACATGACTTCTCCTTGGCCCCTTTCCACCTGGGGCATAGACATCATCAGGAAAGTCACTCCCATTGCATCAAGTGGACATAAATTAATCTTGGTCACCATTGACTACTTCACAAAATGGGTCGAAGCCAAGTCATACAGGGTCCTGAATATGAAGAAAGTAGACAAATCATCTGAAAAAACATCATTTTTTGCTATAGAATTCCCCCACAAGTTGGTATTAGACAACGGGATCCATTTCGAAGACGAGGTCACAGCGCTAGTTGACGATTATGGAATCCTAAGGCACAAGTCCTCTCATTACTGGCCACAAGCCAATAATAGTGTCTAAGTCTCTAACAAAGGTCTCAAGATCATTATTAGCAAGATTACTGAATGTTGTAGAGATTTAGCCGACCGGATACCATATGCCCTTTGGGTCTACTGAACTTGTATCAGAACACCCACTTGGGATACTCCCTATTCTCTGGTACACGCTGTGGAAGTAGTTCTCCTTGTCAAACTTGAAATACCGGTATATGGTTATGCTCGAAATTAATGTTAGTGAAGAAGAGTGGCATCAAAATCACTACGAATAACTCATGCTCTTGGATGAAAGGTGGCTAAAAGATCTATATCATATACAAAGGTACCATCGACGTGTCACACCCCGCCTAATTCTAGCGTCGGCCACCCCCAAAACTATGTCGGGTGTGAACTAAATAAAATATCATTCTTAGCATGAGACAGATATGAGACATAATTAAATCAATCCATAAGATAAATATTTTAATCAATCCTAAATGATAATAACAACTTAACGATAAAAGATTCATCACATGCTAAAAATTCGAATAAATCCAATCTCCAAAAATGATTTAATTAAAACTGAGTAATAATCAACTGTGAATAATCCAACTGAAATCCTCATACAACTTTGGAACCGAATGCTCCAATAAAACCCAAATGAAGTCTCATAATCAAATACGACTCAAAAGAAAGTCTAACTAAATAATTCGATAAAAATGAATAAGCTTCAGTTGCACCTCCGAACGAGAAACTCCGATAATCCTATGCAGCTTCTCCAAAACTTATCCTGAAAAAGTTAGTCAACGCACGAGGTCAGAGCCCCGAGCATGAATACACACTACTCCCCTCAAATACGATCCGTAAACCCAGACAATAGCATTATACACAATAAATATCACAATAGAGTATTTTAATTAAATGAATATAATTAAACGCGGGAAAGATAAATTACTAACCACCCCCAAAGATTCTTATAAAAATCACAACAATATCATTTTAATTATTCCACAATCCCCAAGTGTTAAATTAAGTAAGTCAACCCAAATTATCATTATTCTCACTTTTTATTATGGTGGTCCTCCCGCCTCGAGTGGTAATCCACCAAAGTGTCACACTTCCCCTTGCCAAAACGCCAACCGAATCCGTTTAAACTGTCAATCCCCCGCAATTTGACAAGGTTCCACACACGACACGATATAAATCGCAAGCAGGCCTGTTTAAACTCTCAGTCCCCGCACATTATGTCGCCACAAGTTTTAATACCTATCTTTTTTATCGTAGGCATTAATTCTCATTTTATGAATTTCACAATTAAAAATTTACACCATCCTTTTAATCGATGAGATCCTCAAAATACCCCTTGGTCTCATACCTAAGGGTCCCCAAAGCACATAAACATCCTTTCCTACGTATAAGATGAATTTCCAATATAAAATACGTCCTTGTCTCATGCCTAGACTAATGGGACAATAAATCAATCATAAAAATCAGCCCACCCCCGGAATATAAAATCCCCACGAATTTACACTAACTAGTCCCATACTTAGCAAGCATAAACTATAACCAAGGCCTACCCACTAGTCCCATACCTAGTAAGCATACTATAATCAAGGTGAGAAATATACCACCCAAAAGCCCCTTGTCCCCGCGATTGCAAAAGTGAATAACCACAATCCACACAATATCATAAATCATCATGACAATATTATCATGATAGTCCCAATTTGATTTGAATCAATTACTAGCACCATCGCTTTTTTCTACAAAATTCATTTCATTCAATAATATTAATTTATTTAACATGTGATGATATTCAATATGACATAATTGTTCTCCTTTATAAATCTTCTAATTTTTATAAGTGTGTTCGCATCCCACATAACATATAAATAATCTCATAACTTCTACATGCAAACCTACACCACCAAAACCATAAAAACCCAAGAATTCAACTATTGATACCAAAATTTACCACCCTACATGGACCAGTCACAAGACATCACGTGTAATCCAATGTGGCACAAGTTCAAGTCAGCCCGAATAGCAAAGAAGCCCAACTAATAATGAAGCTAGACCAGTGGGGAAGCCCGACCAACCGCCTGCGTTGATAACAAAGCGACAACAGTCCGACAACCTGTATTGCAAATGAAGCGAAAACTTTCATACAATTAATTCTCATTATGTATTGATGTAAATGCCTAACAAACAAAGGTATTCCATCAATTCACACGACAATGATCAGTACCCCTCTTGGGTTATAAATACTTTGTATCACCCTCATAGCGGAGGATCGAAAAAAAAACTCAAGGCAATCAATATAAAATAGTGGACGTAGGCTATTCCATTGAGTTGAACCACTTTAAAATTCCTTGTGTCTTGTGTATTGTTTGTTTTACTTATGTTATCTATGATCAATTAATTAAGTCTAGTATAGTTTTTTGCATCAACAGATTGGTCTGTGGGAACATATTACTAAATGTTTTCACTCATTCATCATCCGTGGATGAAATTCCTGAATCAAGTATAAAAAATGAGGGAATTACACCTAATCCCTCTTCCCCTCCAAACACTAATGATTTAACATGAATTTTGGCTAGTTTTGCCAAGGGTCAAGAGGCTATGCTAGATACTATAAGACAGTTAGACCAAACTCTGCAAATTGGAGTTCATGTACAATTTAATCAAATGATTATGCCACCGCCGCCATCAAGGAGTGTTAGGCATATCCGTTCTAGAACTTCAAGAGATCCTTTATATTTTCCTGGAGTAACTTCTTCAATTAGGATCACTAAATACACTGATGGACAGTCCCTCATCCCAAAAAGATTGAGTGCCTTAGAAAGGCTAAGTAGCGCCTCTCCTTTCGATTTTTCGGGACCCCGGGGAAATGCCCTATGGGATGTGTCTAGAAATAATCGATGATCAAGTGATTTAAGGGAAGGTTGAGACCAATCCAGGTTAAGCACCCGATGAACTGATAGATCCAGTCAGTGGGAAGGTTCGCAAGAAGAAAGTTTAACACGATCTGTTGGTCGGTATAAAAAAGATGCCACCCATAGATCTTGTGCTGGAAGTGACGCTTGGAAAGGTTCCATTCAACGTTTGGAAGACAAATTGGGAGAAATGGCCAAGACCAAGAATCCCCTCCAAAGAAGTTTTATAAAGGGATCCCCCTTTGTGCAAATCATCGTAGATTTACCTACGCTAGCCATGTTTAAAGCTTTAGTGGTCACTCCAAGTATGATGGGAAAACTGATATAATTCTTCATATATAACAATACTAAGCAGTGGTTGATATCTATGAAGTTCCCGATGAGATGAGATGTAGGGCACTTTCAGGAATAATCACTGGATCTACTTAAAAATGGTATAATAGCCTTCCTCGGTGGCAGAATTCTAACTTTCAACAACTCGCCGAGATATTCATTGGTAATTTTTTCTTTGGTGAAAAGCCTGTGAAGCGAGTAGCTCATTTTCTCAGTGTAAGACATAAGGAAGGAAAATGAATCAGGGACTACATAACTCAATTCAACAACAAGAAATTGGAAGTCATTGATTACGAAGAGAAGACCACAATAACTGGCCTCATGAGTGGTTTGATCCTTGATAAATTATATTATACTTCGATAAAAGATCCCCCTAAAGATGATGACATAATTGATGGATAAGCTAAGAAAGATTACAAACACCGAGTAAGCTACGACTGCTAAAAATAATTCAGATGCAAAAGCGAGAGTAAAAATAGAAGGGAAGTCAGATAAAAAGGAGCAAAAGAATCACAATGAGCATAGGAGTTCGAAAGTAAAAGAAAGCCTAGACCGGCTTAGGAAATTCACTAATTACACTCGCTTAACGGTGGACATACATCATGTGTTGGAGGGAATCAGGCACAACAATAATTTGAGTTAGCCTGAAAAGTTAAGGTCACCTACTGATAAGAGGGATAAGTTCAAGTATTGTGAGTTTTGCAAAGATCATGGTCACACTACCAATCGGTGTACTGCTCTCTAGAATGAGATAGAAGAACTCATCCTAAGAGGAAAGTTGGATAGATATGTTGATCAACAGGCTGGTGGAAGAACTAGAAGTAGATGTCAAGAGAGATCTAAATCACCACTTAAGACTAAAGAAGATAAGAAGAAGAACCATGAAGAACATCTAGAAGATGATCATGATCTCCATAAGAAGCCTAGATAATTGGAACGTGAGGTATTCACACTCAGTTTTAGATACCACATGATTACAGGTGGGGATGCAGGAGGAGGAGATCATACAGAATAAAGGAAAGCTTACCTCAATGAGGCCTAAGCTTGTTCCTATATTCAGCGAATCAATCTCGCCGAGGAAGATCGACCAAGAAAGGTTAACAAGGATAAGCTCATAATTGTCTTTTCCAAAAATGATCTATCTAGAGTATTATATTCTCATGATGATCCTTTAGTGATTAGAGTCAGGATGAAAAAAGTACTGGTGGCAATAACATTAGTGGATAACGGCAGTTTGGCAAACATCATATTTTATCTATGTTTTGATAGTTTGGGATTAAAACTCAACCAACTGGAGCCTTACCATAGGCCACTCATTGGATTTTCTGGCGAGAAAGTATTTTCACTGGGAATAATCAAACTACATTTGTTGATCAGGACATGGCCGATGAGCAAGACAAAAAAAGTGAGATTCTTCATAATGGACAAAAATGTTCATTCATCCTATAATATGATCATGAGAAGAGTTGGTCTGAAGATATTCAAAGTTGTACCCTCTGTTGTTCATCAATGACTGAAGTTCCTAACTAACTTCGGAGTTAGATTAGTGAAAGGTGATCATAAAATAGCTTAGGAGTGATATTATTCCTCAACCGAAGAAGGAGATATATAGGATACAAATAAGAAAATAACCACTTATCAAACAGACATATCTGAGATGAATAGAAAATCTGAGGTTGAAACCTTAGATCCACGAGATGAATCTGAGCTTGTAAAAGGCCAAGTAATGGAGGCAATAGAAAGCATTGTTCTAGACGATGATAAACCAGAATGAACAACTCAAATAGAAACATCATTGGAACCATTTCTTAAACAAGAGTTAGTGACTTTGTTGAGGCAAAGAAAATAAGTGTTTGCATGGAGTCATGAAGATATGCCAGGCATAGACCCAAATTTCCAATGCCATGAGCTTAATGTTAATAAGGAGGTTAAACATGTGAAGAAGTGAATAAGAGTTTTTAGCCCGGAGAAGAACCATTCTATACAGGAAGAAGTGGAGAAGCTTCAAAAATATTCCTTCATTGAAGATGTGAAGTACCCGGATAGGTTAACCAACGTAGTTATGGTTAAGAAGAAGAACAATAAATGGAAGATGTGTGTGGATTTTACTGACTTGAACAAAGCGTGTCCAAAGGATCACTTTCCTTTGCCAGGAATTCATCAATTGGTAGATGCTACTTCAGGGCATGACTTGTTGAGTTTCATGGATGCATATTTTGGTTATAACTAGATCAAAATAAAGCCCAAAGATAGAGTAAGAACTTCCTTTATCACTTCTTGAGGAACTTATTACTATAATGTTATCCCATTTGGTCTGGAAAATGCAAGTAATACTTATCAAAGACTAGTGAACAAAGACTAGTGAACAAGTAATATATGTTGATGATATACTCACTAAGAGAAAAAAGGTTGTTGATCATATTACCGACCTTAGCCAGACATTTGATCACTTGGAAAAGCACCAGATGAAATTAAACCCCACCAAATGCATCTTCGGAGTGCAGGAGGGAATGTTCCTCGGGTTTATAGTGAATCAAAGGGGAATTGAACCTAATACAGATAAGATTAAAGCTCTTATTGAAATACAGTCCCCGACCTATAAAAAGGATGTTCAAAGTCTAACAGGATGCGTAGTAACACTCAACAAATTTGTATTTTGAGTAATCGATAAATGCTTTCCATTCTTTAAAGTGCTCAGAAAAACCTTTGAACGGAACAATGATTGTGAAAATGCTTTCCTAGAATTAAAGAAGTACCTGGGAACACCAACACTAATCTCCCGACCAGTGTTGGGAGAAAAGTTGTATCAATATTTGGCAATTTCTAAGTCGGCTATTAGTTCTGCCTTGATCAGGGAGGAGACCGGAGTCGAAAAGCTAGTTTATTACACTAGCAAAGCTTTTTTAGGAGCATAAGTTAGATATCCCAGAGTAGAGAAATTATCGTCAGCCTTAATTGAGGCCAGTAGATGAATGAAGCCATATTTTCAAGATCACACCATAGTGGTACACACTGACATGCCACTGAGGAAAGTTTTGCATAAGCCAAAGAAATTCAGGAGATTAATGTTTTGGGCTGTGGAGTTGAGGGAGTATGACCTTGTATATGAACTAAGGACTGCTTTAAAAGGCCAAGCTATAGCAGATTTTATTGCAAAATTCACTTACTTAGATGTCCTCGATCGGCGAGGGAATCTAGACGAGCAACATGCAGAAGTAAACAAACCTACTGAAGATATGCCCAACCAACTCCAAGTATGGGAAATTGCGAAAAGAATTACCACTGACCAACCAGTATCCTCTTGTGGGATACAGGAGATGAAAAAGAAATATAAGGAGGTAAAGGATAAAATTTTCCATCGTGGAATTTTAACAAACCAATCGTTTAACGACGATATTCCCATATGGAGCTTGTATGTCGATGGGTCATCCTGTGCAAATGGATGTGGAGCTGGAATCATTCTCAATACTCCAGACGAATTAGACATATAGTGCACTCTACAATTATAATTTCAAGCCTCCAATAATGAAGCAGAGTATAAAGTTGTAATTATTGGGTTAAATCAATCCAAGTCACTGAACGCCGAGCAAGTTGTGGTGTACGGTGACTCACAGTTGGTGCTAAATCAAGTGTTGAACCTATATGAATCTAAAGGAGAACTAAAGACCAGATACTTAACCAAAGAATTAAAGATAATTTTCATTCTGTTAGCTATCCAGGTGATCAAAATTCCAAGATTGGAAAATGCCCGAGCAGGCGCACTTTCTCGACTAGCTTCAGCAACCAGAATTGAGCTACGAAGAACTATTCCTATTGAGCTTCTTGTTAATAGTAGCATAAATGAATATCTGATGGTCAAATTCATTGTAGTTGATATGGGTCCATCTTGGATGGACCCCATAAGAGCATATATTAAAGACGTGATTCTTCCAGCCGGTTTACTTGAAGCTAAGAGGCTGAAATACAAAGCTGCAAGATATGTGTAAGATGGTGGTGTATTATATAGAAAAGGATTAACTGATGGTCTATAACGGTTCATACATCAATCTAAAGTGAAGGATTTGATTGAAGAAGTCCATGAAGGGTTATGTGGTGCCCATGTAGCAGGAAGTACGTTATTGTAGAGAATCCATACACAAGGGTACTACTGGCCGACTATTCGAGTAGATTATGCAGATTTTGTCAAGAAGTGTGATAAGTTTCATAGGTTTTTCAATATACGCAAGGCTCCACAAGCTCTCCTAACACCAATCACTTCACCTTAGCCCTTTGTTATGTGGGGTATTAACTTGGTCGAGCCTTTGTCGATCACTCGAAGAAGGTTCAAGTACCTAGTTATAGCTGTTGATTACTTTACTAAATGGGTGGAAGTTGAACCGTTGATTAATATGTCCTATGAGAGGGTTTATTAGTTTATTTGGAAAAATATCATATGCAGGTACGATTTGCCCTTCGCCTTTAACACTGATTATGGCACACAATTCGATAATAATGAATTTGCTGACTATTGTGTTCAATCCAATGTCCAAAAAATCCACTATGCTCCCAGCCATCCTCAAAGCAATGGCTAAACAGAGGTAACTAATAAAACTTTGTTGAATGGGTTGAAAAAAAGGCTGAAAAGCGCTCAAAGGAATTGGATCAATGAACTGCATTATGTCTCATGGGCTTATCGAACAACTCCCCGAACAGCTACTAGAGAAACTCCCTATATATTAGCATTTGGTACTAAAGTGGTAATTCCTGCCGAGCTAGGTTTGCCCATGCACAGAGTTCTTAACTTAAATACCCCAGTTAGTGATTTGATGAGAATGCTGGATTTAGACATACTAGAAGAATTTCGTGAATATGCAACATTAAGAAATGCATCCTATCAATAATGGATTGCACGTTTCTACAACAAGAGGGTCATACTGGGCAACTTAAAAAGGGAGATTATGTTTTGAATAAAGTGATTCAGAAGAGTAATAAGATGGAATCTAATTGGCATAGGCCTTATCGTATTACTGTAGTCATCCGACTAGGTAAATATCGGATTGAGACTTTAGAAGGGGGAGAATTCAAGAACCTGTGGAATGCATAACTCTTGAGTAAATACTATTAGTGATGTAATCATGTCGTATTAAATTCATTTTAATATTAATGAGAATGCGATTTTCCCAAAATTGTTATTATTTTTTTGGAGTACTAGTGCGATGCACTACACTATGCATGAACAAAGGCCACCAACAAAGTTGGTCGGTATCAACAAATATCACCAACAAAGTTGGTCGGCATTAACAAATATCACCAACAAAGTTGGTCGGCATCAATAAAGACCAGAAACAAAGTTTTTTTGTATCAACAAAGACCACTAACAAAGTTGGTCAGCATTAACAAAGACCACTAACAAAGTTGGTTGGCATCAATAAAGAGCACCAACAAAGTTGGTCGGCATCAATAACGGCACCCACAACGTTGGTTGTCAAACATATAAAAGCACGCAAGGCAAAATTATAAGTTCCAAATGCTTGGATAAGGAAGACCCGAATGAATAATTTTCATCTAAACTGGGCTAAAAGATGGATAAATATTCCACTCAAGCCTGGGAACCGAAACAACTAATGCAATTACCATAAAATTTTGGTACATTAGCAGAACCATAGTGAATCATTGGTCATTGGTATAAAACTTAGGATAATCCTAAGGACATCAATAGAACCAATGAACAACTAGAGATTAACTAAAAAAGTTGATCCATTCATAGTCAAAGACTATGAAGATATTCAAAGATTAACTAAAAGTTGATCCATTAACAAAATAAGCTTTTCATTATGTCAAATGATTACATACTGTTGCTAAAATACGTAGAAATAAAATACAAAAGATTATTCTGCAGGATGTTTCCCTTCAGCCTCAGAAACAGGATCCATGCTAGCTGGATGATCATCCAAAGTATAAGGAGAGTTGATGAAGTTAAAATTCTGAAGCATCATGGTGTTACTTCTACTAGGATTATCAAGCAAATGAGGAGGTTGGACGATTTCCAATTCATCATGCAGCTCGTAGTGCCCTAAGTATTTTGAAATCAAATAATGAGGAATACGATCAATAGGGATCCAATTAACGTCTAACTGGAATGGATGATTGTCAAGATGCAGCAAGACCGGTTCATACCAATCCCCAAAAGTTCAACACAGTTAAAGCATTCATCCAACCCTATTTATAGGCCTCATTTTTAATCTGTTGGAGTCTATCGTCAATATGCCCCAGGGCTTCATTATATCCATCCATCCAAACTTCTCTTGGACACTTATGGAATTTAAAGGTTAATTTATCAACTTGTGATTGCAGATTCTTCAGTAACCCATCCTTAACCTATAATTGGGAAGATTGAGTGGATAATTATTTAGATAAGGTCTGTAGCTTTTGTGACATCTCAGCAATAGCTCGGTCTTTTGCATTAAACTGTGCAACTTGATTGGCAAGGGCCTATTGGGTCTTAATTTCTTCTATGGTTCCTCGTCCAGGCCTATTTCTAGCTCGAGAGGAAATACAGGTTTAATGTTTTTTAAGACCTAAAATTCATCTCTTAATGTTGTGTTCTCAGCTTTAAAAAGGGAATAACCTTCATCAGTAGTAGCAACAACAGCCCCTGAGGCAGACTTCAAAAGATTCACTTTATCCCTCAAACTATTATTCTCCTCTTCTAGTTGTTTGGCAACAGTTCTAGTTTCTTCAACATCAATTTTAAGAAGAAACTCCTTTTTATTATAAACAGAAACAAAATTATCAAAACTCCTACCTACACTTAAGCTTTGATATTTCTTTATATTGTTTTTGAAGTTCTTCTATCATTTCATGGTAGGAAACATTATTTTCTACCTCCCGATCAAGTAACCACTTCAAATACTTGTAGGATTATTTAACCTGCTCTAAGGCATCATCACCGAGCAACTGGGTGATTTCTTTTTCAGACAAGTCCGTATGACCATCTTTGAAAAAAGCATTGCACTTCCTTAATAGCTCGGTATCATGGGAAGATATTTATTCCATCCTCTCTACAAACTAGCAAGAAAAAAAATAACCACCAATCAATAACAAGACTGGAGAATGAGTACAATCAACAAGAGACAAAAAGGAACAAAAAGTTCTTTTATTAATGACAAAAAGTTCAGTACAATAGAAATAAAGAGAAAGAAATAAAAAGAGTAAATACCGAACAACTTTACACCTTCTCCCTATCAACCTTATTATCCTACTCAGAATAAGGGACTACAGATTGGGGAAGCTCGGTTTACTCGATCGGAGGAATATAAGACTCAATGACTTCGGGGTGTTTGGTAGCAGATTCAATCGCAAGTGAAGACTCTTCAAAAGAATCTTTATCATCAACTTCGTCCTCGATGATCGAAGGAGGACCATGAATATATCTCTGAAAAAGTTCAGAGTCTTCAGTTATGTTCATCTCTTGAAAGGAAGCAACCCAACCAACTCTAAAACATTTTTTCTTTGCATACTCAATTTGATAAGATGTAGCCGAAATTGATTTGTTTCATCATTTTTCCCAACCACCGCTGAAGGAGGCCTTCATAGAAGACTTTCTCTTAGATCTAGCAAAAGATACAAGCTCTTCAACAACCTTTGGCCTATGCTCAACTTCCTCTTTTTTATGCTCAACATCCTCCCCCCTGCGCTCAGCTTCCTCTTTCTCATGCTTAGCCTCCTTCCCCTTACGCTCAGCATCCTTGGCCCTGCGCTCAACTTCAAGGGCATTATCATCAGACATCTATCGAGCAGTCTCAGAAGTCTTTAGTTTCTCTGCCCAAGTATTATTTTCAGTCTCCAAGGCTGTTGAGATTCAAATAGAGATTTCTTCAAGCCATCCAAGGCTTCCTCCACCTCATTTCAAAATAAAGAAGCCTTAATTGCATCATCCTTCTGCAACATATTACTAAAGTGTACTAAGAATTTCAAAAGATTAATATTGAAATGAGTAAATGAGAGATATAAAAGAAAACCAAATAATTGAAATGGAAATTACTTATTGATGTAAGGTTCTAAGCTGCCAATTCATAAACCCTGGTTCGAGGGAGCATGACATCCACCCCATATGGTGTGGAAGAGTACCAGACTTGATCAACCTTATGGACAAACTGGGAGTGATATCTGCTGGAGGAACAACATCAGAAGAGGGTAAATCAACCAAGGACAGCTGATCTGTTACCTGGTCGGCTTGCTTCTCTGCAATCCCTCTCCTAAGCCTCCTGAAAGTAACTTCAACCTCTTTGGGAGCTACATCTTTAGGAGCCAGAACTTTGGGGGTTGGGTCTTTGGGGACTAGATCCTTGGGGGCTGGGCTCTTCATAACATCCCTTATTTTCTTCTTGACTCCTTCATTAGATGTTTGGGACCAAAAAATTCTACCACTGTAAAGGTCAGGAAATTTCCTCTTCTTCATAATTTCAGACAGAGGAGTGTTTGAGTCAACAGCAATCTCTTGATCAAGGTCAATCACCAGAGCAGGAGAAGCATCACATTTGGTGATAAAGGAAGAAACATTATTTTGTATTGAATCAGATAGGAGGCAAACCTAACATGCTCCTTAGAAACTACCTTGTGAAGTCCCCAAACAAACTTCAATCTTCTCAAATTTACTTCACTCTCTTTGGGGCAGTTTTTTTTTTCTCAACTGCAAATCAATTTATAAAATAACATTCATTATGACATTTTATCAAACATAACAGGGAAAATTTACTTAAACATAAAACAACCTATTCCGTTACAAAAGTGCGGACATCTAGGTCCTTGATATTTAGCGCCTCCAATTAAAGGGGCATGCTGCCAATTTTTTACAACTACCCCATGATCAAAATAATCCCTATTAGAATCTGGGAGATTAACTACTAAAGCTTTACTAACTGCCATAGTTTTCAAATAAAAAGCGGTATCACTAGTTATCCATTTATAACAAAACATAATTTCTGGAATCCCCGGATGGGTTCCATAATTTGATATAACCTATAAACTTCATTTACATCTCTCCATGTGTTAGGAACCACTCTTGCAGGTACAATGTCAAAATTTTTAACAAAACTCCAAACACAGGGGATTGGGAGGAAACTTGAAACCACATTTAACAATAAAGATGGAAAGGAACCAATGACCCTCAGCAAGAGAGAAAAAATTGGAAAGAAAAGTGGGATGTTCTAATACAACCCAAGATGGAATATTAAAATCAATTATGAACTTATCAAGTGACTCGATAGAATAAACCATGATGAAGAAAACAAAGAAGAAGAGAGGAAAATTTCTAACAAATATTTAAGGATTCGTCAAGAATAGAAGAAAGAAAAGAAAGCGATCGCACGAAAAAGAAATTAACATAGCGGTAGAATCAGAAGTAAGAGGTAAAAGATGATCGAAGTTTTTACTGCCTTTTTATAAGGCGCATCAGACATTGGAAAAGTAATGATTAAAGCGAACGAAGTTTGGGTTTACGGTGGATAACAAAGGAAAAGAGGAAGATACCCCATAAAAGTTTGCTAAAATTTTAAATATTTACAAAATTTCCATTCGCGCCCAAAAATCGTCAATAGTGTGGATAAATTTTACAAGTCTGGAAAGTCTGCAGCTAAAACAAACAACCCGAACTACTGTTGAAGTATAATATTTCACACTTTCCCATCAGCTCCAAGTATGAAACATTAGGGGATTCCGTTGATACCAAAATCTACCACCCTACGTGGACTAATCACAATCCAGGACGTGTAATCTAATGTGGCACAAGTTCAAGTCAGCTCAACCAGCAAAGAATCCCGAAAAAAAATGAAGTCGGACCAGGAGGGAAGCTCGACCAATAAGGAAGCCCGACCAATAAGGAAGCCTGACCAATGGCTTGCAATGATAACAAAGCGACAGCAGTCCTACATCCTGTATGGTTAATAAAGAGACAACCTTCATACAATTAATTCTCATTATATATTAATGTAAATGCCTAACACATAAACGTATTCCATCCATTCACACAACAACTATCAGTAACCCTCTTAGGTTATAAATACTTTGTATCACCCTCATAGCGAAGGACCGGAAAAAATAACAACTTAAGTCAATCAATATAGAATAGTGGACGTAGGCTATTCCACTAAGCCGAACCACTTTAAAATTCCTTGTGTCTTGTTTGTTTTCAAAATTAAAGTCCACTTTTTCTAATTAAGTTGCTAATTGATTTTAATCAAAAACACGTGATTAAAGATTTAGGCAACACTTAAAATGCATAATACTAAAGGAAAGGAATAGAGTATTCATGCCTAAATTTATTCAGATAAAAATATGAGTAGACGGTTGGATTCCTCTTGAGAAAATACAAATTAAATCTTCAATTATAGAGTTAAAATTTGTTAAAACATGGGGCTAGGGGTTAAAGATGAGAGGAAATATGTTTGAAGAACCTTACTAGACAAACGTTAGAGAGAAAAGTGATCTGAAAGTCCCAATCCCGTGTCAGTTTTGGTATATAAAGGTTGAAGAGTTAAAATACAATTAGGACTCTAATTAACCCACCGCCTCTTGTCGCTCGAACGACTGACAGCTGTCGTTCGAATGAGATGTTACAACGTTCGAACGACATACGATGTCATTTGAACGACCCCAATATCAAGACAATAGCTTTAAAACACCGCCTTTTCACTTTGAAGAATTTTCATAAATCTTAACAAAATGTACCTCCTTGATAAGATATATAAAAATAATATTCTAACATTCCATTATAACTCCGATTTAATTCCGGTTGAGGAATTTCTACTAAAATATGAAAATCAACATGTTTAATTAAAGACCATTAAATCCAAAATTTTATTTTTCTCGAATATTCCAACTAATTAATTAAATTAATTAATAAAAACACGGGGTGTTACATACTTCCCCACTAGCAAAGGAATTTCTTCCTCAAAATTCAGCGAAGTATAAACGTCCAAGATAAATCATCCAAATTAAGATAAGGCTCACATATGTCTACCCGTAAAGTGCCATAATTGGACGCCCATACACCTAATCCTACATGTACGAAATCCCCCGATATCCTAATATATATAAATATATATATATATATATATCCATAACTATGAAAATAATGACGTCCCACGTGCTCTCGCAAATTACTACCGCAACACATAAATCCTCAAATAAAATCACATCGCTGAATCGATATAAGACATACCCAAAATTTATACCAATGATCTTCGAAATAATTAACGTCTCCAAAATCTACTATAAGGATCCTCACATCAAGCTTACTTATTCTAAACTCAATGCCTACAACATCCTTAACACAAAATTATATATCACCAAGAAACACATCTAACACGTATGATATACCCTTTACCATAAACAGTAAGAATCAATAAAGGGAACCAAAGATCGATAATGCAAAACCGAAATGGACGCATAACCTACGAGACCTAAGACCATGCTCTCATACCATCTGTCACACCCCGCCTAATTCTGGCGTCGGCCGCCACCAAAACAATGATGGGCCTGAACTAAATAAAGTATCATTCTTAGCATGAGATTGATATGAGACATAATAAAATCAATCCGTAAGATAAATATTTGAATCAATCCCAAATGATAATAAGAACTGAACGATAAAATATCCATCACATTCTAAAACTTTGAATAAATCCAATCTCGAAAAATGATTTAATTAAAACTGAGTAATAATCATCTATGAATAATCCAACTAATATCCTCTAACAACTTTGTAACCGAATGGACCAATAAAACCCAAATGAAGTCTCATAATGAAATACAACTGAAAAGAAAGTCTAATAAAATTAACAGATAAAAATGAAAAACTGCAGCTGCACCTCCAAACAAGAAACTTTAATAATCCTATGTAACTTCTCCAAATGTTATCTTGAAAAAGTTAGTCAACGCACGAGGTCAGAGCCCCGAGCATGAATACCCACTACTCTACTCAAGTAGGATCCGTGAATCCAGACAATAGCATTATACGTAATAAATATCAAAATGGAGTATTTTAATTCAACAAATATAATTAAATGCGGGAAAGATAAATTACTAACCACCCCCAAAGATTCTTATAAAAATCACACCAATATCATTTTAATTATCCCACATCCCCCAAGTGTTAAAATAATTAAATCAACCCAAATTATCATTATTCTCACTTTTTATTTTGGCGGTCCTCCTGTCCCGGATGGTAATCCACGAAAGTGTCACACTTCCCCTTGCCCATAATTTGATAAGATTCCACACACGACATGACATAAGTCGCCAACCGACATGTTTAAACTTTCATCCCCAGCACGTTAAGTCGCCACAAGTCCTAATACCCGTTTTTTATCTTTGGCATTAAATCTCATTTTCTCAATTTCAAAATTAACAAATTACCCCACCCTTTTAATCGATGAGATCCTCAAAATACCGCCTTAGTCCCATACATAAGGGTCCCCAAAGTACATATACGTCCTATCTACGTATAAGATGAATTTCGAATATAAAATACGTCCTAATCTCATGCTTAGACTAACGCAATGATAAATAAAACATAAAATCATACCACCCCCGGAATATAAAATCCCCACGAATTTACACAAACTAGTCCCATACTTAGCAAGCATAAACTATAACCAAGGCCTATCCACTTGTCCCATACCTAGTAAGCATCCTATAATCAAGTTGAGAAATATACCAACCAAAAGCCCCTCGTCCCCGCGATGGCAAAAGTGAATAAAAATAATCCACACAATATCATAAATCATCATGACAATATAATCCTACAGGTCCCAATTTAATTTAACTCAATTACTAGCACCGTCATTGTTTTCAACAAAATTCATTCTATTCAATAATATTAATTTATTTAACATGCGATGATATTGAATATGACATAATCGTTCTCCTTTATAAATCTTCTAATTTTTATAAGTCTGTTCGCGTCCCACATAACATATAAATAATCTTATAACTTCTACATGCTGACGTACACCCCCAAATCCATAAAAACACAATAATGTAACTTATGCACCCAAGGGTTTCAAGAATTAAATCACATTAAATTTTTTTATCAAAATAGACGCAAAATTAGTTTCCACTTTCTCTAATTAAGTTGCTATTTGATTTTAATCAAAAACACATGATGAAGGGTTTAGGCGACACTTAAAACGCATAATACTAAAGGAAAGGAATAGAGTTTTCATGACTGGAATTAGTCGGATGAAAATCTGAGTAGACGGTTGGATTCCTCTTGAGAAAACACCAATTGAGTCTTCAATTCTAGAGTTAAAACTTGTTCAAAGTTGGGGCTAGGGGTTAAAGATGAGAGGAAATATGTTTGGAGAGCCTTACTGGAGAAAAGTTTGAGAGAAAAGTTTTTTTAAATTCCCAGTCCTGTATTAGTTTTGGTATATAAAGGTTGAAGAGTTAGAATACAATTAGGACACTAATAAACCCACCGCCTCCTGTCGCTCGAACGACTGGCAGATGTCATCCGAATGAGATGCTACGCCGTTCGAATGACATATGTTGTCGTTTGAACGACCCCAATATCAAGACAAAAGCTTTAAAATGTCGCCTTTTCACTTAGAAGAATTTTCATAAATCTTAACAAAATGTACCTGCTTGATGAGATATATAAAAATAATATTCTAACACTCCATTATAACTCTGATTTAATTCCGGTTGAGAAATTTCTACTATAATATAAAAATCAACATGTTTAATTATTAAAGACCATTAAATTCAAAATTTTATTTTTCTCGAATATTCTAACTAAGGAATTAAATTAATTAATAAAAACACGAGGTGTTACATACTTTCCCACTAGCAAAGGAATTTCGTCCTCAAAATTTGACGAAGCATAAATGTCAAACATAAATCGTGCAAATTAAAATAAGGCTCACATATGTCTACCCGTAAAGTGTCATAATTTGGCGCCCATAGACCAAATCCTACACGTACAAAATTCCTCGATCTCCAAAATAATATACATATATGAAAATAATTGCGTCCTACACGCTCTCGCAAATTACTACTCGCTTCTATTTTTGATAATCCTTGCAACTCATAAATCCTCAAATCGAATCACATCGTTGCATCGATATAACACATACCCAAAATTTATACTAATGATCTTACAAATAATTAACATATGAAAAATCTACTTTAAGGATCCTAACGTAAAGCTTAATTATTCTAAACTCATTGCCTACAATGTCCTTAACAAAAAATTATATATCACCAAGAAACACATCTAACACATATGCTATACCATCTACTTTAAAGAGTACGAATCAATAAAGGGAATCAAAGATCGATAATGCGGAAGCTAAATGAACTCATAACCTACGAGACCTAAGACCATGTTCTGATACTATCTGTCACACCCCGCCTAATTCTGGCGTCGGCGGCCACCATAACTATGTCGGACGTGAATTAAATAAAATATCATTCTTAGCATGAGAAAGATATGAGACATAATAAAATCAATCCGTAAGATCAATTTTTGAATCAATCCCAAATGATAATAACAATTGAGCAATAAAAGATCCATCACATGCTAAAACTTCGAATAAATCCAATCTCCAAAAATGATTTAATTAAAACTGAGTAATAATCAACGGTGAATAATCGAACTCAAATCCTCTAACAACTTTGGAACTGAATGGCCCAGTAAAACCCATATGAAGCATCATAATGAAGTACGACTGAAAACAAATTCTAACTAAATAAAGCAATAAAAATGAATAAACTCCAGCTGCACCTCCAAATGAAAAACTCCGATAATCCTATGAAGCTTCTCCAAAACTTATCCTGAAAAAGTTGAATCAACGCACGAGGTCAAAGCCCCGAGCATGAATGCACACTACTCCCCTCAAATACGATCCGTGAATCTAGACAATAGCATTACACGCAATAAATATCACAATAGTGAATTTTAATTAAACGAATATAATTGAACGCGGGAAAGATAAATTACTCACCACCCCCAAAGATTCTTATAAAAATCACACCAATATAATTTTTATCATCCCACATCCCCCAAGTGTTAAATTAATTAAATCAACCCAAATTATCATTATTCTCACTTTTTACTATGGCGGTCCTCCCGCCTCGGGTGGTAATCCACCAAAGTGTCACACTTCCCCTTACCAAAACGCCAGCTGAATCCGTTTAAACTGTCAATACCTCATAATTTGACAAGATTCCACACACGACACGACATAAATCGCCAGTCGGCGCGTTTAAACTATCAACGCCCGCACATTACATCGCCACAAGTTTTAATACCCATTTTTCATCTTAGACACTAATTCTCATTTTCTTAATTTCACAGTTAACGAATTACCCCACCTTTTTAATCGATGAGATCCTCAAAATACTCCTTAGTCCCATACCTATGGGTGCCTAAAGTACATATATGTCTCACTTACGTATAAGATGAATTTCCAATATAAAATAAGTCCTAGTTTCATGCCTAGACTAACGCAACGATAAATAAAACATAAAAATCAGACCACTCTCAGAATATAAAATCCCCACAAATTTACACTAACTAGCCCCATGCTTAGAAAGCATAAACTATAACCAAGGCCTACCCACTAGTTCCATACCTTGTAAGCATCATATAATCAAGGTGAGCAATATACCACCCAAAAGCCCCTCGTCCCCGAGATGGCAAAAGTGAATAACAATAATCCACACAATATCATAAATCATCATGACAATATAATCATAAAGGTCCAAATTTAATTTAATTCAATTACTAGCACCGTCGTTGTTTTCAACAAAATTCATTCTACTCAATAATATTAATTTATTTAACATGCGAATATATTTAATATGACATAATCGTTCTCCTTTATAAATATTCTAATTTTTAGAAGTGTGTTCGTGTCCCACATATCATATAAATAATCTCATAACTTCTACTTGCGAACCTACACCTCTAAAATCATAAAAAACCAATAATCTAACTTTCACAACCAAGGGTTTCAAGAATTAAATTACATTAAAAAGTTTAATCAAAAAAGCCCCAAAATTAGTGTCCATTTTCACTAATTAAGTTGCTAATTGATTTTAATCAAAAATACGTGATTAAGGATTTAGGCGACACTTAAAACGCATAATACTAAAGGAAAGGAATAGAGTGTTCATGCCTGGAATTAGTCAAATAAAAATCTGAGTAGCGGGTTGGATTCCTCTTAAGAAAACACTAATTGAATCTTCAATTCTAGAGTTAAAACTTGCTAAAATTTGGGGCTAGGGGTTAAAGATGAGAGTAAATATATTTGGAGAACCTTACTGGAGGAAAGTTTGAGAGAAAAGTGTTTTGAAAGTCCCAGTCTTGTATCAGTTTTGGCATATAAAGGGTTTAAGAGTTAGAATACAATTAGGACTCTAATTAAGCCATCGCCTCATGTCGCTCGCACAACTAACAGCTGTCGTTTTAATGAGATGTTATGTCGTTCGAACGACATACGCTGTCGTTTGAAAGACCCCAATATCAAGACAAAAGCTTTAAAACACCACCATTAAACTTAGAAGAATTTTCATTAATCTTAACAAAACGTACCTGGTTGATAAGTTATATAAAAATAATTTTCTAACATTCCATTATAACTCTGATTTAATTTCGGATGAGAAATTTCTACTCAAATTAAAAATCAACATGTTTAATTATTAAAGAGCATTAAATTTACAAATTTATTTTTCTCAAATATTCCGACTAATTAATTAAATTAATTAATAAAAACATGGGGTGTTAAAAAGTAAATATGTTTGAGCTTGAAGATGAAATATATGATTTGGTAAATATCTTTTAAAACAAAAACTTGTTCTAAAAACTTTATAAACTTGAGGAGGGGCTCAAGGACCACCTCCTCTTAAATATTTTATAAACTTGAGGTGGAGACTCAAGGAACACCTCCTCTAAAATCATTTATAAACTTGAGGAGAGGTCTCAAAGACCACCTCCTCTAAAATCATTTTATAAATTGTCCATTTCTTTTAAGCGATCCCTTTGTTGCTCACTTAAATTATGACTAAGTGTGAACTGTGTAGTGATTGGGTGAACCCTAGGGTCTATCTACTAGTGTTATCTCAATCTTAAAGTGCTAATTTATTGAGCTTGCTCAATAAAACTTGTTCTTTAACCACCAAGTCAAAACTCCCAAGAGATCCTAACTTGTATTTTTAAGCCCCGCTTGCTCAACCAGGCTACATGTATAACAAAGTAACATGTTAGTGCTTTAACATACATGTGGGTAACAAGTCTTAGGGAGGAGGTCACTCTAGGTGGACCTCCTCATCCACTGGTTCTATTCTGTAGGGAATTTGAATTTCTGGGGACAAGGAGCTCCTCGTAGTGGGACTCCTCGTTCATACTTTATTCTTGTGACTTTTGAGCATTTTGGGATGAGGAGCCACTTGTGATGGGCCTCCTCATCCACAATTAATTTTTGTGTTTTCTGAGTTGCTTGGGACGAGGAGATCTTTTTTATGAGCGTCCTTGCCCAAATTCTAAGTTGTGAGTTCTGGGCATTTTGGGGCGAGGAGCCCTTCCTGGTGGGACTTCTCACCCAAGTTCTATCTTTGTTAACTTTGGCCAATTTGAGATAGGATCCATTCCTGTGGGCCCTCATCACCCAAGTTCTAATTCTATGAAAAATGGAAATATTGGGGGAGGACCCCTTCCTGGGGCCCTCCTCGCAAGTTCTAATTCTGTGAGGTTTGGACAAATTGAGGGGAGGATCCCTTCCTGTGGCCCTCCTAGACCAAGTTCTACTTCTGTGAACTTTGAACAAATTGGGGAGAGGAGCTCTTCCCGGGGCCCTCCTCTCCCAAGTTCTAATTTTGTGAGTTTGGGCAAATCACTTCCTTTTATGGGGTTGCTCGTGGTGACCCCCCCTGCCAAGTAGGCATGCTCACCAAATTGTTTGGGCTATTAAGTGTGTACCCCTCCACATTAGTCCCCTCGTAAAAAATATGTGTTTGGAATACCAACGATTTTTGTATGCAATGAATTATTGTATCTTGGAAAATGAACCATCTAAATCAATCTCGTGATGACACTGTTGCATTAATTAGGCCTGTCACTTTAGCCCAATTTTATGGTCGTGAGGTGGCACGTGTCAAATGGGGAACATACATCTCATCATCAAAAAACATTCGGTCCCCTTTTTTATTGACAGTCTGTCTGTATCTTAGTAGGGTATAAAAATCCCTTTTAACTTTCTCTTTCTTTTTACCTTGTCATTTTTTAGTTCAAACTGTGAAATTTCTAGAGAAAGAGAGAACAACCACCCAAAACTTCCATAGACACCGTCCAATTTTTCTTTTCTTCTTCACCGTGAATGTCATCTTCAACCTCCCCAAACCCTTCTTACACCGTCACCACTGCCATTAGAGAGGTGCTAGTGGGCGTAGTACTAATTTTTGTCACTATATCAATCGTCTTGTCCACCGGAGCCACCACTATCACGTCCATGATTTTGGAGGGAAATTATGAGGTTTTAAAGGATCAACTATTGGTATGGCCACGAGTAGGGCTCCCTCGTCTGCTGGGACATCTGTCATGCCCCGAATTAATTAAGTTAAACTCATCCTTCTTAATTAGAGACAAATTGCCTTAAATAATAAACAATGCTTTAATTTAAATCTCTAAGGAAAAATAGCATGAGATATTTTGTTTTCAAGGTATGTGTAGATGAAAACATAACTACATTTACATGTCACCTATAATTACTACACAACCTTACACAACCAAGATCTTTAGTTTAATATTTACACAAAAATATTCTTGATATTCAAACCATACTAGATATCCGTCACTCCCCCGTTTTAAGGTCCTAACTTGGCAGTGAACTCCAAACGATAGGCATACCTAAAACATAACATTACAGGAGCGTAAGCAATATAACCTTAGTGAATGACCATATATCACACCTATAACCAAATTAAATAACCATTTTTATTTTGTCTTAATGCTATAACCCAATAGGAATTGTGATACTCTCGCAAGCCTGGACCCGCCACAGTCCAATTAATCCATCACAGTTATAGAGGAACACCACATCCCTTTATTAGGCCCGAGTACACAAACCTTTAAGTTAGATTAATAGGACCACCACATCCTGTAGGACCCACCACAATCCTTAACATTAATTAACATCACTTAACATTTCAATCATATGCATATGTTTCCTAAATACAACATCACTCCCATAAGCATTTTAACACATGTATTGAACTAAACATTTCCATATGAATATATAATCATCTATATTTCATGGGAAAGGTCTCTCACCTTGTATTTGGTGCTAATATTAATACCAAACTACTTCCTTGGTATGGTAGTATTAGCTGCTTCCCCACCTAACAAGTCAATGTCATTAGTATTTGAATACACCGATTAACATCAAACCCAGTAATACATCACATCATTTGGTCAACCAGAAATAACTAAAGAGAAATTAAATATGATACTTCACATTTCTATAAAACCCAATTAATTAGGGTTCTGACACAATTTATGGAATTAATTTACGAATTCGCTAGACAAAGTTATGCCCATTTTATTACAACCTTTTCCAAATCGTTTCTCAAGAAAAACAACAACACAACTTCAACTTCCTAGAATTTTCATAATTTTTACACAATATAACTTTGCATGATATTCCACCAAATATCATTAAACATATTGAATAATATAAAATTAATGTTTCATAATTTTTAGGGCTCATTTTCTATGTCGAGCAAAACGTCAAACACATGGTATGCATTCTTGCTCCTTTAGGGTAGATTTTAAACCAAAACTTTAAACTATCACCAAGGGTTCATTCCTTGATATTTGTATACAATTTTCGGATATGTTATACATGTATGAGTATATTTTAATCTCCAACTTGAATCACTCAATTCGAATAAGTATTCCATGATTTATGCCATTTTTAGCATAACTTGGTCAAAATAGAACATTAAGGCATAACTTAACATTTTAAGCATACATAACCTTGACCTTGGGTATAATTCATGAAAACATATAACAAACATGTTTTAGCATAAATATACATCATAATGATGAATTTTCGAAATCAAAATGATGTAAATTTAGGACTTTAAAGTATGCATTTACAATCCTAGCTCCAGTTCTAACTTATGTTCTTAACCCATCCTTGTTCCAACACAATTCAACAATATGGGTATCATTACAATATATATCCAAATCAAAAATAAAAACATGCCAAGTATAGAACTCATTCATGTGACCAACTTTAATAAAGATGTAATTACCTTACGAGGATTCCTCAATTTATAGAAATTTTCCACAAGATTTCTTCCTTAACTTTCTTCTCTTTCTCTCTCTTTAGGAAAAACTTGGTATTTCTTATGAGGAAGAAGACAACTCTCATTTATAATCAGAAATACGTTGTATGGTGGTCCAATAGCAATAGGGGTAGTGGTAACACGTGATTGGTTGGATGAAAGGTCGAATTAGACAATTCCATTAATGACACATTTGTCCCACCTTGGTAAAATTACCATTACTCACTATCACGGGCCCCGATTTACTCCCTCTTTGTGTCTATGAGTAGATAACTTAAACATCTACAACTTTCATAGTTTGTGTTTTCCCAAAATCATAAAATTAATACGCCTAATTTGGGCTTGAATAGGAAAGTAGCAATTTACTGAAAATCTCAAAACTTTCACATTTGGCGACCAAACATTGACAATTTCGTATCAACACCCAAATTTAATTTTATAAACATAATCATGCATTAAAAACATAATTTATGATGCATTTAACCACATAACTAATCATATGTTGTAAACATGGTATCCCGATCATAGTTTCAATTAGTACCTAATGTAAACAACAAATATATCACATGAGCATGCATCCCCTAAAAATGATAGTTAACATGTTTAACACACATAACCAATTTATAACTTATAAATCCTAAGTTATAATTAATCATGTAATTAACCTTCTTAATCATGTTTTAGGGCCTTACAATTCTACCCCTCTTATAAAAAATTTGTCCTCAAAATTTAACGCATAAGAAACTTACCAAACAAATGAGGATATTGCTTCTTCATGTTATCCTCCCCTTCCCAGGTGGCATACTCCACATTCTGACTTTTCCACATCACCTTAACTAGTGAAATGGTTTTACTATGTAACGCTTGCTCCTTTCGATCTACAATAACAATTGGTTCCTCCACATAGGTTAAGTCATCTTGAATCTCTAACGGTTGTGAAATAAACACGTGTGAAGGATCGGGGACATACTTACGTAACATGGATATATGAAAAACATCGTGTATCCGGGAAAATTCTGATGGTAATGCAAATTTATAAGCTACGGATCCAACCCATTTCACTATCTCATAAGGTCCAATGTACCTGGGACTTAACTTTCCCTTCTTCTCAAATCTCATAACCCCTCCCATGGAGAAACACGTAGGAATACTCGATCACCTTCATCAAATTTCAATTCTTTCCTTCGGTTGTCTGCATAACTTTTTTGTCTACTTTGTGCCACCTTCAAGTGATTATGGATAAGATTTATCTTTTCCATAGTCTGCTGTACAATTTCTGGTCCAAGTAGTTTTCATTATCCTACTTCAGTCCAACACACGAGACTTCTGCATTTTATCCCATACAAAGCTTCATAAGGAGCCATATCAATACTCAAATGATAGCTATTGTTATAAGAAAACTCTATTAGTGGCAAGTGTTCATCCTAACTTCCCATGAACTCCAATACACAGATTAGTAACATGTCTTCAAGTGTTTGGATCGTTCTTTCTGACTGACCATCAGTTTGAGGATGAAAAGATGTACTAAATTTCAATTTAGTCCCCAAAGCTTGTTGTAAACTAGGCCAAAAGTGATAAGTAAACTTAGGATCTCGATCAGAAATAATAGAAACAGGTGCACCGTGCAATCTAATAATCTCATCCACATATAATTTGGCATATCTATCCATGGAGTAAGTAGTTTTAACAGGAAGAAAATGTGCAGACTTAGTCAACCTATCAACGACAACCCAAATAGAATCAAACCCTCGTGATGATTTTGGTAAACCTATAACAAAATTTCCAGTAACATGCTCCCATTTCCACTCAGGAATAGGTAAGGGTTGTAGTAAACCACTTGGCTTCTGATGCTCCACCTTCACTTGTTGGCAAACTAGACATCTAGCAACAAAATCTGCAATGTCGTGTTTCATTACCGGCCACCAATAACATTGTTTCAAGTCTCTATACAATTTCGTGCTCCCTGGATGCATAGCATATAAAGAACAGTGGGTTTCCTCTAAAATCATTCTTCTTAAATCATGCACGTTAGGTACACACAAACGGTTTTCGTACATAACAATGTCATCGTCCTGAATAGAAAATTCATTTGCTTTACCCTTTTTCATATTATCTCTAACTTTCTCCAATTCTGTATCTCCTGCATGTGCTTGTTTTATCCAGTCTATCAACGTGGGTCTAACATTTAAATGTGCTACTATTCTGTAAGACTCATTCAAAGTTAATTCCACCCCCATTAAAGATAACTCTCTCAGTAGGTCAACTCGAATACAATAAATACAAGATACTATGCCTAGATATTTTCTACTCAAAGCTTCAGCAACAACATTATCTTTACCCGGATGGTGATGTATCATGCAATCATAATGTTTTATAAGTTCCATCAACCTTCTTTGCCTCAAGTTTAAGTATTTTTGTGTAAAGAAGTATTTTAAGCTTTGATGGTCAGTAAAAATTTCACAACTAACACCATATAAGTAGTGTCTCCATATTTTTAATGCAAAAACTACTGCAGCCAACTCAAGATCATGTGTAGGGTAGTTACATTCATGTATCTTTAGCTGTCGAGAAGCAAAAGAAATTACCTTCCATGCCGCATTAACACACAATCGAGTCCTTGATACGAGGCATCACTATAAATAACTAAACCTTATGTACCCGTTGGGATAGTTAATACTGGAGCTGATGTCAACTTACCCTTTAATTTTTCAAAGCTTTTATCATAATCGCCACTCCAAACAAACTTGTTCTCCTTTCTGGTGAGCTTAGTCAATGGCAATGCAATAGAAGAAAACCCCGGTATAAACCTCTTGTAATAGCCCACCAATACCAAAAAGCTATGTACCTCTGTCACACTAGTTGGTCTTTCCCAATTCATTACTGCTTCTACCTTCTTGGGATCCACACTAATACCATTAGCAGAAATAACATGCCCCAAAAATACTACCTTGTCTAGCCAAAATTCACATTTAGAAAATTTAGCATGCAACTACTTCTCTCGCAAGGTCTGTAAAATAATACGCAGGTGGTGTTTGTGCTCATCCCTACTATGAGAATATATCAAAATATCATCAATGAAGACAATAACAAAAGAATCCACATATGGGTGAAATATACGGTTCATCAAATCCATAAATACGGACGGTGCATTTGTTAACCCAAATGGCATGACAAGAAATTCATAATGTCCATACCTGGAATGAAAAGCAGTTTTAGAAATGTCACAATCTCTTACTTTCAATTGATGATATCCGGATCTGAGATCGATCTTGGAAAACACTTTGTCTCCTTGCAACTAATCGAACAAGTCATCAATGCGGGGTAGTGGGTATTTGTTACGGATAGTCACCTTATTCAATTGACGATAATCGATGCACAGCCTCATGATTCCATCTTTCTTCTTCACAAAAAATACTGGGGCTCCCCACGGTGATACAGTAGGCCTTATAAAACCACGATCTAACAAATCTTGCAACTTTATCTTTAGCTCTTTTAATTCTGCAGGTGCCATACGATATGGTACAATAGATATTAGTGCAGTTCCTGGTACCAACTCAATCGAAAATTCCACCTCACGGTCTGGTGCTAACCCTGGAAGTTCTTCTGGGAAGACATCTGCAAACTCATTAACTACTGGTATATCTGATAGTTTTCCAGCCTCATGTCATGTGTCCACCACATGAGCAAGATAACCCTCACATCCTTTCCTTAGTAGTTCATAACATTTTGTAGCAGAGATCAAACATGTTGGAGTGACATTTCGTTCCCCAATAAATTTAAATTCAGGTTCACCTGGTAATCGAAACACTGCCTCCTTTTTAAAGCAATCCAAACGTACATGACATGAGGCTGACCAATCCATACCCAGTATTACATCAAAGTCGCGCACATTGAGAGGTAATAAGTCAACTAGTAATTCTTGTTCACCCACTCGCACCACACACTCCCTATATACCCTTTCAATAAAAACCAATCCCCCCCCCCCCCACTGGAGTAACAATAGCTAAACCAGAATCTAATGATGATAATGGTTTATTAAGATGCAACAGATAATGTAAAGACACAAAAGAATGTGTAGAACCAGGATCTATCAACACATAAGCATCTTTATCACCAATAGGAAGTGTACATGTCACTACGTTAGGCATAGCTTGTGCATCTTGTTACGTTAGTGCAAACACTCTGCCTTGGCCTTGGTTTTGAGACATGCCTCCTCTACCTCCCCTGTGTATTTTCAGTGTAGAAATCCTATCTCCTACTGTCACACTCCCAACTGAAGTTGTAGCTCCCATCGCTGGACAATTCTTTCGTAAGTGCCCCAGTTGATGACAATGGAAACATAAAGGTGTCGTCTCAGCTATTGTACACTCCCGAGACATGTGCCCTTGACCACCACATTTATAACAAAATATGGCCCTCAGTCCCATCACAGATGCATTTTCTGACCGATTCATCCGAGTCCTTCCACCTCGGGCTTGAAATCTTCCATTTCCATTTATATTATTTTTAAATTCTTGGCCCTTAGGTACTCCTCGTGCTACACTCTGAGTTGAGGTTCCCGCCTCCCATCCATATGATCTTATACCATCATGTCTAGCTTTCTTCGAGTGTTCAACTTGCATTTCTTTTATTGACTTTTCTGACACCATGTCCCTATCCACCAAGTCCACATAATCCGTGATCTTCATATTAGCAACCATGCTTTTTATATCTACACTCAGCCCGGTTTGAAACCGGTCATATTTACTTTCTTCCGTCCTCACCAAGTCAGGTGCAAATCTAAATAAGGATATAAATAAAGCTTCATACTCTGCCACTGTCCGGTTCCCCTATTTCAACGTGATAAATTCTTCCTCTTTCTCATTCCTATAAAGCCTTGGGAAATATTTTTCAAAGAACACCTTCACAAACCTCTCCCATGTAATTTGGGGAGGATTTATTGGCACCACTCCCCCCATTGTAGTAAGTAACCTTTATGTTGCATCCCACCATAACTTTGCATCAGCCTCTAACCTAAAGGTTGCTAAAAAAACCTTTTGTTCATCTCGCACTTCCATCACCTTGAATATTGTTTCCATCTTTCTAATCCACCCCTCTGCCACTAACGAATCCGTTGTCCCAGTAAATGCTGGCGGATTTCACTTCATGAACCTCTCATGAAATTTGTCCCTATCCCCACCATGTTCTCCACCTCTTGCTTGTTCCATAAGTTATGCCACAGCACGTAATATTCTTCCCGCATCATCAATTGGTTGTTGTTGCACCTCTGGTTCCTCCACTTGACTATGTCTATGTCCTTGCTGACTATTAGGAACATAAGATGCCTCACGCTCTCCTCCATCATGCAACTCATGTGGATCCATCATTCACTGCAATATAATTCACTTAAACAAAATACAACAGCAACAGTTTAATATTAACATTGTTAGTCAAAATCCAGGTGCATAACAAACTCACTTTCTAGTGTCCACTGCCAATCTAGACCCTCACACCCTATCCAGAACCTAATAACCACGCTCTGATACCAAGTTTTCATGCCCCGACTTAATTAAGTTAAACTCATCCTTGTTAATTAGCGACAAATTGCCTTAAATAATAAACAATGCTTTAATTTAAATCTCTAAGGAAAAATAGCATGAGATTTTTTTTTCAAGGTATGTGTAGATGAAAACATAACTACATTTCCATGTCACCTATAAGTACTACACAACCTTACATAACCAAGATCTTTAGTTTGATATTTACACAACAATATTCTTGATATTCAAACCGTACTAGATATTCGTCACTCCCCCGTTTTAAGGTCCTAACTTGGCAGTGAACTCCAAACGATAGGCATACCTGAAACATAACATTACAGGAGTGTAAGCAATATAAGCTTAGTGAATGACCATATACCACAGCTATAACCAAATTAAATAACCATTTTTATTTTGTTTTAATGCTATAACCCAACAGGAATTGTGAAACTCTCGCAAGCCTAGACCCGCCACAGTCCAATTAATCCATTACAGTTATAGGGGACAACCACATCCTTTATTAGGCCCGAGTACACAAACCTTTAAGTTGGATTAACAAGACCGCCATATCCTGTAGGACCCACCACAGTCCTTAACATTAATTAACATCACTTAACATTTCAATCATATGCATATGTTTCCTAAATGCAACATCACTCTCATAAGCATTTTAACACATGTATTATACTACACATTTCCATATGAACATATATTCATCTATATTTCATAGGAAATGTCACTCACCTTGGATTTGGTGATAATATTAATACCAAACTACTTCCTTGGTATGGTAGTATTATCTGCTTCCCCACCTAACAAGTCAATGTCATTAGTATTAGAATACACCGATTAACATCAAACCCAGTAATACATCACATCATTTGGTCAATCAGAAATAACTAAAGGGAAATTAAATATGATACTTTACATTTCAATAACACCCAATTAATTAGGGTTCTGAAACAATTTACGGAATTAATTTACGAATTTGCTAGACAAAGTTATGACCATTTTGTTTCATCCTTTTCCAAATCGTTTCTCAAGAAAAACAACAACACAACTTCAACTTCCTCGAATTTTCATAATTTTTATACTATATAACTTTGTATGATATTCCACCCAATATCATTAAACATATTGAATAATACAAAATTAATTTTTCATCATTTTTAGGGATCATTTTCTATGTCGAGCAAAACGTCAAACACCTGGTATGCATTCTTGCTCCTTTAGGGCAGATTTTAAACCAAAACTTTAAACTATCACCAAGGGTTCATTCCTTGCTATTTTTACACAGTTTTTGGATATGATATACATGTATGAGTATATTTTACTCTCCAACTTGAATAACTCAATTCCAATAAGTATTCCATGATTTATGCCATTTTTAGCATAACTGGGTCAAAATAGAACATTAAGGCATAACTTAACATTTTAAGCATACATAACCTTGACCTTGGGTATAATTCATGGAAACATATAACAAACATGTTTTAGCAGAAATATACATCATAATCATGAATTTTCTAAATCAAAATGCTTTACCAAAAGATGATGTAAATTTAGGACTTTAAAGTATGCATTTACGATCCTAGCTCCAGTTCTAACTTATGTTCTTAATCCATCCTTGTTCCAACACAATTCAGAAAAATGGGTATCATTACAATATATATCCAAATCAAAAATAAAAACATTCCAAGTACAGAACTCATTCATGTGATCAACTTTAATAAGGATGTAATTACCTTACGAGGATTCCTCGATTTATAGAAATTTTCCAAAAGATTTCTTCCTTAACTTTCTTCTAAAACTTTCTTCCAAAAGATTTTCCAACAGATTTATAGAAATTTTCCAAAAAATTTTCCAAAAGATTTAGGAAAACTTGGTATTTCTTATGAGGAAGAAGACAACTCTCATTTATAATCAAAAATACGTTGTATGGTGGTCCAATAGCTATAGGGGTAGTGGTAACACGTGATTATCTGGATGAAAGGTTGAATTAGACAATTCCATTAATGGCACATTTGTCCCACCTTGGTAAAATCACCATTACTCACTATCACGGGCCCCTATTTACTCCCGCTTTGTGTCTATGAGTAGATAACTTAAACATCTACAACTTTCATATTTTGTGTTTTCCCAAAATCATAAAATTAATACACCTAATTTAGGCTTGAATAGGAAAGTAGCAATTTACCGAAAATCTCAAAACTTTCACATTTGGCGACCAAACATTGCCAATTTCCTATCAACACCCAAATTTACTTTTATAAACATAATCATGCATTAAAAACATAATTTATGATGCATTTAACCACATAACTAATCATATGTTCTAAACATGGTATCCCTAATCATAAGTTCAATTAGCACCTAATGTAAACAACACATATCACATGAGCATGCATCCCCTAAAAATGATTGTTAACATGTTTAACACACATAACCAATTTATAACTTATAACTACTAAGTTATAATTAATCATGTAATTAACCTTCCTAATCATGTTTTAGGTCCTTACAACATCTGTGAGGGGAGGCTCCTCATTTGCATACTTTGTTTTCCACAGGGTCCTCCTCATCTAAAGGACCCCTCTCTATAGGGTCTTCCTCATTTGCTAGGGTGCTCTCCCCAAGGTCCTCCTCACATGTGGTATATTCAAAATCTCAAAGGGAATACTTAAATTATCTCCAACAGAGGAATTTTAACCTTTATCGTCTGGCACCTTACTTTATCAAGGAGGATACTTTCATGACTTCACTCGCAAATTTTGAGTAGGAGTTTGTGGCCCAGATCAGCGAGCGACCCCAAGTGGGTATAGGTGAGTCTTCTGACTTTCCCATTATTTTACCTGATTCAATACTTAGGGTACAAGTAGATATGGTAGACATTCCCCATTCCAATATTGAAGTTAAGGCATGTTGGGGTGCCATAGAGGAATGGAGTCTCTGGGTGGATCATGTCTTGTCCACCCCCTCGTACAGAGCTATTATTAAAGGACTAGGTCTTCTGACCACTATTAGCGGTCTCAAGGCTTGCTCTATTTTTAATCAAGAACGTGCTATTCCTTTGCTGACTTCTCGATGGAGTAGGAATTCCCATACTTTTATTACTGGCTGGGGGAATTTACTATCACTTTGGGGGACATTTGTGAGATGCTCGCTCTGCCCTACTTGGGCAACGATATTCTTACTGATGGTTTTGAGGATGAGGTCAAGGAGAAAATGTTTGGGAGCTCTACTCTACTTTGGGTGAGTTCTCAAAATACGTAGATATCAATTTGATTGGGACCACCAAACACTCTTTCACCAAATGATAGAGATATTGGGTTAGGGATTTCGAGAAGTTTCCTAAAGGTGAGAGCTCGAGAAAGGACTTGAGTAGTCAAGAGGACGCAAAAATTAACTCCCCCTTACACTTGGTAGCATTTTTTTCTCACTTTTCTGAGTAGATTTATTCTTCCTCGGAGGCTAGATGACTCTCATCATGAGCTTTTTATCAAGCTCTCTGTAAGGCTTGCTCGAGGGAGGGCAGTCCCCCTCGCATCTTTGACTTTGGGGTCTTTATACACTTGTCAAGATAGGGATCATGTGGACATTGAGAACTCTTACGGTCGTTATAACGTTATCAATCTTACCAACACGTTTATCATCATGTCATTATTGTTTGAGAGATTTCCCAACTTTTCTCCAGAGGCAAGGTCTTCCCAAAACGGAGTCTCTCATGATGCAAGATGGAAGAAGAAGACTCCATAGACTCCCATAGGGTCTTTGATAGACAAAATCGATGAGTTTTCTTTCAGACCCTACTGTAAGACTATGGGAGGTCTTTTTTATTGGCATTCTTTATCTGCTGCTTGGGGCACCTTCTACCGGTGATGACTTTGTTTCAACTTGCCCCTGATATTTCTGTGATCATTATGCTTCTTCATTGCACTTTGCCTTCTCTAACAGACTTGGGTTAAGGTGTGGAGTTCTACCACTTTGAGAGAGTGAGGAGGCAGTTTGGATCTGATTAGGGGGTTCATACTCCTATTTATCCTTTGAGCACCTCCACCTCCAAGCTGTACCTCGAGGCTTTTGCCAACTTCACATTTGAGGGGGCGGCTAATAGAGTAAGTCATCTAGGTAACTTATTTGGAAACTCTCGAGATTACTTACCCTCTTTTACTCGCTCATGGTTTACCCTTTGTCAGAAATAAGTCCTCTTGATTCGAAATTGTGTGAAGGATGTCCCTTATGAAACTATTTACACAAAAAAATATTAATAATGGCCAGTACATGGGTAAGAGAACCCCAAAGGTCAGTGTCTCGACAATTCTATCTATTCCAAACAACTTGAGCCTCAACCTGCTAGGCTCAAGTCTATAGGCAAGTTAAGAGCTCATGTTGCTTCATAGAGGAAGCATCCAGATGTGGATGTTTTAATCTTCATACCAACTACCATTGCCCTTGCTACCACTGTTACTTCCACTGTTACCATTGTTTCCCCTATTCCCCCTACTAAGAACTAGGGTAAGTAGGAAGAAAAAGATTAGTGCTATGACCTCTGCTCCCCAGCAAAGTCGCTAAATATATGAGGGTAGTTGTACTGGGGTATATGAATAACTACAAATAGTGAGGCACGACCCATTCTAATGGAATCTACCTTTAAGGTCTTTCAAGAACTCATAGAGCAATGTCTGGTAAAACCTTCTCCTTTTGGTAAAAATGGAACCAAAGTAAGAACTACTCCCTTCAAGAAGATGAACTTCACAAAAATAATAGTAAATTTTTCTCAAGAGAAACTCCTAAGAGTGATGGTTGTCAGTGTGGAGTGAAAGAACAAGGCACTCGGCACTTAGAAAGAGAGCAAGGAGAGAACACTAGGTATCGAGGGTGATTTTGGAGTAACGGTATGACTTGAGTTGTGATTATTACTTGACCTTGCCTAGGGGTCCTATTTATACTTGAGCACTAGGGCTAAGTTGGCACTTTTTGGGCGCCAAAATTGAGAGGGGTTGGTGAGGAAAAAGGTATGCAACGTACCTCTTATCCCTATCTATGTGCAAACTCCTGTCCCCTCTCACAGGTACCACCTGGTGCAAGACAAAGTCAAAAATAAAATATGTTTGTGCTTGAAGACAAAATATCTGATTTGGTAAATATCTTTTAAAATGGTAACTTTTTGTACAAATTTTGTAAACTCGAGGAGGGGCTCAAGGACAACCTCCTCTAAAATCTTTTATAAACTTGAGGAGGAGCCTCAACGATGACCTCCTCTAAAATCATTTTATAAACACTTCATTTCTTATGTAACCCATTGGTTGCTCACTTCAATTATGATTAGGTGTGAACTTTGTAAGTATTGGGTGACCCATAGGGTCTATCTACTAGTGTTATCTCAATCTTAAACTTCTAAGTTATTGATCTTGCTTAACAAACCTTGTTCCGCAGCCACCAAGTCAAAAATCCCAAGAGATCCCAAATTTCCTTTTTTTAGCCTTGCTTGCTCAAGTACGCTACTTGTACAAGAAAGTAACATGTTAGTGCTTTAACATACATGTGAGTAATAGATATTGGGGAGGAGTTCACTCTAGGTGGACCTCCTAGGGAATTTGGATTTCTAGGGATGAGGAGCTCCGTATGGTGGGACTCCTTGTTCATACTTTATTCAAGCGACTTTTGAACATCTAGGGACGAGGAGCCACTTGTGATGGGACTCCTTATCCACACTTCATTTTTATGTGTAAGAGGGTAGTTTAGATTAATGGAGGCGTAACCCCTTTTAGAGTATAGTAATGATAAGTTAAATAGCAACACTATTAATTAACCACCGAATATACAAACACGACTCAATGAAGATAGACTCAGTTTGAACTCACAATTCTCTCATGTATAACTCAGAAGGTAGTAATGAACTTTAGAAGTAACTTATCTAGAGGGAGAGAGAAGTAAGCGCCTTAGATACACCTTGGCAGGCAGCCAAACACCCTAACCATCCTCAAGAATCTCTGTCAAGTATTAAAAGCTTCATAATAAATAACAATGGTGGGTGAGTAAAACTCTCTAGTTCATAATAACTCTCTCTGATGTATATTATCTCTAGTAATAACTTCTGAACTCTCAAAAAGATCATCATCTCCTCAGAGGTGGTTGGGGTCCTTAAATAGCCCCCCACATGATCCCCGAGGCAACTCTGTCATCAATTCATGTGAAAGACCTCCCTAATAATTTATGTCACCAACATTAAATACCTGATGCACTAGTTGTCTCCACGTCATAAATATTAAATGCCAAGACATGCCTTTTGCCTAACCACTGTGTGTCAGGGGGCTATTGTCACAGACGTGGCTCACTAACTGTCTCATAGCCCCAAATACCACGACAGTTTACTCAAGTGCAGGTCTGATATTGTTTAGCTAGCTAGTGACATCACCTACAGTAGATGTGACATTGAGTAGAGGGTTGTTTGGTTCACAACTCAACTCCCGATGGGACTCCAAGCTGCTCCGCCCGAGGTTCCACGGTCAGGGTTCTTTGGTATTTTTACCATGTGTATCTAAGATGATCGAACAAGCCCCAATGGTTCCTCACTTCTCAATCCTCCGAACCAAGTCCCTCTCAAGTTCCCATGGTGAGGTCATTCGATAGAGCATCAAAAGCTCTCCCAGTCCCTACCAAGCCTGGTCTCTCGCTAGTACCGTTTGACCTCACACTAAAACTAATTATTATTCTCGTTACATCATTACAATTGTTGTAGCTCCTAGTCAATATAAACAAAGATACAATATGGTTAAGTAGCACAACAAACTAAAATATGAGTTGCCACACTGAGCTGCCTCGCTGAGATGCCATGCTGAGTTGCCACGCTAAGCTGCCTTAACCCCAAATACTGTTATAAATAGGGGAATTATCCCTAATCCCGGGATTACCTTCAAGCCCCCTCTACATTTTCCCCTTCGTAGAGAGATTTATTATGGGAAAAGGAAATTTCTTCATGAAAACCTCTCAATCCAATGAACCTTCTCTGTGTGTAAAAATTTTGTCCTCCTTTCCTTCGTTAGACCCACCGCGTTAGAATCTTCAGGAAAAAGTAAAATTCTCCCCGATATACCTGAACCGAAGCACTACAGCTTATTGGTGCTTTGGCGAAGGGACATCACCACTTTTTCCTGACGCTGAGCTTCAACCGTTCTAACTTTATTATTCAAAATTCTCCCGAAAGGTCTGTTAACCTTCTTAAATACTTATTCTGGTTAGTGTTAAGTGAAATTCTCCCTTGTAACGCTTCGTTATGTTCGAAAAAGCAGAAATTCTCCCCGATGTAGACGAGTCACCATTTAAATAATGTTTGGACTTGCGGTGAGGGGACATCGTAGCTTTTTTGAACCGTTGGGACATCTTTTCCGTTGTGAGTTATTGGATATGTGTGACAAAAATTCTAGGGCTAAAACTCAAACTTGTTGAAGAAGGCAACCCTTTCTATTCCCCAGGAGTCGTTTTGTAAATGGCATGGCGATATCTTTTCAACTCTCAAGATGCATCCTGAAGTGCCACGTGTTCATTTGAAATGTTTATAGGCGGCCTTGCATGTGTTGTGGTGGGAAACTCAACAGACGGGTTCCTTAAAAGGTTATAAACGTCGCTTTTCTCAAACCCTTCTCTTTCCTTTATCTTCTTCAAGATCCTATCTTCCTTAAAGAGAGAACTCTGTGCGAACTCCATTGTTTACCAAGATCTTACCTAGCTTCTTCCTTCTCTCATCTTTTATGCCACCACCTGTGGTTGTTCTCCTCCATTTTCGTTCCCCATCCCTTTTTTACTAAGCCTTTACACCTTCTTGTTGTATTCAATGGCCTCGTCAGGTTTTCCTACCACACCTTTCACCAGTGCTCCACCTGCTACCCCTGTTGTCACCACCTCTACTTCCGCCTCATTGACTACTACCCGCCAGGACCAGTTGCACTTCTACCGCTGGTCCCCTATATTCAGCAAGGGTGATGACTTTACTGGGTCTTGTAAGACATGCGTTTTTAATGTCACGTATGATGCCCTGACACTTAGTGATGAAGATGAAAGTGCTGATGACTGGGGCGTTCTACCTCCATAGGGGACTCTATGATTTTGTCTTGAGCAAGGGGACTTTCCATGGTCCCACATCGACTTCGAGTGTCCTGGGGGCTCTCCTGCTCACTTTGCTACTTGGAACTCCCATATGCAGAGTTCCTATGCTAACACTCTCACCAAAATTGGGCTTCATCGGGCCAAGTAGTTTGATGAGTTCACCCTGTCCAAGAATAATGGCGCCCTTCCCATTCTGTTATCCCGCTAGAACATTACCACTCATACGTTCATTTCTGCGTGGGGCGAGTTTACAATAATGTTGGAGGAAGTGTACGAGCTCCTAGGCCTTGAGGAAACAGGCCATAACCCTTATTCTGATGAAGCCCTAGATGCCCAACAAACTACTGACCATTTAGAGTTAGACTGTATATGCCGAAGGTGCATCGGTACTTCAAACAAAGCTACCTTCACTCTCTTATCAACTATTTCTTCAAGGATCCTTCTGAAGGTAGTTCCTCTGAGGCTGCCCTTGGTAAAGGTACATCGCTAGAACTTCCTGCTTATATTCTTGTCTTTCTTTCTCAGTTTATTTTAATGGGGAAACCCAACGACCAATCCCAAAGGACCTCATTGACCTATCCCTCCATTTGGCTTGGGGTATCAAGCTTCCTCTAGCTGCAATCGCCTTGGGATCCCTCTACACATGGGTTAATAATATCCGTTTTTACATGGAATGATCTTTGGGTCGTTATAACCTGGCCAACTTTGTCAACTGTGTCCTTCTAACAGGCTTCCTCTATGTGCGTTTCCCCTCCGTAGCAGCCAAGACCAACCACCCTCTTTTGGGGGAAATAATTCTGGCCCTACGCTCCTTTGTTTATCACAAAAGATATAGCCGAAAGGAGTTGACCTCTATCATCGATGATTTTTCAAATTTTTTGATGAGGCCCTATGAAGAGGATATCTTTCTCTACACTTGTGGTTTTTTCAACCATGAAGCAAGAGTGGTCTAGGAAACTACTCTGGACCTCATTATTGAAGACCCTTCACTAGCTGTGGTCCTTCTATTTTCACCAGGCTACCTTCCCTCTTACACCGAGTGGGGATACACCAGCGAGAACTACAATCCCAACTGATGCAGAATTTTGGCTTCGATCAAGGGGCTCCTCACCCCATTTTTTAATCATTTAACCCCAAGGTCTCTTTTGGCGAGGCATGTTCCCTGTTCTCCTTAACTGCTACATGGGGAGTGAGTTCTACAATGGCTGGGCGAGTCACCATTCCCAGCATCACCAGGCAAGGGGACGTGACCCCTCTATTTGAAATAAAGTAATAGCCAAGGTAACTGGCCCAAATTTTTGAGTTCATCAAGGGGGATCCCGTATATCCTCCAGTTCTTTCATTTTCTGCCTTGGAGTTGGGGTTAAAGGGTAATTCCATTCTTGGGATTGAGTTACCTCTAAGCTAGTCCCCCAAAGTACCTCCTACTGAACTTCATCCACATTGCCCCATGATCCCCATTACCATACCCAAGCCCAAGGCCGCTACAAACCCCAAACCACCTGCCCCTTCGGCCAAAGCTGTAATAGGGGAAGGGCTTTCTCAGCTACCTACTAAAAGGACCAAGAAGTCCAAAAGTGGGGTTTCCTCAAAATCTAAGTTCAAATCTCAAGCACAAACTCCTTTGAAGGCATTCCATATTGCCTCTATTCCCCCTCCTATGTCTGCAAAGGTAGCTAAAGAGCTGAGGAGGCGGGTTCAAGCTGAGGTCGAAAGAATAAATGTTAAATTTCAATAGCACATTGTCATCGTTCCTCCCTCGGCTACTTTTCCCATGATCGTGGTTGATCCAACTGAGCCAACGACAAAGAGGAGAAAAAGGTTGAGGGTACCTCAAGGTGCTGATGCAACGGGCGTAAGGAAGAAAACTATGGGCACTAAGTCCCAAAAGAAATGGATAGCCGAGATACCTCCATCCTCAGCTCCCTCTATTGCTACTTCATCTCTGCCTTCACCAGTGGTTATGCCTTCTCGTTCTCCCTTCGGATCTTAAATATGTGTGCATGTTTTATTCTTGTTCTCCTTTTCTTAAGGCAAGCTACATTTGCTTATTTCTTTGATAACCTTGGTGCAGGGAGTTGAAGAAATGCCTGGTTCCCCTATGATTCATTTCGTGGGGGGAGTTTTGGTGTCTCTCAAGTCGAAACTACTCCTCCCCATTCCACCATGATGGTCTCACCTACTCTCGCTGTTTGTCCTCCCAACGGGCTAAGGAAGTTGCTGCAGGGGCTGCTACCGTTGGATCTGTTGAAATATCTAGCCAACTAGAGGCAACCACTCTCGTCTCTTATAAATTACCATCCGAGCAAGAGGTCCATCTTCCCATTATTGCAGTCGAGGAGAGTGCCCCTGAGGTAAATTTCTTGTCAAGTCTCACGTCTTTTCCTTGTCCCATTGCTTTGTTTATCATTCTGATATTCTGGGATATTTTAGGTGGAAGTGGCATCTCTGATAGCTAACATTCTCCTTCCCACTGTACTTACGAGACCCCTAACTGCAATTCCCCTTTTTGGTGCCATAACGGGGGTAAGTAACGCTTAGACGTATTGCTGCCTTTTTCATGTACTTGCTCCTTGTGTTTAACACATGATTTTGTATTTGCAGCTTTCGCCAAGCCTTACCCCACCCTTTGCTCTTAGTGGCCTTTTTCTTTCCTAGGCCGAGGTTGCTGCTACTGCTCCTCGTGTTAGTTCTTCTATACCCACTGGTGTTGGGGCATTTCTTAAAGGTCCAACATCTTCTTCAGATGATACGCCCGTATTGGCCTTAGTAAGTTTTATTGGCGAGGGAAGTTTGCCTACCATTGAGGCTTCTTCAGCCAAGGGCCCCATTGAAGCTACTGAGGAAATAAGCTCGCCCGCAACGGTTTTTATCATTATATCCCCAGTGGTGACTCTCGTTCTCGCTCTTACTACTGCTGAGGTACTTCGCTAATTTCTCTGCATTTCTCAATTTCTCAAACTTCACCTATGTTTTTGACTTAACAATGAAAACACTTGTTAAGGTTTTTTCAGAAACTCCACCTATAACGGTGACTTAACAACGAAAACTTCTGTTAAGATTTTTCACAAACTCTACCTATAATGGTGACTTAACAACGAAAACGCTTATAAAGATTTTTTCATACACTCATTATTTATTTTACCTATTCTCAAGTTATACGAGAGGATTCTCCACCATCTCCTTTGCTTGTTACCTCGCCCCATCGGGAACCTGTCATTTCAGAAGATTCTAGCCATAATGATCAAGGTTCCACGATCGGTGCTACTACCGAGAGCGAATTTGGCTATGAGCTTGCTCTGCCCGACCTAGATCCTTACGCCTTCTACGTGATGGTGCTTCAACGTTCTCCTCAAATGCCTGCCAACCATCATTTGGTAGTTGAGCAACTTGTAAATCATCATCCTAAAACGTTCATGGTGGATTGTCTGCGTTCAAACATCTTCGTTATGAGTTACAGGCTTCAGGGCATGGCTACCTTCGTTTCTAAAATTGCCAACACCCCGAACTCAAACTTCTCCAGACCCCTCCTTAACTAATTTTTGGGTTATCTAAGGGAGTTGGGTCGCGACAGCTTTTGTTTTGGTTGGCTCATCACGCATTTGATGACCTTGAAGAGCTAACGACTGGACAGATAGAGGGAACTCCCATGGAAACATCAGGAGGATCAATGGGTCGAGGAAGATAAGTTGGCTGAGCTATCACCTCTTCTTAAAGATATTGAACAGGAGGTGGAGGACATCGAAGAAGCTCTGCGTCTGGCAAAACTAAAATGAGTGAAATTCCTTATCGAGTGCACGCAAGCACAGACGAGGTTAGACGTTTCTATTAATTCGTAACGGACTTGCCTAGAAGCTTCTTCAGGACTTCCTGGAGATTTTTTCTCCTCCCCAGATATGTGGTTCCTCCTAGGCCAATGAGCTTTTGTATATATTTTTTTCTTTTTCTCTCCTTCTTATGTAATTCTTGGGCAACAGCTCCCAATTTTGTAATGCCTCCAAGTTTATGAATGAAGAAAGATATATGTTTTCTTATGCTTTCCCTTTATGTTATAACTGCTTACGCACATTATAGAGTTCTATAATTCCTTCATCTCCACTTGGTTTAAAATAAAGAGAACTTGCATATTTATAATGAAAAGAACTTGTATATTCATGACAGTTAGATACATCGGTGGCCCACCTTACACATAATAAACCTTCAACCATTTATTATTGATTTTGAATGGTTTGTCTTCTTCCATCTTAGAAATTAAGCAATAACCTGAGTCATAAGCTTCTTTTACAATAAAAGGTACCTCCCAATTTGCTGCAAACTTGGGTAGAAGAATCCCCATGATGTGTTTCACTGCTGCTTTCAATACGAGGTCTCCCTACACGAACTTCCTTGGTCTCACTAAGTTATCATATGCCCTGGAAAGATATTTCGTATACATTTGAAAGTGTTGCATCACATTATCTCTGTGTTCATCCAATGTTTCCAACTTCAGGTGTCTATTCTGAGGGAGCATGCTACTTCAAAAGGCATATCGAGCAAAGGGAACTTCTAACTCTACTACGAGAATCTCCTCGGCCCCATAGATAACGGAGAATGGAGTATACCCTGTGGTCTTTCTCTTAGTAGTTCGATAGGCTCATAATACAGCCGTTATCTTATCATCCCACGATCCTATGAAATCTTCCATCGTTTTGGCCAAAATATTAACCAGAGTTTTATTAGTTGCTTTGGCTTAATCGTTTCCCTTTGGGTATGCCACCGTTGAAGTATGATGATCGATGGAGTATTTGTCTATGAGCATCGTTACCTCTAAGTTGATGAAAGGGGTTCCATTATCTGAAAGGATGACCTTTGGGATTCCAAAATGGAAAATGATGTATTCTCTTATGAAGTTTCTCACCACCCCCGCCGTTGCCTTCTTAGTGGTATCGCTTCAGCCCACTTTGTGAAGCACTCCATTGATACTAGTATCCATATCTTCCCCCTCGAAGAAGGATGTATTTCCCCTACCAGGTCGAATGCCCAAGTGTGAAAAGGATAAGGTGTTTCCAGGGAGTGTAGGTCCACCGATGGGGCCTGGATCATGTTTCCATGAAGTTAGCAAACCTTATACCTTCGAATGAACTCAGACGAATCTTTCTCCATCATTGGCTAATAGTATCCCAAAGTCATCAACTGGTCATATAACTTGGCCCCTCCTATGTGAGCTGGATCGTGTACCTGTTTGAGAACCTAGGTTGCTTCTTCCTTCTTGATGCAATGCAACTGCCTGTTGAAGTATCCACTTTCATAAAGCTGCCCCTCCAGAATGTAGAATCCCGAGGCCCTTCGTCGGAGTCCTATCTCATTAATTTTTTGTGTTGGGGCAACTCCATCTCTGATAAAGTCAATATACGGCTGTCTCCAATCAGGTTAAGCTTCCACAAAATGACATTCAGCTGCCTCAAAGAATAACTAGCATTTGTGGCACTTTTGTTGTAGCTCTATAGCGTCCTATTTCATTTCAGGCCAAAAATACCCATGTCTTTGAATCCTTCGATAGAGCAGTATCTCAGTTGTTTCACAGTGCTCTTCATGTGTTTTCTTCAATCTCTGCACTGTCTCTTCTGGACCGATGCACCTTGACAACCATCCTCCTGCATTTCTGAAGTAAAGGTTTCCCTGGTTCGTGAAGTATTGGGATAATTCCCTCAGCCTCATCGCTCCTTCCCCATATTCCAATTTCCCTTTAATCTCCCCCCTTCAGTCTAGGATTGATAGTACTTTCGAAAGATCCATTCTTCGTTAAATCATGACGATAGTTGTATCGTTTCTCATGACCAACTTCTAGGCAATGGTGGCATAGGCGTCTGGGTGACGATTAATCATTCTGGGCTTTCTCTTGATCTTGGTCCGATGGAATTGGTAGAGAAGCCTCTGGATGATTTTTTGTATGGTGCTAGGCTCATGTGTTTTAACGCGTACTTTCCATTCACTTGCTGAACCACCAAATTTGAATCACCTTTGATGCAAAGTGAACGAATCCCCCTTCAAATAGCCTCTAGCGGTCCTAGCACCAATGCTTCATATTCCGCCTCGTTGTTAGAACATGGGAAGTCTAATCTATAGGAAAGGCAGATCTCCTCTATTCCTTTTGAAAGAATAACCCCTGCTCCTCCTTTCTTTTCAGCTGAAGATCCATCGAACTGCATTGTCCATTCCTCATCTGTTGTGTCTAGGTGATTGGTCTGCAAATCATCTCCCAATATACTTTCTTTAGGTGGCTTTAATGTTCTCAATGGTAAAATTGCCAGCAGATCGACGTACGCTTGGCTTTTAATTGCGAGAGAAACCACACACTTCAAGCCATACTCAAAGAGGATGAGGAACCACCTAGTTGCTCTACCAATAAATATAGTTTTGTCTAGCTAATACTTAATAGTAACACATCTAGTTACAATATGAATTGTAAAGGAACGCATATAATGTCTAAGTTTTTTTGCTACAAAGACTAAGGCTAAACAATGCCTTTCTAAGCTACTATATCTGACTTTTGGCCCATAGATGATCCTACTGAGGTAGTAGACCGATCACTCTTTCCCGTCAATCTCTTGTGCCAGCAAAGCTCCTATGGACCTAGTGGTGGATGTGAGGTACAACTGCAACGGTATTTCCGCCTTTGGGGGAACCATGGTCTATGATGAAATGAGAATCTTCTTTAGTCCATTGAGATACTCCTCGTGAATCTCCTTCCACCTGAATTTCATGTTCTTGTGCAATAGCTGCATCAGTGGGTGTGTTATTTTGGCCAATCTAGGCACAAATCGCCTAAGGTAGGAGACTTTACCGAGGAAACTCTTAAGCTCCTTCGTTGTTCTTAGACATGGCATTTCTAAGACTGCTCGATGTTTGTCCTAGTCCATCTTCACCCCTTGTCGATCAACCACAAAGCTTAGGAATTTTCCACTTGTTACTCCAAAAACACACTTCAGTGGATTCATCTTCAATTTATACTTCCTGCAATGGGAAAACACATTTCTGAAATCGCTCAGATGGGACTCATCCTCCCTTGATTTGAGGACCAAATCATCCACATAAAATTCCACAAATTTGTGAAAGTAGTCATGGAAAATGGCCATCATTGTTCTTTGGTAAGTCACCCCGGAATTCTTGAGTCCAAACGGCATGACCTTGTACATTAAGTTACCCAACATACCCATCCATAAAGCTATACATCTCATGACTAGTCATTGCATCTATTAGGATATCAATGGAGGGCAGAGGGAACTCATTCTTGGGGTAAGATCTATTTAAATATCTGAAGTCCATGCAGATCCTTCTTTAGTTTTTTTCTTTCTTTCCCACCGGGACAATGCTTGATAGCCAAAGCGGGTTTTGTATCAGTTTGATGAACCCGGCTGCCAATAGGTGTTGGACCTCTTCCTTTATCTTTATGTCCAGCTGAAGCTTGTACATTCTTGTTGCTTGTTTCATTGGGATGGCTGAAGGCATTCCATTCAATTTGTGACAGTTGACTCCCTCATCCAACCCTTTCATCTCCGTGTATTTCCACATAAAAACATTTATAAATTCCTGAATTAACTCAACCAAGGCCTTTCTTTCTCCTCACTGAGATCTTTCGGGATAAAAATGGGCCTTGGATCTTCCTCTTTTTTTGCCAGGTTCAACTGCTCCAGTTCTTGTGCCTATGGTTTCGGTTGATCCTCCATGTAATCTGGTTCCTCGGCGACTTCCTACACAAATTCCTATATGTTGGAGTTGTATATCACCATACATTGTCCCTATTGATCCACCAGAAAGCATTCATATATCGGGTCAACCTCGTCATCAGTTTCTTAGGGCCGCTTGCTCACACCATTATAATCGATATACCACTTTTCCTTCTTCAATAATGACTTTCTTACACTGCCTACTGGTTGCAGTGACTGCCTTCCTTTTCTTCTCTCTAGAAGCCTCGGCCACTCTTTTTTCTGAGAATCGGTTCAGCATGCTTTGTCATTGGACATCATGCTCTATCGGATCCATTCTGGGCCCCATCCTGTCTTTGAGTTATTTCGAGATGTTTTGGGGCTGAGGGGCCACCTGGTGAGCTTCTTTAGTCATCACTCTTACACTGCTTGTAACCTCTTTATTCTGCTCATTCAAGGGCCCCATCCTTTCTATGATCGAGGGAACCAATTCTCCCTCCATTTTTCTCGTTAGGACCCGAACATCCTCCTCCAATTCTGTGTAAAATGCTGCATTTACCAAGTGAGCTTCTTCGATAGCGAAGGGCCTCTTCGTAGGCCTAATGGTCACCTATGTTCCCTTGATATTCGCTTTAGCACATTGGTGGTATGTTGAAGGAACTAGCCCTTGGTTGTGCATCCATACCCTTCCTATTACCAGATGATAGGAAGTTGCACTCTCTATCACATGAAACTTGATATGGGAACTCGGATTTCCCATTATAATCCCAACATTAACGTACCCAATGGCTTTGGAAGATTAGTTATCATACCCCGAAATCACCAAAGGCATAGGGACCAACCTTTCTTCTAGAATATTGGCTTCATGGAAAGAGTTGATTGGCATGATATTGATGGAACCTCCCCCATCCATAAGAGTCCTTGCAAAACTAACTCCATTGATGCTGACAGTCACATATAATGGCCTACTATGAGGTAATCTTACAGCCCTATCTGCGTCGATGAAGGTTACTTCTGACAGAAACCTCCTTACCAACCTGGCCATGGGTCCCTTCCATCTCAGCGAAGGGACCGCATTCTTCCTCGCAATGTTAAGTACTTCTTGGGTTATTTCCATTTTACTCTCTTTTGGTATCCCCACCTGGTCGAAGAACAAGGTGAATTTTGAGGATTTTAAAACTGCACAATACTCTAGGACTAGGTTTGCTTGGTTACCTTCAACGCTGTATACGTCCTCCATGTCTTTGGAACTTGCCTCATCGTAGGCCAGTCCTACATTAGCCATTCCCTTCGTATAATCTTCTAAAGCTTCTTTGAACTCCTCCTGCTTAGACGTTGGCCCTCTTTCTTCTCTTTCTGCCTCTTTATCATAGGCTACCACCATATTAGCTCCATGTGCTGGGAGTGGGTTGTTATTAACGTTTTGTGGAGGTATTTTCAATGTCCTTGCCATTACGCACTTATCGATGATTCTCCTCAATGTGAAATAACTCTTTGTTGGGTGTTCGATCTTCCAATTGACCTGGCAATACTTGGGATCCGCTCGTATTACCGTATCGGGTTCCCCAACGGGAATTCCCTTTGGTTCTTAGACCATTCCTCCTTCGACCATTTCATTGTAACAGGTAATAGCCTCCTCTACTGTATAAGGCAATGGTGGTGGATCATCCCTATCTCTTCCAAACTTCCTCTTATTTTCCTTCTTCGCCACTTTCCCACATCTCCTCCCTCGGTGTACCCTACCTGTGGGGGTTGAGACCTCCCCCCCCCCCCCCCCCACAGGTTGTATCGACTGCCTAAACATCATGGGGATCACCACCTAATTTGGTCGTACCACTAAGGAGATATTTCTTGCCGCTCTTAAGAACTCCGGAAAATTCCCCTCATGCGTTTCATTAATGAGATGATAGATGTACTCAGGAAGAAGTCCCTCTGCACAGATCTGCAATAACTTGGACTCTTTGGCCTCCTCCCTCACATCGAGGGACCGTTCCCTGAACTTTCAAACGTATGCAACCACTTCTTCCTTGGGACGTTGCTTCTCCCTCCCCAGTTGGGTCAAAGTAAATTCGTATTTTGCCAGAAAGAACTTCTGGACAAACAAAACATGCATCTCTTCCCATGTAGAAACTCTTTTGGGAGCCAAATGAGAATACCAGGTATATGCTTTATCGGTTAAGGATTTAGAAAACTCCCTGAACCTGAGCTTTTTATTATTACAATGTGCCCCCAAGTGTTCAACGAAGCGCTTAATATTCTCCTTCGGGTTTCTACGTTTCCCTATGTATTTTTAAAAATTAGGAGGAATATAGTCCTTTGGATAGGGCTCATCGTTGTATTCATGGGGATAAGGTGTCCAAAATTCATCGTAAATCGAAGCTACCTCGCCAGCAGATTACGAGGAGGCTTGCATGAACTTCGGCATCTCTTTCTGCATTTCCTTCCTCATTTCCTCCATGCGTGATGCTACGGGGGCACCAACTAACGAGACCATGGGCAGAGTGCCCATTGCAGCTGGGTCAATCATCACAGTTGGGGCTGTTGATACTCATGATGTTCCCATGGATGGATTCACAATATAGGGTATACTTGATGGGACTGTTCCCGTTACACCTGCACTCGGTGGGGCCATTGGGGTTGCCCCTGATGTTACGAAAGAATTGGCTTCAAATCCTCCCAACACCGTTGAAGCTACCGGAGTTTGTAAAAACTCATAAAACTTACTCATGAGGAGTGCCACCTGAGTGGGTCCCAACCCTGTACTCGTGGAAGCTTGTGTCACCCCTGGAACGCCTGTCCTCGCCTGAACTGGAGGTACCTCTATTCGAAAATCCCCATCCCTTAGAGCCTCCAGTTCTCTCACCGCTTATTCTTTATTGTGTTGGATGTCATCAAAGTTAAGCCTTCGAGTAACGTTATCTTGCGTAATACTCCTTGCTTAGAACAATGCCTCCCCAACGGAGTCGCCAAATGTAAGAGGGTAGTTTAGATTAATGGAGGCGTAACCCCTTTTAGAGTATAGTAATGATAAGTTAAATAGAAACACTATTGATTAACCACCGGACATACAAACATGACTCAATGAAGATAGACTCAGTTTGAACTCACAATTCTCTCATGTATAACTCAGAAGGTAGTAATGAAATTTAGAAGTAACTTAGCTAGAGGGAGAGAGAAGTAAGCACACTAACACCTCAACCACCCTCAAGAATCTCTATCAAGTATTAAAATCTTCATAATAAATCACAATGGTGGGTGAGTAGAACTCTCTAGTTCATAATAACTCTCTCTTATGTATATTATCTCTAGTAATAACTTCTGAACTCTCAAAAATATCATCCTCTCCTCAGAGGTGGTGGGGTCCTTAAATAGCTCCCCACACAACCCCCGAGGCAACTCAGTCATTAATGCATGTGAAAGACCTCCCTCATACTTTATGTCACCAATATTAAATGCTTGATGCACTAGTTGTCTCCACGTCATAAACATTAAATGCCAAGACATGCCTTTTTCTTAACCAATGTGTGTCAGGGGGCTGTTGTCACAGAGGTGGCTCAATAACTGTCTAACAGCCCTAAATACCACGGCAGTTTACTCAAGTGCAGGTCTGACATTATCTAGATGGCTAGTGACATCACCTACAGTAGATGTGACATTAAGTAGAGGGTTGTTCGGTTCACAACTCACCGCCCGATGGAACTCCAAGCTGCTCCACCCGAGGTTCCACGGTCAGGGTTCTTCACTGTTTTTACCATGTGTATCTAAGATGGTCGGACAAGCCCCAATGGTGCCTAACGTCTCAATCCTCCAAACCAATTCCCTCTCAAGTTCCCACAGCGAGGTCAATCGATAGAGTATGAAAGCTCTCCCAGTCCCTGCCAAGCCTGGTCTCTCGCGAGTACCATTTGACCTCACACTAAAACTCATTATTATTCTCGTTACATCATTACACTCGTTATAGCTCCTAGTCAATATAAACAAAGATACAATATGGCTAAGTAGCACAACAAACTAAAATATGAGTTGCCACGTTGAGCTTCCTCGCTAAGATGCCACGCTGAGTTGCCACTCTAAGCTGCCTTAACCCCAGATATTGTTGTAAATAGGGGAATTATCCCTAATCTCGGGATTACCTTCAAGACCCCTCTACATTATGTTTTATTAGTTTCTTAGGACAAGGATCTCTTTCTGATGAGCCTCCTCATCCAAATTCCAAGTTGTGAGTTCTGGGCATTTTGGGTTGAGTAGCCCTTCCTGGTGGTCCTCCTCCCCCAAGTTCTAACTTTGTGAGATTTGGACCAATTTGGGCGAGGAGACCTTCCTGGGGCCCGCCTCGCCCAAGTTATAATTCTTTGAACTTTAGACAAATTGGGGTGAGGATCCCTTCCTGGGACCCTCCATGCCCAAGTTCTAATTCTATGATTTTGGCCAAAGCACTTCCTTTTTAGGGGCGTTTCTAGTGGTGAGCCCCCCTCGCCAATTGGGCTTGCTCGCCTAATTGTTTGGGTTATTAAGTGTTTACCCCTCCACAATCGTATTATGCAATCATTCAACAAGAAGGTTAAGGACCAGGGATTCCAATAAGGAGATCTTGGCCTCGAGGAAATCGTAGAACCTATTTGGGATTTGAGAGGAAAATTTAAGTCCAATTAGAGTGGCCCCTACATCATGAAGAAAATCCCGTCTGGTGGAGCCTCTATGCTCACAAACCTTAATGGGGAAGAAATGGCACGTCTAGTCAACTTGAACCATCTTAAGAAACTTTATCCCTAGTCTGAACTCTCATCGCGCTACAACTCTTCTCAACCCCTTTTATTTTATAAAAAAATTCTCCCTTCCTCTCTACTCAGAATTACGTGGATTTTGATCCTCTCAAAATGACCCCTTTTTAAAAAAGCGAAGCTATCAATTTTCAAACCCCATAGAGGTATGTATGAATCCCATAAGACACACATGGGTGCGGTACTTTCTCTTTCACAAAATGCTATTTTTTCTCCTCTAAATATGATGGTCTCCCTTGTCATTTAAATGAACAAAAGGATTATGTATTCCTTAGAGATTGGTATAGATAGTTCAAATACAAAATTCATCAATGACACAACAAAAGATGTTTAAATCGTTGTCCTTTTATTAAAAATTAGGAATAAAGACATGACATGACATATCAACAATGGGAATAAAAAATAACACACTCCCTTACAAACCCCATGACATATAAAAACCCAACAACCCACATCATTAATAGCTTCAAAAAAACACCTACTAAACCAAACACAACCAAACAAAACACCTCTCAGACCATACACCAATTTTCATTACCCCTCTTATACCTAAGAACTTGTCCTCAACTATTTGACGGGCCCTCTTTATCATCATTGCTTATCCCTAGTGAACCCCAAGAATCTCATTCATGGTGATGGCTTCGAATTCACTCTTTGCGGGGATAGGCTTTTATAAGATTAGATGAAATCATGACACCCTTTTCCAAAGTGTTGGACATTACAATCCATCTTTGAATAGTTCCCTTCGTTAGAATTTTCACATGCACCCTCTTGGGAGTGCACTATCGCGGTCTTAATGGAATGATTTATACAATCAAATGTCCAAACACAAATCCAATTTTATCTTATTATCCTAAGACATGCATCTTAGTGATAATATTTATAAATAAATACTCAAACACACGACAACATAGGAAAAATCCCCTTCGAGTAAAACCTTTTATAATCGAAACTTTAGAAAATTTACAAGATAGGCGAATTACAATACAACTTGATACCAACAACAAGTTTAACACACAATATTTGCAAATTCTCTAAATAATACTACTTGATCCTGAGCATTCCATAGGTAGCAATCCACCATCGATATCCATCGATCAACCTTCAGCCTTCAGTCTTCAGTCTTCAGTCGTGATCCTTTCGATTTTAGAAGTAAGCCATAGAGATGATCTCTCCATAATTAGTATATCTCAGCAAGATTCAAAACCGATTCATAAAAATATATTTTTTGATGTGTTTATGAACTGAAAGTGTTTTATAAACCAAAAAAGGAGAAAATATTTACAACAGATGCGCAAATTTCAATTTAGCAAAACTCCTATGAAATTTGGAAAAAGAAATTGATTTTTATAGCACATACACAAAATTCGAGGTGTTAATTTGTTCGAATGAAAATGAGGCTCGTGCAAACAAGAAAGGAAGTCCGTTTGAACGAAAATAGAGTTTATTCGAATGGCAAGGACATATTGTTTGAACTAGCTTCAAATGACCTACAAACGATGCAAAATAGTATGCCCTTGTTAAATGCTTGTTAGATTTATATATCAAATGATTCTTTGACTGACTTTGACTTCTTATTCGATCGAGAATGCCTTCTCATTTGAACGAGGTCAGCGAAGTTTGAAAAAAAATTATTAAAAAATGCCTCCATTTTTAAACTTAAAAAAACATGTTTCAGTTTTAATAAAAATAAAACATCCTAAATAAATATTATGAATAATTTTAAACACAAGTTGATTTATACCTTTGCGAGATGTCCTAAAGTCTTCAATAAAGTCTCTAGACGAAGTCATTTGAACGACTTGTGAATGTCATTCTAACGAAATAAACATGTCGTTTGAAGGACTGAAACGAAAAATTCTTTTTATTAAAATCCACCTACAAGCCTTTGAAAAATAATTGACTCAATAAAACACCTCAGGCTGATAAAAACATTTTTAGAAAAAATATCCCAACACTAAAATGATATATTAAGGATCTTTAAACACAACCTTACCAAAATCAATCTTGTGGAGGCATGTTGTTGATGAATGTTGATATTCGTATCGGTCTTATTGAGCATATGAACTTGAACTTATTCGATGGTTGTAGCGGTATATGAAATACTTAATGTAAAATGGACTATGTAAAATATGTCCTTACAGGAGTGTGTACGGAAACTCGTTTGTGAACAAACTAGGGAACATAGCTCTAAGACACTCCCCTAGCTCAAAATAATAATCTATAGGGTGACCTCTTTGTTTATAATGAGAACAAACATATACAGGCTTGGTTCCACCTCTCTCAAAATGTTTAGGATGATCTATCAAAGGTTTGTTAGGTCGAGGGCCATAAGTATCTAATACAAACTCGAAACCCGGCTCGGGTGCATCCTTGGAAATGGATGCAGCCGCATAAACTATTCCTTTCCTCTCAACGTTACCTGAAGCTGGACCAGGGAGCATCTTTCCAACCTTCTTAGACGTGTCCTCTATTGTGACTTTGACCTCCCAGTCACATTCGAGATTTCTTTCATGTTGGGATACACAAGATTCAAGTTTCCCACAGGTCTCCAATGAAGACTCAAGATGTCCCACAAGACTAGCCACGGTGTTGGTCAAATATGACTTTTCTCGGGTTGATTTACCGATGCCTCACACTCTCTCAAAACTTTCACCTCTTTCTACAAATCTAACATGTTAAGAGACAAATCCTTATTAATCTTTTTCGTTTATAAAGTCTCAGTGTAATGAGCACTAAATGCCTTTTGGAGAACACCTTCTCCCTCACTCAAAATCCCATCCTCACTCACAATATCTTCTGAGTGAATCGAAATGTGGCCAAGGATTTCACATTTAGATATGTACTCATGGGTGTTGGACAAACTAAAAGGTATAACATGACTAGCCATAAAGAGAAAACACGGTTCATGTGGTGATTCTCCCCGTTAATCAACTGACTCAACATCATTATCGTCAAGAGTCGCTTTATTCGCAACTTTCTTGTCCTTTCTCTTAATCCTAGTGAGACACTCATGTGCCTTGTGCCATTTACACTCACATTCAAAAGATATAATCTCTTCCTTTTTCTCTCCCCTCATCGTGCCCTCATTTTTATTATTATTTTTCACAAAAATCTTTTCTTTGAAAGAGTTTTCTTTGGAAAATTTGAGAAACATTTTTAAAAATTTCACAAAAAGGGCCAAGTCGTCAAGATCAAAATCAACCTAGGATTTGGACTTACAAACGTTCTCTTTCTTATTTTTCTTAGTTTTAGTCTTTAAACAAATCCCTACTTCCTTAGGTTTAATCGTTTTATGGAACATATATATCTCATATGTTTGAAGATCTCCTACAAGTTCTTCTAATCTAAGTGATCGACGTGAAAATTGAGTGTCCGTGTAAATACGATAATCGTTGTCATCGGCTTCCAACCGCAGTACAAAAACATAAACTTTAACTACACCCTTGCAGAGTATAGTGGTTAGTCTGGGTATGGAATCCTCAGGGAACTAGGACGAGTGAACGTGATGAGAAAGGTAAGACTGTTAACCCTAACTTCAACTCTAAGAATAAGGAAAAGGTGATTTGAATGATGAAACAACTACAACTAAATGCACTTACTCTAAATTACTTAAAAGACCGAAGATGATTAAACGAAAACTTGAATTATATGATGAGAAAAACAGGTTAGGAATACAATCCCTCAACCCTAGTGTATTGCTGATATAAAACTAATCATAAATTTAAATGATTAATCAAACCCAGAATTTACTACTCCCAAGCATTACGTATATGAGGTTCAAGCCCGCACCATACTTAATTAGAGGACGAGTAAATCGGTATTGCGATAGTGGCACTCGAATTGCATTCTGAAACATCTCGGTTACCCTAAAGCAGAAGAGATCCAAAGATCTACAATTGTCGCATTTCTACGCAATACGGTTTTAATCAAATAGGATTAATTTTATACACATGCAACTATCACATCGGGTTGAGTTCATGCATTCCAACCATAAATAATTTAGCTAGACATATTAAACCTAACTATGTATGAATTTATTACGTTGCATGAATTCATAATTGCGTGGAAAGGGAGATTAAACATGAGAAATAATAATAAAATTGCTGGAAATAAAAGTTACCAAGATTGGAGAACAAGAACATGGAAGAAGAACTCAAAGATTGAACAAAAACCGGAAAAACTCTTGAATTAATGGTGTAAAATATGTAAATTATTTTCCTAGATGTTACAACTTGTTATTGAGCTTTTACATGAATGAAATCTTCATAAAAAGAGTGCTAATGAATAAATATATAGGTTGGAGGTCATTTAGAAGAGTCCCCAAAACATAAAACAAGATAAGCACAAAATAAAAATCCCGTGTCTGGCAATTTGTCACACTTATAAGGCGTGACTAATTTTGTAACGGATCTGAAGCGTGACTAATTTTGTAATGGATCTGGATCGTGACTAATGATTAGATCGGTTCTTTTAATTTTCATCAACTTCAATCCGTCTTCGGTTTGGGGTTCACTGGAACTTTGTATTTCGGATTGGTCTGATCCGGAACAGCCCGATTTTTCTTTGACTTTTTCTTCTATCTTTGACTGCTCGTAACTGTCACATTGAGACTCCGATTGAGGTGTCGTTTTTTCCAGTGTTCTTATAATTGAAAGATCTTCAACTTTCCAGTTGGCCCCACCTCTGGAATAAGGCTACGAAATTATGAAAATGCCCTTTAACTTCCCATTTCTTGGTTTTCTTTCACTGTTTTGAGTTCTCTTTAGCACTAACTTATATGAAATACCTGTAAAACACATAAGAGTTACACAAAATACGAAATACTTTACAAAAAGGGTTAGTAGCATAAATATGAAATAAATCCAAGCTATTTACACCACATGGGATGAAAACCACCGAAATTAAGGGGATAAATGTGAAGAATTTATGCCTAATCAAACCCCCTAACTTAGAACTTTGCGTGTCCCGAGAAATGTAAAAGAATGAGAGTATGTGTTAAGGACCCTTCAAAAACTTTATTGGGATAGAATACCTTTTTCGCGGGTAAGCGATTGCATTTAGCATATTCAACAAGCCTTTAAACCCCTAGGTTACCCTAGTAGGACGAGTGTTGTCTCGTAAGGGTTTGGAGTGAATGTACCCACAAAATTTGACTCAAAGAAAATTCAAAATACGTAACAATTGTATAATTCAAACTTTTCCCCAAAATAGTCATCATCAAATCATGTTCAAGAGTCTCAAATCATAGTGCGTGTGTGTGAAACCAGAAATTTAACCCCGAATTTTCGTCGATTGACCATTACGTTACTTATCTGAAAATTCGTTTTGATTTCAAAATATCACAGGATGCTCTCACAAATGAATCACTCAGAATGTGGCTATTCTCTCGGTGTGTGTGATATATAAGAGTAAATGTATTGGAACCAAGTTCACGCACACCAGTAGAAGGACGGAAATTTTATGATAATCGGGTCTCATCAAATGATTACGGATATAAGAAATGGAAAGATTGCCTCTAATTCACATTTTTTATCTCTTTTATTATCTGTTGGTGTTTTACCTCTCCACGCGGTAACCAATTTCACAATTTTGGACTCGGTTAGGACTTTTACGGGTAAAAGGTGTATTAGGTAAAATTGGAAAAGGTTAAGAATTTCGGAATTGGAAAATTTTGCTTATGATGTCCGTTAGTGCTTTTCTGGTCTTTTGCTCATTTTCTTGTTCTTTTTCTATATTTTTCTATTTTTATTTTTATTTTTCTTCCTATTTTTGTTGAGCATTTTTCTATTTTTTTTCTTGCCCCTTTTTGCTGCACTTTTTGGACTTAAATTCTGACTTTTTCCATTTTTCACAATTCTGGACTTTTTGGATTTTTCAGGTTGCAAACGAAAGGAAAAATTATTCGGCTCAAATTTGGGTTACAAAAGGGATGATTTTTTCATGACTTTTTATGGCTAATCTTTTCGGGTAACAAACGATGGCCAACTTCATTGTCCGAATTACTTATTAATTTACCATATGTGTCTTAAGATTAATTTAATTTAGAGATTTGTAGTGCGCATTTCGAGATAACATTCCATTTTTCATAACCGATCAAAACAAATAATTGAGATCATCAACGACTTATTTAAAATGCTGAATTAGAACTATGAGTTAACAATTAACTCGGATTGATTTAAAAACTCAAAAAGATCGATAGGCTCGAAATCTCACCGGGTTTTGTTAATCTCCACACTTATTCGTTAAGTCGTCAATTTTCGCACAATTTCCATCTTTGGTCAATTTCGGCTTTGTGCATTGGGTTTTTACAATTTGAGACTTTAACCCGACTTTTAATGATATTTTTGAAAATTTTGAATTCTAATTTTTATTTATTTTGAAGAAAAATAGTTTTGGATTTTTCAAAATTTAATGATTTTTTTTTAGATTTTTTGGCATTTTTGGAACTTTGTGAAGTTTTAGAAAAAAGCACTTGTGAGCCCCCCCTAACTTAGACTTTTGCATTGTCCTTAAGCAAAAAGGCCTAAAATCTAACTCAAAGCGAATTAAAAGTGCAGAAAAATAAAACAAACAAATATTTAAAATGCATAAAGACACTAAATGACCCTAACACATGACTCAAAAATACAATAAAAATCACCCCATACGCGTCGGGGGTACGACGACCTCTCATCTCTCCACAAAATCACCCGACCCCATGAACGGGGTCCAATGCTCTCCTCATCTCTCCCGTCTTCGTATCGTAAACCAATAATTAGAATAAGTTGGGGCCTCGCCCATGGATAAAGGAAAGACCGGGAGACTCATCGTGACTAATGGGAAAGGGATCCTCGTGATGCTTACTCAAAGTGTGGTCTGCGTGCATCGACTCAGAGGAAACATCTAAGTTTCTTTTAATTTTTGGAACACATGGATTGGTCTCTAAGTCGGACAAAACACAACTTTTCTCCTCAATCGCCTTCGGGGCCTCTAGTGGTATTGGTGGATGGTCACAAAGAAGGAATTCATCAATTTTTTCTTTCCATTCACTTTCGTCTAAGTGACTACAAGAGTCCAATAGGGATTGGACTTCAACAGTAAGGCTTTCATCCACCTGCCCAAACTCTTTCGCAAAATCTTCCATACTCATGTCCCCTAGCTCTCTCTCTCTCTCTCTCTCTCTCTCTCTCTCTCTCGAGTAGTGCCTATGTCCTCCCTTACTTGCTCGGTCTCTAACTCCACTATTTTTCTCTCTTCTAACCCCCCCCCCCTCTCCCTCTCTCTCTCTCTCTCTCTCAATTGCGGTCACTACACCCATCTCCCCTACTTTTCTCTCATCATCACAACTACCGCTATTACTTGATGAAATAAGGCGCGCCCCTAACGGATCTCTCTTGTGGGACCGCTAATTCTCGTGGCTCGACACTAAGCAAGAACCTAAGGCATTTCCACAATAATTTTCCTCAAATTACTCCTCTACAATCTCATCGATTAGGCTCACCGTGTGAAGATCATATTCTTCCCCCATATGTTGGGCTATATGGAAGATGTTAGTCTCTAAAGTCATGTTCCCAAAAGTGAGTTGTATCTGCCTATTTCGAGTATTGATAATTGCGTTAGCCGTAGTTAAGAATGGGCGCCCAAAAATGATGGGAACATGATTGATCGAGGCAAAGGAGGGATCCGTGTCCCAAATGACAAAGTCTACCGAGAAGTAGAAAGTGTCAACTTGGATGATCACGTCCTCGACTATACATCTTCACGATTCGATGCGCTAATTGGAGAGTGATCTTTGTGGGCTTAAGGTCGCCCAGATCAAGTTGCCTATAGATGGCGTAAGGGAGGATATTGACACATGCTCCCAACTCAAGTAAGGGTTTTTCAATTTTATTTTCTCCAATGATGCAGGAAATGGTGGGTGCACCAGGATCTTTGAATTTTAGTGGGAGATCATTAAGTAGGATGGAGCTCACGTTCTGTGCTAGAAAGACGTTTTTCTTTACCTTCATCTTCCTCTTCACTGTTAACAAGTCCTTGATGACTTTCGCATAAGCTTGAATTTTCTTAATGACATCGAGGAAAGGTAAATTTAACTTTACTTGCTTAAGCATGCCTAGCACTTCATCACGGGGGTTTCCTTTTTAGGAAGGAACCAGCCTTTGAGGAAATGGTTCCGCGATGGATGGTTTCACTACTACCTCGGGCTCACTAGTGTCGTCTTTATCACTCTCATTCAAAGGGACATCTTCGACCTCTTTCATGTCGGGAGAAATCTCCTTATCTTTAGGTACGTCTTGTGGGGGAGGTGAAAATTCAACTACTCTCCCACTACGTAGAGTGGTAATTGCGCTACATTTCTCAGTATAGTCATGGGGTGTCGAGCTGACACTAGTTTAACCTTGGAGAGGTCTTTGGCCCTGGGCAGGAAACTTGCCCTTCTCTTGGATACTCAACGATGATTGCAACTTTAAAATGTTCGCATTCATGTCATTGATCATGCGCTCATGCCTAGCATTAGTTGCATTCTGGGTATTGATAAATTGGTTGAATGTATCTTCGAGATTTCTCCGCGATGGAGTGATATATGCTCCTTGAGGTGGTGGTGCTTGCACAAGTCCTTACATGTGTGGAACTTGTTGAAAGTGCGGTGGTGGAGGAGGGGAAACATGTGAATTAGGATTCATCGCAGCATGTTGTTGACCATAGCTAAAACCAGGATGGTTTTTCCATGATGGATTGTAAGAATTCCCGTGCGGTGCAACGAAATTACCCTTGAATCCTCCAATACCACTTACTTATTCATGAAGCATAACTTTGCAGGCGTGTATAGTCGGGCATTCCTCAGTTGAATGTCCCGCCTCATAAATCATACACACCTTATCGACAGGGTTTGGGATGGATCCAGTTGGTCCTCTTCCATATACATCTTGTAGGTCTCGTATTCCTTTCTCAAGTTCATTGAGTCAACTGACCATCATAGAATTCGTTTCTACATGAAATAGGTCGGACGCCGATGGAGTGGTGGTCACTTGGTGATTTTGATTTTGAGGATTAGGGTCAGATGTATCCTAGGATTGGGTAGTCTCGGCGACATACCTCACGTAAAGCTGAGCATCGTTGGCGTCTAAGTCAACAAATGGACCATCGCACATGGTTTCAACGAGTTTCTTGGAATTACTGTTCAGCCCATTATGGATAAAGGAAATGATTTGCGTTTTATCAAAACCATGATGGGGACACGAAGTAATTAACTCATTGAAATGCTCGACGCATCGATCGAACGACTCGTTTTATAATTTTTGGAAAGTTTGAATTTGAGTCTTGATGGAGTTCGTTCGATGTGGAGGAAATAATTTCTTGAGAAAATTGGATTGTAGCTCGTTCCATGATGAAATCGAATTTGGGGGTAAAGACCATAGCCAGGTCTTAGCCTTATCCTTTAGCGAGAATGGGAAGAGTTTAAGGCGAAACACATATTTTGTGAAAGTTTTATCGCTGAGAGTCTCGCATGCCTCCTCAAATTCCATGATATGGGCATATGGCTTTTCTGAATCCATTCCATGGTAAGTGGGAAGTATCTGGATCATCTCATTCCTAGAGTGAAATTGCCCTGCATTATACGGGAGTAAAATGCATCCCGGAGTGACAGTGCGCTTGGGATATAAGACGCCTCTCAAAGGGAGATACGGGGCCTCTCCCTCACCGGCGGCTGCACTACCGTGTTGTGACATATCTCTCTCTCTCTTAACGAATGGGTGTCCTCACTTGGTATGCTTGGGGTGTGCTCTGAAGTGTGTCCTAAGAGAAAAAATGGAGTGTTATTTACGATTGAGTGTGACGGTGTGGGAGGTGGAACCCAGAATTGTTGATCGTTAGGCGTGTGAGGGATATCAAGGTTGTACTCACATATCAGGTTTTCATGAATGCGGATTGGAGTATTATGGGGAGTTGGAGTGAGTTCAGAATTTTGCATTAACGGGCTTATGAGAGATGATGATGAATATTTTTGTGCTTTTTTTCAAATTTTTATATGATTTTTGAATTTTGGAAATTTTTGGTCAAAGTTTTGGATTGACTTGATCTAATCCTAAGTCTACCTAGATCCCTGGCAACGGTGCCATTTTGATCGAGGTGAAAACTGAGCGTCCGTGTAAATACATTAATCGTTGTTATTGACTTCCAATCGCAATACAAAAACCTAAACTTTAACTACACTCTTTCGGAGTATAGTGGCTAGTCTGGGTATCGAATCCTCAGGGAACTAGGACGAGTGAACGTGATGAGAAAGGTAAGACTGTTAACCCTAACTTCAACTCTAAGAATAAGGAAAAGGTGATTTGAATGATGAAACAACTACAACTAAATGCACTTACTCTAAATTACTTAAAAGACTGAAGATGATTAAACTAAAACTTGAATTATATGATGAGAAAAACAGGTTAGGAATACAATCCCTCAACCCTAATGTATTGCTGGTATAAAACTGATAGTAAATTTAAATGATTAATCAGACCTAGAATTTAGTACTCCCAAGCATTACGTATATGAGGTTCAAGCCCGCACCATACTTAATCAGAGGACGAGTAAATCGGTATTGCAATAGTGGCACTCGAATTGCATTCTGAAGCATCCCGGTTACCCTAAAGCAAACGAGATCCAAAGATCTACAATTGTCGCGTTTCTATGAAATATGATCGTAATCAATTCTTAAATTTATAGGATTAATTTGATACACATGAAACTATCACATCGGGTTGAGTTCACGCATTCCAACCATAAAGAATTTAGCTAGACATATCGAACCTAACTATGCATGAATTAACTATGTTGCATGAATTCATAATTGTGTGGAAAGGGAGATCAAACATGAGAAATGATAATAAAAGTTCTGGAAATAAAAGTTACCAAGATTAAAGAACAAGAACATGTAAGAAGAACTCAAAGATTGAACAAAAAACGGAAAAGCTCTTGAATTAATGGTGCAAAATATGTAAATTCTTCTCCTAGATGTTCCTACTTGTTATGGAGCTTTTAAATGAATGAAATCTTCATAAAAAGAGTCCTAATGACTAAATATATAGGCTAGAGGTCTTTTAGAAGAGCCCGCAAAACATAAAACTCTTTTGGCTAAAAGATAAGCACAAAATAAAAATACTGTATCTGGCAATTTGTCACACTTAGAAAGAGTGACTAATTTTGTAACGGATCTGGAGCGTGACTAATTTTGTAACGGATATGGAGCGTGACTAATGGCCGTATCGGTTCTTTTAATTTTCATCAACTTCAATCCGTCTTCGGTTTGGGGTTCACTAGGACTTTGTATTTCGGATAGGTCCGATTTTTCTTTGACTTTTTCTTCTATCTTTGACTACTCATAACTTTCACACCGGGACTCCAATTGAGGTGCCGTTTTTTCCAGTGTTCTTGTAATTGAAATCTATTCAACTTTTCAGTTGGCCCCACCTCCGTAATAAGGCTACAAAATTATAAAAATGCCCTTTAACTCCCCGTTTCTTGGTTTTCTTCCACTGTTTTGAGTTCTCTTTGGCACTAACTTGTATGAAACACCTGTAAAACACATAAGAGATACACAAAATACAAAATACTTGCCAAAAAGGGTTAGTAGCATAAATATGAGACAAATCCAAGCTATTTACACCGCACGGGATCATAAAAACACTGAAATTAAGGGGATAAATGTGAAGAATTTATGCCTAATCACTAAGAGTGTCTAGGATCCCTAATGAATTAAGTACAGTGACCTTAGGGATAAAGCGAGTAGGGAGTGAACTCAAAATATTTTTCATAACTCTCATCTCTAGAATTTTCTCATCCAAATTAAAACTAGAATTAACAATGTCCGACAAATGTGCATAAAACTCATCAACTGACTCATACTCTAGCATAGTGATAGTCTCAAATTGGGAGGTCAAATTTTGAAGCTTTAACGCTTTTACAGCTGTGGTACCCTCATTAGTGCGCTGGAGGGTATCCTAGTTTTTCTTAGATGTGATGCACTTCATGATGCGTCATAACTCGTTAGGAGTGACGACTCTCAAAATATCACTATGTACGTGCGAGTTAAATTACTCCACTTAAACTCACCATTTGTACATGAAGAGAGGCCAACAATGTTATCAACAGTTAGAGTGGGAGGATTCCATCCTCTTTCATAAACAAACCAGACTCATTCATCTATGGCTTTTAATGTAGACCTCATCATAGCTATCCACTAATCATAATTGGAACTATAAAAATGGTCATTAGATTATACAAATTATCCATTAAAATTCAGGCTTTTCAAGATCAATAATTTTTTAGAAAAAATTGATATTAAAGAAAAAAAATTATGAAAAAGACCACGCAGTATGTTTTTGTAACCTTCTCTGATACCACTTTAAAAGTGCTCTATCGCGATCTTAATGGAACTATTTATATAACTAAGTGTCAAAACACAAATCCAATTTTACCTAATTATCCTAAGACATTCATCTAAGTGATAACAAAGACAAACAAATATTCATACACATGATAGCTGAGTGAAAATCTATTTTGGGCAAAACCTTTTATAATCAGCACTTTAGAAACTTTACAAGACAGTCGACTCACAATACTACTTGATACCGGCCACAAGTATAATGCGCAGTCTTTGTAAATTTTCTACAGAATACTATTGATTGAGAGCAGTCAATAGAAGGCAATCCACTAAAGGTATTTGTTGATTAGCCTTTAACCTTCAATCTTCAGTCCTGATCCTTCTGGGTTCACAAGTTGCCATAGAGATGATCTCTTCACAATGAGTATATTTCATCAAGATTCATAACTGATTCACAAAAATATATTTGGGGATGTGTTTATGAATCAAAGGTGTTTTATAAATTAAAAGGGGTGAAAACATGTACAACAGATGTGAAGAAATCAATTTGGAAAAAGTTAGAAATTTGGAAAAAAAAATATATTAATATCTCGTACACAAAATCTAAAACGGCGGTTCGTTTGAATGAAAATGAGGCTCATCCAAATGAAAATGGTAGTTCGTTTGAACGAAAACAGAGTTCGTTCAAACGAAAAGGCCATCTTGTTTGAACTCGCTTAAAATGGCCTTCAAATGATGCAAAATAGTACACCCTCGTCAGATGCTCGTTATATGTAAAGATGAAACGATGCTTCAAATGATTTTGACATCTCGTTCGACCGATAATGCCTTCTCGTTTGAACGAGGTCAACTAACTTTGAAAAAAAAAATGCCTCCATTTTTAAACTTAAAAAATCATGTTTCAGTTTTAAAAAAATAAAACATCCAAAATAACTCTTATGAATAATTTTAAACACAAATTAATTAATACCTTTGCAGGATGTGAGGAAGTCATCAATCTTGGAGTCGGTTTGTCATGACAGTACGTGAAGGTTTGTATCGGGATACTCCAAGCTAGCCTAAGTGGAAAATAAAATAAATACTCAGTCTAGGTTAAACTATTTTCCCTTACAAATATCCCCTTTGGCTATTCCGGTACAAAAATATACAAACCTAACTGAAATACTAATTACCAAAAAAATATTCCCTTAAATTGAAAAATGTCCTAATAAGACGGTTTGCTTTCATTCTCTTATTGAACTTCGCATAATTTACCTACACGCATGAAGCAAACAAAAAGTATCTCTTGATGCATCAATTTCGAAATAAAAAATAAAACTCATAAAGCAATTGAGCAATCTCCCCCATAAATCAAACTCATCATCAAATAACTAATATCCCCCTTAATTTGTTCTCCCACTTTTTGTATGAAATAGACAAAGAAGTAAACATAATCATGAATTGCAAAGAATCACGTAGAAAATGAGATATCATCATAAAAGATATAATTAATGCACATGCAATGATAATTTCAAAGGCTTACATTCACCAACTATTTTTGAAGAATTTTTTCAAATTTTTCTTAGTTAATTTTTTTTTTATAAATACAACACACTATGGAGAAAATACAAAAATACCCTAATCATGGAAATGTAATGTAGGAGTGTGAACATATTCCTTAGGTTATTCAACGTATACAAATATAGCATATGTGCAAGAAGGATTGAGAAACCACTAACGAAGGATCTCAAAGTCTACCTTGGGTGTAAAATAATGGTGAACTCATGTGGAATTGACTTAACCTAATATACAAATCAATGCCGTAAGTAATTTTCACACCAAAGATGTCCAAAACAATGCAATGTTTTTATGAGATTTTTTATAGGATGTGAAAACCCATTGATCTTCGACTTAAATCCCTCAAAATCTCATATATAGTAACTATTCTCTCAATTCTTTTGAAGAAATTAATGATCATTTGTAGCAAAGCATCAGTGTTCTAAATTTGGTCGGACACTTCTGTTTTCATGTGTTGTTAATCTTTTTACCTCTTTTCATTGCAAATGGTGTATTTTTCAGAAAATATTTTGTCTTTCGCAGTCCAATACTATTCCTTAATATATAATAATTTTATCAAAAAAATGATTTTTAAATCCGGACAATGGTTCTTACATGCACAACTTTTAATATCTCGATTTTCACATTTTGTTTGTCTTTTATAGCAAAATTGAGATGAAAACACTATGATCGACATGTGATAGGTAAGTGAAATACTCAAATAAGTTCGTGCTTGTATGCATTAAAGGAGATAAGGAGTCACACTTGTTGCAAGATATCATTAATTCACATCTTACTTACTCCACACATTATAAAGAACATATATCAAAAGATGGCACGTCTCAAAACACTACAAAATAGACATGTGAATATGGAATGAATGGGTAAATCGAACATCTTTAATGTTAATCCATATATGGTGCAAAAAAAATATTCAAAATAAATTACCAAAATAAATTATTTTTGCCTTTTTCAAGTTTTTGTAAAAGAAATCGAAAATCCTTTTGTATTTTTAAAAAAATATTTCATGAAAAAAATATACACTTTTTGGATTTTTTAAAAAATATTCCAAAATGAAAAATATAAGTACAAAGATAGTACAATCTAGGAAAAGGCATGTAAGATATGAACATAAAAGCACCCTATGCTCTAAAAAAGTCTCAACCTTAATCATTAGGCCCGGAGGAGCTCTCAAAAGGATATGACATCCTATGAAAGTCCTCCATCAAATTTTGTGAAGACTGACTAAATACTCTACTCGCACACGAAAACTCTCAAAATCTCTCAAGGGATTTGCGGGAGCATGCCACGTAACATGTGTGGGAGTGTGTGCAGAAAATCGTGTGCGAGAAAATCGAATAACACACCTATAAGACACTCTCCCTAGTTAAAACAATACTCTCTATGGTGACCTCTTTGTTTATAATAGCAATAAACATATACGGGCTTTGGCCCACCTCTCTCAAAACTAATAGGATGAGCTCTCTTAGGTGGGTTAGGTCGAGGTCCATAACGATCTACACAAACTCCAAAACCGACTCGAGTGCAGTATGGGATGGGTATGCACCCTCATAACATATTTCTTACCTATCAATATTACCTAAAGCAGGACTGAGGAGCATCTTTCCAACCTTTTTGCATGTGTCCTCTATTGTGACCTTGACCTCCAGGCACATTCGAGATTTCTCTTGAGTTGGGATTCAAATGATTAAAGTTTCTCACAAATCTCCTATGAATATTGAATATCTATCGTAAGACTAGACACGGTGATGGATAAATCGGTCTTTTTCTGACATAAAACGATCAACTGCTCACATAAGGAAAAATTCACCTTCTCGAGTTGACTCACCGACACCTCACACTCTCTCAAAACTTTCACCTGTTTCTTCAAATATAACACGCCAAAAGACAAATCCTTATTAATATTTTTTGTCTTTAAAGTCTCGGTGTAAAGATCACTAAATGCCTTTTGGAGACCACCTTCTCCCTCACTCAAAATATCATCCTCACTCTCACTACCTCTCAAGTGCATCGAAACATCGTTGAGGTTTTCACATTTAGATATGTACTCATCCATGTGGGACAAACTAGGAGGGCTAACGTGACTAGCCATGAACACAACGCGTGTTTCATTTGGTGATTCTCCCTATTAATCAACTACCTCGACGTCACTATCTCTAAGAGTGTCTTTATTCGCAACTTTCTCACCCTTTCTCTGAATCCTAGTGAGACTCATGTTCCTTATGCCATTTACCATCACATTCAAAATAACTAGTCTCTTCCTCTTTCTTTCCCCCTGCTCATGCCCTCATTTTTATTTTTATTTTTCACAACAATCTTTTCTTTGGAAGAGTTTTCTTTGGAAAATTTGAGAAATTTTTTAATTTTTTTGCAAAATGGGACAAGTCATCAAAATCAAAATCAACCTCAGATTCAGACACACAAACTTTCTCTTCCTTCGTTTCTTAGTTTGAGTGTTTAAAGAAATCCCTACTTCCTTAGGTTTAATGGCTTTAGGAACATATCTTTCTCTTATGTTTGAAGATCTCCTATATGTTCTTCTGACCTAATAGTGTGAGGGATCCCTAATAAATTAAGTACGGTGACCTTAGGAATAAAGAGAACAAGGAGTGATCCCAAAATCTTTTTCACAACTCTCATCTTCGAAATTTTCTCACCTAAATTTAAACTAGAATTAAAATTGTCAGATAAATGCGCATAAAACTCACCGAATGACACGGACTCTAGCATAGTGATGGACTCAAATTGGGTGGTCAAATTTTGAATCTTTGACGCTTTTATAGTGGAGGTACCCTTGTGAGTGAGCTGGAGGTTATCCTATGCTTTCTTAGATGTGATGCACGCCATAATGTGACAGAACTCATTAGGAGTGATGGCTCCAAAAATAGCAATATGTCTGTGAGAGTTAAAATTACTCCTCTTAAACTCGTCCTCTATCCATGAAGAGAGGCCAACAACGTTATCAACGGTGACAGCGGGAGGAGTCCACCTTCATTCACAAACTAACCAGACTGGGTCATCTCTGGATTTTAATGCAGACCTCATCCTAGCTTTCCAGTAAGCATAATTAGAACCATCAAAGATGGGCTTTATATTATACAAATTATCCATTAAAATTCGGCCTTTTTCAAGATCAATAATTTTTCAAAAAAAATTGATATCAAAGAAAAAAATTTATGGAAAAAGATCACACAGTATATTTTTGTAAGCTACTCTATTCCCTGATAAAATTGCTTTTGTGTGGATGTAGTTGTTGAAAGCCAAGTTAGTCAAAACCTCAAATACCTACAAAATATATCAAACTCAATTGTAGATGTAAGTAAGGGTATCAATCCACATTAAGGGGGTAAGCTAAAGACAAATTCAATTGTAATTCACTTTTATTTTCTTTTTGGGCTTTTGCTTTTTCTATTTTTTTTTTAGCTTTTTCAAATATTAAAACAATTAGGTGAGGTGAGGTGAAATAACACTAAACTAAAATGTAAGATAATAACAACTAACTAAAAAGTTACTAAAATAACAAATAAAGTCTAACACAAAAATAATATATAAAGTGAGGTGAATAATAGAGAGAACGGTCAAGGAGTGAAACTAAACCCCAAATTCTAACTATTCTAATTAATTAATTTAATTATTTGTATTCTCCCAAATTAATATCAAAATTATAAATCAACTCTTGTTACAAGTGTAATTTTAATAGTAATCTTTTAGAAAACTAAGTTTAACCCCCCCCCCCCCCCCCCCACCACCACCACACCCCCACCCCCCCACAACTCTAGAAAATACATATACACTCCTTTTAATTAATCACCCGCTAGGATCGATCGATTAAAATTTATGTAAATCTAGAAAATAAAAATAGATTCAAAATTCAAGTAATAATACCCCACTTAAGAAATCCCTATCTCTAGTTCGAATCTAAAATGGGTATTATAACTAGAATTTCGATTTTCTCTCGAAAATCATTTACTCTCTCTCGAGGCGTAAATTTAAGGGTGGGAGATCAAAATTAGTATTCAAATGGAATTTTCAAGTAATCAAAGTAATTAAATTAAAATAACATCAAATAAGGGTTCACCCCACCCCTTGAAAGAGGATTTAGCCTAACATCATATCAAACATGATAATCAAACATCATATTAAACATGATAATCAAACAATCAAAGGATAATAAAATAAAGTAGAAGAGAAGAACAATCAAACCAAATCTCTTTGAGTGAAATTGGACTCCAATCCTGGAATTTGCAATTTACATCCTTCCAATTTGTGTGATCAAACCAAAATTACATCAACAATTACACTCAAAAATGGATTCTCACTAATTTATTTTTCTCACTAATCTAAAAAAATTAAAATAAAAATAAATTCTAAAATTAAAAAAAAAAACTAAATTAAAAAAATTGTGTTTCTCTCTCTACAATTCTCTCTACTAATTCCTATTCTAAAAGCTCCTTTTTCAAATGGTGTATTCATCTTCTTATTATAATAGGCATGGAGCTAAAGGGGCTTGAGTGTGCATGGAAATGGTGAGAGGAGTGTGAGGTCATGTGGGTGAGGGGATTGGAATAAAACAAATCAGATTTAGTTAAGGGTTATTTTTGAAAATGGTTTAAAGTTTGTAGTTGGGGGTAGTTTGGGTATAAGGGGATAAGTGGGTTTAGATTTTATTTTTGGTTTGTTAGCAGGAGATAAATCGTGGGTTTGAACAAAGGGTTGAAATGGGTCTTGGTTTCGATTTGGGGTCTCGGGTAGAAATAAGGAGATCCGATTTTGGGTGTTGCACTAGTGGTGATCGAACATAGAGGTCTGTAATCGGGTCGAGAGACATTGGTCGGTTGGGTTGAGGTCGGATTTTGAGAGGTATACGAGTTATAGGGTCGGAGATGATGCCGGAGAAATATATTGAACTATGGTCGATGGGTTTGCTTTGTCGACTAGAGGGGTGCGGTTTGCGAGGTAGGACAGACGCCTTAGATGGGGGTAATGGCGGATGGAAGGTTCGGTTGGTGCAGGGGCATCGCCGGCGTGAAGTGGGGTAGGCTGATGGGGGACGGAGGTTGGCTGCGGGTATGGGTTGAGGTGGTATGGTGATGGGGTTTTGGTTATGGTGGGGTATGAGAGAGAATGTATTGAGAGGAATAAGATGGGGAAAAGGGTTTGTGTGTGGTGTAGTGTATGGTAAGTGTGTGAGGGTGAGGTTTTTGTTTGTGTGTAGGATAATGTGTATGGTATGGGGATGTATGTGTGTGTGTGTTTAAATTGTGACCCTTAGAAAAATAAAACTAACTAATTAAAAATTAAAATCTAAAAATAAAATCCTACTCTAAAAATAAAATAAAGACTCAATTAAAAATGAAACTAAAACTAAAATCCTAAATAAATGTAAAATCAAATAAAACAAAAAAATAAATGAAATCCTAAAAAATCTAATCCTAATAAAAACTAAAAACTAATAAAAATAAAAATAAAATAAAATTATACTAATGAAGATAAAATATAAAACAAAACTTAGAAAATACTAAATAAATCAAAAATTAAATACTAAAAATAAAACGACTCCACTAAAAATCTAAAAAATAAAAAATAAGAAAGGGAACAAATTAAACACACACGGCTCGGGACAGAGTTTAGGTTAGGCTAGGGTTACGGGATTTGCAATTAGCTCCATAAAACGTGCATTTGCCTTGATATATAGCTTTTGATACCGCAAACGGACATTTGACCTACAAAATAAACATTTAAGCACATAAAACCCATATTGCCGAGAATTAGCTACTAAAGTACGTCTATTCGGGGTATAAAATGTACAGTTTTAGTTGCTTATCATTCCCAATTTGATAGTCCACTATCACGATCTTAATGGAATGATTTATATGATTAAGTGTCCGAACAGAAATAAAATTTTATTATATTATCCTAAGATATTCAGCTAAGCGATAAGATATATAAACAAATATTCAAACACATGACAATTGAAGAAAAATCTATTTCGGGCAAAACCTTTTATAATCAGCACTTTAAAAACTTTACAAGAGAGTTGACTCACAATACTACTTGATACCGGCCACAAGTATAATGCGCAGTCTTCGCAAATTTTTTAAAGAATACAACTCGATCTAGAGTAGTCCGCAGGTGGCAATCCACTCTCAATATCCACCGATCAGCCTTTAGCCTTTAGTCTTCAGTTGTGATCCTTCTGGGTTCACAAGTCATTCGTATATATGATCTCTTCACAATGAGTATATCTCATCAAGATTCAAAATGGATTCACAAAAATACATTTGGGGATGTATTTGTGATTCAAAAGTGTTTTATAAACCAAAAGGGGTGAAAACCTGTACAACAGATGTGAAGAAATAGATTTGGCAAAAGTCCCATGAAATTTGGAAAATAAATAGATATTTATATCTCATACACAAAATTCGAGGCAGCGGTCCATTTGAATGAAAATGAGGCTTGTCCGAACAAGAAAGGCAATCCATTTGAACGAAAACAGAGTTCATTCAAATGACGAGGCCATCTTGTTTGAACTATCTTTAAATGAACTTCAAACAATGAAAAATAGTACGCCCTCATTAGATGTAAAGATCAAATGACTTCGAAATCTCGTTCCACCGACAATGCCTTTTCGTTTGAACGAGGACAGCACACTTTGAAAAAAAATTATCAATAAGTGCCTCCATTTTTAAACTTGAAAAATCCTCTTTCAGTTGAAATAAAAATAAAACATCCAAAATAACTCTTATGAATAATTCATTCCTTAATTAGGAATCACACTTGTTAATAGTTATCATCAATTCACATCTTAATGACTCCACACATTATAAAGCACATATATAAAATGACATCACGTCTCAAAAGACTACAAAATAGATACGTGAATATCTCTCAAACATCTTTAATGTTCATACATATATGGTGTAAAAAAATTAGAAAACTCTTTTTCTTTTTTCAAAAAAATTTATCAAAATAAATACTTTTTGCCTTTTTCAATTTTTTATTAAAAAACCAAAAATCTTTTTTTATTTTTCTTAAAAATTTCAAGAAAAAAAACAAAACTCTGTTTGGATTTTTTGAAAAATATTTCAAAATGAAAAATATAAGTACAACGATAGTATAATCTAGCAATAAGCATGTAAGATATGAGCATGAAAAGCGTTTTATGATCGAAAAAAGTCTCAACCTCAATCATTAGGCCCGTAGGAGCTCTCAAAAGGATATGACATCCATTAAAATTCCTCCACCAAATTTTGTGAAAATTTGACTAAATACTCTATTGTCTCTCAAAACTCTCAAAATCTCTCAAGTGATGTGTGGGAGCATGCGGAGTAACATGTGTGGGAGTGCGTGTGAAAACTCACGTGTGAGCAAATCAAGGAACACACCTATAATACACTCTCCCTAGCATAAAACAATACTCTCTAAGGTGACCTATTAGTTTGCAGTGGGAAGAAACATATACGGGCTTGGGTTCACCTCTCTTAAAATGTTTAGGTCGAGCTCTCCTAGGTGGATTAGGTCGAGGGCCATAAGGATCTAACAAAAAATCAAAAATCGGCCCGGGTGCGGCATGTAAAGTGGATGCACCCTCAAAACCTACTCCTTTCCTATCAACGTTGCCTAAAGTGGGACCGAGGAGAATTTTTCCAACCTTCTTAGATGTGTCCTCTATTTTAACATTGACTTCCTAGGCACGTTCGAGATTGCTCTCGAGTTGGGATACACAATCTTCAAGTTTCTCACAAGTCTCCAATGAAGATTGAAATTATCTCATAAGACTAGCCATGGTGTTGGTCAAATCGGTCTTTTTCGACGTAAAATGATCAATTTCTCACAGAAGGAAATCTTCACCTTCTTGAGTTGACTCACCGACGCCTCACACTCTCTCAAAACTTTCACATATTGCTCTAAATCTAACATGCTAAGAGAAAATCCTTACTAATCTTTTTCATCTTTAAATTCTTGCTCTAAACACCTTTTGGAGACCACCTTCTCCCTCACTCAAAACCTCATTCACACTCTCATTCTCTCCCAAGTGAATCGAAACGTCAAAGAGGCTTTCACATTTAATATGTCCTCATCGATGTGGGACAAACTAGAAGGGCTAACGTGACTAACCATGAACAAAACACGGGGTTCATGTGGTGATTCTCCCTATTAATCATCTGACTCGACGTCACTATTGCTAAAAGTGACTTTATTCACTTCTTGCCCTTTATCTTAATCCTAGTGAGAAACGCATGTGCCTTGTGCCATTTACCCTAACTTTCAAAACATCTAATCTTTCTCCCTTACTCTCCCCCGTTCATTCCATCATTTTTATTTTTATTTTTCAAAAAGATCTTTCCTTTAGAAGAGTTTTCTTTGGAAAATTTGAGAAACATTTTTAAAAAATTCATAAAAAGACCCAGTCATTAAAACCAAAAATCAACTTCACATTTGGACTCACAAAAATTTTCTTTCTTCTTTTTATTATTTTGGGTCTTTAAAGCAATCCCTACTTCCTTATGTTTAAGGGTTTTACGGAACATATCTATCTCATATGTTTGAAGATCTCCTACAAGTTCGTCTAACGTAAGAGTGTCTAGGACCCGTAATGAATTAAGTACAATGGCCTTCGAAATAAATCGGGCAAGGATTGACCTTAAAAAAATTCACAAATCTCATCTCCAAAATTTTCTCACCCAAATTAAAAATATAATTAACAAAGTCCAATAAATGCATATAAAATTCATCGAATGACTCGGACTCTATCTTAGTGATGGTCTCAAATTGGGTGGTCAAATTTTGAAGCTATGATGCTTTTACAACGGTGGTACCCCCGTGAATGATATGGAGGGTATCCCATGCATCCTTAGATGTGATGCAAGTCATGATGCGATGGAACTCGTTAGAAGTTATGTCATCAAAAATAGCACTATGTCCGCTAGAGTTCAAATTACTCAACTTAAACTCGTCCTCTATCCATGAAGAGAGGCCAAAAACGTTATCAACGATGATATTGGGATGAGTCCACCCTCTTTCCAAAACTAACTAGACTTGTCCATATTTTCCTTTTAATGCAAGCCTCATCCCAGATTTTTTGTAAGCATAATTGGAACCATCAAAATGGGCATTAGATTATAGAAATTATACATTAAAATACGACATTTTTCAAGATCAACAATTTTTCAGAAAAAATTGATATCAAAGAATAAATTTTGTGAAAAAAGATCACACTATATATTTATATAACTTTATCTGATACCAATTTGAGAGTCCGTTATCGCGGTCTTAATGGAATGATTTATATAGTTAAGTGTCCAAACACAAATCCAATTTTATCATATTATACTAAGACATTCATCTAGATGATAAGAGAAATAAACAAATATTCAAACGCATGATAGTTGAGGAAAAATTAATTTTGGGCAAAACCTTTTATAATCATCACTTTAGATACTTTACAAGACAATCGACTCACAGTACTACATGATACCAGCCACAAGTATAACGCGCAGTCTTCGTAAATTTTCTAAAAAATACTACTCGATCCAGAGTAGTCCACAAGCGACAATCGATTCTCGATATCCATTGATCAGCCTTTAGTCTCCCATTATCCTTTCAAGTTCATTAGTCAACCATAGATATGAGCTCTCCACAATGATCATACTCAACAAGATTCAAACCGATTCACAAAAATATATTTGGGGATGTGTTTGTGAATCAAAAGTGTTTTATAAACCAAAAGGACTGAACATTTGCAACAGATGTACAAAAATAGATTAGGCAAAAGTCCAACGAAATAGATATTTATAGCTTGTGCACAAAATTCAAGGTGGTGGTTCATTCGAATGAAATTAAGGCTCGTCCAAATGAGAAAGTTCATTCGTCTGAATGAAAATAGAGTTCATTAGAATGACATGACCATATCGTTTGAACCAACTTCAAATGACCTTCAACTAATGCAAAACAGTACGCCCACGTTAGATGTTCATTAGATGTAAAGATCAAACGATGCTTCAAAGGACTTTGACATCTTTTTCGAATGTGAGTTCCTTCTCATTCAAAAGAGGTAAACAAGCTTTGAAAAAAAGTTAATATAAAATGCCTCAATTTCTAAACTTAAAAATCCTATTTTAGTTTTAATAAAATTAAAACATCCCAAATAACTCTTATGAATAATTTTAAACACGAGTTGATTTATATCTTTGATGGATATCGAGATGTTTTTCAATCTTGGAGTCAGTTTGCCATGACGGTACATGATGGTTTGTATTGGGATACGCCAAACTAGCCTAAGTGGAAAATAAAGTAAATACTCAGCCTTAGCTAAACTATTTTCCCTTACACCACTTCCATAACCACTTCAGGTAATCCCCCAATATGAGCCCATCTTCCCTAATAAAATGAGAAGGATGGGAGGACGATCCACACTGCTTCTATAAGGTCCCCTATATCATTCTCAGTGACTAAGTCAGGTGACAGAAGTTGGTTATGCATGGAGGAATTATTTTCTCCCACCCCGATTGGCACAGAAATATCCATCGAAAGTAAAAAGAGGTATGATACAGGCCCACCAACCGCACGTACCAATAATCACCCAGTTTCAAAATAGGATACAACTTTGCCCACCATGGTATAGACCAACAAAGGCTCTAGGACCCATGCTCTACAAGCTATTTCACCTAGTTCTCCATTTTCGGACCAAAGTTGAAGAAAGGCCTAGAAAAGAACTTAGGAATGCCTAAAAAAGGGTATTCAGGAGGGGGCATCAGGCACAGTCTCTCAGACAACCACATGAACAGCATGATAGGGCTCCCCCGTAAGAAATCAACTCGATACTCCTTCCACCATCTAGCCGATCTAAGTTCTCTGCTAGTATTACCATAGCCAGATCGCAATGGTAAAACATCCATAATACTATCGTGGCTACCTGAGCATCAGTAATTGAATCACTTATCACCAAGAGAAGCCTGGAAGTTAATCCCAGGGCTATGAAACTAGTGAAATCATTAGAAATATAATCTACCTGACACACCATATTAAGGAAAGACCAAGACAAGAAACTAGCTTATAAGGACAAATTTCCAAAAAGAGTCAATTTGTATGTATTGACATTATTCCGGACAAAAACCAATTTGAGTCATCAATAGATTTTTACTTGTCACGATTCTCGCATAATCTATGACATGTTATTTGAAGACGTAGTGGTTAAGCGTAAAAGATAGATCATGTCATGTTTATTGGTGCATGTTTCACGTCTTCATATCATATTTCATTCCAAGATACTCTCATGTATGAACTCATAATGTTTATGGGGCTCGAAAAATGTTTTAAGGATGTTATTTTGTTCAAAAATAATTTGAAAAGGTTTTAACTTCTTTTTTTAGATATACATTGTTTAGATTCATATGGACCCTTTCCTCTTATTTTGTAGGATCTAACGACATCATTAGTCATTCAAACGACATCTCAGTGTCGTTCCAACGACATGAACAAGTCGTATAAACAACCTAGAGATTTCATTCTAACCACCGACTAACTTAAGGTTTTTTTATTTAAGGAATTTTTTCTCATAAATTCGAAGTGTGCAAAACCAAAATTACATAACAGAAAAACTTCATTTTTCTGTACTTGTTTACAAGGGATTTATAAGTTAAAAACATCCCTTGTGTTTGAAGATCTGATCTTTCATATACATATGCAATAGCGAACTTGGTTTGGCACCATTTGAAGTTTGTTCTTCTCATTGAACATTGTTTCATCGAGTTTTGTGGTGAAGAAGCAGTGGACTCCGTGTTTTAAATCGTAGGCGGTTGCCAAAGTTGTTCAGTGGATACCGAGGCACACGTGGACGCGTGTGTTGTGGACCTGGCATGGAAGGATTTTTGCATTGCACTCTGGAGGAGCGGTTGAATCATAGAAGAGCATCAAGGCCAGTAGGGTATCGAGTCATTGAGTAAGTCTACTGTCTATACTTTGTAAAATCGTATCATAGTGATTTTCGGGCTTGGTCCATCCTAGGTTTTTTCCCTTAGTGGTTTCCTCACACATCAGCATTGTGTGTTTTGTGGACTTGATTTATTTTACTTGATTAATCACACTAGATGCATATTTAGGCCTAATAAGAAAAAATTGGGTTAGTTGAAATTGGTTCATAAAATTGGTGTGGATTAAAAATTGGAAATGTTTGTTTTTTGGAAAAATTATATTCACCTAAATCACACATAAGAAAAAGGGGGCTACAAATTGATATCAGAGCTAGAAACTTTTTTTTTGTGTAAATGATCCCATGTGCTTGTAGGTATGAATTTTGAAAATTTTAATGTTATTTGAACTCCTATTTTCTATGGCACTAATTATGCTTATTCAAAAATGAAAAATACACTTAAGTCTATTGATGAGCATGTTTGGTTAGTGGTAGAAAAGTGGTGGTCACCACCGGTCACGAGAGATGGAGGGGCCACAAGTTTAAAACATGTTGAGTCATGGACCAAAGCCGAACATAGAATTACACTTTATAATTCTAAGGGTTTAAATGTCATTTCCTCGTATGTCACCCCAGAAAAGTATAATCGTATTATGATGTGTGATATGTCGAAAGAGGCTTGGGATGTTCTTACACTCACTTACGAGGGAACTAGCACGGTTAGGGCGTCCAAAGTTCAAAACCTCACTACCTAATTTGAGACGATTAAGATGTTAGAGAGTAATATATTTGATGATTTTTACACGAGATTGTACCATATTGTCAACTCGACGTTTAACTTGGGAGAGAAAATGTAATCCCCCGTGAATTTATATTTAATTAATTTGGGTACTTTAAATTACATATGTGTCGTAATTTAATTTAATTAATTATTACATGTTAATTATAATATTAATTAGGAGCGATAATGGTTAATATTTAAAGAATATAATTACTAAGTGAATAGTAATTATTAATATTACGTCCTAGTGAGTGATAGTGATGTGGCGATATTTTATCTCAACCGATAGTCGGTATAAACAGCTTTGGATCGAGATAGGACTTTATTATAAAGTGAATCGTATGGTGATTTCGAGATCATGGTTGATTCTGTATGGGTCGAGATAGTCGTAATAGTGTACCCGAGGGTAGTAATTGAGTCACGGGGCCTTTTTAGACATATTCGAGCCCACACTAGCGTGCTCGCGTCATTTGGGCTTGGCCCATTAGCCTAATTATGGGATTAAGAGTTATAAACCTAAGTGTTGGAGTTAGAGGCAACCATAACTTAGATAGAAAATCCCAAAAATTGAGAGAAGGGAAAAGAAAGAAAGAGATAGGGCTTTAGAGATCAAATTTAAAGGGGATTCAGGTGTGGTTTGTCAGATTCATCATCTTCTACATGAAATCAGACCCTATGGATCCTATAAGGCAAGTAATTAAATTTTCTTTCAATTTAAATAGCAGAATTGCAGGTTCATATGATAGTATGTATTGATAAATTCGTTTTGGGAGGGTGACACGTGTGAAATTTGGGTTTGGGGGGATTCATGCATTAAAGATGAAATTTATTCTTAATTAATATGATAATACTATCATATGATGTTAGAATAATATTTATAATCAAAACCTAGTAGAAATTTTTGTTAAATTCGAATTATTGAATCGAATTGAAATTGTGATTTAAGAAATTTTGAAAAAAAAAACAATTCGTGAACCCTAGAAGTTTTAATGAGAACCAATGATGTTTGATGATATATATTTGTTTTAGAACCTATTTATAGACATAATAAATATGGGGTATCAATTGGGTTGAATCCGTCGAGGTTTGAGGGTTAAAAATGGAGAAAAATAATTTTCGGAGAAGAGGACCTGCTTAGTTATTCGTCAGAAACTCGTTCGAACGAGTTGAGATTTTCATTCAAACAATATTAGTATCTCGTTCGAACTAGGTTGGCATCTTGTTCAAACTACCATAGATTTTGGACATGGAGATAGATCTTTTTGTCATGAACGTGTGGCCACGAGTTTCGTATTTTTTTATTTTTTTTCAATTAGCTATGAATTTTCTATGAAAGGGTGTCCGAGATCGAAATCTTTAGTCAAAAATTAAATTCGGGTATGGATGCCCGGGATTATTTTACCTAAGGATTAGGGGTGGATGTATATGAGCCTAGAAAGGTGAGAAAAAGGAGGGACATAAATAATGAATTGAAAGAAATAAATTCATAAATGTTTAATTACGGGCCGATTGGGTGAGCCCGGATATATTAGCAAGTGAAACTATTTAAAATTATTTAATGGATGTGAAATTAAATTAAATAATAGTCGGGATATAGACTCGAGTATTATGGGATAGTGCTACGGGAGTTAGGCTCAGGTTAGCCATATGTTATTTTATTTATATATATACTGATAGTGTGATACTATATATACACTTGTGTGCTTTATAAATATGGGTATTCTATATTTATGTGAATACATACCCCTCTAGTGCTATCATATGAGGTTGTGCGATGTGGGTGATTCTCCTGGCTAGTGACTGCAGGGAGAGTATAGTCCCCGGATCATACCGTCCGGTATATATTTGTGTGTTCTTTTCGAGGTGAGATGCTTTGGTATGATTCGGTCTCACTCTCGGGTAACTATGATCGCCTCCACTACGCTTACGATTTTATTGACTAATTCTGTGTGAGTTAACTGTCTTATAGTAATCCGAGTAGGATTGAGTATACCTAGGGTGATAGCATTTCAGAAAAAGCATTCAGTGAGTTATTACTCGGGAATGGATGGTTATTATACGAGACATGTGTGTCAATGTTGTAGTATACTAATACGTATATAATGGGTAGATAATTATATATGAGTTTAATACATAAAGTGTGATTGTATTTCAGATAGAACTAGTGCGACCATTATATGATTAATTGGTGTTTCATATATTACTAGTGTGAATGTTATATAAATAATGAAAGTTAAAATGATTAAATAAGTTAATGAGTATATAATTTATAAATCAAGGTAAGAAATACTCGGGTTAGAGTGGTTTGATAGAAAGAAGTGTAATAAGGCTAGTTAGGCGGGATAACATAACTAGTTGGGTTAGAAGGTAAGTGATAGGTGTGCACAATAGATGAGGGGTGAGTTATTTCTCAAGAAAGTGTGACACCATCTTAAATATGGAAAGTGTTCATGCATATTTAATCATTGAACTTTAATTTCTTGCTAAATATTATCAAAATATTTTACTTGGCCTCTGACCATTATAAAATATATTTTCCAAAACATTTTAGGTGTCCAGCCACGGGGAAGCCCAACTTGAGGATTCTATCCAGGGATGCGTAGCTACAGCTCGTGTGGAAGTTGCACGACTTTTCTATAGACGCCTCATTCATTTATTCCAGGTGTAGGGACTTTATTTCAGTACTCATTTGGGGGAATGTCGCCATTTAGACTATTTCAATATTTCCAGTTTATGGATTAGACTTTGTGTATCATGCTCGTTATTTCAGTTTATTATTGGATTTTATTGTTGGACCGATAGTTGATTCGGTCATCTTTATTCATATTATTTATCTGTGTTGGATTTAGTTATCAGTTTGTGTGGATGGTTTAAATTATTATTTATTTCTGCATGTTGTCAATTAATGTTAAATAAAATTTGGCACCGGTCTATTTACTTTAAAAATGTTTTCGACGATGATGCTAAGAATGATCCATATAAGACTAATGTTTTATTTTGATAAAGGGTTGGCCACCTGATATTTTAAAGTTTTGGGTGACACAAATGGTATCAGAGCATCAGGTTCTAGTGTCTATAGGATCTGTTCGGCTTTTTACGTTTCAATGTAGCATCCTTAAATATAGAGCCTTATTATAGGATTGTTGTAAGCCTTTTCGTATGTGACTTACATTCTCCTATTATTAAGTATAATTGATGTGATTCATATACAAGTTCAATTGGTCTTCATACACCGAACAATTTTGAACGACCAACGAGGACTATTAGAATGACTACAAGGGAGAGGCTCAGTAAAAGCCATGGAATATTCGGGGAACGGTGGCCGAGATAGAAGTCACCATGATTACTGTTCATAAATATGATATTTAGATAATTACTAGGGCGTAATAGTTTCCCTAAGCACCGTTGTATAAAGTGGTGGTGCAAATTCAGACTCACCCAGCATAGTCGGTAAAGGGGGAGTTAGAGGAACTCTTTCGAAGAGCCATCCATTAGGTTTTGAGGAAGAGAGGGAGTGTGATGGGTTAATGGAAGGAGATAATACAAATGAAATTTTCTAGGGTGGAGTGAAGTGACACCCAGGATTAAATTTGGGGTGAAAATTTTCTCTTAGGTGAGACATTGTAGTGATAGGATCTAGTCACCACAACCATGGAGAGATACGAGGAATTTGGGTTGCGGTTTAACCACAATTACTCTCATAAGCTACTTAAACATAGAGACAAATGAGACTTTATTACTTGTTTAAGAAGGGTCGTATAATGGTCGGTCATGAAGGAAAGTTGATGTGTTTAGAGAACTTTGTACCCAACGAGGTGGATATGGAGAAACAAAAAGGTCCGTAAGTTAATAATGGACTCATAAATACAAGCATGGATGGTGAAATATAGCTAAAATGACAGGTACCATTGTCATCAATGTCGTATGTTTACAAATTGATATCAATGCTTCTGTGGGAAGGGAGCCAAAAGAGCGTGAGAATTTAACCGAAGGACAAGACTGGATTTAACGATGCTAGTGAGGAACCACAACAGGGGATGCCCATTATGGGCAATAGTTATAAGAAGTTCTTGGTTCATTTGGGACGAAGGTGATATGTTTAGGACCCATTTGAACTGCTAGTTCTATTGGCAATTGAAAGTATGAGTTTTATCCTGGGGTCTATTTTGTGTGACATGAACGAGTCACAATAGTTTATTAGTACTAGATTCTCATGTGAAATGGGTTTAGTTTAGGTATAGTTAATATTAATATAGTGTGTATATATTTATCGTTGAGTATCGGGCCTCTCTTTGGTTCCATATGCAGGGAAGCAGGTGTGGACACTAAGAAGATGTTTTACATTAAACGATAGTTTTTGCTCCTTTTGAGGGTAATGAGAGGAGAGAATATTATTATTGCTTCTAGTGACAGGATACCAAGGTTTTGAGTGTAGTAGATTATATGGTAAGACTATTGTGCTCGTTATGTCAGGGTGAGATATTTTTTTTAATGAGGCATAACCTGAAAGAGGGTCGAGCCTACATATATATTGTATTATATCGTAGACTTTGTTGAGTATAGTTGCCTCGTTATGTTTTATCCCAGTGCATGGGGACTTTTACTAATGTGATTCAGGGTATATCGAGTTTACCATTGAGAAGAGAGATTTAGCTCATTGTTGTTTACGCGCTGAGAACTTAGTGATAGTGAGAGCGTCGTATCTTGTGAAGCATTGAGAGAAATGGTCATAGGCGATTTGATTTATATGTCATGAGATAGGATTTGTGATATTTTAGTTATGTGTTTTGGACCCCACGGATTTTGATGATTGATAATTCTAGGGAATAGTGCATTGGGTAAAAGTCTTTTGAGCTTCGTTGCAGGATGTTACACGCATGGACCTGAATAAACATTGGGAGTGGTGAGACATTATTGGATGCTAGTGCATCAATTTTAAATGTTAATAATTGAACGTGTAGAGGAAACACTTTAAGTTGTATGAAGCACTGAAAAAACTTTTGCACCACAAGTTGATGCATGGGGCAATATCGAGAAATTAAATTTGAATTTGCAGGGTGATCGATAATACCCGTATAATATATCCATGTCGAGAATGTGGGGGTCGAGCTTAAGATAAATATGTTACGTATGTGACTTCTGTGATGTTTGTACAGATATGCACGGGTTATAGGGTGTATGGGCGCCGTAATTAGTTTGACTTCCAATATCGTCCAAAATAAGGGGAGGTGATTACAAGCGTTTCGAATATATGTCAGTGGGGCGGCTAGAAATATTGGAGGAATGATATGATGGACCGAACATCGTTGAGAAAAGAAGATAGTCCGACTATGTGTATATCAAGAAGAATGATCACAATTGAGGGGAGTTAAACTAGTGGAGGGACACAAGTAAAATGATATCCCTTGACAAGGTAAGACCCCACAATCTTTGGAAAGTAGAGCAGAGTCTCACTTAGTTAAATACCTAGAGTGTCTTACACATAAATGAGATGTTGATTACCACTAGATGAAAAGTTTCCAATAAATTCACAATTTGGAGTAAAAGCAAGGGCAATGAGTTTGGTATATCCCCAAAAAAGGGGATTAAAATGTTCCATGTGGTGTGAAATATTAGGCATGAGGAGTAGTGTCAAGTAAAGTATAGTGAAGTTGACTCGAAGTGAACCATTTGTGGGTGAGAAAGTGTTGGTCAGAGGTTACCAACAAGGATTTTTATAATATATTGATGGTTCCAGTGATGGGATGGATACACAGAGCGGTCAGAGTCCCTTCAAGTTTGTGGAATGAACTCACCGAAATGGAAAAAAAATTATTATTAATTGGAGTGTTTTATAATATCGGGCAGTATGCCCAACATTTCATTGGAGAGGAAAAATGAACCGGAACAAGGCATCGCCCAATAGTCGTTTAGGATGAAACCCTGCCATTCCACCTCTGGTAGATAGTGTCAGGAGGCGATAGGGACGAAGCTACATTTTGATATAGACATATCACTCGTACGCCGATGGGTAGACGAAAGGTGACTAGGATGTTGGAAAATGTGAGAAATATAAATTCTGGATTCATAGGTAATTGGGAGTATTAATTACCATTGGTAAAGCTACGCGTGATACTGTGTAGTAGTTTATAATCTACGCGATGCCTTTTGAGGATTCACATGGAAATTTTATCACCCACATTTCATTTGGTTAAGAGTGAGGAATAACAAGCTTCTCAGTCTCGAGATTATTTATGGTAAGTTGGCAAGGATTGAGTTAATCTATGTTAGTTCCGTGCAGTTCAAGAACGTAGTGAGAGTTACATCACCGTAAGTCAAAGTTTAGAAGTATAACATGAGTGGTCAGGAATTATTGCAAGTACCTACCTTTGAAAGGAGTCATGAGGCTCGAAAAGAAAGGGAAGTTAGCGTCAAGGTATGTGGGACCCAATCTGATCATTAAGAGGGTGGGACCAGTTGCGCATAAACTGGGCCTACCCAAGCATCTATAGAGAATTCATGATGTGTTCCACGTGTAATCGTTGAAGAGGTACCTCGGGAGCGAGAGGGATTTTTGGCACGTTCCATTAGAGGAAATCGATTTACAGCCATATATCTCTTATGAGGAGAGACCAGTGGCGATACTTGATCGTAGTGAGTGTAAGCTACAGTCTAAGGGGGTACCCATGGTTCGAGTCCAGTGGGGGAACTACAATGTCGATGAGTCAACGTGGGAATGGGGGGAGAATGTGCAAGAGTAGTATCCAGGGTTGGTCACCGCAAGAACATCCTAATTTCGGGGGCTAAATTACTTTGTAAGGGGGGGAGTATTTAACACCACGTATTCTTGAGCATTTATATTAAATTAATTAGGGTACTTTAGAGGCAACCATAACTCAATTAGAAAGCCCTAAAAAATAAGAGAAAGGAAAAGGAAGAAAAAGAGAGGGTTTTAGAGATCGAATTCAAAGGGGATTCGGATGTTCTTTGTCAAATTCATCATCTTATACGTGGATTCAGACCCTACGAATCCTATAAGGCAGGTAATTAAACTTTCAATCAATTTAAATAGCATAATTGCAAGTTCATATTATAGTATGTGTTAATAAATTCATTTTGGGAGGGTGACACGTGTGAAATTTGAGTTTGGGGTGATTTAAGCATTAAAGGTGAAATTGATGTTTAATTAATGTGAGAATACTATCATATGATGTTAGAATGTGATTTAGAATCAAAACCCAGTAGCAATTGTTACTGAATTCATATTATTGAAACTAATTAAAATTGTGATTTAAAAAATTTGAGAAAAAACCAATTCGTGAACCCTAGAAGTTTTAATGAGAACCAGTGATGATTGACGATATATATTTGTTTTAGAAACTATTTATCGATGTAATAAATATGGGGTATCAATTGGGTTAAATTTTGGGTTGAGTCCATAAAGTTTTGAGGGCTAAAAATGGAGAAAACTGATTTTTGAAAGAGGACGGACCTCTTCAGGTATTCATTAGAAACTCATTCGAACATGTTGAGTTTATCATTCAAAGGATATTAGTATATCGTTAGAACTAGGTTGATATCTCATTCAAATGACCCAAGGTTTTGGAAGTGGACATAGATCTTTTCGTTAGAACGCGTGGCCGCCAGTTTCATATTTTTTCTGATTTTTTTTTAATTAGTTATGAATTTTCTATGAAAGGGTGTTCGAGATCGAAATCTTTACTCAGAAATCAAATTCGGATATGGTTGCCTCTGATTATTTTACCTAGGGATTATAGGTGGATGTATATGAGCCTAGAAAGGTGAAAAAAAAGAGGGACCTAAATAATGAATTGGGTGAAATAAATTCATATTTGTTTAATTACGGTCGATTGGGTGAGTCCCGGTATATTAGCAAGTGAAGATACTTTAAATTATTTAATGGATGTGAAATTAAATTAAATAAGAGTCGGGGATATAGACTCGGGTATTACGAGATAGTGTTATGGGAGTTAAGCACGGGTTAGCTAGATGCTATTTTATATATATATATATATATATATATATAATGTGATACTATATATATACTTGTGTTCTTTATAAATATCGGTAGTAGATATTTATGTGAATACACACCCCTTTAGTGCTATCATAGGAGGCAGCGCGATGTGGGTGAATCCCCTACTTAGCGAATGTCGGAAGAGTATAGTCCCAGGGTGATAGCGTTCGGTATTTATTCGTGTGTTCCTTTCGAGGTGAGACTTTTTAGGTATTATTCGCTCTCACTCTCGGGGAACTATGACCGCCTCCACTATGCTTACAATTTTATTGACAAATTCGGTGTGATTTAACCATCTTATGGTATCCGATTTGGAATTAGTATACCCGGGGTGATAGCTTTTCGGAGAAAGCATTTGGTGTGTTATTACTCGGGAATGGAATGTTATTATACGAGACATGTGTATGAATATTGTAGTATACTAATACGTATATAATGGTAGATAATTATATATGGTTTTAATAAATAAAGTGTGATTATATTTAAGATATAACTAGTGTGAACGTTTTATGATTAATTGTTACTTCGTATATAACTAGTGTGAATGTTATATAAGTAATCAAAGTTAAAATAATTAAATAAGTTAATGAGTAGATAACTTATAAATCATGGTAAGGATAGAAAGAAGTGTAACAAGGCTAGTTAGGTGGGATAACATAACTAGTTGGGTTAGAAGGTAAGTGATAGGTGTGCACATTAGATGAGAGGTGAGTTATTTCTCAAGAGAGTGTGACACCATCTTAAGTATGGAAAGTGTTCATGCATATTTAGTCATTGAACTTTAATTGCTTGCGAAATATTTTCAAAATGTTTTACTTGGGCTCTCACCCGTATAAAAAAAATTCCAAAATATTTTAGGTGTTCAGCCACAGGGATGCCCAGCTTGAGGATTATATCTAGGATTGCATATCTACAACTTGTGTGGAAGTTGCACCACTTTACTATAGACACCTGCTTCATCTATTCCTAGTGTAACGACTTTCTTTCAATAGTCATTTGGGCATGTTTGCCTTCAGACTATTTCAGTATTTCTAGTTTATTGATTGGACTTAATGTATCCAATTCATTATTTCAGTTTATTGTAGGATTTTATTGCTAAACTGATACTTGATTCGATCTTATTTATTCATATTATTTATCTGTGTTGGATTTAGTTATCAGTTTATGTGGATGGTTTAAATTATTATTTATTTCCGCATGTTTTCAATTAATGTTAAATAAAATTTGGCACCGATCTATTTAATTAATAGGTGGTTAGTAACTTTAAAAATATTTTCGACAGTGATGGCAAGAATGAGCCATGTAAGACAAACATTTTATTTTGATAAAAGGGTTGACCACCCGGTATTTTAATAGGCCGGGTGTCACAAAAAATACTCGACAGCCGAGTGATTAAGAAAATCTTAAGGTCATTACCTAGTAGATTTGATCCATAAGTGTCCGTTTTAAACTCCTTGGGTATGCTTGAATCAACGAAACTATAAGAGATCGTAGGTGACTTACAAATCTAGTAGCTTGACATGTTTACCTCCAAGCAAGTGCCAAAGAAAGAAATGGGAATTGTTTTGAAATCCCGAAAGGAGGAGACTAACGTTTCAAATGATGATTTTAACAATGATTTTGAGAATGTAGCTTTGTTGGTAAATAAGTTCAAAAAGTTTGTTAAGTTCCAAAAGAAATTCAAAGATGCCAAAAGACTTGAGAAATTTAAGAACAACAAAGCCGATCATGTCCCTAAGAATCGAAGTGAGAATGATAAGAGGGATGAGTTGGATATGTATTTTGGTTATGTGGGTTATGGCCGTAAGGTAGCAGGGTGCCCCACTAGACTTAAGAAGGAGGGAAAGAAATCGATAGCATATAATTCCACCTTAAGTGAAGTGATAGAGAACCGGAAGAGGGGGAGATTTCCCCTATTGAGCACAACTTTGTAGCATTTATGACATGTAATGTGAGTGACGATGATAAATCTTCTCATGAAGATACTCAAGTGAATGAAACTTCTGAGGCCATTTTGTGTGAATCCCAAATGAGTGAGGGCAAAACTAGTGAGGAGAAGGAGACAGATGTGAGAGAGTTTCAAGTTGCCTTTAATAATTTGTATACAGAAGTTTAGGAATAAAGTCGTTTTGGTTCTCGAAACTCCCATGCGTCGTTACACACCTACTTGGGTTAGAAAATCGGACTTAAAGGCTTTAGGAATTAAACGTCATAAGTCTCGTTTGGTTACACTTGATTCTTCCCATGCTAAATCTAAAGGATGATTGTGTTGCCATTTTTGTTATATGCTAGTCTTTGCTTATATATATATATATATATATATATATATTGATAGTGTTATGACAGGTGTATCTCTTTATATTATATTTTTCTTTTATTGAGTTTTATTTGAAAAATACAAAAAAAAATTATTTTGATAAAAAAAATTGAAAATAAAAAAATATTTTTGGCTTCATATATTTTTTAAAAATACAAAAAGATTTTATATTTTAGTCAAAAATATTTTTTGAAAAACACAAATATTTTCGATTTATTTTTTGTGTCATGAGTTTACATGTTTGATATGGCATATTTGTGTGCTCCGCCCATTATTTCATTATCCATATGGCTAGGACATTTCGTCATAATTATAGTCGCTTAGAATAATCTTAACCATTAACAAATGGGGTTGTTTCGAAGTTGATTTGCATTTGGATTCGACTGTGTATAGATGCCATTGCACACACATGCACGAGCTTTTATGAGTATTTGACTTCTCATGCATATTTGAGTTTGGTGAGACATTCTGTACTCAATTTTTTCATCTATGACTTAGGAGTAGGTGTGCATGTAAGAACCGTTGCCACCGTGAAAATAATTATTGCTTATATTAAAAAAATGATCAGTGTTCACGGGAAAGGGCTGCAAGAGTATAATTGTAAGGTCATAAATTTCCAATTGAGTTCCTGTATTGTTTTGACTTAATTCTGTGAACAAAATTGTGTTTGTAATATGTCATAGGAAGATTTTATTTTGTCACAATCCCACTTAGTCTATGACGTATTGAAGAAATTGAAGACGTTGCGGCAAAGCTTCAAAAAATTAATCATGCCGAAGTTTAATTGGTGAAAGCTTATTCGTCTTCAAGATAATTGCATTTCGAGATCACACAGGTATGAATGCGTATAATTAATGGTGCCCATAATTGTTTTCTATAAAAGATCAGGATGTAATTTTTATAAGGAAAATGTTTTAAAAGTGTTTTAGATGTTTTACACTACATTTTATTCTGATAAGCTCGAAAAAGAGTTTGACTTATTTGGATCTCTTTTAGAAGAGACGTTTTAAAGAAAAAGTCAAACTGACATGCGGCGTCATTTGAACGACAGTTGTCCTTCGTTAGAGGGAGATGGACATGTCGCACAAACGACAGGACATTATCGTTCGAGCGACATGTTTTTCGAGGCGGTGATTTTTTCGTATTTAAAGCGTGGTTTCGTCAGAATTATTAAGTGTGCATTCTGGAAAAAACTGTTTACGATCTAGAAACGTGTTTGCACATGTTTGTCTAAGGTTTCAAAGCTTAAACACATCCTTAGAGTTTGCAAAGATTCGAGTTATCATTATTATATGTTTATGTGATCTTGCTGCACCAAGAAAGTTTGTTCTATACTTGAACATCAGGGTTCTACGGTAAATAAAAGAGAAGTACTTCTTGTTTAGGCATCGTAGATGTATCAAAGACATTTGGTGGATACTGAGACATACGTGGACGCGTGTGTTGTGGACATGTATCGTGGAAGACTGACTTTCTACGTGGGCACTGTGAGAGGAGTGGTTAAATATCAAAAGAGCGTTAAGACTCGTGGGGATCGAGTCGTTGAGTGAGTATTTTGTCTGTTCCTTGTAAATCCACATTCATACTGATTGTCTGGCTTCGATCGTCTGAGGGTTTTTTCCCGTCTTTGGTTTTTTCTCATACATCCGGCGTTGTGAGTATTTTTTACTTTACTTTACTTGCTTTAATCACTAGATGCATGTTTAGGATTAATCAAGATAAAATTGGTTTAAAGTAAAAATTGGTTTTTCACAACTTGGTTTAGTGCTAATTAAAAGTTGGATAATTTTTTGTGAAAATTGGTTTGATTTGAAACACACGAATAATAACCACCCCCGCCCCACTTCTCGAATTGGTATCAGAGCTACAAAACATAATTTATTTTTTTTGTAATCCCGTGTGTTTTCGAAGATGAATTTTGGAAATAACAAACTTTTTCAAACTCCTGTTTTTATGGCACTAATTACACCTATTGGAAGATGAGAATGAAAAGTGCATTAAAATCCATTGATGAGCGTGTGTGGTTAGTAGTTGAGAGAGGTTGGACACCCCCTATCACTATTTTAGGTGAGGTCACCAATTTAAAGCCTGTCGATTCATGGACTGAAACTGAACATAGACTTTCACAATATAATTCTAAGGGGTTGCACGTTATTTCTTCACATGTCACACCAGAAGAATATAATAGAATTATGACTTGTGAAACATCTAAAGACTCTAGGGATATTTTTTCACTCACTCACGAGGGCATTAGCATGGTTAGGGCGTCAAAACTTCAAAATCTAACTACATAGTTTGAGACCATTAGGATGTCAGAGAGTGAGACTTTTGATGAGTTTTATGCTAGGTTGTCCAATATTGTCAACTCGTCGTTTAACCTAGGTGAGAAAATTCCTGACAACCGTGTCATTAAGAAAATCCTTAGGTTATTGCCTAGTAGGTTTGATGCGAAAGTGACTATTTTAAACTCCTTGGGTAAGTTAGAGTCGACAAAACAGGAAGAGATTGTAGGTGACTTACAAACCTATGAAATCGACATGATTACCTCCAAGCAAGTTCTTAAGAAAGAAAGGGTATTACTTTGAAAAACTGGAAGGAGGAAATTAAAGTTTCGGATTTTGATTTCGATTCTGATTTTGAGGATGTTGCTTTATTGGCAAAGAAATTTAAAAAATTTATTAAGTTTCAAAAGCAATCGAAAGATGCCAAGAAATTTGAAAAATTCAAGAACAACAAAGTTGATCCCACCTCCAAGGATAAGTTTGAAAAGCCTAAGAGAGATGAGTCAGATAAGTGTTTTGGGTGTGAGGGGTATGGTCACAAAGTTAAAGAGTGTCCCACTAGACTTAAGAAAGAGGGCAAGCAACCCATTGTTTATAGTTCCACCTTAAGTGATAGTGATCCAGAAGAGGGTGAGAGTTCCCCCATTGAGCGTAACTTTGTTGCATTTATGGCATGTCATGTGAGCGATGACGATTCACATGTGAATGACACTTTCGAGGAGGTTTTGAGTGAATCCCATGTTAGTGAGGGTGAAGAGAGTGACGAGGAGGAAGTATATGTGAAAGAGTTGCAAATTGCATTTAATGAGTTATATGCCGAGTTTGTGAAAGTGAAAAATTCAAATGCAAAATTGCAAGCTAAGTTGAATGTGAGTGCCATAGAAAATAATGATAGTTTGATAGATAATCTTAGGGCACGAGATAAGAACTTTAATGATAAACTAGAGTTTGTGGGAAAAGAGAGAGATAATCTTCGTGGTTTGATGGAGTCTTTGAAAAAGTAGATTTTAGCGTTTGAGGATTCTAGGCATTTGATCGAGTCTAGGATTCATGAGTTGGAGGAGAGATTGAGAGACTTGTCTAGAGTTAAGTTTGATTTGGAGGCTAGGTCGTAGAAGTTAGATAAGATCTTAGGCACCGTCCAAATTAAGGGAGATAGGGGAGGTATAGTTTTTGATGAGAGAGTTCTTCCCTTTCCATACATGTGAGAAACACTAGGAAGGTTAGAAAAGGTCCACATATAGGTAATCATTCCCACCGTCGCTACACTTGCACGCTTTGTGGTCAAAATGGTCACCTTAGGCGTTATTGTTATAACCTTAGACAAGCCCCTAGGAAGTTTAGGAATAAAGTTTCCCTGGTTCCCCAAACCCCCATGTGTCATTTTACACCTATTTGGGTTAGGAAATCGGATTTAGTGGCTTTAGGAATAAAATTTCATGATTCTCGTTTGGGTGAACTTAATTCTTCCCATGCTAAATCGAAAGGATGATAGTGTTTCCATGTTTGTCATTTGCTAGTTTTCTTCATGATATATTCATTACTAGTAGAATGACTTGTGTATCATTTTGTATTATAGTTTTTCATTTGCTTGAGTCCTATTGAAAAAATACAAAAAGATTTTTTTTTTTTACCTTTTAAAAAGCCAAAAATATTTTTGCATTTGTTTGAGTCAAAATATGGTTGAAAAGCCAAAAAATAATTTGATTTTTGTTTTTGAGTTTACATGTTTGATGTAGCATATTGGTGTGCTTGGACCCCCCCCCCCCCAATCGTTTCATTATCCATGTGGGTAGGACATTTGGTCATTATTATCGATGCTTAAAATGATCTTAACCATTGTTTATATGGGGTTGTTTCGAAGTTGATATTCATTTTGATTCAACTTTCTATATATGCCAACATTGCACACATGCACGAGTTTATATGGATGTTTGACTTCTCGTGAATATTTGAATTTGGTGAGGTGTTCTTATCTCAATCTTGTCATTTATGCGTAAGTAGACTTAAGGAGAAGTGTGCATGTAAGAATCATTTACCGTGAGGATTTGAATTGGTACCTAATTAAAAAATAATTAGTGATTCACGGGAAAGGGCTGCGAGAGTTCAAAATTGACTCGGCGTGAAAGCCACCATTTAAAAGAGCCTAAAAGAAAAAGAAATATGCTAAGAAAAAGGGCCAATAAGGTCTATTGGACGGGGAATTGTTCGGACGCAAATTGATCATTCGTCCGCATGGTAAGTTCGAATAACGCACGGGGCAGACCGTTGGAAAGGGTATTCAGTGCCCTTCGAAGATTCATTCAGTCTCGGTCGAGATGAAGAGTTTGATTTTTGGGTCAAACTGAGCCAGGGAGTGCCCGATGGCCTCCATGTCAGTACTCGGGACATGACCTGGGTTTACGATGATGAAGGGAGGTACTAGGGACCTAAGGAAAGTTAGGGGGTAACAGAATGGGGTGTCTACACCTCTAAATTTGTCATATCAATTCTCTAGGTCCGTAGAATCGATATCAACCTAATGAATTGATCATTTTATCTCTTTAGGTCCATATAATTGGCCTCAACCCTTTGAATCTAGAACCTTAACTTTTTAGGTCCACATAACCGACCTCAACTCTTTAATCAACCATCTTCAAATCCCCAACAGGGTCCTCAACCCTTAAAGTATCGACGAGGTGTATATATTTCGATGACCTCCTCTTCTTCTAAGCTTGTCCGTTAAGGGACTTTGTAGACAACTCTTCCTAGAAACCCATAAGTACCTCCTTAGGTCCCTAGCCCTCCTACTCCAATTATCAAAACCTAGGTTTTAATCCAAACCCTAATCTAGAGGTCGTCGGGTTCTTTCGGGCCCCATTTAACCTCAGTCAACTCTCCAACCTGAGAGAAGCTCATTGAAAACTTGTAAGGCTCTGAATTCCCTTTTCTAATGGTCTGTACCATGAGCAAATTGACCTCACGGTATGTGCATACTCACATGTTTACTTCGAAACCTAATCCAAAGGTCGTCAGACTCTTTCAAGCCCCATTTAACCTTAGTCAACTCTCTAACATAAATGAAGCCCATTGAAACATCATAGGTCTTTGAATGCCATTTACAGTCGTCCGTACCATGTGCTAATTGGCCTCACAATCCATGCGTACTCGCCCTTTTACTCTAAAACCTTATCTAGAGGCCACCGAGCATTTTTGGGTCCCATTTGACCTTAGTTAACTCTTCAAACTGAGAAAAATTCATTGAAACCCCATAGGGATATGAATCCCCTTTTTAACGGTCCATACTGTGCACGAATCGGCATCACGGTTCGCGCGTACTTTCCTTTTTACTCCGAGAACCCCCATTTAGAGGCCATCGGGTGCTTCCTAACCCCATTTGAGTTTGGTCAACTGTTGAACTCGAGAGTGGATCAATGATTATTTTAGGGCTCTGAATACCCTTTTTAACGGTCCTATCTGTGCGTAATTTGAACTTAGGGTTTGAATTTTATGCCTATTTTTTTAAAAAAGTTCGTTCCGGACTGCTTATAGGCACTCCAAACCCCCTGCCTATCGACATGATGTACTTTCCTTGCCCAGTAAGGCAGGGCTATGTCGATAAGTAGACTAGGAGCCAGGCCAATCGCCACCTCCCTGAAACCCTAATTTTTTTACTATATAAGGGGACCATGACCTCATTCCCAAAGGTTTGCTCCATTCTAAGGTTAAACATTCCCCTCGAAATCAGTGCACCAAAATTCTATTTTTGTAAACATTATCTCCATTTCCTTACATCACTCTTATCCATTTTCACCCCACTTTCCATCCATACCTCACCACCATCCAACAATACTAAAACCAGCCTCCGACTATTACAAAATCAGAATTAATGTTTTCTAGAGGGTGTACCCCTATTCATTTACAACTCACTCAATTAATAGTAGTTATTTTTTTTTCTACTTTTGATATATCTTTATGTCACACGCCGCCTAATTATAGCGTCAGCCACCACCAAAACTAAGCCAGGCGTGAGTAAATAAAATACCATTCTTAGCATGAGACATATATGAGACATAAATAAACCAGTCCATAAGATACATAATTGAAATAATCTCAAATGATCATAAACAACTAAGCGATAAAAGATCCATCACATGCTAACTCCAAAAGAAATCCATACTCCAATAATGATTAAATAAAATCTAAATAATCCCAACAGAAATCCTCTAAACAACTTTGGAACCGAATGGCCCAATAAAACTCAAATGAAGTCTCATAATAATTCGACTCAAAAGGAAAGTCTAACTAAACTATGCCATAAAATGAATAACTCCAGCTGCTCCTCCAAATGATAACTCTGATAAACTTATGCAGCTTCTCCAATTCTCATCCTGAAAAATATTAGTCAACGCATGGGTCAGAGCCAAAGCCCCGAGCAAGAATACACACTACTCCACCCAAATACGATCCTTGAATCCAGACAGTAACATTATACGCAATAAATATCACAATAGAGTATTTTAAATTAAACGGATAATTAAACACGATAAATATAAATCACTAACTACCCGCAGAAATCCCCATTTATAAAGGCACACCAATATGATTTTAAATTCCCAAGTCCCGCGGAGTTAATCTTTTATTAATTAACCCAAATTATCAAATTTCTCAATTATTTATGTTCTTACTTCAATAATTATTAGGTATGGCGGTCCTCCCGCCTCGGGTGATAATTCACCAAAATTCATTATGGCGGTCCTCCCGCCCTCCGGTGATTTCTCCACCAAAATACACATCCCCTTGTCAAAACGTCGACTGGTCCGTTCAAACTATCGGCCCTCGCTGATTGACAAGGTTCCACACACGATACGACATAAAACGCCGACTGGCCCGTTTAAACTGTCGGCCCTCACTGATTATGTTGCCAATATATTTTAATACCCGTCTTATTATCATTGGTATTAGTTCTCAATTTTGCAAGTCACAATTTATAAACACCCCACCCTTTAATCGATGTGAGATCCTCAAAATACCCCTTAGTCCCATACCTAAGGGTCCCCAAGTTATCAATATGTCCTAACCTATGTATAGGAGGATTTTCTAACATAAATCATAACCTAGTCTGATACCTAGACTAGCGTAATGACGATAAAGTAATAAAAATCATCCCACCCCTAACTCAATAAAGCCGTGATAATTTTCCCTCACTAGTCCCATTCCTAGAAGGCATTCTAAAATATAGGGAGAGCAATAGTACCCAACAACCCGTCATCACAATGATATTTAATAATACCAACAAGTCATACCAACAAGAATAATTAGTCAACGTATAAAACTGCGCATGATAGTCCAATTCAATTAAATCTTTAATTTAATTATCACAACGTCAACAATACCCAAATAATCTCATTTAATTATTTTAAATTAAGTATACTAAGTTTTCATCATATATACATCAAAAACCAAATTTTATTATCTCTACATGTATTACATGAGTTATACGAGATTAAAAGATTTTATAAAAATAGCCCCATAATTAGTATCCACTTTTTCTAATTAAGTTACTAATTATTTTTAAGAAAATATGTAATTAAGTGTTTAGGCGACACTTACAATGCATAATACTAAAAGAAAAGAATAGAGTATTCATGCTTGTGAAGATTGTGATGAAAATCTGATTAGAAATCTGAATTCCTCTCGAAAAAATTAGCAAAGGAGTGTTCTTGAACCAATCTTGATTAAACCCCAAATAAGCCTTCAAATCTAGTGACAAACCCTTGATTATGTTGGAGGTTGATGATTATGGTTGAGAGAAAATATTTTTAGAAGTGTTCTCTGTTGAAAAACTTGAGAAAAAGTGATTATGAGAAGTCCCCCCACGAATTAGAGTCATTATATAATCATTAAGAAACCTAATCCTAATAGAACACTAAAAATTTTATTCCGGACGATCGGACCGTTGTAATTATATGAAATTTTACAGAGAATTAGCTGAAGACGAGAGGAAGCTATAAAAAAAATTCAACTCAATCGGACCGTTAATATTTTTAAATATATATTTAGAGAGTTTTATGTTTTGAGGACTCTTCTATATAATAAAAATTCAATTAAAACTCCATTTTAAATCCGATTTCAATTTCTCTTGAAGTTCTATTCTTTTAAGATCATAACCAACATATTAAGCCAATAAAAATTATTATATTCAAAAATTTATTTTTCTCGAAAATTCCAATTAATTAATTAAAATAAGTAATAAAAACACAAGGTGTTACACTTTATTTCATTTCTCCACATTAAAACTAATCTCACTTTTTACTATTTAATACACATAAATCTTATTTTCATAAAATATAAAAAGCCAAAAAGATTAGAATTTCCTCATTTTTCACACTTTCTACACTTACGCACATTTTCTAGAAAGTAAACTAAAGGAAGATCTATATTAGAATTTATGGGTTAAACCCCACCCTTGTGTGTTATAGAATTATGTGGATTTTCATTCCCTTTGGTCTACGTAGGCGTCCTGAGCCAATATTGGGATTCGAGCCCTATTTGTTCCTTTATTCATTTTATTTTTTCTTGTATTTATTAGTATTACGAATCCGCGTACTCCTACATGTTCGTGTTCCACTTGATATATACATTCGCTTATTTATAAGCGATTTATGAATTAACGTACACTCACATTATATTTTTATGTTATTTCTTTTGTATAATCCTTAGGATGATTCCGTTTCATCTTTCCCATGACGCAAGTCAGATGATTATTTTTATTATTATTCACACTGCACACATGTACAGACGTATCACATTTTGGAGAAAAGAAGAATATTATCATAGCCCGTGAGAGATCGAAAGGGTGGAATGAGTGCCAAACACCTTCCCATTTTGTAACTTAGCCCACGGACCCTTGATTCATTTAGTTTTGTACGCATTAATAAATCTTTTGATGTCGTTCTCTCGGGACGACTACTTTTCTTTTCCCTGTTTTGAGAAAAATAATCTAGAGAATCAATTTCTTCGTGTATCCCCCTTTTGACGGCGGTCAATTTATATTCAAGGCAGCCCGCAAGGATCAACGCTGATGGTGGAACGAGTACTCCCATATGCTCCAATCCCTACACGTTTGGAGAGATAGATTTCTCCAATTTTCTCTCTCCTCTAATTTTGGGGTCGACTTGTGCCAGAGGAATCCGACCCGGATGGCCACATTGAGCATTCAACACATCTTTTTTTAATCGAGAATTTGATAGTTTTATTTTCATCATATTCATCAAAGTCAACATTAATAGATTTCAATCTATTTCGAGAATGAAAAGATTTCACCACATTCTTGTCAAATTAAGCTTTCAATTTATCTAACTTTTCACCTTGCATCAAAATAATAGATCTAACATCATAATGATTAATACTGGAAAGTAAATTAAAATCCAATATCATAGCACCCATTGTTATAACACAAGAACAAGAAAACTAGGTCAATGAGAAAAAATAATAAACACACAAAAGCACAAAAATCAACTCAACCACGTTAATGCCAAAATAAGATAACCTTGATCTTATACCTCTTATACCAATTGAAGGAGTGTATTATGTACGCAAGTAAACAACTACAACAAAGTTAGGGGGTGAATAGGTTTGAAGACATCCTATGACCAACTTTCGATTTTATATCATTTTTCTTTCACATTCAAATTACTCAACTCCAGTTTCAAAATTTTAATTTTTTAATTTACATAATAATGTAATTAGGTGAATCTAGATTAACACAACTAAATCTAACACGCATAAGTCAATTTTAATTCAATTTAAATTTAAATAACGTGTGTGATCAAATGTGTGTACACAAGTATTAATCATTCACAATTAACCATAAGACAAGATTTATATGGGACCCCCCCCCCCCCCCCCACCACCACCACCACCAAGGTGTAAAAAACTATGACGTACTCCAATTCTCATTTCTACCTGAAAACTATTTATAAAAGACAAGAAGGTACATCTAACATAATAATTATCTTGTAGTTACCTACGAAACATTTTACTTTCCTTCATAGTCAGTGAGAATCCGTAACGAGCTCCATCTCGCGAACGAAAAAGTCCATTATCTTCCTTGGAAGTCGCATTACACATTGATTTATCCAATATATCGTAATGCCTCCTCTTTTAGATTGAGGAGTAGATGATCATAAAATTCAAAGGTAGATTGGTTTGAACTGAAAAGACTATATGAAATTTGAAACAAAACACTTTTAATTCTCTTTCAAAAGTATATATCAAGTTTAAATATAAGTTTTATCAATTTTTGAGGGAGCAAGTAAAATTGGTAAGATAAGCAAAGAAGAAAATCTCTCAACCTCAAAAATTCTCTTATAAATGCATTTGAGTTATGAGGTTTCAGATCTAAAATAAATGAGAGGGAAAATCGCCTTTAAACACGATTTTTTTTAAATCTGGGCCAGTTGCGCGCACGGCTAGATCATGTCATGAGCACGATTCCAGACAATGTTGAATTATGGCCTAGGCCATGGGCACGGGCTCCTTTTGCAGTTGTATGAAAGGGCCATGTACACGTGCTTAATTATGATTCATGCGAATGGTTAGGCCAAAAACATTTTTCAAAACAGGCCAAAAAATTTCAAAATATAAGCTAACTCCAAAACTGTTTTTCAAAAACTTTGACACAATTTAAAGGCATATAATAAGTTTTTCCATCAACTTTTAAAATCCTACGTATATTTATTGCATTTTGTGCACGTGCATGTGTTTATCCATAACTAATTCACAATCTTCTAAGAGGATATAGTCTTTATATCAATATGAATGCATGATAATGGAAGTCTTTAATGAGAGTCTTGTAACATCTTCAATCTTTAAAGGTTCATATTAAGTCTATCTAAGACAAATGATCATGCCTCACTCATATAAATCAAGTCTATATAACTTGAATGACTCAATGACTCTATTATATTGACATGAGAATAATCCAATTAATATTATTTATAAAATTACATTTTCATATTAGCAACCTAGTCATTGGACTGCGAGATCTATCTCTGGCTCGAAAATGGTAAACATGAGACTCATGCAAACTCATTAGGTCATAACTTAATTCACTTAGGACGAGATTTTTCCAATAAATTTAATTTATGGCAACTGTGCCCATAACAATCTCGAAGAAAATTATGTTTCTTGGATTGAAAGTATCCCATAAAACAAAATTATTCCACCAATAATGGGTAGAGGGTGAAGTGAACTTCCCCCCATCAATAATGATAACTGTCATAAAAGTGACTTCACTATGCATGTTAAAGGTGTCCTTTTCTTCCAGTTAAGTCCTAATATGTGCATTTTCTGGTACGGGATATTTAATACAAAATGCTTCAAATTTATTCTCTAAAGTCGCTTCATATGTTCTCAAATGTATGGACATATCGAGAGAATGTGACAAATAAGAAATGAAGAAAAAAACAATTTGAAGCTCTCATTTTTGAAAAATTCAGAGCGAAAAGGAAACGTCAAAATATCTATGTCTGGAATGGAAAATAGGAGGTATAAGGGCTCTCTAAACCCTTATAACTTCTGCTACCAAGGCAAATGAAACGACTTAACTTGGGTAGGGATCCTACCCGCCTTGTCCCCTAGGTCAAGCACCACATGCGCAATCATTGCATAGGAGAAACAATTGACTCGCGTAATCCTAGGCTTGGGGATTGTGCACACCAGAAGAATTGTTTACACTCCAACTTGTGTAAGTGGACATGTTTCAACTTATTGGCGATGATTGAAGAAACTCATGTGGACACAAATATAACTAACAATATGGTTAGGCCGATCACGCCACATGGACTAACACATGACCATAAAAAACTGAGGCAGTGCAGTTGACCAAATACCAAGGGACGGCTAGCGGAGAATTAAGGAAGATCATAAGATATCACAAATAATTAAACTAGCCACGATTCTACCACTTTGGAGATAGATTCGAAGAGGAGAAACCTAGATTTATAGACACCTTGTACTTATAAATAATGGCGGCCCCAACCAGTTTGGGGGTATTCAATTCATGATGACTTGGACTCTCAATTAACAACCCTAACACTCCAATCGTCATTTCTTATTCTCAGTTGATATATAACTCTCTCATTTCCACGTGGAAGCAGGCAGAACGATCTGCCGAATCATGTATAGTTTTGTGGCAGTTTTTAATATTGCATTCATTTTTTGTGACTATTAGTAATATAACATGTATTGTGTATTCGATATCCTTATAATATCAAACTCATAGTTGATTAGGCCATGTCCGGTGGTTGTTTCTATTAGTATTATTTTCTATTATAGATAGAGAGGAAAGGGTAAAAGTAGTTCAATGCCAATTTCTATTTAAAAGTGAATGTAACGTGGAACGCTTATGACAGTTCGCCACTATAATATGGAGCTAACCACGATCAATTCTATCATTCGGACAGTAGATGGAATATGGGAAGATGGTTGGATACGCGGGTTACAATTTTTTTTAAGAAAAAATGATTTTTTTTTAAATCTCCCCATCATATTGAGAGAAATATACATAGGAGATGATCTTTAAATAATTATTCCATATTATCAAAAAAGAATACATGGAGATAAGAATCCTTTGTACAACTGCTTTCACACCAAAGGCTAGAAATGGTCTTAAGCTTAAAATGATTGGAACGGCCTGAGTAGAAAAGTAAGAAAAAAAATCCACAAAAACAAATAATCCTCTCTAATATTTCCAAATTCCCGTGAGATTCCTTTACAATTAACGGTCTTCTCATTATGTACCGGAGCCAATTTAGTCAACTCTGAGTATTTCTGAATCAGGGAAAAGCATCGCATCACGCTCTGTCCACAAAAAGGCTGGATTACAACGGTTAGGGTTTTCATTTGTATGTATTTGTTGCTTAAATTAATTACTTGGCAATTGGTTGTACCATCTTCACTTCTCGCTCGTCTTTAATGAAGTCCTCTTATCTTAGGCTAATCTCATTTTCTCAACCGGCTTACAAAACATTATCCAATTCGTTTCATTTTTTATTTATTCATTCCATTGGTGAAATTGTAGGGTGGTGATTGTTCCCTTTGCTAGTTGAACATGTTATTTTGGACATTGCTCGTGATGTTTTAACTGGATGCATCAAAGTGTGTAGTAGCAAGTACCCACTTGTATAAGAAGTTGAACAATTTAGAGAAATAATTGTTTACTTCTCAAAGAGGAAACTGTTGTTCTGTTGGTTTTATAACTAAACATTCGTTGCCTTGAAATTACTATGAGCAACAATGTAAGTGATGAATCATGAATCGTGAGTCACAAAGTTCATAATTAAGTTGTCTAGAGGCAGATATATAACAGAATTATTTTTTCCCTGTGTAGCCACAAAGTACATAAATTGCATTTAGCTTCTCCCCAGAATCCCAGCAACGTACACACAGGCCTTAGCATTTCGTAATAATCAACAGTGAGCTCTTGTCTTAACTTTACCTGCCTTCATCCTTGCACTGTACAGTTGACCCAAGCAAAGTGACAAAAAACATATTTTCTGCTTCAAAGTTGTGAGAATTATTAACTTCTTTTACATTATCAATAGGTCCCAACATTGATACTAATGAATCAACTTGCTTTCAGGTTCTATAATTGCGAATCCATAGCTTCTGGACTTGTTATATTACACCCCAAAAGCAATGTTTGCATATATTTGGTTGTTTCTTTTGGCTTATGCCTGTTTGATGAGCTCTGTGAGTACGGTGCATACTTCTGCTTCAATGGCCAAGAATATAATTTTACTAGCAGGACAGAGCAACATGTCTGGACGAGGAGGCATGGTGAACAACACTTGGGACGGTTTTGTCCCTCCGCAATGCCGCCCAAACAGGTCAATCCTCCGACTCAATGCGAAACTCACTTGGGTGGAAGCACGCGAGCCCCTCCACAGTGACATTGATGTGAATGTGACTTGTGGGGTTGGGCCCGGGATGGTGTTTGCCAACCAGTTGTTGGACAAGGATCCGAACCTTGGCGTGGTGGGTCTAGTCCCCTGTGCTGTTGGAGGGAGACATGGGACCACCATAAGCGAGTGGGCTCGTGGGACTTTCCTTTACAACCAACTGGTGAGAAGGGCTCAAGCGGCATTGCAAGGTGGTGGCACGATCCAAGCACTTCTGTGGTATCAGGGTGAGAGTGACACGGTGGATCGAGCAGGCGCAGAGTTATACAAGGGGAGATTGGAGAAATTTTTCGTCGACGTGCGTGCTGACCTTCGGTCTTCCATGCTTCCTGTTTTCTACGTAAGTGCATAGTTCATAAATCTATATTTTATTTGAAAAGGAAAAATGCTTATTAAAATCAAGTATGAAAATTAAACACCTTCATTGAATCTTGTTACCATCCAGCAGCTATGAGGTTGTTGAAATTAGTCCTCGCTAACTGTTTCTGGACTCTTTTTGCTATATGTGAAATATTTGATGTAAAAGTAAAAGGTGAAAAGTATTTCTTTTTTCCGTTGAAAAGTATTTTAATGTATTTGAACTTAAATTTTCTTCCGTATTTGGTTCAAAATCAAGCAACTACACTTGTTTGCAAGGGTGGTGTGGCCATTTGCTCCTTTTTGTTTGGACATATATCACTTTAGGTGCTAAAGTTTTCAATAATATGACTTTGTATAAATACTCAAAAATCATCCTAAAAGGTCCTGAAAAAGCATCATACAAAGTACATGGTACACTTTTTTGGGGTCCAATGTAATAAGCTAAACTTGGCACCAAAAGTGAAAAATGACAAATAATTGTGGCTAAAGGTCAAATCTTGCTATTTTCAGTTAAAACAAAAGATTTAACTTGAAGTAAATCAAATACTTTTTACTTCTGGTCGAAGAATATTTCACCTTAAACTAAACAAGGTCCTACTGTGGTTCAGTTGGCCGTTGATCAAGTCTAATTTTGTTTGGGTGGTACGGTGTAGGTAGCTCTTGCATCAGGACAAGGGCCTTATGTAGAATTGGTGAGAAAAGCGCAATTGGGAATTCACCTTCCAAATGTCAGATGTGTTGATGCAAAGGGTTTGAAGCTGCTGCCTGATAACTTGCACCTCAGCACTCCGGCCCATGTTCGTTTAGGCGAGATGTTGGCTCTTGCCTTCCTTCAGACCCGGTCCAGCCCAATCCAGAGCAATGCCCCTTGAAGTTTCCACGATTTGTTCCCCAACCTTCCCCAACTCTCTCTAGGTGGATACTTGAGGCTATTATTGATTGACAACTCTTAGAAGAACCAGAAATTGGCCATCATCTAGCTAGCCATTTATAGAATGGTTTGCACTATGTTCACATGACAACATGACAAGCATAGTATTCATGAAAAAAAGAGGGATAAAATGACTCTGGCATGGTCAGCTATTTGCCAATAAAAGGTTAAGATTATTCTGTGATGCAATCTTCTTGTTTCTCGTTTTCCTTGCCTGGAACAGGAGTTAGGGCTTGCCATGTTGCTAAGCGTGATGCTTAACTTTTTCCTTGTCTACAAGTTATTTTGATGGATCTTTCTGAATTTGAATGAGTTATCCTGTCTGATTTCACGTATTATGCTTTGGAACTATAATTCTATTTTCTGTGTTTATATACAATTCTGATAAACATTTATGTTTGTCAACCTGTTTTTAAACATTTGAGGGCCTGTTTGGTTCTCTATTCAGAAAATTGGATTTAAACACTGTTTTTAAATACAGTTTTAAAATTCAGTTTTTTGTGTTTATAATTATTGGTGTGCGTTTGGTAAAGTTGTTTTTAAATACAGTTTTTTGAAAATTGACAAATATGTATATTTATATCATACATATGCGTGTGTGTGTGTGTATATATATATATGTATGTACATATAAACATACATAAAACTTTCATACATACATGATACATGAATGTATACATACATACATACATACATCATAAATTATATACACGTACATTTAATATCATGTATTTTTAGGTATATTTAATGAGGTATGTTAGGGAGTTTAACTCTCTCTCTCCACAACATACCTCATTAAATATACCTAAAAATACATGTTATTAAATGTACGTGTATATAATTTATGATGTATGTATGTATGTATATGTATACATTCATGTATCATGTATGTATGAAAGTTATATATATATATATATATAATGATGTCGCATATATAATTCACTATAAAATTATATACATACATGAATTGATAATATTTTTTAATACATATGTACTATATGTATATTTTATATTATTCCATATATTAATAATATATGTATAAAACTATATATAAGTATCATCTATCTATTGATAATATTATTTAACTTTATATTATTCCATACGTAATTTTGTGTATATGTACATATATATTTTTTATTTATAAGAATTACACACATTAATGTATTATGTATGTATATTATATATTAAGGTATAATTGCTTTAAAATATTAAGAATGAATAATTCTGAGTTGAAAAATAAAAAAAACAGATGCTATAAAACACCCAAAATCTGTTTTCTAAAAAACTTGATTATAACACAGGAATATTATAATTCTGTGTTTAAAAACAGGTTGCCAAACGAAGATTTTTATCAGAATTGTATTTAAACACAGAAAACAGAATTATAGTTGCAAACCAAACAAGCTGAATTATAATATTTCTGTGTTATAATCAAGTTTTTCAGAAAACAGTAAAATGGTGTTTTCTAACTTCTGATTTTTTAGTTTTTAACTTAGAATTATTCATTCTTAATATTTTAATGCATTTATACGTTAATATATAATATATATATATACATACTACTCAACTCAACAATGTCTTTTCCCAATTATATGGAGCCGGCTACATGAATTCTATTTTTTCATTCCATTCTGTCCAGTGCAATATCTTCGGTTAAACCACATGATATCATGTCCTTTTTATAATATCCCACCAAGTTAATTTAGCCTACCTCTACCCCTTGGGTTACCATCAATACTAACTAAATCACTCTTCCTTACAGGAGCATCCATTGGTCTACGCTTAACGTGTCCAAACCATCTAAGTCGATTTTCTCTCAATTTATCTTTTATAGGAGCTACTTTTACCGTTTCACGAATTTGTTCATTTTAATTTTATCCTTTCGAGTTTTACCACAAATCCATCTTAGCATTCGCATCTCCGCCACACTCATTTTCTGCACATTTTGTTTCTTGGTTGCCTAACACTCTGTCCCATATAACATGGCGGGTCTAATGGTCGTCCTATAAAATTTTCCTTTTAACTTCAAAGGTATACGCCTATCACACAGAACGCCGGTCGCACTTCTCCACTTAACCCAGCCTGCTCTAATCCTATGCGTAACATCATCACTAATATCTCCATCTTTTTGTATAATCGATCCTAAATAACGAAAATAGTCATTTCTAGGTATTTCTTGACCCTCCAATTTCACCACATCTCCATTTGTCCTCCTATTACTACTAAAATTACACTCCACATATTCTGTTTTAGCTTTGCTTATTTTAAATCCTCTTGTTTCTAAAGTTTCTCTCCACAATCCCAACCTAGCATTTATCCCCATCTTAGTCTCATCGACTAAAACAATATCATCTGCAAATAGTATACACCATGGACCCTCATCTTGTATTTGTCAAGCCAAATCATCCATAACAAGCGCAAAGAGATAAGGACTTAATGCTGAACCTTAGTGTAGCCCTACCGTAATTGAAAATTCACTACTTTCTCCAGCAGATGTTCTTACTGTAGTCATCGCACCATCATACATATCCTTGATCATGTCAATACATCTGCGAGTCATTCCTCTTTAATGTAGAACCCACCATATTATATCTCTGGGTATCCTATCATACGCCTTCTCCAGATCTATAAAAATCATATGAAGATCCTTCTTTTTCTCTCTATACCTCTCCATTAATCTCCTCAATAAATAGATTGCGTCAATTATTGACCTCCCAAGCATAAACCCAAATTGATTCTCAGATATTGTTGTCTTCAATCTCAATCTATATTCAATCACTCTCTCCCAAAGTTTCATTGTATGACTCATTAACTTAATACCACAATAATTTGAACAACTTTGTAAGTCCCCTTTATTTTTATAAATAGGTACTAAAATACTTTTTCTCCATTCATCGGGCATCCTATTAGTCATTAAAATTCTATTAAATAATTTTGTAAGTCATGATACTCCATCCTCCCCTAAGCACTTCCAAACCTCAATAGGGATACCATCTGGTCCTAAACCCTTACTTTTTTTCATATTTTTTAGAGCAATCCTAACCTCTGTTGTCCTAATTCTACGAAAAAATATATTTTCTCGAGTCTCCCTAAGTTTCTTTATATCTAATCAACTCCCATTATCTCCATTTAATAATCTCTCAAAGTATTTTTTCCATCTTTCCATAATTTCACCATCTTTGACTATGACTCTCGAATCATCACTTTTGATGCACTTAACGTTATTAAAACCTTTTGTTTTCCTATCCCTAAGTTTAGCAAGCTTATAAATACTTTTTTCCCCTTCTTGTGTTTCTAATTTTGTATAAAGATCATCATGCGCTTTTAACTTAGCATCTCTTACCACTTTTTTAACTTCCTTTTTAGCCCATTTATATTTCTCAAAATTCTCTTCATTTCTATTTGTTTGCCATGGTTTAAAGCACTCCCTTTTAATTTTTACTATATTCTGTACTTCTTCATTCCACCACTAAGTTTCTTTAGACTGTGGCCCTTTGCCTTTTGATTCTCCAAGAATTTTTTTTGATATTCTCCTAATGCATGTGGCCATATTATTCCACATTATGTTAGTTTCTTCTTCACTATTCCATGTCGCTTCATTTAATACTTTATCTTTAAATAGTTCTAATTTCTCTCCTTTTAAATTCCACCACCTAGTTCGTGGGTTAATCTTTACTTTTCGCACTCGTGATTGATTTTTAATATTTATATCCAACACCATTATCCTATGTTGTGAGGTTAAGCTCTCTCCCGGGATAACCTTACAATCTTTACATGTTAATCGGTCTCCTTTCCTAGTAATGAAAAAAATCTATTTGGCTCTTATGTGTTCCACTTTTATAAGTTATTAGGTGTTCAAGCCTCTTTTTAAAATATGTATTTACTAGTACAAAATCATAAGCCATCGCAAAATCTAAGATAGACTCTCCCCCGTCGTTCCTATCTCCAAAACCATGTCCTCCATACACTATCTCATATCCTACACGATCTTCTCCTACATGGCCATTAAAATCTCCACCTATATAGATTTTCTCACCTAGGGGTATTTCTTGAATTAGTTCATCCATTTGTTCCCAAAATTGTACTTTAGTGTGCTCATCTAATCCTACTTGAGGTGCATAAGCACTAACAATATTAATTATGTTTTCACCTAATACCAATTTTACAAGTATAAGTCTATTACCTTTCCTAATAACGGTTACGATATCGTCCTTAAAGTTTTTATCTACTATTATTCCAACTCCGTTCTTATTTCTATGTTTTCATGTATAATATAATTTAAATCTTGTATTTTCTATTTCTCTAGCCTTCTCACCGACCCATTTAGTTTCTTGTAAATAAGCTATGTTAATTTTTCTTCTTATCATGGTATCTACTAACTCCATCCATTTTCCTGTCATAGTCCCTATGTTCCAAGTCGCTAACCTAAGTCTAGTATCATGGACTAGCTTCTTCACCCACATACGTCCAGCTTGTTGCAGGAACCCTTGCATATTTATCGTTGCATCCGGGCGCCGATGCGACGCCCCTTGCCTATTTTTCGAGAGACCCGGTGGCAGGTGCAACGCCCCTTGCCTATTTTTCGAAACCCCCGGTGGCAGGTGCAACGCATCGCTTAAGGGGAATGCCCTAGCATTAGCACGTATATTCATAGGATTCATGTTTATAAGGATCTGACAAAGTTTTACGCTGGCTGTCAGCTACCTAACGCAACCCTCCTCCTTTTTCCGGGCTTGGGACCGACAGTGTCAAAAAAATAAGAAGTTAAGCACGTACATTAATATATGTGCACATACATTATAAGAATTGCACATACATTAATATATGTGCAATTTTTATAAATAAAAAATATATATGTATACGTACACAAAATTACGTATATTTATATTATTAAATTATATAATATACTAAGATCCATATGTTAAATAATAATATGAATAGATACATGATACTTATATATAATTTTATACATGCAATATTAACGTATTGAATAATATAAAATATACATATACTACATATTTATTAAAAAATATTATAAATTCATGTATGTATATAATTTTATTGTGAAGTATATACATGCAATATCATTATATAGACACACACACACACACACACACATTGTGTGTGTGTGTGGGGGGGGGGGGGGGGGGGGGGCGGGGGGGTTAAACTTTTCAAAATACCTCATTAAATATACGTAAAAATACATGATATTAAATGTACATGTATATAATTTATAATGTATGTATGTATATACATATACATTCATGTATCATATATATATATGAAAGTTTTATGTATGTGTTTATATATATACACATATATGTATAATATAAATATACATGTTTGTCAATATTGTCAAATTTTCTAAAAATTGTATTTAAAAACAAGTTTATCAAACGCATACCAATAATTATAAACACAAAAAATTGAATTTTAAAACTGTATTTAAAAACATCGTTTAAATCGAGTTTTCAGAATAGAGAACCAAACAGGTCCTGAATATTTTCAAACAATGTAATGGACTGAACTTGAGAGAACAAAAGAACACTAATTTAAAAATAGAAGGATGAATAGGTGATCAATTATTCTAAATTTGAGATGTTCTACTCATAGCTCCACACTTCATTGCCTAAATCTTCAAATTTAAGATTATAAAACTGTCAATATTACTCATGTACGGTGATTCTTCTCTTTAAACTTCACGTAGGATATAAAAAGAGTTGTTATCAGCAGATGGGTGTGATTGTGATAAATAATCAAAGGTCGCTTCAACCTCACCATACGTTTGTCATTATGTTGTTTTTTTGGTTTCAAATTAGGAGTACTAAGATATGCAAATTAATTTACTTGTGCTGCTGATTCTTTTCTTTATGTTGTTTTTGGGTTTCAAATTAGGAGTACTAAGAGATGCAAATTAATTTACTTGTGCTGCCGATTCTTTTCTTTTCCTTTTCTTTTTGAGTGTGAGGTGGACTATCTATAAGAAATTGTGGAGTTAAATGGTGAACGAATGCATTGTTATCGATAAACAAATATATTAAGGTGAATGGATTTAGGGTTACCTATACTATAAACCTTTGTATTTGAAATAAAATTCTTGAGTTGAGGAGAACTACACAATTTCAGGTCCTTTTGCCAGTAGATAATGCTCTATAAACATTAGGACGAGCGAGTGAACATCCCCTCTATCTATTATCTATTATATACCTCTTATACGATAGTATTAGAGGTATTAATGTCATTAATGTTAATACAATTGGAAGAAATCGCCCCCTTCTTCCTTTCTAAATCATTTGGGTCATTTCCTTCAACCCTTTTGGAATTCCCAAATCGTTCCCTTTTCATATTCCATCTTTTGATCTTCTCTCACTCTCTCTCCAAAATTGGATATATCTCCTCCTCATCATCACCCTGTCCCCTTTATTGCTTCAACATCTCACAGATATGCCTAAGTTTCTGTGTCGGTTGGTGTTTTCAACAATGGGTATTTTAATCTTTTGAAATGACCACAACTAAATCAATTCATCATGTTAATGTTTTATATTGCATCTCTCTTTTTTTTTCCTTCTATTCTACAATGCTTTATATGGAATATGGATATTGATTTATGCTTGTAGTAGTGTCAGAATCTCTATTTTTTATGCGAACAAGGCACAAGGAAGTAGTGCAATTTGCTTTAAATTATATGCCCTAAAAATAGGAGAAGAGATAGGATTGTCATTCATTTCATTCCAGTAAACAAAACAATTTTCTGGAAAAAATGGTTTGTGATAACTTTCATTGATCACGACTCTGTAAAAATGAGATCAGTTGATTTATTATCAGATCTCCAAGAAAATGAATAAAAATTACGAGGGATATCCCAAGATAATATATACACATGTATTTGAGAAGTAATCGGAATAATCATTATTCTTTTTATGTTCTTGATTCCACGCATAGGTTGAAATTTATTTTTGGAATATCCCACATCGTTTCCATAAAGCCATCGGATCCTATGGAGATTGGCCTTCAGAATGAGGCTTCTCATTTTAACGATTTCCAGTTATTTGACCAATGTCAAACTTCATTGACATCTATGAATTCCTCCATCAATGGTCACAAACACTAAACAATCAGATCACCCCTCCACCGACATGTCAGCATCGGACGAGAATGAAATCTTTAGAACCTTACTGAAGACGTGAGGGAGCCTTTGTATCCTCCTAATGAACTTATAAAATACATCCAAGAAGGTATGAGGGTTTTCTTGCTAATCTCTCTCTCTCTTAATCCCCCTCTATATCTTTATATTTGGATTTTGGAAATTTTAATTATTTCAAAAATGAGGGTTTAAATGGAAGAGTTAGAAGGATTGCAAAACATATGTCATACTCTGTTTTAAATATCTATACTTTTGTTATTTTAAGATTATATTTGGATTTTAACAGTTCTAAACATAAGGTTATGGATTAAGTTTAAATTCTTCATTTTAGATATAGAGATGGGGCTAATGCTCTGTTTACGTACGATTTCTTTGTTTTTTGTGAAAATTATTTCTAAAATATGTACGAGGGGCATATAACAAAGAATAGGAAGTGATGTTTCTTTTTCGTTATACACAAATGATTTATCATCACGGCAAGGCGCACAAGACTCGAGCTCTCAAAGTTTTAAAATGAAAATTAGCGAAGAAGGAAACACCGTAAGGGCGTCAAAGAGACTAAAATCGGCAACATAACTTTCACTTAATTTTTTTACATACTTAAATCGAAATTACAATGTGTTCTTTATTACAATACATTTAATAGAATAAACTTCAGTAACTTATTTTTATACAATTACCATGTGAACTCTTCATAGGCCAATTTAATATACTTATACAATATGCAATTATTAGGAAATTTATTACTTATTTTAAAATATATTCGTACGTCTTATTGACTCCTGCGCATCGCGCGAGGTACATGCTAGTTTATAATAATACCCAACTCTCGTAACCCATCAAAGAGACTTGGATATAAGGTATTTATAACTTCCTCTTGTCCTTTATTTTACCATCAAACAGTAACTAGTCAAGTGGCCAAACACATGGCAAATTACCACAAGGAAGGATATGGAGTAATCGGCCAATAACAGTTTGGATATGAGCAAATCTAACAAGATTAGTAAAAATAGAGATAAACACGTAGTAGCCTATGGGCATAAGACACTAGATTAATAAATAGGGACAATCTAGCCAACATTAAGGACTAATTATAATCATCACACAATAGTCCGGACTCTCAGCTAGTAACACTAGCACTCCGATTGTTGTCATCTCCCTTCTTTAATAAAAACACTCCCCTTTACTCCCCGTGTACGAAGGCCAATCTCACCGTCGAACCACATAAACAACTTGATTTTTCTTTCTTTATGCATTCATATTATTCTTTGGGTCATTCATGATATTTTGCTTTGTGGGAAAGATCTCCTACAATTTGGTGTTGTCTATGAAAAATGAATCTCTCACCACGTTCAAAGCCAGGAAAAGCTCAAAACCACCATGAGTGAAAAACAATCTCACCTCACCTAAGCAAGGAGTCACGTGCATTACACAATACATATCGTTAGGAGGGAACAAACTCCTGTGTGAATGCCTCCCCTCCAGAAACCGTTAAGATCCAGAAGACGCTCGCTTGACAGATCTAGACATAGTCGGTGGCATCGAACGTCATCGATCAGCCGAGCTGAATGGAAAGTTATCTCCCATTTGGCTAGCATTTATGGGGAGAAACTAAATAGTTGTAATTAGGAGATCGACCGTTTGAGGCAACATCTAACCCAACAGTCAGAGGGTGACATCTCAGACTCACATATTTGGCCTCATCACATGAGTGAACCTTTCCAGCCATCTCTACAATTCGAGGGAAATACCTCGAATTCGCGTACTCGGCAGTACTAGCTCCACTAAAAATCCTCCCATCAGGGCTTCTCGTTCGAGGAGTCCCTGTATAATCCATTACTATCAACGCGATCATTCTCCTAGAAGGAACTCCATCAACTATAGACATCACTGACCATGCCCGTCAGAGTCAGCCTAGAGTATAAGGCTAGCTCGCTCTGAAAAACAGCCAGATCAGATGAAGATAGACGAATTAAGGGGACTCATCCGCATGGAGATAGAGGGAAGAACAAACCTAAACCATGTCACGATCTTCCCAGGAAAGCACAGGGGTATGGCACATCCTCACTGGTCCCTGAGAAAATAAAGTCCTTTGAACCTCCAAAGAAGTTCTCCATGCCAAAAGTCATAACTTATAAAGAAAAGACAGACCCAGCCTAACATATCAGGCACTACTGGCAGACTATGTCTCTTTGGAGATATCACAAAGCTCTGATGTGCAGAGTGGTCCCATCAACCCTAGGTAAGATTGGCCTAAAATGGTTTGAAAAGATCTCCCCTATGGCAATCTTCACCTTTACGGAGCTCGTCGAGCAGTTCACAACCTAGTTTATCACGTGAAGCAGGGAGGTTAAGGATATAGATTCACTAATATCTCTCAAAAACAATAAGAAAGAGGCTCTCGGAGGTATTGGGAGTTATACAATGAAATCGACGATTTCAACGAACAGCTGGCAATTGGCTCATTCAAGTTCGGCCTGAAACGTTCAAACGTTCTCTACCAGTCTTTGACAAAGAAGACAGCATCTTCAATGGATGATGTCATATCCCGTAAGAAGAAATACACTAAGGTGGAGGATGAGCTCTCCAATGCACCCCCCCTCGGTCGACCAAAACAAGAGAGAGCCAAAGAAGGCCCCTAAAGGGGGAAACCAGGCATAATCCACCGCAAGGGCAACCATGAACGAAGCCTTCAAAAATTTCCCCAAGCCTCAGGCGAATGAGGAAAGCTATAAGGAAATGGAAATAGTCTTCAAAGAGCCTATCTTTAGACTCCTTCACTAGATCATGTAACAACCCAGTCTTTTGAGCGACAATTTTATATTATTTTGCCTGATGGGCTAATTCTATAAAATAGAGGAAGTTGGAGTAAATATTATTTTTTGTGATATTAAGGGATAATATTTATTATGTTTTGCCTATTTACCGTTATGAGAAGGTAAATAACTTTATATTGCGTTTTATTGCGTCGTTGTATGCTAAACGATGTTTATGACCTATATTTAAAGTTGGGTATAATTAATAAATTAAAATGAATTTGGAACATAAAAATAGTTCACGTTACTCCTAATGCCAAAATAGGAGGTGCGGTTGTTTTTAGAATAGTCGAGATAGTCAAAATAAGTGCCACGTTGTATTTTTGAGTTTCGGGCACTTTTGACGGGTTATGACTCAATTATGTGGTTATGAGTCATTTTAATGGTGTATTAACATTTAAAGGAGGGGAGATTATGTTTTAAGCCCGGTTAAGTCTCCCACCCCTTTTATTCTCTTATTTTCATGTTAAAAGCCAAGAGAGAGAGAGAGAGAGAGAGAGAAGAGAGAGCTTTGGAGAAATGGGAGAAAAGAGAGAAAAATGGAAGATTGGGGATGGAATCCATTGCTACCGGGAGAGAATCCGAGACTATAAACTCGAGGCCAGTTTCTTACTTGCTAGATATTGATTTAATGTGATAAAATTGCATGTATGGTTATATTTTGGAGATTTAAACCATATTTGGGATTTGTAGGCTTTTAGTGATTAAACCCTTAATCTTGTAGTTTAATTTGATTTGAGGGAAATAAATGAGTTAGATGCTGTGTAGGGATGATTGGGTAGAAGTAGTTGTTGATGAAAATTGGAGATTTGGAGTTTTTGGATTTTAGGGTTCTTAAACCCGTAGCCAAATTGGGAAAATTCTTCAGGGCCTAATCGTTTTGCCCCTAGCGAATCGATTCGGTAATGGGGAAGGTGTCCAAATCGATTAGGACCATGCGAATCGATTCAGGGTTATGCGGAATGTTAGGGTCCTCTTGACCGAATCAATTCGTCCTATCCGAATCGATTCACTTTCAAGACCGAATTGATTCGGCCAAGGTGAATCGATTCGAAAATCCTGCATTTTTAGGATGTTGTTCCAGCTTAGGTTTACCCCTTTTCTTTTAGGTTTGAAGCTTAGGGGCCTTCTATTGGGAAGTAATAAGTGTCCTAGAGGGTAGTATTGGGTGGACCATTGTCCTAGATTAGCATGGAGATTGTTTAGGTTTATCCTAAGGTTAGTTTTGAGGTTAAGGTCCCCCATGATATATGGAGTTAACAAAAAATTAATAGAAGATGAAATGATAAATGTTGAGACTTTTGGGAGACTATTATTGAGGGAGACTCACTTTGATGACTTAGGATATTATTGTGGACTCTTGGAGACTAGTTTGAGGATAATGGCACTTCAGGTCTTAGGTCATTAATAAATATGACTTTAAGAATAAGAAATGCACACTCTAAAATTGGTATTTCATCATTGAAAATAGTTGATTTTTTAGAATGTAAAAATATGGATGTTTTTAAATGGAAAAAGAAATGATTTTCGTAAATGTTAATTTATGTATACACACCTCTCTAAATCGCTATCATAAGGGAAGTTGCACGCCTGAGGTGAATCCCCCGGACTAATGAATGAAGTGTGGATATAGTCCTAGGCCATATGAGAGATTATTATATGTTTTCCTGCGATGGAGAGGTAATTCTGGGTGTGGTTATGACTCTCCCGCAGGCATATGGCTACTTCCCGACGTTTCGGTAGGTTCCCATGTTGTCTTGTTTGATAGGCCCTGTAAGATTATAGCCATGTAGGGGCGCGTCAGTGGGGAAACCCGGAGGGACGGTCTTAGATATGTTAAAGAAATTTATGATAATGAATTGACTTTAAATACATTTCCCGGATAGAGGAAGGGAAATGGGATAAACCATTTGGCTTCAGATACATTTCCCGGATGGAATAAGGGAAATGGAAGCTTGTGATATGGAAAAATCATTTGTATGATAATAAAACTTGCTTTCATATATATATATATATATATATATATATATATATATATATATATATATATATATATATATATGTTTCCTGGATGGAATAAAGGAAATAAAAATTGGTAAAGAAAAGTTTGAAATGAAATTTAAATTGGTAAACATTTGATAAAATGAATTGCCATATATGTATTTCCTAAAGATAATAGGAACTGTGCCTTTAGAATGTGAATGGATTTATTTATGTCTCCTTGAGTTATTATAGATGAGTTCTCCTATGCTTAGATGATTTTGGGCATCATAAATATTGCGCTAGGTTGTGCTTTTAGAATGAGAGGTGAGAACTTTTATGTTAATTGGGAGAGAAATACACGCTTAACTGTCATGCATTTTAGTCACATGGTAATCATATCAAACCGGGCCCTGACCCGTCTATAATTCTTTGTTGCATGCAACTCTTTGTCCGTTAGGGTTCTCTACCATAAGGACACCCATATTGACCTCTCTATTCCTATTGTCGTGGAGCAATAGCATTTTGCGGATGTTGTAGGATAATTGTTATAGATGCTTCTTCCCCTTTGTATTCTAGTTATGTTAGATTTATTTATTCGGGCGTGTTGCCCATGCTTTGTATTCATTTAATATAATGTGATATTTAAATTGTAATACTCGGTGTAACTATTTGTATTGGTCTGTTAACGCACAACTTATTCGGTTATTATTGATTATATTATCATTATTTTATCCGTTGATTTTTGGTATCCACCGTTTTTGGAAATTTATTTGTCTAAGTGTTTTTCTTTTACTTACAAAATTTTAAATTTGATAGTTCGTTTTCTAAAATGATTGGTGGTTATCTCGTACTATTATTTTAATCGACGGTGATGCTAAGAATGGACCATTTATGATTCCTGTGATTATTAGAGTATTGGGCTGGCCACCTATTATTTTAGTAGGCGGGCTGTCACAGATTAAAGACAAACATTTCTTCAAATAGCCTCCCAAGATGGTAGGCACCCCAAATGCTAGCGACGTCAGTCTCAGATGTAATTATCACCGGGATTATAGGCACTACACATAAGATTAGAAGATATACAAAAATCACCTAGAAGAACTCATCAAAACAGGGAATCTCAAGGAATACATCAACCTATCAAAATTAAATGATGTAACTAAGATCAACACAATCCAAAAAATGAATGAGGATACCCCACCAACAAGATTGGTCGCCGTCATCCAAAGGTGTACCGACCCAGCCTAGCACAATGGTAAGAAGCTAAGGGAGAAGGTAAGGGTTGAAGCCATCATTCAACAAGCATTCCAGGTAGACCTGGCCAAGCCAGTCCTTGTCAAGATAGAAATAAAGGAGCTTAACACTGGCTGAGCAATGACATTCATCTACGATGATCTGGCCAGCGTCAACTTGCCCCATAAAGAATTGCAAACTTTGACGTAAGAAGAGTATTGATCGATCAAGGAAGTCCGTATGTACCTGACGGTGCTCTGCAACCTTAGCTACCACATCAATGACCTAGATTCCAGCACCGATCCATTGATTGGGTTCAATGGAGACGCTGAATCACCCTTCGAAAAAATCAAGCTTAGTCCAACCAATAAAGAGGCTGAGTTCCATGTAATCCAGTCAGAGTCAACATACAATGCCATTATGGGCTGATGGTGGTTGTACGACATGATGGTTGTTCCCTCATCACTTCATCAGAAACTCAAATTTGTGATTGACCAAGGGGTGATAGAAATCAAGGGAGATTAAGAAGCAATGAAAAGATGTTTTTTTTCAGCAATCAAGATAAGGAAATTTCAGTCCAAGAATAATCAGAGCGAAGACAACTCTAAGAATGATTAGCCCAAGTAGAAACAAAAGGGAGTTCGTCCAGGTGATGAAGAAACTCGGTTGGTGTAACACCCCGCCTAATTAAATATCGGGTGGCCAGTCCCATACCAAATTAAAACAGAATATACAGTTGGCTCATTCTTAGCATCACTATCGAAAACATTTACAACTCACCCAATACTCAATTAAGCTAGTGTTAAAAAATTTTCAAATTTTAATTTAACGAAATCCATTTCCAGTTTAAGAATAACACAACACATTTTATTTTACAACACTGATAACCAATTAGATAACACTAAATTATTTGAATTCAATTGGAATAAACATTCCCAAATAATATTAATCCATTACAGTAATCCCAACAATATCAAATGTATTAAAATGGCACGAATACCATAGTATTTAACCCCGATAGAAGAAGATAATTGAATCCTTTGGGCGACATGCCCTACTAAGAGAATACTGTGAATCAAATGATGATAGGCGTCTAGCAAAACTCCATAAATCCATAGCCTGCCATAATCCGCTAAGGTTGGCGTCCCTGTTGCTGGACACCTAATATATAAGATAGAATAGAAAAGAAAATATGCAAGGAAACGAGTCAGAGCCCGAATGTGTAAATGATTTTTAAAACAGCAAGTATTTAACAAGTGCAATAAATCTTTTATTATGTACTTGTTAGACCCAACTCTCACTTTCCATTCTCACCTCTCAACTAGAGTGCACACTTAACGTTACCTATTAACCTCCTAGTTAATGGTTCCTCTTTTCTAGTCTCCATATAATAATTCCATCCCAATATCATAATCCCCGTATGTCCCTTACCACACGTCACATTATTATTCATTTACATTTCTCATCGTTTCTCATTAACATGAATCATTTCTCATTAATATGAATTAAGTTTTTCAATAAACATAAATTAACTTAATTCAATTATCTTTCTCTATTCACCGTTATCTATAATTATCACCGTAGATAGATTTAACCATAATAAATATCCATTCATTCATTTAATCCATTATATATATATATATATAAAATACGGCACCCCGAGTCACAGCTGCGGTGCAATGCATTACTCTGCTATCATGTCCCAATATCGCTGGTCGCCGAAAAGGGGACAAAAGGTTCGGTGAGGATACCTCAAACCATTAACAACAACACAATCATTGGAGGCGAACATAGTTCTCATACCCATGGGTCACGTACATACCTACGTACCCATAGTCAACGGACTTATCAACTCCCCGATAAGTCTTTCATAGACCTATGTTCTCGAGCGACAAATCAAAGATCCCATGGATTCATCAGGATATGACTGCCCTCACGCACAAACCTCCCACCGATAGCAAGTAAGCTAGGTATGTCATACACATAATCATTAATCAATCAAATAGGTATTATCATACCTATAGTATACTAACAACAAGCTACTCACATAAATTTTAGATTATTTCCTTACGTAACATTATATCTCTTTAAATCCCACGTATTAAAATGTCATATCTTTACTTCATAATTTAATTATCCTCGCATCCTATAACATCTCTCCACTCCCGACGTCGTTAAGGTTCATGCACGTAGCGTCTCGCAAAGCGAAATCCAAACAAGGAACCCCTCCAATACACTACTACTTAACTTTGTCGATCGAGGAGGTTCGTCAACTTCAAATATGCGATCGGAATAACCTCATCCCCTCTTTCAACCAAATGTGTTCTACACTCCCATCTCTATCCAGGAGCCATACCACTACGCTCTTGTATTACATCCGTCCTTGCGAAATCAATAATGAGCTTAAACTCAGTCCTTGATGTTCAAATTGTATCCCTAAGGCTACCCTCACTCAATATAAAAGATTCAAATAGGTTTTTCCTTAACATATATTCAGTAAGAAGTCACTAATATCCTACTGGTCCATAACATTATTTCTGCCGAACTACTACGAGTTTAGTTCTCCTTTTAATTAAGGTTAAAACCGATAGTTTTAAATCTCTTATAAACACATCTTCTTTCACTTAGGATTAAACCCTCTTGTAAACTTAAGGATACCCAGGTGTTATATTAAATCATCCCTACTGGTCCTATATTTAATCCTCAAACATCCCCATTTGGAATTTAACAAATGAATCTAGCAACCGAAATCTTTTTAACTTTAATTATCATAATTCTAATCAATTAAATCCCAATCAAATTAATTCAAATCCTAACTAGCGCTTACTAATCTTCTCTAAGTCCCATAATATCCAAATAATAATCACGAAAGATCCACAAAAGGTTTGGGATAAGAACCAACATTAAAATAAACAACATCATGAATTCTCATATTTTAAATACTCAGAAAAATCAGATCCAAAAATTATTCAAATCATCAATCCGACTTCAGATTTGGATTCTACACGAAACATTGAGTCAGGTATGTGTTTTGAGTTTTTCTTAAATCTCATCCAAATGCACTCAAAAAGAAGATCTAAACCTTCCAAATTGGCTCTTCTCATTCCACTCGTTTTTGCTTCTTTTTCTAGAAAATTATCAACATATTATCTTCAAGAACACTAAATTATTTTCAGAATTTTTCCACAGATTGATGAATATTTATTGGATTACTAACTACCTACAACATGAGTTTAATTCCTATATATTTTTAGATTCCAAAAATCCATTAACAACTATTTCCTTTCATATTCCAAGCATGAAAATCATCTCTTTTTATAACTATCCTAACATGGAAAATATACAAACATAAATTGCAAATATCAAACACTTGCCTTTAATGAAGATCTGATCCTTTGTAGTTGAAGAACACAGGTGGTGATGGTGGTGGTAACCTTTGACCTTTGGTTCTCCTCCTTCCCAAGCAAACTTCTTTTTCTTTCCAAGCAACCTTCCACTCTCTCTAAGAAGATGACTTTTAAATTTTGTGTAGAAGAGATGAAATGAACCTACATACACTAATATCCAAATACTTATAATAAGACAAAATCCAAAATCACTATTCATCCCCCTTGTAAAAATAACCAAAATGCCCTTTTGGGTTGTCTTTTCATTTCCAAATGACCCGAGACTCAAAATTAACATCGAAATAGACTTTTCTGACTATTTCGAACCTTTCGGATGCAACGATGCAGTCGAAATCACTATAAGGTCGATAGAAAGTAAATTTCCTTTTTAATTTAATAAATTAGTCCTGACACGTCCCATACCGCGTCTGACTAAAAATTCAAATTACCGAATTTATATCATATCGTCGTATCAATGACATCACATTCATATATTACCTAAATATCTTTAAGTAATATTCAGAATCATCCATTTTAATATCCACAATTCGAATAAAACCCAAATTAATTAATTTATAATAAGATCCAATTAATTCATTAATTTAAAATATAACCCATTTTAAAAGTCATTAAAATTACGGGGTATTACATACTTCCCCCCTTATAACAGAATTTCGTCCCGAAATTCAGAAAAATGAACCATACTGATAAGGTCAACTCCGAGTATAAATCTCACATCACAAGAAATCTAAGTAGTACCGCCCATACAGTACATTAACGAAAATCCCCATCGATGTTACACTAAGTCTCACCATATAGTTCCACCTGAATCAAATTTAAATTATACCCAATCTTCCCTATAACGTCCTCGTGACAAAGTTTCGGAAAAATGATCCTCACTTATTAAACAAATAAATCCTGAAGTCACAACTACTTACTGTTTCACAATTTTTAAAACTACTACAATCCAATCATCCAGGTCGCCCATACACCCTATTGTACAACTTTCATTATAATAGCAAAGGTTATAAACTCATATCCTAAAGACCTATCTTATTTCGACTCCCAACGGTTATTAGTCTCATGCGTGGGGTGTCTCGCAAGCGACATTCAAACAAGGAACCCCCCTGATACACTACTACCTAAAGTATTTGGTCATCGAAACTCCTCAGGTCTTTAGTCAATAGTTTATAACCTCTCTACAGGTTTTATTAATTCGAATAAAGTCTACTCATCTACTCTCTTATAAAAGACAAGATGATAGCTATAGTAGTAGTACATACGCTCTCCTATACCACAAGTCAATGCATGCCGATAGTCATATCATGCTCGGACATGCCCAAAGAAAGTAATTCCGCGATAAAAATCAAACCCACGTGATGACATGAAAATATAGGTATCCTACACCCGTCGGTGAGTCTACGTAAATAACAGTGCTATTGTCAAAGTTTAGCAACCCATTTTCCCATATAATATTAATTACTACAAAAATCAATATATGCCTTATAATTCCTTAGATAGAGAACATACCCTCATTCGTGGGTGGTGGTTGTTGAATCCCACTATTATAACTTTGCTCCGATAAGTCAAGAAAAATTTTACCCCAAATTTTCAGTTTTAGTTAACCACACTCCACTATATGCCCAAGCCTTTGAATATATTGCCTTCGTTAGGTAACACACACAATTCCCGCATTTCAAGAACTTCTACTGATGTCTCTCCTCAATTTTCCATAATAGGGGTGACCTCGACTACGGTCATCATACTCGAACATACTTCATAACCTCCTAAGTACGATCTCCGCTATCCATTCAATTTTCCTCATCTTCCATACTTCTTTGTTCGATCACTCCCGAACGTAAATAAGATTCACTGATATATACAGAATCTTACCAAAGAGATCAACAACCCCAAACATAGGGCTCTATATCAAAGAACGCTAAGCTAAAAACACAGTAAGCCGTACAGATCCTAAAGGACACTAGAACCTGATGCTCTGATACCACCTGTAACACCCCACCTAATTAAATACCGGGTGACCAGTCCCATACCAAATTAAAACAGAATATACAGTTGGCTCATTCTTAGCATCATTGTCGAAAACATATACAACTCATTCAATACTCAATTAAGTTGGAGTTAAAAACTTTTCAAATTTTAATTTAACAAAATCCATTTCAAGTTTAAGAATAACACAACACATTTTATTCTAAAACACTGATAACCAATTAGATAACACCAAATTATTTGAATGCAATTGGAATAAACATTCCCAAATAATATTAATCCATTACAATAATCCCAACAATATCAAATGTATTAAAATGATACGAATACCATAGTATTTGACCCCGATAGAAGAAGATAACTGAATCATTTGGGCGACATGCCCTACTAAGAGAATACTGTGAATCAAATGATGATAGGCGTCTAAGCAAAAATCCATAAATCCATAGCCTGCCATAATCCGCTAAGGTTGGCGTCCCTGTTGCTGGATACCTGATATAGAAGATACAATAGAAAAGAAAATATGCAAGGAAACGGGTCAGAGCCCGAATGTGTAAATGATTTTTAAAACAGCAAGTATTTAACAAGTTCAATAAATCTTTTATTATGTACATGTTAGACCCAACTCTCACTTCCCATTCTCACCTCTCAACTAGAGTGCACACTTAACGTTTCCTATTAACCTCCTAGTTAATGGTTCTTGTTTTCTAGTCTCCATATTATAATTCCATCCCAATATCATAATCCCCGTATGTCCCATACCATACGTCACATTATTATTCATTTACATTTCTCATCGTTTCTCATTAACAGGAATCATTTCTCATTAATATGAATTAAGTTTTTCAATAAACATTCATTAACTTAATACAATTATCTTTCTCTATTCACCATTATCTAGAATTATCACCGTAGATAGATTTAACCATAATAAATATCCATTCATTCATTTAATCCATTATATATATATATATATATATATATATATATATATATATATATATATAATACGGTACCCCGAGTCACAACTGCGGTGCAATGCATTACTCTGCTATCATGTCCCAATATCGCTGGTCGCCGAAAAGGGGACAAAAGGTTCGGTGAGGATACCTCAAACCATTAACAACAACACAATCATTGGAGGCGAACATAGTTCTCATACCCATGGGTCACGCACATACCTACGTACCCATAGTCAGCGGACTTATCAACTCCCCGATAAGTCTTTCATAGACCTATGTTCTCGAGCGACAAATCAAAGATCCCATGGATTCATCAGGATATGACTGCCCTCACGCACAAACCTCCCACCGCTAGCAAGTAAGCTAGGTATGTCATACACATAATCATTAATCAATCAAATAGGTATTATCATACCTATAGTATACTAACAACAAGGTACTCACATAAATTTTAGATTATTCCCTTACGTAGCATTATATCTCTTTAAATCCCACGTATTAAAATGTCATATCTTTACTTCATAATTTAATTATCCTCGCATCCTATAACATATCTCCACTCCCAACGTCATTAAGGTTCATGCACGGAGCGTCTCACAAAGCGAAATCCAAACAAGGAACCCCTCCAATACACTACTACTTAACTTTGTCGATCGAGGAGGTTCGTCAACTTCAAATATGCGATCGGAATAACCTCATCCCCTCTTTCAACCAAATGTGTTCTACACTCCCATCTCTATCCAGGAGCCATACCACTACGCTCTTGTATTACATCCGTCCTTGCGAAATCAATAATGAGCTTAAACTCAGTCCTTGATGTTCAAATTGTATCCCTAAGGCTACCCTCGCTCAATACACAAGATTCAAATAGGTTTTTCCTCAACATATATTCAGTAAGAAGTCACTAATATCCTACTGGTCCATAACATTATTTCTCCCGAACTACTACGACTTTAGTTCTCCTTTTAATTAAGGTTAAAACCGATAGTTTTAAATCTCTTATAAACACATCTTCTTTCACTTAGGATTAAACCCTCTTGTAAACTTAAAGATACCCAGGTGTTATATTAAATCATCCCTACTGGTCCTATCTTTAATCCTCAAACATCCCCATTTGGAATTTAACAAATGAATCTAGCAACCGAAATCTTTTTAACTTTAATTTTCATAATTCTAATCAATTAAATCCCAATCAAATTAATTCAAATCTTAACTAGGGATTATTGATCTTCTCTGAGTCCCATAATATCCAAATAATAATCACCAAATATCCACAAAAGGTTTGGGATAAGAACCAACATTAAAAAGAAACAACATCATGAATTCTCATATTTTAAATACTCAGAAAAATCAGATCCAAAAATTATTCAAATCATCAATCTGACTTCAGATTTGGATTCTACACGAAAAATTGAGTCAGGTATGTGTTTTGAGTTTTTCTTAAATCTCATCCAAATGCACTCAAAAAGAAGATCTAAACCTTCCAAATTGGCTCTTCTCATTCCACTCGTTTTTGCTTCTTTTTCTAGAAAATTATCAACATATTATCTTCAAGAACACTAAATTATTTTCATAATTTCTTCCACAGATTGATGAATATTTATTGGATTACTAACTACCTACAACATGAGTTTAATTCCTATATATTTTTAGATTCCAAAAATCCATTAACAACTATATCCTTTCATATTCCAAGCATGAAAATCATCTCTTTTTATAACTATCCTAACATGGAAAATATACAAACATAAATTGGAAATATCAAACACTTGCCTTTAATGAAGATCTGATCCTTTGGAGTTGAAGAACACAGGTGGTGATGGTGGTGGTAACCTTTGACCTTTGGTTCTCCTCCTTCCCAAGCAAACTTCTTTTTCTTTCCAAGCAACCTTCCACTCTCTCTAAGAAGATGACTTTTAAATTTTGTGTAGAAGAGATGAAATGAACCTACATACACTAATATCCAAATACTTATAATAAGACAAAACCCGAAATCAATATTCATCCCCCTTGTAAAAATAACCAAAATGCCCTTTTGGGTTGTCTTTTCATTTCCAAATGACCCGAGACTCAAAATTAACATCCAAATAGAATTTTCTAACTATTTCGAACCTTTTGGACGCAACGACGCAGTCAAAATGACTATAAGGTCGATAGAAAATAAATTTCCTTTTTAATTTAATAAATTAGTCCCGACACGTCCCATACCGCGTCTGACTAAAAATTCAAATTACCGAATTTATATCATACCGTCATATCAATGACATCACATTCATATATTACCTAAATATATTTAAGTAATATTCAGAATCATCCATTTTAATATCCACAATTCGGATAAAACCCAAATTCATTAATTTATAATACGATCCAATTAATCCATTAATTTAAAATATAACCCATTTTAAAAGTCATTAAAATTAAGGGGTATTACAGTTGGCCCCTGTCGAACGCACACTAGAGGAACTGATTCAGTTCCTCTAGATGACTCATAACTAGAGAATATCTTCCTCATTGGATCAAAGCTACCTAAAGATGAAGTGGAGAAAATTGTCCACTTCCTCAGAGAAAACACAAACGTTTTTTCTTAAAAACCTTATGATCTATCAGGGATTAATCCGGAGGTCATCTACCACTGATTGAATATGGAACCAAATACCAAGCCGATCAAGCATAAACCTAGGAAGTCAGCACCAAAAAGGTAAAAGTAGTAGAGGTTGAAGTCAACAATATGCTCTAAATTGGATCCATCAGGAAAGTTCGATTTCCAGAATGGATATCCAACACCGTTGTTATCAAGAAGAAAAGTGGAAAATGGAGGGTATGCATGGATTTCACTGATCTCAATAAGTATTGCCCAAAGGATAGCTTCATAATGCCCCAAATTGATCAGTTGATGGACTCCACGATGGGGATCTTCATAGATTCATACTCTGTCGATCATCAGATACCCATGTTCGACCCTGATCAAGAAAAGACATCGTTCATCACAACCTTAGGGCTTTACTACTACAGGGTAATGCCCTTCGGTTTGAAGAACGCGGAGGCAACATATTAAAGACTGGTGACCAAGATGTTCAAGAAGTTGATCGGATTTAATATAAAGGTTTATACATATGATATGCTCGTTAGAAGAAGGTATTTAGTTGATTATCTAAAAGACCTCGCGAAGACCTTCAACATCCTCAAAGAATACAAGATGAAACTCAATGCCTCCAAATGTGTGTTCGGTGTATGTTCCAGCAAGTTTTTGGGATACTTGGTTACTCAGAGAGGCATTGAAGCAAATCCAAATCAATTTAAAGCTCTCCAGAACATCAGAAGACCGACCACCATTAGAGATATTCAGTTTATCACTAGAATGATGGAGCCCCTTGTGGCCATCCAGATTATCTCCTCCGCCCCTGGGGGGAGGGTGAAGGTCTCACGCCCTCTCACTCTAAGAGTGCTTAGACCATCTTCGGTGACGGGTGAATGTAAAGAGATGGAGTCACCAGCTTATTTTGCACAATACAAGCAAAAGAACATGTCATCGCTTCGAGAGAGCAGCATGAAATACAAACTGATGCTTACAAAATCAATAGTTCATAGGGAGTTAAGTTACGAAATGGTAAGGTGTTAGGCACCCATCCCTATTTTCCTTCATTTCTCCGTGATGTGTGTGTGTGTATAATGGAGATCGAAATTTCCCAACTCATTCCATGGAAAAGATAAAGTGAGGTCATCCATAGGAATGTTCTCGAAGTAATATTTAGATAAAATATGATTTATGCGTTTATCGAAATATTGATCGTTATGTTGAAAAGATTATGTATGTTGGATAAAATGCTAATCAGGTTCATAAACTTAATATCTATTAAAATAACATATAGATGGAAAGGATGAAAATGCGAAGATGGAAAAATTGAAAATTTTGAAAAGTGAACTCGGGTCTCGGGCTTTAATCTGAAATGCCTATGTATCCTATAAAGACATCAAAGTCCACGTAGTTTGTATGCGGAATAAGGGTAGGGTTTATCCCATAGTTTATATGTGTGTGTGTAGAAAATGTATTTTAGTTTTGAGAAATTAAAGTGGATAATCCCGCTGGATTTTATAGGTGTAACCCTCTTTTTCTTTGTTTTGATGTTTTTCTATAGAAAATAAAGTATTTTCAATATAACTAATAAATGATGAGATATTAATGTGTGTGAAATAAAGTAAAAGTCGGATCAAGAATTTATGTAACTAATGAAAAAATAAAGAAATTAAAGAGATAGAAAATATTTGGGACCTTCTTTGAAGAATTGAAGCTTGATTTTGATCTTGGATGAGCTCCCTTGGACATTGAGATGAATATTGGATGAGAGAAAATGATATTTTTCCAAATTGGATATGAAAGGGATAGGAATGTGAGATGGAAAGAAATTTCACATAAGGAAGCTTCGCTGATTGCAAGAGAATGTTGCTGAGGTCACTGATTTCGATGGATCTGAGGTTTGCTTTGGGAGTGAGGTAATGCCCTCTATTTATAGGGTAAGGGGGTGCCGATCGGCATAGACCTAGCCCTTCCAATCGTAAGGTAACCTAGAACTACACCAAAAACAACAAATTGGCACACCCTGATATTAAAAATCTGGCACAGTTTAGAACTGTGCCAGATTCTGGCACGGTTTAATGAAAATCTGGCACACTTTAAAAGAGTGCCAAAATTTGGCACTATTTTAAAGTGTGCCAAAATTGAGTACAGTTAACTAAAATATAAAATCCCTAAAAAAATTCACTATACTACCCTTTTGTTGTGTCCCGCTCAATCTTCCCGCTCCTCGTTCAGTTCTCCCTCTTCCCCCAAAAACCCTCAACATCGCCCTCTCTCTTCCACACTCAGTCCGGCGTCTCTCCTCCTATATCAGTCCGGCGCGCGCTCTCCTCTGCACTCAAGGTTTGTTCTTCTTATTTTTTCCATTTTTTTCCTTTGTTTGATGTCACCGAAATTTTATATTGGGTTGTCCTCCTATATCAGTTTGTTCTCCACACTCAGTTAGAAACTCGTTGGTTTTTGATGCCGAAAAAAACCAACCTGAGATGGATAGAATGAAGAAAAAGAAAATAAGGAGTTGAGCTTGAACTTTCTCAAAATCAATTTTTCTGTTCTTTGATCGAAAAGAGATACACCTGAGATGGGTATACAATTTATTCACCGTGAAATGTTTGTCAAAATGCCCAAATACGTTTTTTTCATGGGTCATGTAACAATATTCATGATTTAATGTTTGGGTGGCTGAGAAATTTTCATGTTTATTATACTTTGATAATAATTTTGTACTTTTATTGAGTTTTGAATATGTTATGTTTTTTTTTTGTGATTGTTGTTGAAGATGTGAATAAGTGAAATACTTGCGACACTTATACTTAATAAACATCGTGCTGGATATCTGTCAATTGTGGACAATGTAGGTTTATTCCCAATTAATTGGATTGGCTTGGTATGCGGGATAACGTTAAAAAAATAAGAAATTTTATGTCAATGTGTCCAAGTAATATGATATCCCTCCCTTTCTCTTCATTGTTTTTTAAAAAAAAATGGTGAAATTATTTGTGTCTCTCTATATGCATTGTGGGTTCCCAATTTACATGTTTACTTGAAATGCCATGTTTATGAAGTTTGCAGTTTTATTGTAGTTCTAGTGGCAAGAAAGAAAGGGATACTGATGCTTTGTAACATTTGAATTTTTTTCCTTTCTTTTTTGGAACCTTTTGCAGGTGAAAGAATTAAAATGAAAAAAAAAATTATATGGCCCCTGGTGCATCAAAACACCTAACAACGATCACTGGAGGTAAAGTGTTATCTTTCATGTCTTTGTTCATACAAGTATTTCACGTATACCATTAATGAATGTTGTGATATCAAATTATAGGTTCATATCTTGAATATTACGAGGATGGGAAATTACTCACAAATGTAAGTTACCATAAGAACTAGACTATGAGTAATTTATTTAGTTCTTATTTAATGTGTATAGGGTCATGGACATTGAACTGTGACTTGGGCACAACACCGGATATGTAGCAATTTCCTAATAAATTATGGTACTTGGGTTGCGTTCTTGACTTAATTATTTTTGTTATTACTTAATATGCAAATTTTTTTTCAATTACTTAATATGCATATGTTCAACATTAAAAAAAAACCACTTTTTTTCTTTTTCTTCTTAAAGTTGGGAGTGTGAAAAACCTAGTTGGGGTCACTTTTCACTTAGAGATCTTGGATCTATGATTAGTGTCGAATCTAAAACTTTCAACTTGAATTCCATTTTTTTTGCTATTATCATATCGTGTTAAAATCATCTGACTTCGTCTGGAAGTTCTTACCCTCATAGCTACTTGCGTATCCATGTAATGATTGTAGGGCCATATTTAACTTCCACCCTGAGTTTTTATTTATATAAGTGAGGGTGTAATATTAAAGTTCAAATAACAGTGAGGGTGAAAGTAAAAAAATTATTCACATGTTAAAATAACAATGAGGTTTGTAAATTTCTTTATGTTCTGTTCGATTGATTCATCTTGTGGTTATAGTTGTCTGATTAAAGGAGCTAGGAAGATTAGAAAACATACACGTGTAATAAAAAAAACTATTTACTTTTAGACAAGTGAAAACTCAAATGAGCCCCTAAACGGCCCCGTAAGAGGCACTAACACCTCGCACGGGGCCAATGTAACTCGTAGGAACTGACCGCATAGTCACGGGACATATGGTTTGAGAATACGATGATAATTTGAAAATATCTAGACTTTATGTTAAAAACATGCTGTTAGTGGATGAAAACCCAAACCAGTCCCCAAAAGGCCCCGTAAGAGGGACGAACACCTCGCACGGGGCCAATGTGACTTGTAGGAACTGACCGCGTAGTCACGGGACATATGGTTTGAGAATACGATGATAATTTGATAATATCTATACTTTGGCTTAAAAACATGCTGTTAGTGGGTGAAAACCCAAACCAGTCCCCAAACGGCCCTGTAAGAGGCACGAACACCTCGCACGGGGCCTATCTGACTTGTAGGAACTCACCGCGTAGTCGTAGGTTTTTCGGCTTGAGAATATGATGATAATTTGAAAATATCTAGATTATGCTTAAAAACAAGCCGTTTGATTGTGAAAACCCAAACCAGCCCCCAAACGGCCTCGTAAGAAGCACGAACACCTCGCATGGGATCAATGTAACTTGTAGGAACTAATCGCACAGTCACGGGCCTCTCGGTTTGAGATTACTAGTCACGGACGAATATGGGAATCGACATGCCCTATGAAACCGTCCTAGCTACATTATGGTCTTACACTCTTATTCAATGAAGTGACTTGTTATGATTATTGGATTACTTAATTTATTTAAGTTTAGTTTGTTAAAAAAAAGATAAGAAACTCTATGAACTAATTATTTGGAAGAGGGAAATCATTTTAAGGTTGGTCAGGTGTCCAACAAGCATATGACATTGCGCACCTCATGGCATGCATCCACCATTACTATGAGGGAAAATAAATCCTCTAAGGTAAAATCAACCTCTTCAATAATAGGATCATGATGTTGCCCTCTAAATTGAAGTGCAAGCCTCGCAGAAGAAAGTGCTGCAGTTGGTGTGAATTCCATTAGGATCATGGTTTCATCCTCCTTTTCATCCGCTTCAGCGTGGCTATAGGATAGAGAAGAAATTTGGACTTGGAGATCTAAAAATTTTTGGGCCTCATTCACTGCCTTTTTCAGCATTAGATCATTTCTCCTCATAAATTTTTAAGGTTTCTGTCGTCTTCTCAGTTTTTACTCAGCCAAAGACATGGCATTTTTGTATCATCCACTTTTTCCCCTCCCCCCTTTTTTTAGCCTTAAAGGCCAGGACTGCTGACCTTTTGTCAATCTCAAAGTATGTCCTCGAGCTTCATCGACCTCCTCCTTAGTTGTCAACTCAAAGTATGACCTTTTCAAAGTATGACCTTTTCTCAAAGTATGACCTTTTCTTAGCCTTAAATACTTTTTCATGTACTTGTTCCCCTATCTAATAGAGGCCTCAACAACCCTATAAATAAGAAACACGAGTACAAGTGGAAAGGAAATTTAAATACAAATGGTCGAGGATAAAGAAATTTACCATGATCAAGAAGTGGAGTTGGTTATTTTACAAATCCTCATCATATAAATCCTCCAGGTGATTAACATCTGGAGTAAGATTGATGTTTTCATTTTGGAGACCATTTGATGCATTCCAAATTCTAATGAGAGTTTGTGTTCAAAGGTCTCAAATGTGGCCGATGCTGCGATGCCTTGTGAATAACCAAGATGCACAGAGCTTCCTAATTATGAGGTAAATCAAGAATTTTAGATGAAATATCAATCAGACACTAAAAAAGACAAGCAGCAAGTCGCCATAATAGAAGAACTGAAATTTTTTCTGCTAGTTTTGATGAGAAATGGAAGAATTGTTAGAAGAATAAGTCCATCAATAACAAGAAAGACAACTTGGCTCATAGTGAAATCCCCATATCTGGAATGCCCAAAAAATTATTCAACCCCAAGAAGTCCTCGCATTTTCACTTTGGTCCTTTATTAGAAAGAGTGACCAGGTCAAGTGGTAAGGTAAAATCTCAATGCAGAAATTATGAATCTAAATGCAGAAATTATGAATCAGATATTGAATGCACTGATATTGATCAAGAAGTTTGACATTTATTTGGCAACTTCCTCACAATCATTCCTCGCCCCTTACATTGCGCACATCTTTTAGGATATAGATCCCTTATTTAATCATGATGATGATTTTTCCTTTCACTCTTTACTTTCTTCTTGGAATTGATGTTATGCGCATCAATTGAGTTCCCTTATGTAAACTGTGTAATAATTAATGTGATGCGCATCAATTGAGTTCAACTTTAGATCTCTTACGCTCACGTATGTCTATCTGAAGGCTGTATTATCCATGGAGATATACACGTATTTGTCGTCCAATGTCGTCCATAAATTATGGCAGCCAACCAGGGGCGGACAACCCTGCTGCGGATGTTGCTGCCTCCCCTCCTCTCCTCTCCCTCCCTGGCCCAGGCTGCTGCTGTTGATGCCCCCTACCCCCGGACAGCCCTGCTGCGGCCTCCTCCCAGTGCACTGCCCCTGTACATCACTTGCATCCGGTAGCAGACCTATGTGTGTGAGGACAATTCCTGCCTCCCCCTTCTGCTCTTATCTTCATTCGCCGGTAATTTTTTTTAGTTTATTTTCTTATTTTATGCATATTGCTAAATGTTTTTATTTGCCAAATTTTTCTATTTGCTGAATTTTTTTCATGATGTGCTCTTTTCTTCATTCATTAATCATGATGTGATATTTTCTTCATAGCTTCTCACTTTTGTTTCTCAATTATTTTTGCCTCTTTTAGTGTTTCATTGATGCTTTTTAGATATAAATTCACATCATCATCATTGTTGGGACCGAGTCTTAAAAGATTTATTTGTGTATTGTGGTCGGAAATTTTCATTGAAGAGAGTCTTAATGTTAGCAGATCAAATGGTAAACATTATTTAACATCGTAATGGGATACAAATTACTTATTGTGTTAACATCATGATGGGCTGCAGATTAATATGGCATTGAATCAAATTGATACCTTGGTAGGTTCAAGGACTATGTAATTTGTCGTTAATTAAACGTGATGATTGATGTGACTAGTCCATGATACAATGGTATAATATACATTTATTCATAATCTAAAATTGAAAGGAAGCTGGTTACTATGTTCAGTTTGAGTAAACAAGTCTCAGACTCCATTATTTGTGCCATCTAACTGATTGAGAAGAAAAACTGTTCAGTTGATTCTAAGGTGGTTAGCACTTATTTTTAAAAAATAATTCTTCACTCGGTAGGAACTGACCGCGTAGTCTCGGGACTACCAGTTTGAGAATATGACGATAATTTGCAAAAATCAACACTTAAATTTAAAAACTGGCCGTTAAAGGGTGAAAACTTAAACCATGCCCAAACGACCCCGTAAGAGGCACGAACACCTCGTACGTGACCAATGTAAGTTGTAGGAACTGTACGAATAATCATGGGTCTCTTGGTTTGAGAATATGACGATAATATCAAAATATTACAAGCCGTTAATGAGTGAAAAACCAAACCAGCTCGCAAACGGCCCCGTAGGAGGCACAAGCACCTCGCACGGAACTAATGTAACTTGTAGGAACTGATCGCGTAGTACCGGGTCTCCCGGTTTTAGAATATGACGATAATTTATAAAAATCACACTTAGACTTAAAAACAAGCCGTTAAAGGGTGAAAACCCAAACCACCCCCAAACGATCCCGTAGGAGGCACGAATACCTCGCACGGGACCAATGTAACTTGTAGGAACTGACCGCGTAGTCCCGGGTCTCCCGATTTGAGAATATGATGATAATTTGTAAAAAGCACACTTAGACTTAAAAACAAGCCGTTAAAGGGTGAAAACCCAAATCATCCCCCAAACGACCTCTCGTAGGAGGCACAAACACCTCGCACGGGACCAATGTAACTTGTAGGAACTGATCGCGAAGTTCCGGGTCTCCAGGTTTGAGAGTATGATGATAATTTGAAAAACTCACACTCAGACTTAAAAATAAGCCGTTAAAGGGTGAAAAGTCAAACCAGCCCCCAAACGACCCTGTAGGAGGCATGAACACCTCGCACGGGACCAATGCAACTTATAGGAACTGACCGCGTAGTCCCGGGTCTCCCGGTTTGAGAGTATGACGATAATTTGTAAAAATCACACTTAGACTTAAAAATAAGCCTTTAAAGGGTGAAAACCCAAACCAACCCGCAAACGATCTCGTAGGAGGTACGAACACCTCGTACGGGACCAATGTAACTTGTAGGAACTGGCCGCGTAGTCTCGGGTCTCCCGGTTTGAGAGTATGATGATAATTTGCCAAAATCACACTTAGACTTAAAAACAAGTCGTTAAAGGGTGAAAACCCAAACCATCCCCCAAACGCCCCCGTAGGAGGCACGAACACCTCGCACGGGACCAATGTAACTTGTAGGAACTGATCGCGTAGTCCCGGATCTCCCGATTTGAGATTATGACGATAATTTGCACCCATATATGTAATTTTTTAGTTTGAGTAAATTTTTTTTTGTAAATTATTGGGTTACTAATATCGTATATTTTTTGTATCCAATTATTTTTTGCAGGATAACAGTTTATCGTTGGCATTTATTCACGTGAAACACACAGAGAACTCAATGGTTTACAACTAGGGGTTTGTTCATGATTTCATTTTTTTGTGTCATGGCCTTGTGGTCTTTTGTTGTTTTATTGTTGACTTTTATAGCCGTGCGGGGTTTTGTAAGTTAATTGTTATATTTTTTGGTCGTGCGGGCTTTATGTTTGGCAGGTTTTGTATTACCAGGTTTTGGAATGTCCAGAAAATAGAGAAAACTCTGCCCAATTTTTTTGGGCCTGTGAACTGTTAAAGACTTGTAATATTTTGAAGTTTGTATGTACATTAGTTTATTAACAACGTGCAATATTATTAATTTGTGAATTTTGTGCTTTAAAATAATTAATTTTTTTTAGTTAAAAAATTTGGCACAGTTCAAAAGTGTGGCAAAAGTGTATCATATTTTGGCACGATTTTGAACTGTGCCAAATTTTTTTAAACTGTGCTGAATCTGGCACAGTTAAAAACTGCGCCAAAAATGTGCCAAAAATATCAAATTTTGGCACGGTTTAAAAGTATGCCAGAAGTGTTCCTATTTGTCTGGCACAGTTAAAATCTGTGCCAGAAATATCAAATTCTGGCACGGTTTAAAAGTGTGCCAGAAGTGTTCCTGTTTGGCCAAATCTGGCACACTTTTGAGCCGTGCCAGAAAAAAATTGCCATTTTGAAACACCTGATTCTAGCACAGTTCAAAACCATGCCAAATTTGATCTAGTACAGTTTTAAATCGTGCCAGATTACTATTTTTAGTGTAGTGTAGGCACACTGCCTATAGGTAGGAAAATGGACCTGCCAATTGGCAGTCTCGTGCAGATTTTTCTCGAAAAATAGCCGTAGAACGCAATCTGTTGATCCAAATCGTGCATGGATCATACCATTAGAAAGGTAATTCAGATACCTTCAAGATTCCTTAGGCTGCTCTTGGTTTTGAGAGTTGACTTTGGGTCAAACATGGATCGAAAGAGCTCGTTGGTCTTTTGGATGGGAGATTGTCATATGAAAATGGATCATTGATTCGAACGGTAAGTCATAATCGCGCACGGGGTGGAATTTTGGAAAGTTTATGTGAGATACCTTGATATTCCAAAGAGCTTCGCTCAGTTTAGAAAGTTGGCTTTGGTCAACCCGGTCCCGAAAGCTCCCTGTGACCTTTCAGAGTAAAATGGGTCATTCATTTGTACCTTAATGCTGATTTATGCACGGGGTGAACCGTTAGAAAGTGTTTTCAGTGCCCTTAGAAGATTTATTGAGTCTTATTCTAGCTGAAGAGTGACCTTGGTTCTACGGAGCCCGGGAGCTCCCGGTGGCCTCCAAATCAATTTTTGAGGGAAAACGGATCGTTTGTCCGAAGGATTTGTCATTTCACGTATGGGGAGGACCGTTGGAAAAGGATTTCAGTTCCCTTAGCAGATTTAAAGATATTTGTCTCTATCAATGAAGTTGATTGTGGTCAAATCGGGGATCAGGAGCTCCCGGTGGCCTCGAAATTGATTTTCAGTGGTAAAATGATCGATTAGTCCCAACCATAATGCTCATTCACGCACAGGTTAAAGTATTGGATAGGGAATTCAGAGCCCTTCAAAGATTCATTGATCTTTCTCTCTGATGATAGAGTTGATCAAAGTCAAATGGGGCCTGGAAGAACTCAATGGCCTCTAGATCAGTACTCAAATTATGACCTAGGGTTTGTAGTGAATTGGGGAGGTTCTAGATACCTTAGTAGAGACTAAGGGGGTCCTAGAATGTTGTGTTTACAAAAACCCTCGATGGGTGAGTTTGTAACAAGTGAAAGCCGTCAAATAGACACCACATGATGTTTTGGAAAGATGCCAATTCTACGGACCTAAGGGATGAGGTTGACCAATTCAGAGGGCCGGGGACGATTCTGAGGACTTAAAGAAATGTTAGGGATGGCCAATTCTGCGAGCCAAGTTTGATTCTAAGGAACTAGGATAGGGAGTAACCAATTCTAAGGGTCGAAGCCAATTCTTAGCGCTTAAGATGGGAGAGACTAATTTTGAGGGCCGAGATCAATTCTGAGGACCTTAAGTAGGAGATGACCAATTTTGGGGGTCGAAGTCAATTTTGAGGGATTATGTTGAAGCGACCAATTATGCGCACCGAGGTCAATTCTGAGGACCTTAAGTAGGAGCGATCAATTTTGAGAGTCAAAGCCAATTCTGAGGGAATATGTCAATTCTGAGGACCTAAGATGGTTAATTATATGAGTCGAGGTCAATTATGAGGACCTGGGGTAAGGAGCGACCAATTCTGAGTCGAATCCGATTCTAAGGGCTTAAGATGGGAGCAACCAATTCTGAGGGTCAAAGCAAAATTTAAGGGTTGAGGTTAATTCTCTGGGTCGAAGATGATTTTGAGGGCTGAGGTAAATTCTGAGGACCTTAAGTTGAGGCGACCAATTCTGAGGGCTTAAGTGGGAGTGAGCAATTTTGAGGGCCGAGGTCAATTCTGAGGACCTTAAGTGGGAGCGACTAATTTTGAAGGCCGAAGCCAATTCTGAGGGCTTAAGTAGAGGAGACCAATTTTGTGGGCCGAAGCTAATTCTGAGGGCTTAAGTAGAGGCGAACAATTTTTTGGGTCGAAGACAATTTTGAGGGCTTAAGTAGAGATGACCAATTCTGTGGTTCGAAGATAATTTTGAGGGCTTAAGTAGAGATGAGAAATTCTGTGGGTCGAAGCGAATTCTGAGGTCTTAAATAGAGATGACCAATTCTAGGAGTCGAAGCCAACTCCGAGGCTTAAGTAGAGATGACTGATTCTGCAAGTCGAAGACAATTCTGAGGGCTTAAGTCATAATTTTCTTGGAGAAACTTGGAGACTCTACTGGGGAAAAGGTATTAATCTGATCATTGGGTGCATGCTTGTTGGGGAATTTTTCAATTTTCGCGGTGTCCTTTGGAGACATTTCTAGGGAGATATCTAATTAATTTTTGTAATTACTTTTTCGCGGGGGAAGTAAGTATGTTATTAAAAATGTTTTTCTTAGTGAAAAAAGGTTCTAAATTTCATTTGGTAATTTTAGGAATTCTCTGGGGATTTTTTTGGCATTATTGGGAATTTTTGTACAAGATTTTAGGGAGGTGCCGATCGGCAGGGTGTAAAAGGTGCTAAACAACAGTGGCATGATCCTTTAGGCTTCCTCAGGCAGGTGAAGGGACAGGGCCGATCTGTATGTTGCTGGGAGTTACCTATCAGCATGCCCCTTAGCCTCCTATAAAAATGGGCGAGATTTCCTCATTTTTCACAGCTCTTAGATTTTCTCTCTTATGAATTTTCTTTCTGAAAAGTGTTCTAGCATTCCAAAACCAAAAAATGGCAAATTTTTCAAGTAGTACGGTTCACATGGCGTGGTTAAATGTTAACCACTGGGTGAACTTGGAGTGGCGGGCCAGGGTGCCCCTAGCACTAGGTAGTGATAATCCTTTTAACTCATCGGATTGTGGATGAGCAGACTCTTTTATGGGAACCGACGTACCATCGATCTTCTAGGGTGGTGAGTCCTGGTGACTATGTAAGTGTTAATGACCTGTGGTATTCCTTTCTTCTTTTCTTGGAGGCATTTCCTTATGTTTTGAGTTTTGATAAGGATTTTTCCTTTTGACTTTGACAAACTGATATCTCTGCATCGAACTTACATTCTCGAGGCGTCTGCATTAGTTGAGATGCCTCGTTCGATGATTGTCCTTTGTGCTTTGGCGGAGAGGAGGTGGGATACCATCCATATTATGCATTTTTGTTTTAGGGAGATGACAATGACTCCTATTGATGTGCAACAACTGCTGGGGCTAGACTGTAAGGGGGCCCATATAGAGGTGGGCCATACTTTATGGGTGACGCCGACAACGGTGGAGGCGGTGTTGGGTAATTTGGGGTGAATAGTCTTGAGGGACTCCATCAGTCTCTCTCTTTTGAAGGATCTTTTGTTGCGTCAGCGGAACGAAGAGCCTGATGGGGTGCAGGTGCGGCAGATGTCCAGTTTATTCATTATTTTGTTTCTGGGAGGGTTTTTGGTGGAAACGAGTGGCGACGTCATCTACTTGTGGTTTTTTCCTTATTTTAGGGTATTCTCGGATATCCCTCTTCTTAACTGGGGGAGACTGACTTTGGTGACCCTTTATTCATCTTTGGATGCATTCAGTCTGTGCTATCGATAAACCTTTACTGGCGCCAAGTATCTTTTGGAGGCATTCTTTTCTTTTTGTATTTTTACTTTATGAATTTTATTTTTGAGTCCTTGATTGCTTTCTTCTGATTGATAAACCATGTTCTTTTGCAGACATGATTTTATGAGGTGATTGGTCTTAATGCCCACTTCATAGGTTTGAAGGATGAGTCAGTTGGGTACTTCTATTGTATGTACCAGTGGCGAAAGTCCAACTAGGAATCGATGCAGTCTCTCTCTTTGGCGGTGGTGCATCAGGTCTTGAATGGATCGACGAGAGATTGAGTAAATTCATTTTAATTTAGACCATTTTTATTTAATTTCCTTTTTAGATATTGAATTTTCGCTGAGGATCTTCCAGGTGACCTTCTATCCCTAGGGGATGACCATCTCGTAATAAAGGGTGATTGGGGGGAATGCGCAACTGCAGTGTCTGTTGGTGCATGAGTTTAACTACAGCTAGTACCTGGGTGAGATATTTGTCTGACAGGTGTTGGAGGACGAGGTGATGGTTCCACCTACAAGGCCCCTGAGGTAAATAAGGCTGGGGCGGGAGATGCCAGAGGATGTGAGGGTGGCTGCGATGGTTGGCGAACCTTATTCATTGTATATCGACACAGTGACGACCTATGATTATCTGGATTTTTTTCTAGTTGGCTGATGTCGCCTAGTATATATGATGTTATGCCTCTTCCTCTTGCGATTTCTAGTAGGGGCACGATTCGACCAGTTGGGTCTACCCACAGCACGGGTGGTGCATCGACATCAGCAACGGGGGGCAACGTTCGAGGTTTCGTTGCATCTGGATCCTCTTTCCTATAACATTAGACAACCTGATGGATGATCGGTGAGTATGATGCATTGCCCCAATGAGATGGACCCGGAGGTGCAAGGGTTGACAAAGGATGTCCTTCAGCCGGAGGTATAATCTTTATTTCTTCAATTTTTGTTTTTCTGGTTTCTTTTCATTTGCCTCAGACCTGACTGATTTGTAATTTTTTTTTTCTTGCATCACGTTCGGGTGTCGACTACCTGGATGAGGGATATTCGAGATTGGGTGGCTTTCACGATGGTTCATATCCGGGACTCGATCTAGGTTTCTTCTTAGTTGGTGCTATCTGCTCCATTTGGTGAAGGGTCTCGATCGGGTAGCGGAGGCTCTTTTGCTCGCCCTTGAGGGAAGCACGTATGTCGCAGGGATGGGGGTCTTAGAGAGAGAGAGAGAGAGAGAGAGAGAGAGAGAGAGAGATAAATAGAGAAAAATAGAATATATAAATAAAGAAAAGGTGTGTGACATAGAGAGAGAGAGAGAGAGTGAGAGAGAGAGAGAGAGGGTTGAGTCCCGTTATTTTTATGTCTTCCTACAAAGAAAATGTAGTAAAGCAATATATATGCAATGGAATGAAGATTTTATTAACCTTTGTTTTAATGACTTAATGCATATGCAATTTTTACTTTGTTTTCTAAGACCATAAAAAGGATTTAAAATAACTCAAGGGAAAATTTATTTCAAAACATAAAGAGTAAAAATATAGGGAGAAGAAAATTCTGAATTCTTTTAGAGTAATTTTTTTTTGAGTTTTTTGATTTTGATAAAAAACGAAAAAGAGAATTTTCTAAAAATGGGGGATTACAGATCGGCGTACCCTTTGTCCTGCCATCGGCAGGTCAGTTTAGTCCAATCATCCCAAGGCTTTTATTTCACCTTCTTTAACTACTTGGTTCTTAATGGGGTAGGGTTTTCTACGGATTTTGCAGGACCCTTGTCTTTAGCTAAGTTTTTCAACTATAAAAGGGGTAATGGTGGAGTATTTTCTCCACTCATCGACATTTTCTTTCTTTTACTTACTTCTTGCTTCTTGTCTCATCATTTCCAATATGGATCTTCTCGAAAGTGTTGAATTCTCTTCTTACCTCTAAAAGTTAGAGGATATGTGCTCATATAATGTAGAATACGATACTTTCAACATGTGTCGGGTTTCCTTATGGGGTAATCGACTTGTGGAACATGTTGATGGCAGTAGTACAATTATGGTACCCCAGGGACCCTGTCTTTTTCTTTGTCTTGGACGAAGTCTGTTTGACGTATGAAGAGCTTTCTGCCATGTTGGGGGAAAATCCTCTAGTGTTTCAGCGGCCATGCCTGAATTCTCTCGGTCTCCTCGAGAGCTGTTAGCAGGGTTTCTCCATATTTCACCCTCGACGGCTCTTGCGTTAATTTGGATGGGAGCATATTGTTCCACCTCAGACACTAGTCTTATTTACCGTGGAGGGCTTGACAAAACGCTTGTGCATGTGGCTGGGCTCTCTGTGGGAGAATCGTTGGTTGTCAACCCGTCCTTCCCAATCTGTTGGCAGAGTTTGGCATGTTTTTGGGGATTACATGAAATGGTTGGTGAGGAGGATAGTGGCTAAAATGCTGGCCGAAGAGATGGGTCAAAGGTGGTTCGTCATGTTTGACAACATGGAGGGAGGCATTGTGGTTTTCCCTAGTTTGGTCCAAGCTTATCGTTCCATGGAGAGCCTTCGATATTCATCCAAGAAGGGGAAGTTTGGGGACCCCAAGATGTAGATGATGATGGGGCTAGTTCTTGTGTCAGCTGTATGAAGGATCCCTGGGGAGTTTTATTTTTAAGCTTTTTTATGGTGTTTGGTTATGTATTTGGTTATTTCAAGTATTTTCGTTTGGTTTTGTTTTGTTCTTAGGAAAAATAAGGTTACATTGGTGGGGGAAGTTGTCTGACTCCCTATGGTGATTTAATTGTATCAAAATTTTTCATTAATTAAATAAATAAAATTTTAATTATACTGTTGTGCTTCTTGATGAGCTTCTGCACTTGAATTATTTATACCAATCGTTAAGGCATACATAATCCTTTTGTTCATATAAATGATAAAAATGAACCGTTATTCTCTGAGATATGAAAAGAATGGAACTTTGTGAAAAAACGGGGGTCGTCTCATGTATGATCTCCCTACGTACCTCTGGGGGTTTTAAAAAAAATTTGAGTTTCATAAAGTAAAAAGAATATTTAGAGGATCAGGCCTTATGTAGTTCTGGGTAGAGGGAAATTAATTTTTTTTAGAGTAGAAGGTAGCTCGCCGAGATTAAGGGTAGAATTTCTAGAGATGATCCAGTTGATTGGACAGGCCATCTCTTAGCCATTGAGGTCGGTGTGTGTAGCGGCGCCCCCAGAAAAATTCCTCTTCACAATGTAGGGGTTGGTCCAATTGGTCTTGAGTTTCCCTCGAGGGTCCCAAATGGGTTCTATAATTTCTTTAAGGTCTAAATCCCCTTCTCGAACACCACGATCCTTTACTCTCTTATTGAATGATCTTGCTATTCGATAATGGTATCCTTTTATATGAAATAGAGCTTTCAGTCTCCTTTCGTCCAAGAGTGATAACTCATTAAGACTAATTTGATGCCAATCTTCCCCACTGACTTTGCTTTCAAGCACGATGCGTAGTGAAGGAATTTCTTGCTCCATGGGTAGGTTTGCTTCCATGCCATACGACCCAATCTCGATAATTCTCAGTCATTTTGCTGATGATTTCTTTGAGGTTCTTATTGACAGTTTCAACTCAGCCATTGGTTTGAGGTCATTAGGTAGAAGACTTGTGTTTCTGAATCCCATACTCGTCGACAAATTTTGTGACTTATTTCTTGAAATGTAATCCATTATCTGATATTAGCTTGTGCGGGATCCCACGTCGACAAATGATATTTTTTCGAATGAACTTGGCCACATTTTTGGCATTCAAAACTGCGTATGACTCGGCTTTGACCCATTTAGTGAAGTAATCAATGGAAACCAAGATGAATTCATGCCAGTTGGAGGTCTTGGGTGTAACTTTCCCTATGATGTCGATTCCCCATGTGGAGAACGGCCAGGAAGAAGTCATGTTGTACAATTCCCATGGAGGCAAGTGCTGGCGATTGGAAACATGCTATCATTTAATGCATCTACGAACATAGGTGGTGCAATCTTGGACCATGGTAGTCCAATAGTATCCCTGTCGGATGATTTTATTGACAAGCATATGACCATTCATGTGGGGGATGCACTCCCCGCTATGGATTTTCTGTCTCATCTCTTCATTGTCATCCACTGCGATGCAATATAAGTGGGTTCCATTGAAGTTTCTCTTGAATAGTGCTTTATCACAGACAATGTACTGAGCATCCAGTTCATGGAGGGTTGCTCGGTATTTCAAGTTAAAATCTTGGGGATACCTACCGTGCTTAAGGAGACGCAAAATATCATAGTACTAGCAATCGGATATATCAGGATCTTCTTATGTGGCTAGCTCAATGTCGTAGTAGTGAGTTGATTTATCTTAGTTTTGGACTAGGAAAGGGGACATTGTTATTCCTTCGGGCATTTCAACCATGGGAGGCTAAGGTAGCAAGGGAATCGTCTAAGTTGTTCTTTGCTTAGGGTAGGTAATGGAAGGTGAAATCTTGGAATTGGGATTAGGAGTATGAGAGTCATCAGGGGTGATTAGGAGTATCCTAATGCCAAATCCATTTTTGTTGGTGGCACCGTCAAACAACATTTTCCACCGGAGGTTTTCTTGACAGGTACAGAGGATATTTTCATCGAGCAACATGTAAATCCAAATATCAGTTTCTTCCATAGGGTAGTCAGCGAGGTAATCGGAGATGGCTTTTTCTTTCATGGATTTCTGTGTGACATACATAATATCAAATTTGGCTAGAATTATCAACCATCAGGCCATTCATCTAGGTAGGGAAGGTATTCCAAGTAGGCATTTGTTAGGTTCCATTCGAGATATAAGTTTGATGGGAAAAGCGAGCATCAAGTGTCGTAATTTTTGGGTGACCCAGAAAAGTACGACACATGATTTCTCCAAGGCAGTGTAGTTAAATTTGTAGCCGACCAACTTACGGGTGGCATAGTAGATTACTCTCTCTTTGCGAGACTCTTTAATGTACTAGTCTAGCAAAGCCCCAGCCATAGTGTCTATTACAGTCACGTATAAGAGTAGGGGTAGACCAGCCTGCGTGACATGAGTACCGGAGGCCGGGCTAGATATTGCTTAATTCGGTCAAAGGTTTCCTGGAAGGCTTCGTTCCAAATTTTGGTTGAATCCTTCTGTAGAAGTTTGAAGATGGGTTTACAGATAGAAGTCAACTAGTAGATGAACCGACTGATATACTGCAGTTTTCCAAAGAATCTTCAGACTTCCTTTTCTAGTTGGGGTGGTGGAATTTTGAGTATTTCTTTCAATTTGGTAGGATCTGCTTCAATCCCTTTCTCACTAACCATCATTACACCAAATTGGGCGATTGTTCACGAATTTTGTCCCTGACCATTAGTTGTGGGTCACGAATTTGGTCCTTGAACAAATCTAGCGTGACCATCTTTAATGGTCATGGCCCAAATCCCTGACAACAACATTGGTCACAGATCTCAGGGGTCACGGCATATGGTCGCAGACACTAGCCAAGACCCATACACACCTGGTCATGGCCTTGGGCCGTGACTTACACTTTAATTTACGTGAATGTTCACGAAGCAAGTCATGTCTCAAATTCGTGACCAATCCTTCGACATATGAAAATGGTCACAAAAATTATCACGGTCCTGGACCATGACCCGTACATTGATGGTATCAGAATGGTCACGGCCATAGGACGTGACCCATACTTCGATGTTCCTAAAATGTTAATGGCCCTAGGCCATGACCCCTTTTATGCATGAAAAAAAAATAAAGATGGCCATGGACCATAACCGTGACCATTTTTAACTATAGTAAAAAAAAATTGGGCAGAATTTTCTTTGTCTTTTGAACATTCTAAAACCTACGTAATGTGAACTCCGCACAACCATAATGCTAAATAATAAATTATATAAGCCCGCGTGGTCACGGGACCCCCAGTTTGATATCACGATAATATTCAGAAATTTGAGCCTTGCTCTCCAATCGGGGCTCTTGTGGCCACGCGGTCAGTTCCTACGAGCTACGTTAGTCTTGTCTGAGTTGTTGACACTACTCATAGGGCTGTATGGGTGGTGTTTCAGTGCTTCACCCTCTAACGGCATGTTTTCAAGACTAAGTATACATATTCTAAAATTTGTGTCATGCTTTCAAACCGTGGGTCTTATGGCCACGCGCTCGGTCCCTACGAGCTACATTGGTCTCGTGCGAGGTGTGGGCGCCGCTCATATGGCCGTTTGGACATGTTTTGGGGTTTCTCTCTCTAACGACATGTTTTGTAGACTAAGTGTAGATATTCTGAAATTTGGATCGTGACATCAAACCATGGGTCCCATGGACACATAGTCGTTTCCTACGTGCTACATTGGTCCCGTGTGAGGTGTCAGCACCGCTCACAGAGCTGTTTCGGGGGTGTTTTGGGGTTTCATCCTCTAACAGTAAGTTTTCAAGACTGAGTATAGATATTCAGAAATTTGAGTCGTGCTCTCGAATCGGGGGTCCCGTGGCCCGCGGTGGGTTCCTAGGAGCTACGTTGGTTCCGTATGAGGGGCTTGCACTGCTCATGAGGTCGTATGGGTGGTGTTTCGGGGTTTCTCTCTCTAACGGCATGTTTTCAAGCCTTAGTATAGTTATTTTGAAATTCGGGTCGTGCTCTCAAGCCGTGGGTCCCGTGGATACGCGATTGGTTTGAACGAAATAGGTTGGCCACATGTGAGGTGTTTACGCCGCTCATGGGACCGTATGGGGGGTGTTTCGGGGTTTCGTCCTCTAACGACATGTTTTCATGCCAAGTCCAGTGTGTTATAGAGCTCATTAAAATTATTTTGGAAAGGAGTCCCGGATAATATGATGCGTTTTACTGTTTGGAATACTTTATCAAACTCCAAACCAAATAAGGTTGATGAATAACATAACTTTACAAAGGAAACAGAGTTTCAGGTGCTTAGCTAGTTTGTTATTGATCCCGACCCTTTACTTTTTTCTTTGTATACATCCTGTATATGGGATTCCATCCCCTTAGGCGGGTTTGATTTATTGAATTATTTGCTTATCAAAAGAAAAAAAAACTTCTAAATCTAATTTAGTTATAAGAAATTGTAATCATACTCCTTAATAAACTACCACTTGTGTTATAATAATCGAGAGGAACCCCAAAGCGCAAGAAGTAAAACGCGTATGAACTCCTAAATATAACCCATAGAAAAACAAATAATACATCAAATGTTGAGCATGGACAATAATCGAAAAGAATTCTTCTTTTCTTGTAGTTAGCCTTGAAGCAAATTTGCCTAAGCTTCTTAGTTCTTTTAGTGAGATCCAATGTTGGTACCAATTTCATCATTTTCTTGTTCTCTTCCACCATTTTCACCTCATTCACATAGCCCAGGCCATTGTGAGGTAAAAATTGCACCGCCTTTTTGATTTTTTCTGGTATAAATACCTATTCGAATATCAGGTTTTTGCAAGTCTTTTACAAATCCATTTTCTGTATAACTGTTGCGATTTAATACATCATTATTTTAGGTTAAAACTTATTTTAATTCACAAAATATCCAAAATCATATATGTGAATGATTGTTAAACCCTTTTGATCATATTACTCATTCATGGAGTACATCTTATAGAGAAGGAAACCTATCGCCACTGTTGACTGTTAGAGCTCTTAAGGTATCTTTTATCGACGACAATGAACCGATGCCTGTGTGTATTCGTTTGTCAAACACGTTGTATTTCTCTGTGTATCTGTAAATCGAGGTTTACAATATATAGTGAAATGAATGGTTTTGCCCCTTTGGTATTTTTTCCCGTAATCTGTGTTTGTGATTGTTTGGGTTGCATGGTAGATAAATTTACCGTGTTCAATCACATTAAATGCATGTTTAGGATTTAGTTAAATCTGGTGATAAAACTGAAGTTTAGTTGAATAAGTTTGGACATTGAATGTAAGCGCACTCTCAAATTGGTATCTTGTGTAATTTTTTTGCAAAAATTTTATGGATATCATTTTTCTGGAAAAAAAATGATTTTTGAAAAATCTAAAGTTCAATGGAAAACTTATATAATAGAATAGCAATTTTTTATGCGACAAACTATGCATATCGAAAAGACCGTATGAGGTAGTCGTTAAAATCCATTGACGAAAGAGCGTGGACTGTGCCCACTCATGTTGTTGGTAATGAAATATTACTCAAACATGTGTCTTAATAGACTTAAGAAGAGTTTAAGTGAAGTAATTTTAATTCACGTGGTTTAAGTGCTATATCTGGAGCAGTCACTCGAGATGAGTTCTGCCGAATTATGATGTGCACCACGTCTAAAGAGGCATGGGATGTTTTACAACTTACTTATGAAGGAACTAAGGCGGTTAAAGTCTCAAAATTACAAAATTTAAATACTGAATTTCAAATCACAACCATGCTTGAATTTGAATCTTTTGATATGTTTTATGTACGCCTGTGAGATACTGTTAATTCATGCTATAATCTTGGTAGAAAAATTCCTGACACTAGAGTAGTTAAAAAGATTTTAAGATCAATGCCTACCCGTTTTATCCTGAAAGTCATTGTCCTTAACTCTTTAGGAATATTATATTCTCTTAGGTAAGAAGAACTTTTAGGAGACCTCTAGACCTATGAAATTGATATGTTTCCTAAAACAGTTAAACTAAATAGAAACGGATTTCAGTTAAAATCCAGTCTAGGAAGGATGAGGAGCTGTCTAGAAAGAGAGAATAGTCGTCTAAAAGGAAAGAGGAGGAAACATCATATTTTGAATATGATTTTGATTTACTCGATTTGGACATGTTTTCTAAAAATTTCAAGAAGTTTCTCAAACTAAAAATAGTGGAAATTTTAAAGACAAAGAGTTTTGAGAAAAATAAATCGGGAAAGAAATTTGATAAAGACAAAAAGGACACCCCTAAGAGAGAAGAGAAGAGTTATTACGAGTGCGACAGGAGAGGTCATAAAGCCTTTGAGTGTGAAACTTGATTAAAGCGTCAAGGCAAAGATAAAGCTGCTTTAAACGCCACCCATACTGATGACAGTGAGGTTGAGTCGGTGGATTCAGGAGACGAATCAATGTATGAATGAAACTTCATAGCATTTATGGCTAGTCATGTGAGTAGTCTAGTGCGTCTCACGACGATGAGGATAATATCTCAAAAGGACACCTTGACAGTGAAAACGATGTGAGTGAAGGTGAGGATGCTACAAGTGAGAGCGAGTGTAACCTACAACGTGCGTACATCGATTTATATGCTGAGTCCTTTAAAACTAAAAAGCAAAACAAAAGGTTATCTCTTAGGATCATCGCGTTAGAGAAATATTTAAAAGAGACGAGAGAGAAAGAGTCCATGGTTACCATAACTTTGATAGAGAGAGAGAGAAAGTTTATATATATAGAGAGAGTTTGTATAGAGAGGGAGATAGATAAATATTTTGGAGAGAGAGAAAGTAGTTTTGAAAAAGTGAAAGGAGACTTGACCAAACAAGTGGCTAGTCCTACGAGTGAGCTATTTTCATCCATGGAGGCTCGTAGGAGACTTGAAGAACTTATAGCCCAACTCAATCATGATCTTGAGAAAGCTCGTAAGGTCAAGGTAAAGATTGAGGACATATCTAGAAAGTGGTAAAGTTACTCCTCGACCCCGCTTTAGGGTTTGGTAAAAGTAAGGGAATTGGTTTTGACGGTGCTTCCACATCTCATATTGTACCAAATCGATTCCCGAGTTTACAACGAATCCATATGGGCATCAACCAAAATCCCAAAGAAGAGTAAGACTAAGAAAATCAAACCATGGTCGGCCTAAGGCAGTGTACTTTTGTACTTATTGCAAGAGAAAAGGCCACCTTAGAGAGTACGAATATAGTTTGGGTTGGACTCGACGTACGTATGATCCGTCTCACCACACTAGTGATCTTACTAGTCTTAGAGAGCAGGATGAGTTTCTATTCCCCACTTCTCATAGTTTGATGGAAAAGTTTCAACGGATGTCTTTACCGTTAGTGAATACTTCCAACATCCTAGCTAGAACCAATAGTGACAAAGGAAAACACAAGGTTGCCACTTCTTGGGTTCCTAAACATGATGTAAAATCCCTTATTGTTAATGTTTATCTTAAAGGTAATAATACCTCATAGTGTTATTTTGATAGTGGGTGCTCCAAGAACATGGCAAGTGATGTTTCTTTTTTCACCAACCTTGAGGATAAAAATTAAGGTAAAGTCACCTTCGGAGGTGGGAGAAAATCTAGAATAGTAGGACGAGGTACTATAGAGATCCATGACTTTCCAAAGCTAGAGAAAATTTTGTATATCAAAGGTTTGAAAGCAAACCTTCTCGAAATTAGTTAGTTGTGCAAAGCTGACCTGGCAGTAAAGTTTGAGCTAAAGGAGTGTAAGATTTATGATCAAGCCGCTAAACTTCTATTGTAATGGGGCGAGGACATAATATAAATGTTATGGAATTGTGCCAAAGTCCTCATTTGTCTTCAATAGCGCCGCGATCTCCTTTATAGATCTGTGGCATCCACATCTAGGTCATGCTAACTTTAAAGAGTTGGAGCGTTTAGCTAAGAATGACCTAGTTTTTGGATTGACATCACTTGAGAAGCGAACTTTCGCGGTTTATGGACCCTGTCAATTGGGAAAACAAGTCCATAATCCCCATCAAAAGTTGAACTCCATTACCACTACACGTGTGCTTGAGTTAATTCACATGGATTATGTGGGTCATACTCGCATTGAAAGTTTGGGTGGTAAGAGGTATATTCTCGTGATGGTAGATGATTTCTTTCATTATTCTATATTAGGTTTCCTAAGAGAGAAATTTGATGTTGTAGAGTTTCTTACGGTTAAGTGTCGTGTCCTAAAAAATCAACACGATGTCACTATTAATAGAATGCGTAGTGACAATGATACTAAATTTAAGGAAGCAAAAGTGGATATTTATTGTGATAGCCTTGGATTCGAACATGAATTTTCGGTTGTGAAAACTCCTCAACAAAATGGGATTACTTAGAGGAAGAATCGAACAATTCAAGAGATGGCTAAATCCATGATTCTCGATCATAGAGTTCTTAGGAGGTTTTGGGTAGAGGCGGTGTCTACTGTGTGACACATGGTGAATAGAGTATTTATTCATCCACACACACTTCAAATGCCATATGATTTGTGGATAGGTAAGAAGCCCAACCTTTCGTATTTTCGTGTCTTTGGGAGTAAGTGTTACATCCTTAGGGATAGAGAGCAATTATGAAAAATTGACTCCCGGAGCGACGAGGGAATTTTGTTAAGATATTCATCGACAAGTAGAGCATAATGGTTGTTTTAACTTGATCATCTCTAAATTTATGGAGTCAATAAACGTGACCGTGCAAGATAACAAAACGTCGACATTTTTTGATTCTATCCTTTTGTGTGAGGATGACGCACTTCCATGTGATGATCCCATTGTCCCTCACACACCCAATGTGGAACCTACTCCTGATTTAGGGGACACACCTACTTAGGTTCTCAAGATTCATTATCCTTCTATCATTCTAGGAGATACCACTTTAGGGGCCAAGACTCATTCTCAATTAGAGAACATGGTTAGCTTTCTCTGATACAAGTCTAAAGTTGAGCCTAATAACATCAAAGAAGCACTCAAAGATGAACAATGGATATCTTATATGCAGGATGAATTGCTTCAGTCTAGAAAGAATGATGTTCGGGAACTTATCCCCCGGCCTAGTCAGAAGAATGTGATTGGTACCAAGTGGATCAACAAGAATAATATGTATGAGAATGGTACCATTATACGCAATAAGGCTAGGTTGGTTACTCAGGGCTACACAAAAATTTAGGGTGTAGACTTTGAGGAAATATTAGCTCCTGTTACCAGGCTCGATCTCGTCCATTTACTACTCGCCATCACATGTCATATGTGCTTCAGGTTACATCAGATGGATGTAAAGAGTGCCTATTTAAATGGAATTTTATAGGAGGAGGCTTATTTGGGAAAACCAAAAGGGTTTAATGGCCCTAATCACCCTGAACACGTTTATTATTTGAGAAAAACCATGTGTGGTTTGAATCCAGCACCCCGTGCTTGGTAAGGGAGGCTTACTTCCAATCTCTTGGCCCGTGGCTTCAGGAGAGGGGGAGTAGATGAGACATTGTTTGTTAGGATAGGAACATGTGCTATTTTGGTTGCCAGGTCTATGTGAACAATATAGTCTTTGGATCCATGTGCTCTCGCTATGCTCACGACTTTGAGGAGGAGATGGAGAGTGAGTTTGAGATGAGCATGGCTGGTGAGATTACATTCTTTCTTGGTCTCCAGGTTTGTCAACTAGAGGATGGGTTGTTCATCTCCCAATCTAAGTATACAAGAGACCTTATGAAGAAATTTGGTTTAGACTTCGCTAAGCATGCACGTACCTTGATGAGTACATCTACTAAGCTTAGAAAAGACACTTCAGGCAAGGACATAGAGAAAACCTTGTATCGAAGTATGATAGTTAGCCTTCTCTACTTGACTTCATATCATCCTAATAATACCTTTTGTGTTGGAGTCTATGCGCGATATCAGGCATCCCCAAAAGAGTCGCACTTACTTTCTCTTAAACGTATTATCAAATACGTGAGTGGGACTTTCTCGTACAAAATTTGTTATTCCTTTTATACCAATGAACATTTATTCGCCTATTCGTATGCCGATTAGGTCAGGGATGTAGATGCATATAGGAGCACTTCTGGTGGGTGTTTATATTTTGGTTCTGCTCTTGTCTCTTGGTTAATCAAGAAGCAAAACTCCATCTCTTTGTCCACTGTAGAGGCTGAGTACATAGCCAGCAATAGTTGTTTCATAAAACTTTGTGGATAAAGCAGATACTAGAGGACTATGGGATTTCACAGTTAACCATCTGTGACATATCCCGCAATCCAGTCCAATACTCGGGCAAAAATCACAATAATATACATAAGAACTTTATTCGAGAGTGGGTAGAAAATAAAATCATGTCCTTAAGTTTTGTGTCCACTGACCTCCAGTTAGCCGATATTTTCACGAAGCCTTTAGATGCCCTTAGATTTGAGGGTCTTAGGATGCCTTTAGGAATCAGCAAAGTTGACGGAGGGGTGGTTACTATGTCTAGTATATGATACATTTTTCATGCTCATATCATATGATTTCCATTACTAGATTTTATCGCCTATATTATTCTTTTGTGTATTTTATTTTTTATTTCATATTTTTAGATAAATGCCAAAAGATTTTCTATTTTTTGAGCAAAAATTGAAAAGGCCCAAAAGACTTTATTTTCGATAAAATTTTTGAATAAGGCAAAAAGATTTTGTTTTATAATTTTTAAAAAACACAAAAAGATTTTTGTATTTTTTTTACATGTAAGGACATAAATTTCCAATTGAGTCCCTGTATTGTTTTGACTTAATTCCGTGATCAAAACTGTTTTTGTAATATGTCATAGGGAGAATTTTATTTTTTCACGATCCCACTTGGTCTATGACGTATTAAAGAAATTGAAGACGTTGCGGCAAAGCTTCAAAGAAATAATCATTCCAATGTTTAATTGGTGCAACTTTACTCGTTTTCAAAGTTAATTTCATTCTGAGATCACTCAGGTATGAATGCGTATAATTAATGGTACTCGAAATTATTTTATAAAAGATAAGGATGTATTTTTTTATAAAGAAAAATGTTTTTAAATGTTTTAAAAGCGTTTTAATGGTTTAAACTTCGTTTTATGATGATAAGCTCGAAATAGAGTTTGACTAATTTGAATCTCTTTGATAAGAGACGTTTTTATCAGAAAGTCAAAGAAAGTCAAACTTTCACGAGGTCGCTCAAACGACATTGGATCTCGTTCGAACGAGATACAATGTCGCGCGAACGACATGCTTAAGTTGTTCGAACGACACGTTTTTTGAGGCGGGCTTTAAATCATATTTAAACATTGTTTGCATCATAATTTCGTAAGTGTGCTTTTTGGAAAAGAGTTTTACGAACTAGAACATTGTTTGCACATGTTTTCTAAGGTTTAAAAGTCATAAACACATCCTTAGAGTTTGCAAAGATTCGAGTTATCATTAGTTTATGTTTACGTGATCTTGAAGTACCAAAGTTGTTTGTTCTACTCATTGAACATCAAAGGGTTTTGCGGTGAAGAAACGACGGACATCGTGCTCGACATCGTAGATGTATCAAAGCCATATCGGTGGACACCGAGACATACGTGGACGCGTGTGTTGTGGATAGAGATTGTAGAAAATGGAATTTCTGCGTGGGTACTATTGAAGAACGATTGAAGATCAGAAGGAGCGTCAAGACCCGTGGGGATGGAGTCTTAGTGTAAGGCTAATCTGTCTTTGTAAAACCATTATTCATAGTGATTGTCTGGCTTGGGCCGTCCGAAGTTGTTTTCCCATTTTGGGTTTTTTCCTCATACATCCGGCGTTGTGAGTATTCTTTACTTTACTTTACTTGCTTTAATCACTGGATGCATGTTTAGGATTAATCAAGATAAAATTGTCTTAAAGTAAGAATTGGGTTTTCACAACTTAGTTTGGTGCATAATTAAAAGTTGGATCTTTTTCGGAGAAAAAATTAGTTTTTTTTAAAACACACATATCGGGCCACTCACACTTTACAAATTGGTATCAGAGCTAGAAAACATTTTTATTTGTTTTGTGATTCCGTGTGTTTTCAAAGATGAATTCTGGATATAATGAATTTTCTCGAACTCCTATTTTTGATGGCATTAATTACACTTATTGGAAGATGAGAATGAGATTTGCTTTAAAATCTATTGATGAGCGTGTTTGGCTTGCTGTTGAGAAAGGTTGGACACCCCCTGTCACTATTGTAGGTGAGGTCACTAGTTTAAAGCCTGTTGAGTCATGGACCGAAACTGAACAAAGACTTGCGCAATATAATTCTAAGGGTCTACACGTTATTGCTTCACATGTCACACAGGAAGAATATAATAGAATTATGACTTGTGAAACATCAAAAGAGGCTTGAGATATTTTGGCACTCACTCACGAGGGCACCAACACGGTTAGGGCATCAAAACTTCAAAATCTCACTACACAGTTTGAGACCATTAGGATGTTAGAGAGTGATACCTTTTATGAGTTCTATGCTAGGTTGTCCAATATTGTCAACTCGTCTTTTAACCTAGGTGAGAAAATTCCCGACAACCGTGTCATTAAGAAAATCTTTAGGTCGTTGCCTAGTAGGTTTGATGCGAAAGTGACCATTTTAAACTCCTTGGGTAGGTTAGAATCAACGAAACTATAAGAGATTGTAGGTCACTTACAAACCTATGAAATCGACATGATTACCTCCAAGAAAGTGCCTAAGAAAGAAAAGGGTATTGCTTTGAAAACCCGGAAGGAGGAAATTAAAGTCTCGGATTCGGATTCCGATTACGATTTTGAGGATGTTGCTTTGTTGGTAAAGAAATTTAAAAAATTTATTAAGTTTCAAAAGCAATCGAAAGATGCTAAGAAATTTGAAAAATTCAAGAACAACAAAGTGGATCCCACCTCTAAGGATAAGTTTGAGAAGCCTAATAGAGATGAGTCAGATAAGTGTTTTGGGTGTGAGGGGTACGGTCACAAGGTTAAGGAGTGTCCCACTAGACTTAAGAAAGAGGTCAAGCAACCCGTTGTCTATAATGCCACCTTAAGTGATAGTGAACCGGAAGAGGGAGAGAGTCCCCCCATTGAGCGTAACTTTGTTGCATTTATGGCATGTCATGTGAGCGACGACGACAATACTCATTTGAATGACACTTCGGAGGAGGTTTTGAGTGAATCTCATGCAAGTGAGGGTGAAAAGAGTGATGAGGAGGAGATTGATGTGAAAGAATTGCAAAATGCATTTAATGAATTATATGCCGAAACGGTGAAGGTGAAAAAGGCTAACTCAAAATTGCAATTTAAGTTGAATGAGCGTTCCATAGAAAATAATGATAGTTTGATTGAGGATCTTCGGGCACGAGAGAAGAAGTTAGGGAGAAATTAGAGTTTGTGGAGAAAGAGAGAGATAATCTCTGTGGTTTGATGGAGTCCTTGAAAAAGGAGATGTTAGAGTTTAAGGAGTCTAGGCGTTTGCTCGAGTCTAGGATTCACGAGTTGGAGGAGAGATTGAAAGACTCATCTAAAGTCAAGTTTGATTTGGAGGCTAGGTCGGAGAAGTTAGATAAGATCCTAGGCACCATCCAAATTAAGGGAGATAGGGGATGTATAGGTTTTTGTGAGAGAGTAGTTCCCATTCCCCCCGCACGTGTGAGAAACACTAGGAATGTTAGAAAAGGTCCACATAAAGGGAATCATTCCCACCACCGCTACACTTGCTCGTTTTGTGGTAGGAAAGGTCACCTTAGGCGTTATTGCTACGACCTTAGACAAGCTCCTAGGAAGTTTAGGAATAAATTTTCCCCGGTTACCAAAACCCCCATGCGTCATTTTACACCTACTTGGGTTAGGAAATTGGATTTAGTAGCTTTAGGAATTAAACTTCATGATTCGGATTTGGGTGCACTTGATTCTTCCCATGCTAAATCTAAAGGATGATAGTGTTGCCATGTTTGTCATATGCTAGTTTGCCTAATGATATATCCATTGCTAGTATTATGACATGTTTATCATTTTGTATTATAGTTTTCATTTATTTGAGTCCTATTTGAAAAATACAAAAAGATTTTGTTTTTGAGAAAACTTTTGAAAATCCAAAAATATTTTTCTTTTCTTTGAGTCAAAATATGTTTGAAAAGCCAAAAAGATTTTTTTGTTTTTAAGTTTACATGTTTGATGTGGCATATTGGTGTGTTTGGACCCCCCATCGTTTCATTATCCATGTGGCTAGGACATTTGGTCATTATTATCGATGCTTAGAATGATCTTAACCATTGTTTATATGGGGTTGTTTCGAAGTTGATATGCATCTTGATTTGACTTTGTATATATGACAACATTGCACACATGCACGAGTTTATATGGATGTTTGACTTCTCTTGCATATTTGAATTTGGTGAGGCGTTCTTATCTCAATCTTGTCATCTATGCGTAAGTAAACTTAAGGAGAAGTGTGAATGTAATAACCGTTTACCGTGAGGATTTAAAATTGGTTAAAAATGATTAGTGATTCACGGGAAAGGGCTGCGAGAGTTCAAAATTAACTCTTCGTGAAAGCCACCGTTTAAAAGAGCCCAAAAAGAAAATGCAATATGCTAAGAAAAGGGCCAATAAGATTTTCTCTAAGTTGATAATGCTAGAAACCTCAAAAGAACTTGAAAAAGTATGTTTATATGAGGGTGTTTGGTTGGAGAAAATTTAAACGGGTTTGCTCAACTAATCCTAATGTTGAAACATTGCAATTTGACGCTATTGTTTGTAGAATCGTCAAAATTATGGATTTGTGTGCATGTAGTATGTTTAGTTCATTAAGCTCACTCTTTTATTATCATATGGCTATGATAAAGTTTGATGATTTATCACTATCAATTAGATCTTCTTGATCGTTTCGATGTGTTGGAATTGTGACTCATTTGTTGTAGTTTCACGTCCATTCATTCCATGTCCATGTTTGAGCACATCGGTACTATGTTTGCATGTAACTCGTATTTTTAGTTTTTATGAGTTTTTGCATTCCGTGCAAAAAGCTTACTGTTTTAGCGTTGTTTTGCATCTGTCTGGCCCTTCCTAGAATTTTTTTGTGGAAATTTTTTCACTGGGCAATACTTTATAATATTTATGGGAAACTTAGAAATTTCGGCAGGTCGCGCGAAGTCGTTCAAACGACATCTCATCTCGCGTGAACGACTTCTGTACTTCATTCGAGAGACTTCCTCATCTCGTTTGAGCTAAGTCCCTGGCTCGTTCGAACGACAAGGTAAAAAAATGTCTTCTGTTTAGTTTGCAGTCCTCTGGCTTAATTTGATATATTTTTGGTTATGCAGGAAGCATTTTTTGGATTAATTGGTTTATATGCAGGTTCTTTTATGTTCCAAATTGGTCTTTGCATATGAGTCGGTTTATCACACTTGATTTGATTGGTATACTGTTTGTGTGATTCCTTGGTTTACTAGCTACTATTCTATCATTACATGATCTTATTTAGCTGGTTGATTCATGTTTATCTAGCGGTTTTCATTTCTCAAAATTGGTATCAACTTAATTCAATTTGGTATCATATTCTCATGCTAGATATTTCATATTGGTTTATCTTTTCACTGGATTGTCTATTCGAGACAAAAAGGGGGAGAGATGTATGTGATGTAGGGGGAGATTTTTTGAGCGCCTCTTTATGATATTTGTTTCAAATTGGTATCAAATAATTTCTTACATGTTTCAAATGATTTGTTCTTATTAGATATATAAATTGCTGTCATTTGTTCCTCCATACTTCACTTGGTATTTATTTGTCTGTTTCATGTGTGTAGGTATGCTTCAGCCGATTCGAGATTTCAAGTCTACATCACATTCAGACAATTCATGTTTATCCGTGCTACATATACTAGTCTGTGTCCTGTATTTTTGATTTTGGGTTTATGGGATGGGATTTAGGCAACATACGGCTTGACGGCCCGGTTAGGCATTTCACTGGTTTAGTTTTGTCCCGGAATAGTCAAAGGGGGAGATTTGTAAGGAAATAAATTTCCAATTGAGTCCCTGTATTGTTTTGACTTAATTTCGTGATCAAAACTGTGTTTGTAATATGTCATAGGGAGAATTTTATTTTGTCACGATCACACTTGGTCTATGATGTATTGAAGAAATTGAAGATGTTGCGGCAAAGCTTTAAAGAAATAATCATGCCGATGTTTAATTGGTTCAAGTTTACTCGTCTTCAAAGTTACTTTCATTCCGAGATCACTCAGATATGAATGAATATAATTAATGGTACTCGGAATTATTTTATAAAAGATAAGGATGTATTTTTTATAAAGAAAAATGTTTTTAAATGTTTTAAAAGTGTTTTAATGGTTTAAACTTCGTTTTATGATGATAAGCTCGAAATAGAGTTTGACTAATTTGAATCTCTTTGATAAGAGACGTTTTTATCAAAAAGTCAAAGAAAGTCAAACTTTCGCGAGGTTGCTCGAACAACAGTGGATCTCGCTCGAACGAGATACAATGTCGCGCAAATGACATGCTTAAGTCGTTCGAATGATATGTTTTTCGAGGCGGCGTTTAAATCCTATTTAAACAGTGTTTGCATTATAATTTCGTAAGTGTGCTTTTTGGAAAAGAGTTTTACGAACCAGAACATTGTTTGCACATGTTTTCTAAGGTTTAAAAGTCATAAACACATCCTTAGAGTTTGCAAAGATCCGAGTTATCATTAGTTTATGTTTACGTGATCTTGCGGCACCAAAGTTGTTTGTTCTACTCATTGAACATCAAAGGATTTTGCGGTGAAGAAGCGACGGACATCGTGTTCGACATCGTAGACGTATCAAAGCCATATCGATGGACACCGAGATATACATGGACGCGTGTGTTGTGGACAGAGATCGTAGAAAACGGAATTTCAGCGTGGTCACTATTGAAGAACGGTTGAAGATCAAAAGGAATGCCAAGACCCGTGGGGATCGAGTCTTAGTGTAAGGCCAATGTGTCTTTGTAAAACCGTTATTCATAGTGATTGTCTGGCTTGGGCCGTCCGAGGTTGTTTTCCCATTTTGGGTTTTTTCCTCGTACATCCGGCGTTGTGAGTATTCTTTTCTTTACTTTACTTGCTTTAATCACTAGATGCATGTTTAGTATTAATCAAGATAAAATTGGTTTAAAGTAAGAATTGGGTTTTCACAACTTGGTTCGGTGCATAATTAAAAGTTGGATCTTTTTCGGAGAAAAAAATAGTTTTGTTTAAAACACACATTTCGGGCCACTCACTTTACATTACACCTTTAATGGATGAACATTTAGGATGGCCAAAGTCACACCATCATTTCCATATTCCACGTGACTTTTTTTATAGTGATTTGAGATGCTACACCATTTCATCCATGTGCTTTACATTGTTTGGAGTCTTTCGATGTGATTAGTGAAATCTTTCTAGATGTTTGGCTCATTATCTCCTTTAATGCACACGTGCACAAATTTATGTGATTATTGTCTATCACAAGTTGGTCGAAATATTTTCATCTCAATCCTGTCTTTAAAACGAACCAAATGTGATCAAACTTGACAATAAAAGTAGTGCATGTAAGAACTGTTGCCCGTGAGGAATTTATTTCATATGAAAAATGATGAATATACACAAGAAAGGGATACGAAAGGAACAATTTAAAATTGGCATAAAAAAGTGTGGCATTGTAAAAAGTAGCCAAGGACGAACTAATTTAGGTTGATTTGATCATTTAAAAGAAAAGAATAGAATAGAAAAATAAGATCATTATTACTTTTGAGGGAGTTTTGTTGGAAATCAACGAGTTTGCACATCTTCACAGAGTCTTGAAAAACCATTATATAGTTTCAGACGTTATTGGTGTGAAAATCATTTCCGACTTTGATTTGCTGTTTAGATTGAAACGGTGTCATTTAAATTCAACATTTTTACACTTAAGGACAATTTTGAGTTGGTTCGTTAGGAGTGTCCCAAATTCATCGTGCACATATGTTATGAATGTTTTCTTTGATTTTCCTATCGAATATTTTTGCACCCCTACATTTACGCTATCACCGACTTGGTCATCTTAGTGTTTTTTCATGGTGGAATTATGTGTTGTATATTTTTTTGTAAGAAAAATTTGAAAAATGAAAAAAAGGTAGCTTATTACTTTGTGACACTCTCCGTATACATTGTTATGTTTCTTCTTATCTGTCTATTTGGAAACATCATAAAAAGGGGGAGAACAAATGATGGGGGAGAATGAATTATGGGGCAGTAGAATTGTTTGATTTAATGATTTCCTTATGCTTAATTGATTTCCTTAGGCTTAATTGATATTGTCTGTATGCTTATCATTTTATTTCAAACTTTTACACATAATGGGTATTTGTTTCTTGTCTCATGCATGTAGTTATAAATTGAGGATCATTTTTTTGCACACCCTATTGATGACACATAACCATTGGAGAACTAAACCTTTGGAGATGTTGAAGATTTTAGAGACATGTACTTTGATTACTAGAAAAGATGACTACTTTTAAATTCCATGCGTCGTCAAGCGAGAGAAGAAATGATTACTAGAAAAGACGATTGCGTTTCTGACAGCTAAATGATGAAAAAGACGCAAATACCCAAGCATATGTCAAAAATTCAAAATATTTACGAGTTTGCCATTTCACGCTCAAAATCATTAAATGTTAAGTGTTGGAGATCTGTAATCTAACAAGACTGGGTAAATGTGCTCGAGCAACTTCATGACATAATATTCCACACTCTCATATTCAAGCGCAACTGTGAAATATTGGGGGCTTCTGTTGATACAAAAATTAGTCAGTTGCCGTGGACTAATTATATGAGGACACGTATCATATAACGTGGAAAAATATATATTCACCGAGCTACTCAGTGTACCGATCTACTCAACATACCGATCTACTCAGTGTACCGAGCTACTCAACTTGACGAGCTACTCAACGTGTATGTAATCTAGTCAAGAAGATCAAGCGATAATTACAGATTCAATGAACATCGGAATCAATGAACATTCTTATTATGTACATATGTATATTTCTATTAAATAACGGTGTATTGTCTATTCATATTGACAGCCCAAGGGCTATAAATACATTGTAACCCCCTCCATAATGGGGTAATTGATCGCTGGTGATCATAATTTAGATCAAGGAAAAACACCCAAGAATACAAGACAGTGGATGTAGTCCATTTTTATTGAGGATGAACCACTATAAAATCTTTTGTCTTATTTGATTCTTCGTATTTATCTATGATTAATTAATTAATTAGATCAAGTGTAATTGAAGACGCATGTAGTATCGATTTAAATTAAATTCTCAAGTTTCCAAGAACCCTTATTTAATTAGCGTCTACTTTTAAGCCAAATAAAATCAACCCTTAAAATGCATTTAAATCAACCCATCAAATATAAAACATGCGACACAAAGTTAAGGAAAAATCCCCGAAGTTCAAAACCTTTTATTTCTAGAACTTTAAAGAATTCATAAGACCATTGACTTACATACAACCTCATAATCGCCCACAAGTGTAACGTACGGTGTCTTCGGTAAACCTCAAAGCAACGGCTAGAAATGGTGTGACACAGAAATACCCGGAGGTGTCGGTTCCTATATCGGCGGCTGGAAATTTCCCTTTCCAGGAGGGCAGCAATGAAGAAGAGAACGACTTCTCCACAAGGGTTGAACAAACCAAAGTTGTGTTCTTGGGTTACAAAAAAGGATTCACAAAGATATGGCAATGATATGTGAATCAAAACATGAGTTTGGGAACTAAAAAATATGAATACTTGAGGTATTAGGACTCTCAAATTCATCTATCAAAGTCTTGCAAAACAACTCTCCCGAAGTTGGTATTTATAGGAAAAACTGATGAAGAGATCCAGAATTTTAAAACACTAAAATCTTATCCAGCATCAGGTACACCGAACCGGTTCGGTGTCCCCTGCGAACCGGTTTGCCCCACCGAACCGGTTTGGGCTTCGGTTCGAAAAAGTGCGCTGGTCTAAGAACAAAACACTTCGCATTTCTTTAAGTCTTTTTCTTGGAAAATTTCTCCAACTTCAAATGGTCATAACTCCTTCACCGTATCTCGGATTGAGGTGCCGTTTATTCCAATATCTTTATTGCGGCAAGATCTTCAATTTTCCAGTTGACCGTACCTCCGAACTATGAATGTGAAATTACGAAAATGACCTTGAACTTCCCTATCAATCCTTATTTCACTGTTTTGACTTCCCTTGCGTTCCACTTGCATTATGAGCCTAAAATCAAGGAACGTGAAGTCGTTGCGACAGATGAGGGACTCATTAACGGAGTTGTTGAATGCTTGATGCTTGGATTTCGAATAGAGGCCGTAGTGACCGATCGTGTAGAGACGTGCCAAATATAGCCAAATGTAGCGGCGTACGACATACAAAACTGTAAGATAACGGACATGAGAATTATGTCCTTACAAATCTCCCCCTATGTCTATGCCGGTACATACATAAAAAATCCGAATTATCAAATATGAAATTGCCTGTACAAATCTACCCTCCCATGAACCCAAAACTGGAAAAGGTATAAATGAATAGTCTTCATCGTTTGTTCTACAAATCTTCAAGAATCTCAAATCTTTTCTCATCAGGGTGTGCAATTCAGAGATCATCAATGTAGTACCTACACACATGAGATAAAGAAAAAAATACCAAGTGACGTATCGAGTTTGAAATGAGATAAACATAGATACCAATATATGATAAGCATAACTCAAATCCCAAAACTCCCCCAAAATTCCAACTCCCCCATAAAATGATAATTCTTTCTCCCCCTTTTTATGATGTCCCCAAATAAACGAATAAGAAGAATGAACCAAATAATCAAACTCGGGGTGTCACGGTATACAAAACAGGGCATCAAATAATATGGTAATCGTGCTCTTGCAAGGAGATGCTCAAACAAATATTCTCAAACTATTTTTGAATTTTTCAAATTTTTCATACAAAAATAAGATACTAATATGAACAAATATGAAACAAAAATCACACCATGGATTTAGACTCAAACAACCAAGTCATGGAAATGGAATGAATGGGTGTGAACACATTCGATAGGTAAATCAACTCAATCAATCATATGTGCATGATGCATACGTGTACTCCTAACGAATGAACATCAAAGGTATCCTTAAGTGTAAACGTTTGTTGAATTTAGATGACATCGTTTTATGCAAATCAACAAATCAAAGTCAAATGATTTTCACACCACTAACGTCCAAAACTATATAGCGAATTTTCAAAAATATCAAGGACGTGCAAACCCGTTTTCATTCTCCAACCAAACTCCCTCATATATATATTCTTTTAGAGGTAATCTAAATTCTCAAACATTGGAGAATTGGTGCAAAAACCTAAATGGCCCCTTTTTGGCATGAATATCTTTTTATTGCCTTTCAATTTTTTCGGGCTCTTTTAACCTCTTTGGACCTCGGATAATAAAATTCCTCAATTTTTTAGGTCCTTTTTAACGGTGGCTTTTGCGCAAAGGATAGATAATTACCTTTCGCAGCCCCTCCCGTTATTCAAACAAAGCACACAAACTCACAACAAGGTTTTTATATGCACAATTTCCTTATAAAAAATTATCGCGCTTGGTTTGTTTTAAAGACAGGATTGAGATGAAAACACCCAACCAACATGTGATAAGACAAGCACAATAATCAAACAAATCCGTGCATGTGTGCAATAAAGGAAACATGAGTCAAACATGTAGGAAGTAACACTTAATTACATCTTAATGACTCCAAACATTATAAAGCACAAGGATGAATTGACCTATTATCTCAAAACACTATCAAATAGTCACATGAAACAAAATGGAATGATGTTGTGACTAATTCATCCAAAGTGTTCATCCATAAACGGTGCAATACAAAAATCTTTTTGGATTTTCTCAAAATTTTATCAAAATAAAATCTTTTTGTATTTTTCAAAAAACATTCAAAAACAAGAATTTATACAAAAAGTACAAGTCATCACACAAGTAAAAATATATCATGAAACCACAACTAGTGTATGACAAACATGCAACCACAATCAACCGAAAGATTTCACATGGGGTGAATCACGTGCAAGCAAACGAGAATCGTGGACAAATAAACCATAATCCTCTAAATCCGATTTTCTAACCCAAATTTATGTGTAACAAAGTGTGGGGGTTTTGGGAATCGAATTTATTCTTTCATTAACCTTCCTAGGTCCATTTAAAAGCTTGTAACAAAATCGCCTAAGATGACCTTGCCTACCGCAATGTGTGCAAGTGTAAATCAGACAGTGTGTGTTACCTAAAGGTGGCCCTCTCCTCAAATTTATCGGTTGCTCTTACCGAATTTGCCTAGGTGGGTCTCTCCTAATGATCCTAGAAGGTTCTCTCATAATGTTCTTATGGGGTGATTTCCTAACAACTTTAGGTGCCTCTTTCTTAACAAACCTAGGAGGCTCTCTCACACGTGTGGGAATGGGTGCAACATATTTTTCAAGACCAATCCCACCCCTATCCGTTTTGATCTCGACTGTGCCTAAAATCTTATCAAGTTTTTCAGACCTAGACTCCAAATCAAATTTCACTTTACTTGAATCTTTCAATTTCACCTCAAGTTCACCTATCCTAGATTCAAGTACTTGTTTAGAATCCTCAAACTCTAAAATCTCCTTTTTCATAATCTCCATCAACCCTTTGAGACTATCTCTCTCACCCTCGACGTACTCAAGCTTCTCTTTAAAAATTTTCACATGAGCCCTAAGTTCTTCAACTAAAAAATCATTATTTTTTATGGCACACTCTTCCAACTGAGCTTTCAATTTCAAATTTTCTTTCTTTGTTTTCAAAGTTTTAGCATAAAGTTCATTGAAAGCAGTTTGCAAGTCATGCTCATCTACACTTTCCTCCTCACTTTCATCCACACTCCCATCACTTTCACTATCATCACTAATCACACGGATGGGAAACTCTCGCCTATAAGCATAAAAAACTTCTTCTTTCGAATCACAATCACTAAGGGTAGAAATATGAGAAATCGGTTTATTCAATTTCTTCTTTAAATTTGTGGTACACTCATGTAACGTGTGACCAACACCCTTACAACACGAACACCTCTCAGATTCGTTTTCAACAGAAGATTTAAAACAAGAGTTCGTGTGAATTTTCCAATTAAAGTTTTCAAAAATTTGACATCGAAGATCATCAAAACCATCAAAAGCCATTTTTGCAAAATCAGGATCAAAACACAATAACTTAGTGCAGCACGCTCTGATACCAATTTGACGACGTGAGAAGTCAAATTGTATAAAAAAAAAATAAATCCTCGAAAAATCAGGATCACGCAATAAATTAGCATAACCTGCTCTGATACCAATTTGAGAACGCGTGTAATATCGATTTAAATTAAATTCGCAAGTTTCCAAGAACCCTTATTTAATTAGCGTCTACTTTTAAGCCAAATAAAATCAACCCTTAAACATGCATTTAAATCAACCCATCAAATATAAAGCATGCGACACAAAGTTAAGGAAAAATCCCCGAAGGGAAAAACCTTTTATTTCTAGAACTTTAAAGAATTTACAAGACCATTGACTTACATACAACCTGATAATCGCCCACAAGTGTAATGCACGGTGTCTTCGGTAAACCTTCAAAGCAACGACTAGAAACGGTGTGACACAGAAATACCCGCAGGTGTCTGTTCCTATGTCGGCGGCTGGAAATTTCCCTTTCCAGGAGGGCAGCAATGAAGAAGAGAACGACTTCTCCACAAGGGTTGAACAAACCAAAGTTGTGTTCTTGGGTTACAAAAAAGGATTCACAAAGATATGTCAATGATATGTGAATCAAAACATGAGTTTGGGAACTCAAAAATATGAAGACTTGAGGTATTAGGACTCTCAAATTCGTCTATCAAAGTCTTGCAAAACAACTCTCCCGAAGTTGGTATTTATAGGAAAAACTGATGAAGAGATCCAGAATTTTAAAACACTAAAATCTTATCCAGTGTCAGGTACACCGAACCGGTTCGGTGTCCCCTGTGAACCGGTTCGCCCCACCGAACCGGTTTGGGCTTCGGTTCGAAAAAGTGCGCTGGTCCAAGAACAAAACACTTCGCATTTCTTTAAGTCTTTTTCTTGGAAAATTTTCTCCAACTTCAAATGGTCACAACTCCTTCACCGTAGCTCGGATTGAGGTGTCGTTTCTTCCAGTATCTTTGTTACGGTAAGATCTTCAATTTTCCAGTTGACCGTACCTCCGAACTATGAATGTGAAATTACGAAAATGACCTTGAACTTCCCTATCAAGCCTTATTTCACTGTTTTGACTTCCCTTGCGTTCCACTTGCATTACGAGCCTAAAATCAAGGAACGTGAAGTCGTTGCGGCAGATGAGGGACTCATTAACGGAGTTGTTGAATGCTTGATTCTTGGATTTCGGATAGAGGCCGTCGTGAGCGATCGTGTAGAGACGTGCCAAATGTAGCGGCGTACGACATACAAAACTGTAAGATAACGGACATGAGAATTATTTCCTTACAGTAATTTTTTACATCAACACTATTCACATAGTGAAGTACCTATAATGAGACACTACCTGTATGTAAATCCCTCTAACCATTATCATTTTCCTTATGCAACAATGAATTTCTAACCAAGGCTCCTATTGACTCTCAACGAGGATTGACCATGATTGTTTCACTTCTCTGATCGCCCAACCTACGATTAATACTACTTTTTTCAAAGCATATTACTATTGAATATCAATAGTCTTACTTCAACCCTACACATGGATTACATCCATTTCTATATGACATGGGGCTTCGTCCATTCAATGAGAAAGCTAGTGTTTTTGCACATTTCTAGGATAAATTGCAATTGAATGGCAGTTAACCTTAACATATCTCCGTCAATAAAACCTTGTATGATGGATAAACTTAACATATGATCATCAAGGAAAGGTTTTCTATTGATTATAGTAATTCCTTGATTCTAATGCCGCAGTTACAAGTGTGCACAATTGCAATTCCCACTCACAATACGAGACCAAACCCAAACCGAAACTTGATGATCGAAAGGACAAATACCAGCCTCACGAATTTGCATTACTCTCATTTGTAACTTGAAACCTAAAGATCTAATAATGCGTCGTAACATCAAACTTGGATTTATAGGTCGCATGTGCTTCAACCTGAATCGACCCAGATTCGTTATTATGAAGTGATGTGAAAAAAAATCCTAGGCAATGAATAGAATCTTTTTTATTTAATTAAAGTTACAATAGTTAGCATGAATATAAGAAGTTCAAAACACATTAAATTTCCTCCAATGTTAATGTAATTAGATCTACTAACGTAAGAGGGTAAGGAACACTAACTTTTAAAATGATCTCAAATATGAAACCTCGTTTATCATGACGTATAGACGAAGCTTGCGAACCTATGCCTAGTGAGATTCTTAATAAAATGCAGTACAAAAATGAATGATAGAAGAGCATATGCTATAATATAGAGATAACTAGAATGTACACGCGGTATATATAACTGTTTATGCAAAAAACATATTTTATATAAAAAAACAATTACTTGTTTTGTTTTTATTACATTAACCCTCTTTTATACTCATTCCAATAACCTTTGCAAGACACCCTTTTATTTCCATTACCCAACTCGATTAATTTAAAAAAATCATTTTTCATCAATTTCTTAGAATACGATTTTTAATTAAAAAAAAATACCAAAATTCATAATTATCATTTAACACATACAATTGATGTTTTACAATAATTATTCGTACTTCTTAACCTTATTACCCTTAAAGTACACCTTTAAGAACAAATTATTGTGTAAACTTTGGTTTATGCCACTTATTTATCAGTACTTATCATTATTAGATAATTCTAATTACCTCTTTTCACGAACTTCGTTGAATTTATATTACATTCCTTTATTTTCCCATCTTAAACCTTTAGCCGAAATTGCAGTTGTCTTCATTTAACTTCATTTACCGTTTGTGAAATTTTAACCAATTCCATTTATTCTTTTATCATCCCGAAGTTAATCATAATCCCATATATATTTACGGGATTTTACCGTCCACCACAAATGTTGCGGCCCATGATTTAACGGCCAGTTGGCTTAGGTCTTTCACCCAAGGGATCCAGACCCTTCTTAATTATTTTTTGATTCTCCTTTGTCAAAAATCTTTCATTCTTCATAAAATCCTTTTACTTGTGGTTTAACCGTCGTTTTATCAAAGCACCCAATTTGTCGTCAAACTTTATTTGCAATAAAGTGTACTTTTTATTCCCTTAACATTACTTTAACCATTTTACCCAAGGCAAATACCACCTTATTTTCCTTGTTAAACACTTGAACACATTTTTTCGTTTAGTCCTTAATACTTATTTGTGATGTATTACCAACATCTTTACTTTTGAAAACATTATTTTATTTCCAAGTATAAGTACTTTTTAGTATTTATTTGAACCCAGTTCACAATTCTTTACATTCTTACTTATTATGTATTACATGAAGAAAACCTTAGTTTCTCACCATCGTTAACCTATTTTAACAACTTAACCCTTCTATGTTCCAACTTTCTCATTTAAACCCAAACTTTATCATATTTTAACTCATAGCCTTTTAACATCATTATTGATTTTTCACATATAAACTTTAAAATAACCTTAATTGGTCTAACATTACATTGAAATTATTGACATAATAATTTTACCTTAAACCAAATTTACCATGTTACTAGTTAGCCAAAAATTACAACAAGTGACTCTACGATATTTTTACACATAATACTATATTGTTGGTGGCTACAAATCCTTGAATACAACTCAAAATTTTAAACATGAAATAATACGAAATTTATGGAATAATATCATTCAACTACAAAATATTTATAAAATAAGCTTACTTTTATCCCAAATTTTATTTTTAGTTAAAGCCCCCCTTGAAATTTCCGATTTAACGTAATCTTCAATTTGTTAAAATGATAACTTACACATTGCTTTTTGGAAAAAAAAATCTTACGTTTATTAACGTTAAAGTCTACTTTACAAAATTATTAGTTTTGCTCATTACTTTGATTTCTACTCATTTTTATATCCAAATACCAACTTTCGTCATTTCCACTTATTTTTACCAACTTTCGTTTCTAAGGACATTACACCTTGTTTCTTAACCATTCTTAAGATAAAGTAGCATTATTTTTTGTGTGGAATAATTTCTTAGATTATCAGTGCCATTAATTTATGTATAAAACCCATTTGGAACATATTCAAGTAAATTTCACAATTAAATAGTTAAACTCTACAACCACAAAGTCAATTTAGCACATATTTTACTCATATATTCATATGAAAACATATATATTTGTATGCAAATATCCTCAAATAAACCCAACATTTTTTTTACTTGAAAATATTTTTGTTACATAAAAATGTTCCCTAAGTATTCCAAAAAATTTACATCTTTAAAACACTCTAAACCCCATTTTTTTAACTCATGTTAACATATGAAATCGTGTTATATTCAACTAGTAAGATAGAATGATTGAATGTCTCTCTCTCTCTCTCTCTCACACACACACAGACACACACATGCACAGACGCACACACACACACACACACACACACACACACACACACACACACATATATATATATATATATATATATATATATATATATAGAGAGAGAGAGAGAGAGAGAGAGGTTCTCATGCATACCCCAGTTTGCATACCGCTGGCGCGGACCAATTTTGATAAAATAGTAAAAAAAATATTTTTGATATAATTTTTTTTATAGTTTCTAATTATTTCAATAGGACCATAAAAAAAAATTCAGCTCAAAATGAATTTTTTTGCTATTTTAAAAAAATCGGTCAAACTTTGTCTGTTTTTAACAACTTAAAAATAACTTAAAAACTGACAAAGTTTGACCGATTTTTTTAAAATATCAAAAAAAATCATTTTGGATTATGTGGGAAAAAAGAGAGTACTGAACAAAAAAAGTTAGGATCTAGTAAGGATTGTTATTTTGTGAAAAATAAGTGCATATGCGTGGAGAGAAATGATATATCTTTCTCTCTCTCTCTCTTTCTCATAACCCTATTAATCCATTTAAAAAATAAAGAATTAAGATAAACGTCATGTTTATTTCTTTAAGGAATGTTCCCTTTACTAATCATACTCAAAATATGAGTTATTTTCATCTGAAACCATCAACACATCAAGAACTCATCCATCTCAACTGTTCAAATCTCACCAGCATAACAAAGGAGTCAAGCTTACTGACTCAGGTCGATCGCATCAATCCGCAATAAATTTTGGATCGATCCGAAATTCCAATTTTCAATCCTTTATGTTAAGTACCAACTTTATACGAGTTTCTCATTTTGATCTTTAAATTTGACATATTTCACACGTGAACACTCAAATTTACTACCTTAAATTATTACAAACATGCACATGATTTTTGATGTCTTAAACTTTCAAGAATTTATGTAAACACACTAACTAACTTTAAGTTGTGAGGGTACTATAATTTATAGCTTCTCACCTTACCTCTAACTTCATGAAAAATTCTCAAAATGACATTTATTCTCACATTTACAGGATTTTTGTTTCTTTGGCTCAAATTTTCTTTTATTTTTGAGTTTTTTGTTATTTAGATATTTCTAAATATATGGACAAAAAGATTTAAGTCCATATCGACACTGGCGTTATTTTTTTCACTTTCATTGTCAACTTCTCACTCATTACTTTTGGCTTTGGAAGGAAGGACTTTTGAAGATTTCACTTCTTGAGGATTCTATTGCTCACACATTTGTAGAGAACTGACCAAATCCTTTAACCTACTACTGTTGGTATCCAAGATCTCATCTAGAATGGCCACCTTCTTGTTAAAACGAGAATCTAATGATCTCGAAAAGTTCTTCACCACTTAATTCTGATCTTTGCACCGAGCTTATATGAGGCATTGAACATTTCTGTCAATTGAGTATAGGGCACGGCTAACGGCGCTCCACATATTTGGTAGACACTCCAAAAAAAATTTAATTGATAATATTGTCCTTTATCCTTTGCCTATCACCACCATTCAAGCCCCATTTTACTTCTTTCACTTCTTTCTTTTCGTACGCAGTTCACCACCATATTTCACCTCTTCCTTCTAATATTTTAGTTTTTTTTAACTTAAATGATTGACCTTTGTTTAGAGTTAGTTATAAATGCATTAATTATCATTTAAAGAAAAAAACTATTTTCCTAAAATAGAATGAGTGAAAAATATTTTTTTTCAAGATTTTTTTTATTTGACACGAATACGATCCAAATAAAAGCGACACGACATAATTTTTTTTATTAAATACAAACACGTTCCAATAAAAAATGGATACAACACGAAATATTTTTTTAACCTAACACGAATACAATCCAAATAAAAAAGACACGACATTTTTGAAAACACCTTTGAAAATGTTTTTTAGATGGTTTTAATCTAACGGGTTTTTATATTGGAATGTTTATTGGATGGGTTAAATCTTATGGGTTTAGATTGGGTTTGTAGATCTAACTAATATATGGAGGTTTTTGAGATGTGTTTTTAAATGGGTTTTAAAATGGTTTTTTCTTTGAAATATTTTTTTTCTTCAAATTAATTTTTTTTTAACTAAAATCATATTTTATTGATTTGTTTTCTAGAAATCATTTTCTTGTTATTGGAAATCATTTTTTTTTGGAAATCATTTTTTTAAATCAGTCTTTACAATATTTCTTTGTCGAAAATTATTTTTGTTGTTGGAATTTTTTTTTTTAACTAAAATTATTATTTTTTTCTTAAATCTATATTTTTGCTAGAAATCATATTTTTAAAATACCTATTAGTATTTGTCCAATTTTTTTCTTCATATTTTTCAGTTTCTTAAAATTCTTTTTATGTAATTTTTAGAAATTTTAAATAAGGTGTTTTAATTTCCAAATATTTTATATATATTTTTGTCATTTTCAGATTTTACAAAATATTTTTTTATAATTTTACATATTTTTGAATTGCTTTTAGCCGTTTATGTAGTAAAGTAAATTTCAAATGCACCTTTATTTTTTAATAGACTAAAATACCTTAATTTGATTTCATAAGCAATACACTTTTTCATTCAAAAATTAAAGGCCTTAATGACAAGGGTTACTTGAAGTAGTTTCAAAAATTTAAGAGTTAAGTATAAAAAACAAAAGTTCATGCCAAAGTACAAAATAAACTTAAATATTTATATAATAAAATATTTCAATTGTTTAAAAAAATTTGTTATCGGTTTTATTCGTTAAATTTTATTTTGATCCCCTAGTATCTTGTATTTTTCACGATTAAACTTAACATCGGATCGTGTTTGTTAAAAAAAAATTAAAGTCGTCCGCAAGTTATTTTTCTATTTTTAAAAATTATGAAAAAATTCGTCCGCAAGTTAAATTCGCAAGTTATGTCCACATTAGAGCCGGCCTGTATATATATATATATATATATATATATATATATATATATATATATATATATATATATATATATATATATATATATATATATATTAATGACAATTTACTCATTAATTGATTTACACTTTAGCATTCACTCATTTTTTTTATCCAATATAAACGCAATCTAATTACAAAATTACATGATAAGAGATGATATGAAGTTTAATTTTTTACCTAACACAATTAAAATGCGAGATGATATGAAATTCGTATACGATCCAATTAAGATGTGACACGACATATCACGATACGTAATATTTTTTTTAATAAGATACGACCTAAATAAGAGCGACACGATACACCCCGACACAATATTGTATTTTTTAACTAATACGATATGACATAAAATCTTATTTTTTTTTATATAGCACGATCTAATTAAAACATAACACGATACGAATGAAATAAAGTTTTTTAAACTAGTGTTGAAATAAACCCTTGAGAAGTTTTGCATGTCGTGTTACTTTTTTTTTCGTCTTGTTTATGTTACGTAAACAATGAGATTTTGTATCGTGTCGTGTCACTTTTATTTGAGTTGTATTCGTGTTTGGTAAAAGTGAGATTTCATGTCGTGTCGTGTTACGTTTTAATTAGATCATGTTAGTTAAAAAAAATATTTATGTCGTGTTGTGTCACTTTTGGAATGTGTTTGCTAAAAAATAAAATTTTGTGTTGGGGTGTATCGTGTCGCTTTTTATTTGACCGTGTCTTGATAAATAAAGAAAATAAGATTGGAGCTTTGTGATATTTGTTTCGTTTTTAAATAATGAAGTGTTTAAAAAATAACATAAAATTAATGTGGAAGAAAGTTTGCATTCTATTACAAGGATAGATTTGCCATTTTATTATGATTTTGGAGTGCCATGAGAATGTGATGGAGCGGCAATAGCCACTCCCTTGAGTATAATACTCGCAATAAAATTTATTTCTTCTTTTTCCTCATATTTCAACCGAAGTTGTAATTATTTGCAACTTTTATCTATTCAACATAGAAGTACCTTATTAGTCACACTAAGAATATTCCCAACCATCCTTAGAAATTTTTCAATTTAAAATCATATTAAAATCTTGAGAAAACATAGACACAAAAATCTCATTCAATGCAACTGAATTATAATTGGAAGATGAAAATTTAGCTTCAGAATAATTTTCCCTGCGTTTTTTTCTTCTTGAACATCGTTTACTTCCATCGTGGGAAAAGTCCATTCATCTTCAACACTAATGCAAAATGCTCATGTCTATACTTTAAATGAGCTATCATATTCACATTCTAATGTATATAATTGTAACCATTAAAGTGAGGTAGACTGCTGGTAGAACTGCCACCTTTCATCGCATCCATCTCAAGTGATATATAAAAGACACAAACTCAAGGAGATAATGACAAACACGGATATTAAAGATCATAAAATCACACATAGTCAAGTACAAATGATCTACTATAGTACGTAGGTACAAGCAACATCATATTGCCTTAAAACAAATTTAGAAGATGACTTAGAACAATGAGTGAAAACCTCTTGATGTGCTAATGAGGGGGTAAATGCCACATTTTTCAATTATAATTAAGTTTAAATTTGATCAAATTATAAAAACAAGAAACCAAGTTTTGAGGGAACTTGTAGAAATTAAATTTTAAATCTTTAATATAAATTGAACATGTGTGTAAACTAAGATAGAGGCTTTAAAAGTTGAATTCCATAATAATTTATGAATAACATTCAATTTAATGTGCAAATGTGTGTGATCTAAACAAGATTACCAATTCAAACCATAATCAATACATAAGGCCAGATCTACTCTAATTAGTGTTAATAAACTAAGATAGAGGCTTTAAAAGTTGAAATCCATAATAATTTATGAATAACATTCAATTTAATGTGCAAATGTGTGTGATCTAAACAAGATTACCAATTCAAACCATAATCAATACATAAGGCCAGATCTACTCTAATTAGAAAAATCCTAGGGTGCATGCTCAATCTCTCATTCAATCTGAAAAGACAATTTCACAAAATGCAATAAAATACCTCTCACATGAATCTCTTACATGTAACTACCTGTGCACATCTCCACTTTGTCCCATTGAAAAAGAGTCTCCACCAAGCATGACAAGAAGTCCATTAACCTCCGAAACATGAACACCTTGAGAAATTCCTCCAATAAACTACCTACTATGATCGGATATAGTTTTAGATATGAAATTGATGTTAAATCACATATGAAATGACATACATTTCTTAAATTTGTGGTTTAGAAAACAATTTTCTCGAAAAAGTACTCATATGTCATAGATCAAGTTTAAATCATGGAAATTATCTTAAATTGGAAGGAAAAATAGTATTTGCAAGGGAGCGTGGTAAAAAACACTCAAAAAAGAGTTGGAAAACTCATATTATCAACTTTTCGTTCACATAAAAAAATTCAATTTTTTGGCATTTTCCAAAAACTATGCAATTATGTGCATGGTGTCGGATCCCCTCTGTGTGCATGGTGCGAATCTCCTTTCCTAGAAATTAGACATGTTGAATCTTCCATTTTCATTTAAAATCATGAGAAGGGTTTAAAATTAAATTTTTCCATGTGATTATTATTAAAAAGTGCAATCTTGTAGCATTGCAAATTAAAGCCTATTTTGAAAACTTCACACATTTCAAAAATGGTTTTAAAATTTACTACAAGTTCAAAAACATTTTCAAAACCTGCACGTGTTCAAAACTTAGATGTCAAAAAACATAACCGTACCAAAAGATATCAAAGTTACATTGGGTCAGAAGTTTATATATGCGTTACACTACAAATCGAGAATGAACCATGTGGTCACGGTCATTGGAGTTTGAATTCCACCACCATAAATGGTTGAAATATTCAAATGAACCAGTGTAGTTTTTAAAGGAATGTGTCTTATGGGAGATCCATTAAATGGTAATCAAGAAAAATAACTAATTCCCCATTGTATGATGAACTCTACCACGATTAATGGTTGATTACATGTCATCATTACTCCAACAATGATGTCATCTTTACGTTATAGGGATAGAATTTAATGCCAATTCTATATCAATAGACTCTTGATTTATGTCTTTCACCACCTATGTTTATGGTATTGAGATATATCTATTGACATTATCATAGATCACATCCATGTATTTTATTTCAGTTATAAATAGAGTTGCCTAATTCATGCGTCAAAACATTTAAGTATTGCATATTTAAGCATGTAGCTTGATATTCATGTTAATGTGATCGGTAGATTAAGGAATTGACTCCCATATAGAATTACATTCACATATTTCATTGTCAATGGATTCAACACATCTACAAAAGTTTCTGATGCATTAATAAATATTATGTAACTTTTGAAGTTGGGTAAAAGACCAAAATTGGATTGTAAACCCTAAGTTTAAAATAAGATAAACTTAAATTATATTGGTTAAAAAATAACAACTAATTAATGAGTAATTAGAGCCGTCACTTGTAAGACTCATATTGATACCCTCATATATTTTTCTTAGGAAAAATGAGGTGCAATTATAATAACTACCAATAAGAGTACAAGATGTTGCAATTGGATCAAGGTACTTCTATGTATAAGTATGAGAATAAGAAGATCGAACAATTTAACTACCTTGCAAATCATGGAGTTAATCTCCAAAAAGAGTACACGCTCGATCGTATTCTATTTTCCCTACCACAAAGCTGGGATGAGGGTGTAGAGAATATATTTCAAGTACATAATCCCGATGTAGCCCTGACGTTGCTTATGTTATTAGAGAAGGTAGAAAAAATAATCACCTATTGTGGATACAACAACTTAAATATAACATTGACCAAGACTGTGATGTCTCGTAACATATGCATGTTAAATTGAATGTTGACAATAAGTTAATGAATAAATTTTTACGAATTCATGTCATAGACATCTATACATTAATCATAGATACGATTCTTGTTAGTTGGTCACATGCAAAAATCCATATATTTTTTGAAAAGTAATATCGAATAGATGGACACCAGAAATATTGAACATATTTTAAAGTCTTATTATGAGAAGTTATATACATATGTGTATTCATAAAAATTATTAGTTAGTCATAAACATGTTAGTATAATGAATTGACAGATCTATTATATTTTATTGTAAATAATGTCGAGCGGCATTGGGCAAAACATACTAAGTAATATGTGACACGCCAATAAGGACTCTCGTATCTCACACCCTAATAAGGATTATCATCATCGCATGGTGAACAATTATATTCTACTCCATTAGTTCACTCTACCACTCCATCTATACACAAATTCCTATTACTCCAACATCCCACCACCTGCTCTCGACACCTCTCAAGTAAATGAAAATAAACCCATTGGGTTTTCCCTTCTCGAGAATAATCATACTGGAAGTAAAAATGACCTTCATTTTATTTACTGACAAAGTTTATCACTTGTCAAAATGAATGTGGGAGTCAGGATAGGAGGTAGCTCGAACTTAGTTGATCAACCATCAAGGATGACGTTTATGACCAACATTATAAGCTTTTTCATTCCCTCACTGATTAAAGCAAAAGGTTCTTTCTCGGGTTGCTAAATAACTGAGAACATACCTGAGAAACATTAGGCAGAGAAGTTTTCTCGAACGGGGCATCGAAATCCAAAATTTTGTCTCTGAAAGACAGAGTTCCTCCAAATGTTAAAATGTCGGTTGATCAATGGAACAACTTTTTATGAAATGAGACGGTGGACAGAAATATGGCCTAGAGGGAGAAAAATAAACAAAATATAGCGAAGAAAGTTGATATCAATAGGATGGGGTCTAAATCGTATAGCGATTAGGACAAGTGGAGATCCAGATGCCACCAAAAAACCTAATCAGGGCAACTTGTACGTGCATGCTCGATGGGACAAAGATATTAAATTCTCACCACACTTTAATGCGACTTTGGTGAGAGTATGACTAATTATATATATATATACATGCACACACATTATACAAACCAATTAATGTAAAATCATAAGACTAAATATAACTTCATGCTAGAGGAATCGATCAAAGCCAGTACATTTTAGTCCACTTCAAGCCCTTATGATGACATTTATAATGACGCCCTGATCTAATCCTTTGGAACTAACAAAAGAGGTAGGACAAGAGGTGTCGGATCATCTACGTAGAAAATAGAATTAAAAAATATTCTCCTCTCATGGACCAGCTCTCTTTTGTAAAGCATCGCATCTCGAGCAAGAGGAATGTCAGTCCAAGAAAAATGGGGATGTGGAGGAGATTAAGAGTAACCTAGGAGTGTATACGAGTGAAATCGACTGTGTCCTTATTTACTTAAGGTTTTCGGCCCCCGATGCCTCGTTAAGGTTTCCCCTATCCTCTATTTCAAGGTTTCCCCTCCCTAGTGCCTCCACCTAACACAATCACTGGATTATCATAATCTTCTCAAGGTGACTATGGATAGAAATACAATTTTAGGGACTTGACCAATATTAAGATTATTGGAGCGTACACACTCGTTTCCTTGATTGTCAGAACTCCAGTTCAGAATCGTCCTTTGTAGATGGGTGAGTCTCATATACTAGTTAATGAAATATACAATAGTTGTGGAGAAATTCTCGTGAAAAATGACAAAGGAGAAGGTAACACACTGAAAAAATATCATAATTTGTTTATCATTTGGCCAGTTTAATTATTAGTCAAGCCTAGGCCATGAACAATTTTTGGCAATTTAAAATATTTGAGAAGAAGTTATAATTTTTTTTGTTTAGGTTATTTTAAGTTTGTGAGTCATTTGTTGACAATTTACGTGTATGCAACATGAATTTAAGTATAAGTTGAAAATATCTAGAATTTGGGTTAAACACATGCCACTAGAGGGAGAAAATCCAAGAAAGACCCTAAATGGCGACATAAAAGCACGAACACCTGGCACGGGACCAATGTAACTTGTAGGAACATACCGGGTAGCCATGAGACTCTCGGTTTGATAATACAATGAAAATTTACAAATATCCGGACTTAGTCTTAAAAATATGCCCCTAGAGGGTAAAAACCTAAGACAACCCCCAAATGCCCCCTTTAGAGGCACAAATTGCTTGCACGGGACCAATGTAACTCATAGGAATTGGCCACGTAGTCATGGGACTCCCACTTTGATAATATGATCAATTTTTTTTAAATATCTAGACTTAGAATTAAAATCATGTCATTAGAGGGAGAAAACCCAAAACAAAGCTCAAACAACCTCGTAAGGGGCACGAACAACTTGTATGTGACCAATGTAACTTGGAGGAATTGACCATGTAACCACGGAACACCAGATTTGACAATATGACTAAAATTTTCAAATATGTAATGTTAGGGTTAAAAACATACCTCTAGAGGGAGAAAATCAAATACATCCCCCAAACAGTCCCGTAAGAGGCACTAATACCTCACACAAGACCAGTGTAACTCGTAGAAATTGATCGCGTAGTCACAGAACACCCGGGTTGAGAATATGAATAAAATTTGAAAATATATATAATTAGGCTTTAAAACATGTTTCAAGAGGGAGAAAACCAAAGACATCCATAATCCTCTCCATAAGAAGCACGAACACCTCTCACGGGACTAATGTAACTCGTAGGAGCTCACCGCGTAGTCACAAAATGCACGATTTGAGAATGTGAATAAAATTTGCAAATATCTAGACTTAGGATGAAAAATAATTCGCTGAAGGGTGAAAACTCAAAATATTCCCTAAATGGCCCTGGAAGAGGTACGAATACCTCGCCCGGGACTAATTTAACTCGTAAGAAATGATCACGTAGTCATAGGACCGTCGATTTGAGGATATGATGAATATTTGAGAATATATATAGGATTAAAAACATGCAGATAGAGGGAGAAAACCCAAGGCATTCCCCAAACGTACCCATAAAAGGCATGAACACCTATCTGGGGACCAATGTAACCCGTAGGAACTAACCGAGTAGCCACCGGGTGCCTGGTTTGAGAATATGACTAAAATTGGCAAATATTTAGACTTAGGATTAAAAAATACCACTAGAGGGAGAAAATAAAAAAAGATGCCCCAAACGTACCCCTAAAGGGTACGAATACCTCGAAACGGGACTAATATATTACGTAGGAACTGCGTGCATAGTCACGAGACTCTCAATTTGAGAATATGATGAAAATTTGTAAAAATCTAAAATTAGTGCTTCTAGAGGGAAATAACCCCAGAAATTATCCAAATGACTCCAAAAGAGGCATGAACACCTCACACAGGACCAATGTAATTCATAAGAACTGACCGCATAGTCACGAGATGCCCGGGTTGAGAATATGACTTAAATATGAAAAAAATCTAAACTTAGGCTAAAAAATATGCTTCTAGAGGGGGAAAACCCTTATTTCTTAATTGTATCTTTATAGTGCGATGAAAATTTGCAAATATATATGCGTAGTTTGACTTTTAAATGTTTAGTTTAATTTATGAATGTTTAGTTTGAATTATGAATGTTTAGCATGATTTATGAATGTTTATTATGATTTATGAATTAACTAGGATGGCAAGATGCTTTACTTTGAATTGTCAACTCCATGGTTAAAATATATCTTAATTGTATATAAATTGGCTACTGAATTCAAATTTTTTATGTTGGGTTCTCCCTAAAATTAAATTTCAACTTTTTATTAAATGGATATAGTCACGGCCTAAATCCCTACCCCCAAATTTTTTTAGAACAAATAAAAACATGGTAACGGTCCAAGACCATGGCCATGTTTCTATTTGTTTTTAAAAAAATTGGGGGTCACGAAATTGGATAATGACCCATTTTCAACATCATCCCACGCATGGTCACGGACCCGGTCCATGACCATAGGGTTATGGCCCAGGTCTATGACCCACTTTGAACAACAGTCCACACATGGTCACGTCCCAGGTCCGTGAACATACCATCATGACCCAATTATGTGACCATAAAGCCAAATACTCCCCCGTGAAGGAGATTGTGAGCCAGATTTTGGGTCAAGAATGAAGTTCATGACCACATTTTTGGTCATGATGAAAATAATCATGGACCTTGGTCATGACCCGATGCCCTGGTTATGGCCTAGGTCCATGAACATCTTTCATATATAATGTAGTGGTTGAGCTATTGATGCTAAATGATGTGGAAAGTAAACAAATTTAGGTCTCTTACCTACTAAATCAATATGATAATCAAAATTTGGTATTAATTATGCAATACTTAATATTTTAACACAATAAGTAGACAAATTTCATGTATAAATGGATAAAATACTATAGGAAGTAGTGGTATTCGGGTCTATGCATAATCTAAAAGGGTGAGGCTTGACCCACTCCAATGGAAACAACCTTCAAGGCATTTAAAATTTCAAGAGTAGTAATTATATCAAAACATAACTTTTGCAATATAATAACAACTTTCTAATTACCATATGAGGAAACCATTAATTAGATACAGAGTTTTCAATAACAAAAAAAGGAATAAAATCACTTGAGAGTGAAGAGACAAACATTTCAAGTACTAAGGAGAGAGGAGAGAAAGAATACTTTTTGTGTTAAAATGGGTAAAGTAATTGTGCTAAAAAACTAAGGTATATTTGACATTGCCCTAATGCTCTATTTATGGCCTAACACTAGGGATGGTGTTGCTAATTCGGGCCAAAGGGATATTCTTTTCCGATAAGATCTGAGTAGTACGTCTTGTCCTATTTTTTGGTTGTCGCTATCCACTGTGACAAGTGACATTCGTTGCAATAAAAGTAAAAAGGAAAACATGTTGGGTGATAGCTTTTAATTTGTGTTCCTTCGGATATGGATTTGGAATGTCGCTGCGGTCAAACTTTGAGTATCAAAATTCCTGGAATTACTTACAAAACTTGTTAAAAATTCAGTATCGTGGCAAATTCGGGTATCAATCCAATTTCTAGCGTTGAAACTGTAATCGTGAAAACTTGTAATTTCATTTTTTATTAAAAATCTTTTTGTGTTTTTAAAAAAATAATTTTCAAGGGAGGAAATGACAATTTATGCAACTAAAATGACTATGAAAAATTAGAAAGTAATCTAGATTAGAATTTATGAGAAGAAGCAAGAGGTGGGATTACACCGCGTAGTCAAATTAATTTAAAGTCCTAATCATTCAGTTGAATAGTTCAAAGTAATATTGAATTTAAAATTTAACTCTCGTTACAATCCTAAATTCAATTTTATCTTTTTCGGCAATTAAATCAGGAATAGTCACAACATAAAAAAGATTAAGATTCACATTGGTTTCAATAAAATATCCGCTAAGATTAATTTATTAAACTTTGTACGAATATTTGAATTGCACATACAAAATTAATATTTTAATTCAAGAAATACTTATTGTTGATGTAAAAAACTAGATCGCTCTAATTATTCAATCACAGATAAATAAATAAGACAAAGATTTTTAAAGTGGTTCGGCTAGGAATAAAGCCTACGTCCACTGTTATGTTATTGCTGAGTGTTTGTGGAATTCTTGATTACAAGTTCTCTCAAGAAATTCCGGTCCCCTTGAATGGGATTGATACAAGGTATTTATAGCCTCAAGGCTGTTCATGAAAGGTCTACTACATTAAATGATATACATATGAATGGGTAATATATTTAATGCGGCGTGTGCGTCAAGAATCTAATGAATAGTTGAACAGTTGTCCGTCTGATAATTGATGATACGGCCGAGGTGCAGTTCGGACCGCCTTAGTTGCTCGTCGATCAAGAGTTCCTCGGAGTACTTAGAGTATCTCGGGATGAAAGAGTTCCTCGGATGGAGTTCCTCGGCATGATAGAACTCCTCGGTGTATTCTCGTTGCTCGGTACCAACCATGGTTGTTCAGTAAATGATCTTCCTCGCTGTTATTGTGCCACGTAGATCGACACGTGTCTTCATACTATTCGTCCACGTCAGCATATTAATTTTGGTATCAACAGAAGCCCCCAATGTTTCATATTTTGAACTTTGAAGAGTATGGAACATTCTTTCTTGGTATGTGGCAATATTAAATGTACTTCCCGGGTTTTAGGAACATTGTATTCAAATTTTCCTTCTTATTTCGCAGTTTCCGCCTTTTTGATAAGCGCTTTGATATTCGTGCAAATTTTGTCCTTTTAGCCGCCGGAAGTTTAATAATTTCTTTTTGGTAATCATTTCTTTCGCCGCTTCCCAATGTAAAGTATTTAAACTTCTTTGGTAACCATACCGTTGTCTACGTTTTTCATTCTCTGCATTCAAGCTTTCTCTTCTCTTCTTCTCTTGTGCGTTCATCTTTGTTTCCGTTCGCTGTCAACACATCTCTTTTCTTTCTGTAAGCTCTTCTTCCTTTCTTCTGCATCTCTTTTATTCAATATGGTTTATATTGTTGAATCTGCTGAGAAATTTCGTTCTGACTTTTCCATTCCTTCTTGGGTAACTCTAGAGGTTCTTTCTGAGCCTTTAGATTACTTTCGATTGGCTGAGGGACATTGGTTCCCCAGTCTTTTCATTGCTGAATGTGGTTTTTCTTTTCCCCCAAATCCATTATGTCTTGAGTTTTGTCAATATTTTGACCTTGTTCCTGCAAAAATAGCCCCCAATTCATGGAGAATAATTAACGGGGTGCATAAGTTAAATCTAACTCATGGGACTCGTATAGGGATCCCAGAAATCATGTACTGCTATAAATGGGCCACTTTAGATAATATTTATTATTTAAAAACTAGGTTTTTAAATAGAGCCCTTGTAGTTAACCTCCCTGATTCAAATAGAGATTATTTTGAGCATGGGTTGGTCATAAAAAATTGGCAACACGCGCCTTTATCTGGGAATGAAGTATACAACGGTCCCAGATGCCCCCCATACGGCAATGGGATAGGTTTATTTTTCATTTTTATTTTACTTATGAAATTGCGTATTCATCATGTTTGACAAAATGTGTGACTGAGATTTATGTATTTATTTGCAGTTGATAGTAAAAGAAAAACTCCAAAAGAGTCGGAAGTGAATATCAAGCATTTAAAACTTATCTGGAATTTGCATAAGACGATTGCAGACGAGCACATTAGATCTGCATCATATTTGCTGCAGTATAAGAGCTACACAACCTCTTATACTGCTCGCCCTGTTGAACCAGCCTCAACACCAGAAAGTTCATCTTCAGATTCTCATATTCCCCTATCTCATAGAATGGGCAAGAAAAGAGCTCCTCCTGCTCTATTTGGTGACACTTCCTCTGCTGTTGGAGCCCAGAAAGGCAAAATTGATGTCCCAGAGGGGACTAAAAAAGTAGATGCTGGTTCCTTCAAAATTGCCGAGAAGCCCCCAGTGGCCCCGAGCAAGAAAAATGCTCCTGATGATGTAATTGCCATCTCTCCGACCAAGACTTCTTCCTTGGTTGATGCTGCTGACCGTCCTTTGAAGAGATTGAGGAAATCATCCTCGGTTAATCTTGCTGGAACTGCGTCTTCTCTACCCGCTGGTGGTAGTAGTATTTCAAAAATCATTCTTCCGAGCTCTTCAACGAGCTCAGTTATACCCGAGGTTCTCGGGGTTGATGAAAAGATTCCTAGGGATACACTGACATCCCTTGCTGCTCGCCATCTTTCTTCAGTAAATTTCTCATACCTTTAGTCTTTCTTTTCTTTTTCCTGAAATCTTGTATTTGTGTTAACTCTATTGTTTTTCTTACCTTTCAGCTGGTTAACTGTTTCAATACCATTGTGAAGAAAGATCAAGCTATTAAAGCTTCCACTTCCTCGTCCGATGTTGACGATGCTTTGTTGGGTTTAACCCAATCTGTCAAGGAATCTCACCAACAGTACATCGAGGAGAAAACTGTTTGGGAGACAAAATTGGCTGTGGCTGAGGCTGATAAGATGAAGATGGCCGAAACCTCCAAGAATTTGGAGGAGAAAATTAAAGATCTGGAAGTTAAACATCAGGAATCTGATGATAAATTGAAGAAGGCAGAAGAAGAAATATCTACTCTGCGAGATATTAAAGTTAAGAAAGAGGAACTGGAGGTGAAGCTTTCCTCGGAGAAATCGAGGAGAAAAGTTGCTATCAAGAAACATTTCAGTGTTGGTTGGGAGAAAGGACGGGAGAGAGGGATAGCTGCAATGACGTCCCAAGTCCAATATGGGGAGGTGAAATACTTCTATGATGGTTGGGTAGCTGCTCTGCAAGAGCTAAAAGTCCAAGATAATTCTGAGCTATTCCAAAGGCATCTCCCTGGTCCTCCTCCACCAATTGAGGAAGAAGAAGAAGATGAACCTGCATCAGATGAATCTTCCATAGCTGTGGATGTCCCAATCTCTGCTTCTCAACCCTCTATCATTGAGGACATTTCTTCTATGCCTCCTCCTGCTGAGAGGATTTCTGCCGACCAAGCTGTTGTTATCACCGAGCAACCGAGCTCCTCGTCCCAGCCTCCCGAGAAAGTCTTGGGAGACAAGGAAAAGGTGTGAAGTTGTTCGGTATCATTCTTATCTTTTATTATTTGTAATCGAACACTGTAATCCTTTTATGATCTAATAAAATACTTCTTTACTCATCGTCGTTATTGATGATTCTTTGTTGATTGTTGTCTTTTTCTTGTCTTTAGTTTGTTGCTAGAATGGAACTAATCTCTTCTCATGATACCGAGCTGATGCAGCAATGTCACCAATACTATAGGGCTGGTCATACGGACCTTAGTTCTTCTGAAATTGCTGACATTCTTGGTCATGATGCTTCAGAGCAGGCAACTGAGGCTTATCGGTATTTGAAAAGTTTACTCGACCGAGCTGTAGCTAACAATATCGCTTATTATGAATTGATTGAAGAGTTGCATTGTTCTTTAAAGGATCTTCAAAATCAACATAACGAATCAATGGCTTTGTTGCATGAAGATTATGAAAATAGATACCAGCAGCTTTCTTCAGAAACAGGCCACAAGAAAATCATTGCTGGGTATGACATCAGGGAGAGGACTTTAAAAGGTGAAATTGAAGCCTGCAGACAAATCGCTGAGATCCTGGAGCAAGAAAATAACAATTTGCAGAAAAAATTAGTTCAGTATGAATCTGCTGCTTCATCCTCTACTGCATTAATACCAGTCACTGATGAAGGGTTCTCATTCTTAGAAGTCGAAAACGCCAAACTGAGGCAAGAGCTGGAGGATTTAAGAAGATCTTCCATTTCTGGAACTGCTCGGGGACGAGGAAGGAGTTCTCGGGGGCGAGGAAGAATCATCGAGGAGCAAAATTCTCCAATTGCTTCTCGGAGCCGATCAAGAGTTCTTAGCCGTAATGTTGAAGAATCTCGTACCCAATCTACTCTGGAAACTCAAGCATTCCAACTGAATGTTAAGGATCGTGCTCTATCTGATTTGTCTAAGAAAAATTTATCTTTAGAGGATCAATTGACTGCGATGAAATCTGATCTGAATAATAAAGATGCTCTTATCAAGAACTTTCTCGAGCAAGTAGATATATTAACTTTCCAATTCCATAAACAACCTCGGGAGTTCTGGAATGCGGGTTATAATGAAGCTCTTTACCATTTGGATGATCGCCTTGAAAATGCTAACAACGAAGGTTATAAGCAGGGATGGTTGAACGCCCTGGGTGTATTAAAATTGGAACAAGGTCATTATTTATGGGATTATCATGCTCCTGGATTGCTAGACTTGCCTGTTCCTCCCTATAAATTGGATATGGCATGGATTCCTGCTCGCTCCATTCCTCGGAGTTTAATCTCTAAATATCTTGGTGATTATAACCTTCATTCTCAAGTTGAAGTATCTCGTCCTGAGCACCTGTTGGATACTCCTACAATAATGAATGTCAGAATGCTGAAGGACATGAACTTTATTAACTCTCCTCTGTGTCTAGAGGATCCTCCTGCTGGCGATGAACCTGTCTCAAAGGACAAAGGAAAGAAACCAATAGAGTAGGAATCTTTAATGTAATAGTTAGCACATTCATGTAACATGTAATACATTTTTATCTTAATGAAAGAGTTTCATTTTCTGTTTTGCCAATAGCTATTTTTCTGTTTGCAAATTATATGGTTCATCAACCAAATTAGAATTTATAATAAGCATAATTGTTCAAAATTGTTTCCAACCAACCAAGGTGGATAAATAATGTTTGTCGACCAACCATAGTTGATGGGTTTCTATCCCTGACCAACCATACTTGGTTCAATTTTCAAATATAAACATGTGTCCGACCAACTAAGGTCAATACTTTTATCCTCGTCGACCAACTACAATTAGTGGGTTTTTATCTCCGACCAACCATACTTGGTACAGTTTTCAATATTTTGTTCTTTAAAGAACTTTTTGTAATAATGTTACCTCCCGACAAACATAAGTTGTAATGCGAGAGTATATAAAGTCTTACCAACCGTAGTTGATCATGCTGGTCTACACCTCCTAATCAAAGGAGTAGTAGGGTTCTTTCGAACTTTTTGGCTCCTTGGAGCATATCCTCCTAACCAAAGGAGGTTGGCTACTTATAGCACTTTTGCTCCGTAGAGCGCTCCGGAGAGCTTATCCTCCTAACCAAAGGAGGTTGGCTACTTATAGCACTTTTGCTCCGTAGAGCGCTCCGGAGAGCTTATCCTCCTAACCAAAGGAGGTTGGCTACTTATAGCACTTTTGCTCCGTAGAGCGCTCCGGAGAGCTTATCCTCCTAACCAAAGGAGGTTGGCTACTTATAGCACTTTTGCTCCGTAGAGCGCTCCGGAGAGCTTGACTCCGTAGAGCATGACTCCGTAGAGCATGACTCCATAGAGCAGTCTTCTTCTTTGACTCCGTAGAGCATGTCTTCTTCTTATCAAGTAATGTAGTGTTCAACACTAGTATTCCCCGAAAAACTTTCAACAGAAAGAAAATGGTGAACCATCCTCGTTTTATTCATAATGAAGGAAATGCTTTACATTTTACATTACTGATAATACTTTCGCAGGTGTTCAGCATTCCATGCATTCTGAAATTCTTCTCCTTCTAGAGTTGCTATTCTGTAGGTTCCAGGTCGAACAACCTCTGTAACTCGGTAAGGTCCATGCCAATTTGCTTCCAGTTTATTCTGTTTCTGAATGACTTTCTTCAGCACATAATCACCTTCCTTCAAATCGCATTTCTTCACCCTTTTGTTGTAGAACAGAGCTGTTCGTTGTTGATAAGCAGCATTCCTAATGGCTGCCTCTTCTCTTACTTCTTCGAGCATGTCCAAATCCATTCTTCTCATCAAATCACTGATCGGAGAGTTGAAATTCAGCACTCTATGCGTTGGGAGACCCAACTCGGCCGGTATCACAGCCTCACTTCCAAATGCTAGCATATATGGTGATTCTCCAGTTGCTGCTCGGGGAGTTGTTCGGTAGGCCCATAATACTGATTGGAGCTCATTAATCCAATTTGCTTTAGCTTCACTTAGCCTCTTTTTCAACCCATTCAGTAATGTTCTGTTCGTCACTTCAGTCTGTCCATTGCTTTGGGGATGTCCTGGTGCTGAATGAAACTTCAAGACGTTCGACTGATGACAATAGGCAGCAAATTCTTCATTATCAAATTGTGTTCCATGATCTGTGATGAAAGCATGAGGGAGACCATATCGACAAATGATATTCTTCCATATAAACTGGTATACCTTCTCGTACGTCATATTGATAAGAGGCTCAGCTTCCACCCACTTAGTAAAATAGTCCACTGCAACTACGAGATACTTGAATCTTCCTCGGGTGATCGGCAGTGGTCCAACCAAATCAATTCCCCACATGGCAAATGGCCAAGGGGAAGTTATTGGTGTGAGCAATGCTTGTGGAGTTCGTCGGATGGAGGAAAAACGTTGGCATTTGTCACATTTCTTGGCATAGGCTATACAATCAGCCCTCATTGTCGGCCAGTAATATCCCTGTGTCATCACTCTTTGTAAAAGTGTTCGACCTGCTACATGAGCTCCACAAGATCCTTCATGGATTTCTTCAATCAATTCTTTCACCTCAGTGGGATGTACACATCTCTGCAAACCTGCCATAATTCCTCGTCTATACAAAATACCATTAGTTAATACATACCGGGCAGCTTTATACTTCAGTTTCTTGGCAGCGAGTTTGTCCTCCGGCAATTCGCCCTCTTCAATATATTTCCTGATTGGATCCATCCAAGATGGTCCTAAATCAAGAGTAATCACATTCGTTGTCAGATCTTCATCTATGCTCCGACCTTCTAATACTTCAATCGGTATGGTTCTTCGCATCTCGGTACGAGTAGCTGATGCTAGTCGGGCCAGTGCATCTGCTTGTACATTCTCCATCCTCGGTATTCTCACCAATTGAATGGCATCAAATTCTGTCAACAATTTCATCACCTTTGCATGATATTTGATCATTAAGTCTCCTTTAATCGCATATATTCCCATCATCTGATTCACAATTAATTGAGAATCACTGAATACCATCACCTGTTGTGCTTCCATAGTCTTTGCTAGATTAAGACCTGCTATCATGGCCTCATACTCCGCTTCATTGTTAGAGGCTTTGAATTGGAATCGCAAAGCATATTCCATATCAATCTCGTCTGGGGTGATCAAAACAATTCCTGCCCCACAACCAGCTGTGCATGATGATCCATCTACATATAATCTCCATGTAGGTATTTCGTCTTCAAATTTCTTATCTGTCAGAATTCCTCGATAAAATATCTGCTGTTTTCTTCCATCATCCCCCGGTATCTTTCGCTCCTCGTCAGTCATCTGCTCGTACTCTTTTACCAACCGTGGCTGGTCTGAATTTGAATATAATGATTTCTCTACATCCACAAGTCCTTTTACCAACCTTGGTTGGTTTGGACCTATTTCTGCTGATCCTGTATCGTCCACAGGTAGGTCAGCAAATGTTTCTGTTGATCCTGTATCGTCCACAGGTAACTCAGCAGGCATCTTTTGCTCCTCGGGGGTATCAGGGTATGTGAACTCTGCTATAAAATCTGCTACAGCCTGCCCCTTCAATGATAATCTGGGCTCATACACAATATCGTATTCACCAAGTTCTACTGCCCAGTACATCAGTCTCCCTGATTTTTCTGGCTTATGGAAGGCTTGTCTCAATGGCATATCAGTATAAACAATGATGGTATGGGCTTGGAAATATGGCCTCATTCTTCTGCTTGCCTCAATTAGTGCCAATGCCAATTTTTCTAGCTTTGGGTACCTGATTTCTGCACCTCGGAAAGCCTTACTTGTGTAATAAATTGGCTTCTGGATTCCATTCTCCAATCTGATCAACGCTGAACTGACTGCGTTCTCTGATACTGCCAAATACAAATACAACTTTTCTCCTGTTATTGGTCTGGACAACAGTGGAGGTGTTCCCAAATATTTCTTCAAGTCTTGAAAAGCTTTTTCACATTCCTCATTCCACTCAAAGGTTTTTCGAAGTGTTTTGAAGAATGGTATGCATTTATCAGTTGCTCGAGATACAAATCTGTTGAGCGCTGCAACTCGTCCGGTAAGACTCTGCACTTCTTTCTTCGTCGTCGGAGATCGCAGCCCTAGAAGAGCTTTGATCTTATCTGGATTTGCCTCAATACCTCGCTGATTGACGATGTATCCGAGGAACATTCCTTCTCGTACTCCAAAGGTGCACTTCGTCGGGTTAAGCTTCATTTGGTATTTATCCAATTGATCAAAAGTTTGACTCAAGTCAATCAAATGATCAGTAGCTTTCTTGCTTTTAGTGAGCATGTCATCGACATAGACCTCCATGTTGCGGCTGATTTGTTCGGTAAAAACCTTATTCATCAACCGCTGATATGTTGCACCTGCATTTTTTAAACCAAAAGGCATAACATTATAACAATAAGTTCCCCTAGGGGTAATAAAAGAAGTACTTTCCCTGTCTTCAGGTTTCATTTTGATCTGGTTGTAGCCAGAGTAAGCATCCATGAAGCTGAGTAGCTCGTGTCCCGAGGTAGCATCCACCAGTTGATCAATTCTGGGCAGTGGAAAATGATCCTTGGGGCATGCTTTATTGAGATCGGTGAAATCGACACACATTCTCCATTTGTTGTTTTTCTTCTTTACCATCACCACATTAGCCAACCAATCTGGATATTTTACATCTTCAATGAATTGGGCTTTCTGGAGTTTCTCGACTTCCTCCTGTATGGCCTGATTCTTCTCGGGACTAAACACCCTTCTTCTCTGCTTTACAGGTTTAATCTCCTTATTCACATTGAGTTCATGACATAAGAAGTTTGGATCTATTCCTGGCATGTCTTCATGACTCCAAGCAAAAGTATTTTTCCTATTCTTCAAGAAAGCTATCAACTCCTCTTTTATCGACATATCCAACGATGAACCTATCTGGGTTATTCGTTCAGGATGTTCGTCGTCCAAAATAACGTTTTCTGTAGATTCCATCACCTGTCCTTTTACAAGTTGAGATTCATCCCTGGGATCAAGAGTTTCAATTTCTGTACCTTCTTCCACCTGGTAAGTTGTAGTCTTTTTCATCGATCCTTCTAGTTCTTCTTGCTCGGCCGACGAATAATAGCATTCCCGAGCTACTTTTTGATCACCTTTCACCACTCCAACTCCAAAATTTGTTGGGAATTTCAAACATTGATGTACTGTAGAAGGAACGGCTTCGAACTTCTTCAATCCAACTCTTCCCATGATGATGTTGTAGGCTGACTGCACATTCTTATCCATCACAAAGAATCGTATTCTTTCTGTTCGACAAACAGGCCAGGTTCCAATGAATATATCCAACTTGATCGTCCCAAGTGGAAAAACTTTCTCGCCAGCAAAACCCAGAAGGGGTCTGTGATAAGGTTCTAATTGGGATAATTTCAAATTCAGGCTATCAAAGCATGAATAGTACATGATGTCTGCCGAACTACCATTATCTACCAACACCCTTGAAATGATCACGTCCTTCATTCTCATTTTAATCACCAAAGGATCATCATGAGGGTAAAGAACACCTGCCAGGTCATTTTTTGAAAAACCAATTACTAGCTTCTCTTTGTTTACCTTCCTCGGACGATCATCCTCGGCCAGGTTTATTCGCTGAATATATGAGCAAGCTTGAGCCTCTCCGAGATAAGCTTTTCTTTCTGCAGTAAGGTCTCCTCCTCCTGCATCTCCCCCTGTAATAACGTTACAATGAAATGATCCAAAACGTATGGAAAATACCTCTCGTTCAGGTTTTCTTGGCTTCTTGGGAAGATCGGGGTCATCATCTGGATCCTCTTCATGGTCCTTCCTCTTATTCTCCTCTGCACGACGAGGAGATCTAGATCTCTTTCTAATTCTGTCCTCATTTGTCCTCTCACCTCTGCGATCTACATACTTTGATAATTTTCCTCTTCGAATGAGTGTTTCAATCTCGTTCTGAAGGGCTATACAATTTTTGGTCATATGGCCATGATCTTTGTGAAACTCGCAATATTTGGTCTTATTCCTCATGTCTGGATCTGACTTCAGTTTCTCTGGCCATTTGATTTCCTCGTTATTCCTGATTTCTTCTAAAACATGATTAATACCCATTCTCAATGGAGTATAATTATCATACTTCTTTAGGGCTTCCAACTTTATCCTGTTATTCCTGGAATATTTGTCACCACCATTGCCTTTCTGATCTTTCTTCTTAGAATTGTCGACCTCCACTTTAACTTCTTTATCCATATTCTTCTTCGCAGTCATAGCCTCCTCGGCATTCATGATTTTGGCCGCCTTTGCCATCAATTCCGACATATTTTTAGGCGGATCTTTGGCCAGAGTATAGTATAGCTTGTTAGGCAGCAAACCACTCATCAAAGCAGTGATTGCTGTCTTTTCTTCATAATCTATGACTTCCAACTTTTCGTTATTGAAACGAGTTATGTAATCTCTAGTACTTTCACCTGATTTCTGTCTAACACTTAGCAAGTGTGCTACTCGCTTTACCGGCTTTGCTCCAAAACAAAAATTACCAATAAACAGCTCGGCTAACTGAACAAAAGTTGAAATCTTACCCCGAGGAAGATTATTGTACCATATCTGTGCAGATCCGGTAAGAGTTCCCGAGAATGCTCTACACCTCATCTCGTCGGGGACAGCATAAATATCTGCAGCAGCTTGGTACTGTTCTATATGAAGTACAGGATCTGTCTTACCATCGTACTTGGGGGTCACTACAGGTGCTTTGAATTTCGACGGTGTAGGGAAATCCACAATGGCTTGCACAAAAGGTGTCCCTTGAACAAAAGTTCTCTGTAAGGGGTTCCTCGCCTTAGCCATTTCTCCCAGTCTATCCTCCAATCGTTGAATGGAACCTTTCCATGCTTCATTCCCTTCCTCGGGCCGCCTAGTCCGAGCAACTGATTGTCCTGACGTAGCGTCCTGAGATTTATCTCGACGAGTAATTGGTCGTGATTGTGCAGATCTTTCTCTCGAACCTGGTGGTGGTCGAAAACTTCCTGATGGAGCCCTAGGTGGACTCATGTTCCTCCTTGGTCCTAACCGACTGAAAGGAGACACCCTGCTTAATCTTTCTAAAGCGCTAGTTCTCTCAGGAGAAAGAGAGATATGTTGATCTGTATCCGTAGCCCGTATTGATGAAGTTCGCCCAGGTTGGTAAGAAGAATCATTGGATTCTCCATTGCGATATGACCCAGTACGTCTGGATCGTGATGGCCCATGACCAGTCCTTTGCCCTGAATAAGTAGGTACACCGCCTTGAAGAGTTTGAAGGAGTTGCCTCATAGATTCTTGCATGGCGGTTTGTCCTTGAGCCAGATTCGTCATAATTCCGGCCAGATCTGGAGATACAGATGGATTTGGAAGATTTCCAGTATTTCCAGCATTTCGATTACTGGATTCTGGATTATCTGCCATTGGTGACAAATGATTTTTATGAAAAACGATAACAACAGTCGTTTCCCACAGACGGCGCCAATCTGTTGATGTAAAAAACTAGATCGCTCTAATTATTCAATCACAGATAAATAAATAAGACAAAGATTTTTAAAGTGGTTCGGCTAGGAATAAAGCCTACGTCCACTGTTATGTTATTGCTGAGTGTTTGTGGAATTCTTGATTACAAGTTCTCTCAAGAAATTCCGGTCCCCTTGAATGGGATTGATACAAGGTATTTATAGCCTCAAGGCTGTTCATGAAAGGTCTACTACATTAAATGATATACATATGAATGGGTAATATATTTAATGCGGCGTGTGCGTCAAGAATCTAATGAATAGTTGAACAGTTGTCCGTCTGATAATTGATGATACGGCCGAGGTGCAGTTCGGACCGCCTTAGTTGCTCGTCGATCAAGAGTTCCTCGGAGTACTTAGAGTATCTCGGGATGAAAGAGTTCCTCGGATGGAGTTCCTCGGCATGATAGAACTCCTCGGTGTATTCTCGTTGCTCGGTACCAACCATGGTTGTTCAGTAAATGATCTTCCTCGCTGTTATTGTGCCACGTAGATCGACACGTGTCTTCATACTATTCGTCCACGTCAGCATATTAATTTTGGTATCAACACTTATCTCTAAGTGAAATCCAAAAACCAAATATTAATTTGCACCATTAATTTAGTAACTCTCGTTACATAAATTAATGTGTGATTTTTTCCAATTTAATTAGCCAAGAACACATCAGTGAATCATTATTCAAATAAAACAACTCAACATACGCGTTTTATCCCACCCCTTGAACGGGGTGTTTAGCCACACATGATTAAAATTTTAGCACAAGAACTATTAACAAACAAGAATTAAAGAGAAAGAGTAAGAAATACAATACGCAATAATATCTTGAGTCAATTGTGTGCATGAACACGCGTCCCACACTCGTAACAAAATCTGTCTGGATTACAAAACTGAAAGTAAAAAATGATCCTACAAATTTTTCTAGACCTAAAACTATATTTTTTTTGTATTTTTCTGACTAATTTTTCTACCCTCTTTTTTTCTTTTTCTGTCTCTCCGTTCTTTCTCTGTATATCTGTATATCTCCCCTTCTTTTCTTGGCTGAGAGAGTCTCTTATTATAAGCTTTACCCCTTTCTTTTGATTGACCCACAATTTCATTTAGTTGGAGAGATTTTGTAGGGATTTGATTTAGCTTGGGTTTTGGCCCGATTTTGCTGGGATTTGAGATGGGATTTCGGATTGGAGAGTTCGCGATCGGTTGAATGGGTTTCGAACCAGGAGTAGCTGGGTAGGACGCCGCCGAGTTTCGTGGCGGGTTGTGATTCGGGCTGGGGCGGTCGGGTTTGGCAGTGGTTCCGATCTGGGTGGTAGGTCGGCGATGGGTCAGGTCGCCGCCGGGTTGAGTTCTGGCGTTCTGGGTTGGGCTTGAGGAAGTCGTCGGCGGGTCTTGATTTTGGGGACCTCGCCGGATCGGGTAGACCCGGGAGTAGTCCGGCCTGAGGCTTTGGACTCGCGGGTTTGGTGGAATGGGTATCGGTTAAGTGGTTTTGATTTTGGTGTTGGTTGGTGAGTGGGTATGGAGGTGATAAGTGGGTTGGAGATGATGAACAACAAAAAGGGGATTGGTTTATTTGGTGTGGGTGAGGTGTATGTTAGTAGTATGAGGGTGAGGCTTGGTGTTGTGTGTAGTGTGGTGTATAGAAGTATGATGCGTGTGTGTTATAATTTGAACCCTATTAAAATAATAAAAATAACTAAAATCCTAAAAATTAAAAATTAGTAAAAACTAAAATTAAAACTTTTAATCTATAAAGTAAAACTAAAATAAAAGAAATAAAACTAAAAACCTAATAAAAATATAAAAACAAAAGATCTAAAAAGTAATATAAAACTAAAAATAAACTCTTAAAAAGAAAATGTAAAATCTAATAAAACTAATAAATAAATATAATCCTAAAAATTCCAATCCTAATAAAATAAGATAAAATAAAATGAAAACTAAAACTAAAAACTTAATCAAATCAAAATAAAATAAAATTATATTAATAAAATATAAAAATAGAAAATAAAATATAAAAATAGAGAATAAAACCTAAAAATTCTAAAATAATCCTAAAATTAAAATGACTCAACTAAAAATCTAAAAAATAATAAAAGGGGCACAAACTAACACACACGGGTTTCGGGGTAGGTTTAGGCTATGCTTAGGCTCTGATAACGGACCGGTTTAAGGTTACGGGACTGTTTCGGGGTATCGGATCACATCGGGGTAAGCTCATAATGGACTTCTGACTTCATGGTCTCTTTGGATTTCTTCGATACACGCTTTTGACTGCTTTTGAGTTGCAATTGTACTGATTTAGCATTATTTGTACCGCAACTGCATCTTAACCTGAGAAATGATAAAATACGAACATAAGACCAATTTTAATTAAAACGAGTGACTAAAATGCACATATTCGGAGCATAAATTATACACTTTTGGGTGCTTATCACACCACCCCCGAACAGAACATTGCTAGTCCTCGAGCAAAAATAAGAGAGAAAATAGAGATAAGTAACAAAAAGTGTGCCACTTTCGCTGGCACTGGCGATTGCACTTAGCATGTGCAACAAACCGTTAAACCTATAGGTTTCCCTACAGGACGAGTGGTGTCTCATGAGAGTTTTCAGTAAATATACCCATAAAATTCGAAAACTTGTTTAATTGCAGTATCTGAGTAGATGATGAAACGCTATACAACCCAACTTTAAAAGGACATCAAGGAACACCGTATTCAATTATGAAAATAAGATTTAAAATTACTTAATACCAAAAGCGTAATCCCTCCTAAAACTCAGCATGTGTAGTGTGAAACAATCTTAAGTATCATTAGAGTAATTCTAAGATCGCCTTTTAGGAATCGACGCTTTGACTTCAATTCTCACTGGACATATCTCTCTGAATCGAACTCTCTGAGAATTGGGTAAGTGTATCTCTCTAGTGTGTGAGGATGTGAGTAAATGTAAATAAGTTCAAACGTCTCACGCACTTTATAAAAAGGACGGATAATGAAAATTTTTCATCTCATGAAGGAATGCTAACCACTATGTCGAGAATGTCGAATTATTCACCATATAATCTTCTCGTTTGCCCGAACACTTTACTAAGGCTGAAAAATGGGGTTTATGAATGGTATGAGGGAAAAATGAAGAAGATGAATGATGGGGTATTTTGAGAAGAGTGTGACACACTTGATTGACTATTGTCTTCATCTTTTGAACTTATGATCGCATATTTCTTTTTCTACTTTTATATTTTTTCTTTCTTTGTTTTATTTATTTATTATTATTGCGATACATTCTCCTTTTCATAGCACAAATGAAGACAATTTACATGGAAAATTTCAAACACTCTTTTTCTCAAAAACGATGGCAATGATGGATAGTATTTGGGACATATGGATAAGGGTAATATGGAAAATGATAATGGGTGAATGATAATGTGATAGGGAAAATGGTAAGTGTATGGAAAATCAGTTTAGTGCTCGAAAAAACTACAAGACACATGTTTCTTACAACTCGAAAGTAATGTCATTCTCAGTGATTAAGCCAAATTTGGAAAAAAATGATGAGACCATGCAACGACTGAATGTAGTACCTAAAGAAGGTTGAGTCAACTTGTGACTCAGAGATACGTAAAAACCCTCAAAAAGGTGAAAATCTCAAATCTCACGGGTTTTAAGTCGCCACTAGTGATCTTTTAAGGATTTCTTGAGAATATATTTACTCTTAAACTTTTGATTATAGACGTGATAGTGCAAATTGCCGAGTTTAAGAATTCATAGTGCAAGTACTCTTTTTAGAGGCATTAATTAATTTCATGGAGAAAGCGTAACTTTAGGATCAAATACAGGTATTTCGAGATTTCTAAAAGAGGGATGGTAGGCAAATCATATCATAAAAATTATTTTTAACTGAACAAAAACTTTAAAATCACTTGTTTTTAAAAAATTTCAAAAGAGGTATGATTGTGATAAATTTCCCACCCCCAAACAAAAGAGAACATCGTCCTCGATGTTTAAAACCATATATAAAAATAAAAGCACCAGGGAGGAAAGATATTACCATAATGAACCAGTAGTGAAATGTACCGCATTATGTAGAGATAAAACCTGAAGAACAGATGTGATACAAAAGGACATACACGTCTATAAAGCATGTGAAATTCACACCACCCCCAAACAAGATAAGACTCATACTCATAAATAATGAATGAAGGGCTGCCTCCCAGTAGCGTTAAGTTTAACATCTTCACCCAGACCGAACCAGACTCACCCTAAGGATATGAACTAGGAAAGCATGGGTGGCAGAAAAAATTGGGTGATGAGAATCACCTCTAAACAAGACTGAATAGTCAGTCCTCATAAATGGGGTCTACAAGGTCAATTTATTTAATGGAAGAGGGGTCTAGCTCTAAGAAAGGCTTCAATCGTTGACCATTGACCTGAAAGAGGATACCATCTTTAGGAGTTTGAACTGTGATGGCACCATAGGGAGTAACCGATTCAACAAAAAAGGGTCCAGACCAACGTGTTTTTAACTTCCCTAGAAAGAGATGAAGACGGGAGTTATATAACAACACTTTCTGACTAGGGTGAAATTCTTTGCAGAGGATGCTTTGGTCATGGATCCACTTCATTTTGTCCTTGTTCTTCTTGGACAAATCATAAGCATCATTTCGTATCTCCTCTAATTCATTAAGTTGGATCTTTCGATGAATGCCAACCTCATCGATATCAAAATCAAGGGCTTTGATTGTCCAATAAGCATGATGTTCAAGCTCGACAGGTAAGTGGCATGCTTTACCAAAGACCAAGCGATAAGGAGATATGCAAATCGGAGTCTTAAAAGTAGTACGGTATGCCCACAAATCATCATTCAAGCGTAAGTACCAATCTTTCTTATTAGGATTAACTATTTTTTTTCTAAGATTTGCTTGATTTCTCGATTGGAAACTTCAACTTGACCACTAGTCTGAGGGTGGTAAGAGAGACCAACTTTGTGGGTAACACCATACTTTTTCACGAGATCTTCAAAGTCTCGATTACAGAAATGTTTACCCCCATCACTAATGATAGCTTTGGGAGTTCCAAAATGTGTGAAGACAGACTCCTTAAGAAACTGGACCACAATGCAATGGTCATTGGTGCGGCAAGCTATGGCTTCAATCCATTTGGAAATGTAATCAATTGCAACCAGTATATATTGGAAGCCATGAGATGAGGGAAAAGGATCCATGAAATCAATGCCCCACACATCAAAGATTTCGACGATGTGAATGGGTGTGAGGGGCATCATGTGACGACGAGAGATATTCCCAGATTGTTGGCATTTGGCACAAGCCTGGCAGTAGTTGTGGGCATCTCGAAAAAGAGTGGGCCAATAGAAACCACTTTGCAAAATTTTAGTGGCGATTTTTTTAGAGCTAAAGTGGCCACCACAAGCACCATCGTGACAAAAGGAGAGGATACTTGACTGTTCATGGTCAGGAACACATCGGTGAATTACTTGATCAGAGAAATACTTAAAAAGGAAGGGATCATCCCAAGAGTAAAATTTTACCTGGGCCATTAACTTAGAACGCTCTTGTTTGGACCAATGATTTGGCAGTTGGTTGGTAACAAGGAAATTAAAAATATCGGCATACCAAGGAGCGATGGAAAGAGAAAAAAGTTTGTCATCAGGAAATGTTTTAGAAATAGGGACAGGATCAGATGTAGACATAACAGTGAGGCAAGAGAGATGATCGGCAAACTAAATTTTTGCACCCTTTCTTATCATGAATTTCGAGGTCAAACTCTTGAAGCAAGAGAATCCACCGTATCAAACATGGCTTAGAGTCTGTCTTCTGAAGAAGGTGCCTCAGGGTAGCGTGGTCAGTGTAAATGATGATAGGTGAACCAATGAAATAAGATCGAAACTCATCGAGTGCGAATACGATAGCTAGCAACTCCTTTTCGGTGGTAGTGTAATGAAGTTGAGCGTCATGGAGGGTTCTGTTAGCATAATAAATTACGTGCTGGAGCTTGTCAACTCGATGACCATGTACAACACCTAGAGAAAAATCAGATGCATCACACATGAGCTCAAATGGTAAAGAACAATTAGGAGGCTGAATGATAGGAAAAGAAGTGAGATCGGCTTTAAGGTGCTCAAAAGAAGCAACACATGCGTCATCAACGATAAAAGGGAACATCTTTGGATAAAAGGGTTGTTAAAGGTCGAGCAATTTTAGAAAAGTCCTTGATGAAACGATAGTAGAAGCCCGCATGTCCTAAGAAGGAGCGAATGTCCTTAACAGACTTAGGAATGGGAAACGAGGAGATTATGTCAACTTTAGCTTTATCTACTTCAATACCGTCACGATAGACTAGGTGACCTAAAACAATCCCCTTTTTGACCATGAAATGACATTTTTCCCAATTAAGGACCAATTTCTTTTCTTGACAACGTTTGAGGACCATAGTGAGGTGAGAAAGGCATTGCTCAAAGGAAGGACCAAACAAAGAAAAATCATCCATAAAGATTTCGAGAAAGAGTTCTACCATGTCACTAAAAATGCTAATCATACACAGTTGAAAAGTCGCAGGTGCATTGCAAAGGCCAAAGGGCATGCGAGAATAAGCAAAAGTGCCAAAGGGATAGGTGAAGGTAGTTTTCTCTTGGTCTTCAAGGGCAATTGGAATTTGGTTGTATCCTGGATAGCCGTCAAGGAAGGAGTAATACGCATGACCAGCTAAATGTTCGAGCATTTAGTTAATATAAGGAAGAGGAAAATGGTCCTTACGAGTGACAACATTTAGCTTTCGATAGTCAATGCAAATACGCCAACCCATTTGCATATGGGTGGGAACAAGCTCATTGTCACTATTTTTTATGACCGTGACACCAGACTTTTTCGGTACCACGTGAATGGGACTTACCCACTGACTATCTGAGATAGGGTAGCTAATACCAGCGTCGAGCAATTTTAAAATCTCAGTGCGGACAAATTCTTTCATAGCAGGGTTAAGTCGATGTTGGGGTTCACGAGAAGTCTTGGAATGTTCCTCTAAATGAATTCGATGACTACAAATATTGAGGTTCACACCGTGAATATCTGAAATGGTCCAACTAATAGCAGTGCTATGCTGAGTAAGAGTATGGACTAATTGATCTTCTTGATCAGCGGTCAAATTGGAAGCAATAATAATAGGGTGATGGTGGTTGGGGCCTAAGAAAGTATATTTCAACTCAGAAGGTAAGGGATTAAGCTCCAAACTAGAAGGTGGCGCAGGAGTGACATCGGACTCAGGCGCAGAAACAGAGTTCGAAGAGTTATCGGTGGATAAAGTGGAGGAATTGGATGTGGCATGGAGTTCAGAAGGTGTAACGGGGTGATCCACAGAGTGAAGAGTAGCATCATAGAGGGGATCGAAGGGAGGATCCCAAGAGGAAGTATCCATCAGTGGAGTGGAATCTAGCAGGGCATTGAGTTCAGAGATGGAGGCATCAATGTCAAAATCGGATCCAAAATGAACCAAACATTGGTGGAGAGGATCGGCAGGGTAAGATTGGTCCAACATTTCATGAACTAAGGAGTCAATCACACACACCTCATCAATAGAATCGACATCAACCAGTTTTTGCATAGGGTGGAATATATTGACTTCTACAGTCATGTTGCCAAAAGAGAGATTCATGGACCCGTCATGACAATTAATGATTGCATTGGCAGTGGCCAGAAAGGGGCAACCCAATATGATAGGAGTATTGGTTGGGTCGAGCGCATGAGTGTCTAAGATGATTAAATCCACAGGATAGTAAAAATTTGAAACTTTCACCAAAACGTCTTCAATGATTCCTTTAGGTACATTCACGGAATGATCAACAAGTTGAAGAGTTACTCAGGTAGGTTTCATGTTTTGTAAACCAAACTCAAGGTATAGGGAGTAAGGTAACAAATTAACACTAGCCCCAAGATCAAGTAAAGCACTACTAGTGAACTTGTCGCCTAACATGCAAGAGACAGTTGGATGACCAGGATCTTTATACTTCACAATACCGTTATTATCGAAAAGGGACGTAGCTTGCTTAGTGAGGAAAGTATTGCGCGGAACATTGGTTCGACGCTTAACAGTGCACAAGTCCTTCAAAAATTTGTCATACGAGGGGACTTGTTGAATCACGGTGAGGAAGGGAATGTTAATGTGAACATTCTGAAAGACTTTCTTGATCTCATCAAATTGCTGGGCTTTCTTTATGGGAGCCAACCGATGAGGGAAGGGTTCCTTGGGCACATAAGCAGAGGTGGGCTCAGGAGGATTGGTCTTAGTGTGAGCTGGGGATTTATAAGGTGGGGTAACCTTAGAGATAGGCTCTAACGGTGGGATGGTCGGGTGGGGTAGATCAGTGGGAGCATGCACACCATTATCAACTTGTTTTCCCGAGCGAAGAGTACACACTACTTTCATATCCGCTTCGTAATTGGGTGGATTAGAAGTGTAACCAATCTCGTAGGCCGAGTCTTTGCCATTACCTTTAGGGTTAGCAATGGGCTGACTGGGAAATGACCTTTCTCTCGCTTAGACTCGAATTGGTTGAAACGCTGCTCAAGCTGTTGGAGGGATTGAGTCTGAGTGGTCATGAACTGAGTGAGAATATTCTCGAGAGAATAGGTGGAGGAATTGGGCGGAGGGGTATAAGATTGTTGGGGAACCAACTCGCGCTGGGAATTAAGCGGTTGTGAATACTCAAAGGAAGGAGGGGGGATAAGAAAAAGCTTATTATTGTTGTTTGAATGTCCACGGGGGGGGGGGGGGGGGGGGGACAGAAGAAGATAAAAAGTGCAATTGATGGTACAGAGCAGACTGATGCGGGACAGGAGGACGAGGTTGCCTTTGTGGGTTGTGTGGAAACCCAGGGGGACCACCAACATGTTGTTGGGGTTGGGCAGGAGCAGAGTTATTATCGTACTTATAAGAGAAATAGGGGTGATTTCTATTATTAGGATTGTAAGTAAACGACGGGGAATGTGTTTCCTAGTGGTATCAAAGGCACATGCTTGGGCCATGGTGGGTTCGGGATCATCTTTCAATAGGGGACACAAATGAGCTAAATGATCTTGACGTAAGCACACACCACAAGATGAAGGACTATAATCGTTGACAGTCATTGCTTGTTTAGAAAGTGTAACATTTTGTTGCATAGTACAACTGAGAGCGTCAACGATTTTAGTCAAAAAGCGTAAGCTGTGTAGAAAAGTTTAAAATCAGGATCAGTTTTGACCTCAGAAGTGTTCCCTACATGTGGAGGATCGGATCTCGAAATTGCATTGGTGCCCTCCCAATCTTGGGAGTCATCGCTTAATTCAAGGAGAAAATTATAGGCGGCAGTGGGAGTTAAATGCATGAACTTCCCTTTATGCATTGATTCAATCATGGTGCGAGAAGAAGGGATAAGACCATTGTAAAAACTATGGACTAAGAGACTGTTCTCGAGACCGTGATGTGGGAAACTATTGATATAGTTTTGAAAACAACCTCATGCTTCACAAAACTGTTCGGTAGGTTTTTGTCTAAAATCCTGAATTGCTTGGCGCATTTCATTAGTTTTGCTCATGGGATGAAATTTAGACATGAACTTCTTAACAAGTTGTTCCCAAGTGAGGATAGAGTTCGGGGGCAAGGAATGGAGCCACATGGATGAATTATCGTGAAGAGAAAAGGTAAACAACCGAAGACGAACATTCTTCGTCTAAGTTTTGATTTTTGAAAGTATCACACATAGTGAGAAATTTTTGCAAGTGCGTATAAGGAGACTCGCGTTCAAGGCTATGAAAACTGGGAAATATAGAAATAGTCGTGGGGTGAATTTCAAATTGCACGGTCGGAGTGGGTGGAAGAAAGATTCATGAAGGCGGAGTGAACGATACATGAAGGCGGCGTGACCATAATCGGGGAAAAGTAGTCCCTTAAAGAGCGTTCGTCGGCCATGATGGTTGGGGTAATAGGACCAGGGGGTGGGAGAACTAGGCGTCTACGAAGAAGAACAGGGATTAGAAAAATGAGGAGCAACGATAGGAACACGATCACAGAAGAGGGAATATAGAGATGGAGCACTAGGGGAACGTGTTAATCGATGATCAATGCGTTGCCAATGTGGCATAAAAGCAAGGAAAAAGTATTTTGGGATTTTTGGTTATTTGAAAAAGCAGAAAATCTTTTTGGATGTTTTTGAAAAATAAGGAAGGAAAAATGGAAAATATTTTTGGAATTTTTTGGTGAGAATTTTTTTTTGAGGCGGAAAAAAGAAAAATATTTTTGGAGTTTTGGGTTTATTTTAAAAAAATTGCAGAAAAAATGGGAAAAAAAAGGCGATGGACTAACAGTGGAAAAACTGACAGTTGGAGCAAAAATTGGACTACCTAAAGGAACAACTTAGACACGTACACAAATGGAACATGTCCGAAAGAGCACATAGCCAAATTATTATCTTCAAGTTAAGTGATTGGGTAGCTAATTTTAATTAGTCCGCAGGCGAGAAAATCATGGAATCTGAGGCATCACCTGTAAATTTGTGCTCCTACTTTCTTCCCGAGAGACAAGAGGCTTACTACTTAAGGCTCACCAAAAGAGCTACTACAACACACAACTATCCGGTATCACACTGGGGGAAAGCACAATCCGTTTTACTGGGCGGCCTCACTTAAAACCTAGTTTTCCAAGACAAAAGTCTTAAGATAGTTGAATGAAGATTTGAAGGGGTGGAAAGGACTCACTAGAGTATCCTACGAGGGTCTCATGTTGAAAGGGTCCTAATGAACTCCTTTCCTACTTGGCTTGCTAGTTGATTGATTTTAATTTAAGTGATAGCACGGGTAACAAGAAAAAGGAGATGTGATTGAGTGGGTGATGAAATCCTAACTCGTTGCAATGACCGGGTATGGGTCTTAGGTAAATTTATTCATCAAAAAATCCAATTTGAGTGCGGGACTGAAATAAAATGCATATAGGAGCAAGTAGCACACAAAAATTGACTCGCTTGCAGGAGATTCGCGAGTGAGAAAAAGTTTACCTCTCACGGTTTTTACACGCGTGGGGTGAAGACCGAGTTGAGTCGCGGGGGGAAGTACGCCTACTTCAGTTGTCCCCGGGAGTCCTACCGACCCAAAGTAGAGAGGTTTCTAAATCCTCGCCTTTGGACGCCCTCTCTCTACCGTGTCCGCTTTCCCTTTTCGCTATTTTTTTGGAATAAATATTACAAAAATAAATCGGTGTCAAAATGCACCCAATTTAATTACAAGGCCTAAATAATCCTAAACAACCAGTCTAATGAGGGAGCGGAAGGAATAACAAAAAAAATTAAAAATTAAAAATCTTCACGGGCTTCAATCTTAAAAAAATCGGCAACAGCGCCATTTGATAGGTTTTAATTTGTGTTCCTTCGGATATGGATTTGGAATGTCGCTGCGGTCAAACTTCGAGTATCAAAATTCCTTGAATTACCTACAAAACTTGTTAAAAATTCAGTATCGTAGAAAATTCGGGTATCAATCCAATTTCTAGTGTTGAAACTGTAATCGTGAAACTTGTAATTTCAATTTTTATTAAAAATATTTTTGTGTTTTTAAAATTTTTCTTTAATGTTTTTTTTTATATTTTAAAAAACAATTTTCAAGGGAGGAAATGACAATTTATGCAATTAAAATGACTATGAAAAATGAGAAAGTAATCTAGTTGAGAATTTATGAAAAGAAACAATAGGTGGGATTATACCGCATAATCAAATTAATTTAAAGTCCTAATCATTCAGTTGAATAGTTCAAAATAATATTAAATTTAAAATTTAACTCTCGTTACAATCTTAAATTCGATTTTATCTTTTTCGGCAATTAAATCAGGAATAGTCACAACATAAAAAAATTAAGATTCACACTAGTTTCAATAAAATACCCGCTAAGATTAATTTATTAAACTTTGTACGAATCTTTGAATTGCACATACAAAATTAATATTTTAATTCAAGAATAATACTTATCTCTAAGTGAAATCCAAAAATCAAATATTAATTTGCACCATTAATTTAGTAACTCTCGTTACATAAACTAATGTGTGATTTTTCCCAATTTAATTAGCATAGAACACATCAATGAATCATTATTCAAATAAAACAACTCAACATATGCGTTTGATCCCACCCCTTGAACGGGGTGTTTAGCCACACATGATTAAAATTTTAGCAGAAGCACAATTAACAAACAAGAATTAAAGAGAAAGAGTAAGAAATACAATACGTAATAATATCTTGAGTCAATTGTGTGCATCAACACGCGTCCTAAACTCGTCACAAAATCTGGTTGGATTACAAAACTGAAAGTAAAAAATGAACCTACAAATTTTTCTATACCTAAAACTATATTTTTTTTGTATTTTTCTGACTATTTTTTCTACCCTTTTTTTTTTCTTTTTGTCTCTCCATTCTTTCTCTGTATCTCTATATATCTCCCCTTCTTTTCTTTGTTGAGAGAGTCTCTTCTTATAAGCTTTACCTATTTCTTTTTATTGACCCACGATTTCATTTGGTTGGAGAGATTTTATAGGGATTTGATTTGGCTTGGGTTTTGGTCCGATTTTGCTGGGATTTGAGATGGGATTTCGGGTTAGAGAGTTCGCGATCGGTTGAATGGGTTTCGGACTGGGCGCAGCCGGGTTTCGTGGCGGGTTGTGATTCTGGCTGGGGCGGTCGGGTTTGGCAGTGGTTCAGATCTGGGTGGTAGGTCGGCAATGGGTCAGGTCGCCGCCAAGTTGATTTTTGGCGTTCTGGGTTGGGCTTAAGGAAGTCGCCGGTGGGTCTCCGTTTTGGGGGTCTCGCCGGATCAGGCAGACCCGAGGAGTAGTCTAGCCTGAGGGTTTGGACTCGCGAGTTTAGTGGAATGGGTATCGGTTAAGTGGTTTTGATTTTTGTGTTGGTTGGTGAGTGGGTATGGAGGTGATAAGTGGGTTGGAGCTGATGAACCATAAAAGGGGGATTTGTTTATTTAGTGTGGGTGAGGTGTATGTTAGTAGTATGAGGGTGAGGGTTGGTGTTGTGTGTAGTGTGGTGTATAGAAGTAGGATGTGTGTGTGTGTTATAATTTGAACCCTATTAACATAATAAAAATAACTAAAATCCTAAAAAATAAAAATTAGTAAAAACTAAAATTTAAACTTTTAATCTATAAAGTAAAACTAAAATAAAAGAAATAAAACTAAAAACCTAATAAAAATATAAAAACAAAAGATCTAAAAAGTAATATAAAACTGAAAATAAACTCTTAAAAAGAAAATGTAAAATCTAATAAAACTAATAAATAAATATAATCCTAAAAATTCGAATCATAATAAAATAAGATAAAATAAAATGAAAACGAAAACTAAAACCTTAATAAAATCAAAATAAAATAAAATTATATTAATAAAATATAAAAATAGAAAATAAATCCTAAAAATTCTAAAATAATCCTAAAATTAAAATGAATCAACTAAAAATCTAAAAAATAATAAAAGGGGCACAAACTAACACACACGGGTTTCGGGGTAGGTTTAGGCTCTGGTAACGGACTCGTTTAAGGTTAAGGGACTGTTTCGGGGTATTGGATCACATCGGAACAAGCTCAGAATGGACTTCTGACTTCACGGTCTCTTTGGATTTCTTCGATGCACGCTTTTGACTGCTTTTGAGTTGCAATTGTACTGATTTAGCATTATTTGTATCGCAACTGCGTCTTGGCCCGAGAAATGATAAAATTCGAACATATGGCCAATTTTAATTAAAACGAGTGACTAAAATGCACATATTCGGGGCATAAATTATACAGTTTTGGGTGCTTATCATTGGGCATAGTTCCAAAAGTACAATTTTGTCAATATTTCAAATAGTTACTTGGAAAATAATTTTATGAACTTGCGAGTGGCCTTGGGGGCTAGTCACTAATATTTTTTTCAAAGAGACTTTGCGAGCAGTACCTTGATTGCTCACCTATTTTATGAAATATGAGTGTATGTGAGTGGGTAAGTGACTTATTGGGTCCTTCATATTTTTATTCTATCTTTCGTAAGGTACTAAAGTTCTTGAGCCTTAACTTGCTCAACAAGACTTGCCTCTAAACTTCCAAACCAAAAGTCTTAAGAAATCCCAGTTGGCCAATTGCTCGAGCCGTGTTTACTCGGTTAAGTCTTCTTTCGTTCAAACAATAAAGGTGTTAGTAAATAATGTTTTATATAAACACCATTGTTGAAATGACTTGGGGTTTCTCACATAGCACCACCTCACTAACTTGGGGTTGCTTATATGCACCCCCTCGCTGACTTGTCCTTGTTCGCCCTGCTCGTAATTTTAGATTCATTCGTCTAAAATTTATTTACTTTTGTTTTGGACCTTCTATCCACTGAGCGATTGCCTCCCCATCATTACTTTATATTTATTTTTGGGCTAGCTTGTCACTTAAGGCCTTCTTGCCCATTATTACTTCATAACTATTATTGAGCTTTCTCACTATATATGGGTTGCTCGCACATTTTTAATTAATATCTATTTTGGGTTTTCTAGCCCAATATTGTTCTACTTGCCCTTTGTTTAGGCTTACTCGTTACATGGACTTCCTCACTGCTTTGGGACTGCTCATAACAAGCCTAACTCTTATTTGAGGGTTAAATGGTACCATATATATTATCCCCTCATACAAAAGTCTTATTTTTATTGAAGATGAATAGTTTTGTAGAAAAAGGATTTGGTAGGAGTTCGAGGAGACTCCAAAAGAAATCATCTTTACTTTTTATATGAACATTTAATGCTCTGTCACGGAGCCATTCTCAGTATATCATTTATTTCCTCAAGAAGACAAGTGTTGCATTGGGAAGCATTTTTGTATGATTTGGGTAATGATTACCCATACTTACAAACTGATAGGCGTGCACTCATTTATCATAAAAAATACCTTTAGCCTCCTCTTTTCAAACATTCACTATCATTTAGACATGTTTTCTAGAAAGAGAGAATTTTCCTATGAGCGATTTTTAGAACTAGAAAGAACTTAAAACACCATTCCCCTTCCCCATCTCTATTTATCCTTTATGAACAATACAATCAGTTCTTTCATTATTTACTCTTCTGCTTCCATCTCTATAAGCGAGGTTTTGGTGGGCATTTTTCTCATCCATGTCATCGTCACCACTTTTTCTACCACTAATGCCATATTCTTTGCCTCCTCTCCTTTAAGAACTATATGCGAGTGGTAATACCACATAGCCCAAGGGGTGAAGATAATTTTTGGAGTCTAGATAAAAAAGACATTTGTTGTTTTACCGCCTTGTCCCTTTATTTGTCAACGATGATGAATTCATCCATTGACTCGAGAGGATGAGGCTGAAATTATGGTGAAAATAAATGAGTCTGGGGATTCTCATATAGTTCTTGATAATACATTCAGCGAGTTTGAGTAGACAGGGTTGATTTCTCTTTCTCCAATGTAAATATTGATGTTTGTGGTGAAGTCCCCCAAAAGTGGGCATTATATGTTGACAAGGGCTTAACTTGAACCCTTACTAGTTTAAAGAATTGTACTATTACCAAGAGTACGAGTTATTACAACATCTTACTTTCTCAATGGATTCTGGATTCCCACACTATTGTTACTAGCTAGGGAGATTTTTTCATGACTTAGAAGACAACTACGAATTGATATGTTTGCCTATTTCGGGAAACCATGTTTTCACTGATGGTTATGAGGACTCCATGGAGAGAAAGATGTGCGAGGAGATCCATTAGACTTTAGACGAGTGTGCTTGCTATGTTACTCTTACCCAAACTAGGGCAAGAAAGTATACTTTTTCAAAATTGAAATGGTAATTATTCAATTACATTGAACCACTATCGAAGGAATAGGTCAAGGATAAAGTGCCTAAGATCCAAGATGATCCAAAACTCCAATAAAATACTCATTTGGATACTTTTTTGATAATTTCCTTGGAAGTTTCTTTCTCTAAGAGAAACCAAATGCCTCCCCTCATGAGATGCCACTCACTTGTCTTACTTTGGTACCCATCTACACTTGTGTAGATCGAACGCATGTTGATATGGAGTGTTCACATGCCCATTTCATTGTGGTAAATTTAATTGATTCTTTTGTGTTTCCTCTTCGAGCGATTCCCAAATTGGATCCCCGAGCCCCTCTTGTTATACATCCAATTTGCTCATATTTCTAGGTGGCATAAGAAGGAACCTAAGCAATCACTCGGTCTATTTTTGGACAACATTGATGAGTTTTCTTTCCTCCCCCACTCAAAGCGAGTGGGTGGGATATTTTTTGTGCTTTTACTCTACTTTCCCTGCCACCTTTTCCCCTTGCGAATTCTGACTCTGTGAGTGATTATCATCACGTGTCTATGATGGCATTCATTCTCCTATGTATGCTCACATATTTGATTTGGCTTGGCCAAGGGATTAAGTTTTATAACTCCGGGCAAGTGAAGAGACAATTTTGGTATGATCAAGGAACATCCTCTCCAGATTTCTCTACCAACCTCTTGCCCTCAGATTTATACTTAGAGGCTTACTCCAACTTTCCTCATGAGGGGATGGTGTAAAGGGTTGATCATTTTAGGATATTTTTCATGCCCTCTCGTGATTACCCTCCCATATTAAAATGCTCTTAGTTTGGCATATTAATATAAAAAATTCGTTGAGGATACTCTTCACGAGTCATTCATTGAGGGTATCCCATTATTTGAAAAGTATGTGTCTAAGCATACTCGTTAAAAAGCTTGGCATCAAAGGTAGATTGAAAGGAATCATATCCATCAAGTTGTACCTATCCTTGTGAATACTTTATGTGAAGCAAGTGTAGACACCACATTCTAGGACCCCCTGAGTCTCTCTGTAGACCCCCAACACTTCCCCTTTCCATCAAAGAGCTAGGTCTCACTCTGAGTATCGATCTAAAGGCCATCGAGCTCCTCTGGGACCCATTTGACTCAGGCCAACTGTATAGTTAGAGAGAAATATCTTTGAAGGGCTACCAATACCCTCTCCAAAGGTCTACCCTGTGCGTGTATCGGCATAACGGTTCGAACTAACGGACCATTTCACTGTTGAAAATGGATTCAAAGGCCATCGGGCGACCTCGGGCCCCGAGTTTACCCCAATAAAATTCACCATCAGAAAAAAATCTCTTTGAGTATTTGAAGGGAACTGAAACCCATTTCCAACGGTTCACCCCGTGCGCGAAACAACATAACCGTTCGGACGAACGATAAGTTTTCCCTCAAAAATCGATTCGGAGTCCATGGGGCACTCCTGGACTCTGTTTGACCAAAGTCAATTCTTCAACTTAAATGAGACTGAATGAATATCCAAAGGGATATGAATACCCTTTATAATGATCCACCCCGTTTGCGATTCTGACCTACGGTATGGATGAACGATCCGTTTTACTCCGAGAGGTCACCAAAGTTTTCTGGGCCCTTGTTGACCAAGGTCAACTTTCTGAACTGATCAAAACTCTTTGGAATATTAAATTACACCTCCCAACCTTTCCAATGGTCCACCCCGTGCACGGTTCTGACTTACCATACGGATGAACGATCCATTTTTGTCCGACGATCTCCCGTCCAAAAGACTAACGTGCGCTTATGAGAAACACTTTACCCAAAGTCAACTCCCGAACCCGGGATCAGTCCTAATTACTCTCGAAGGTCTCTTAAGTAAATTTATAACGGTATGCCCCGTGCATGATTCGGATAAACAATTTGTGCGCTATAGTCTTTTTTCCAGAAAAGTCCGCACGAGACTGCCAAATGCCAGGTCCTGAACCCTGCCTATTGGCATAGTGTCAAGGGTTACCTGTCGATAGTCACACCTTGGGGTAGGCCGATCGGTACCCCCTTTTGGCCCTATAAATAGGGGCCATGACCACACTCCAAGAAAAGGAAGAAATCCATCAGCATCAGTGATCTCAAAATTAGCGAAGTTCCATATGAGATGTTCCATTCAAGCCTAAATACCCATCCTTCTCACAACCAATTTGACAAATATCCTTATTTCTCATCAATATCCATCAACATTCAAAGGATTTCATCCAAGATCCAATCTCAAGCTCCAAGGAAGTTCCAATTCCTTCTCCCTCTCTTTTAATCTTTTATTTTTGCATAAGTGACATTAGATTCATAATATAGTTTCACTTTAGTTTATACATATTAACATCCACACTTTTATTAGTATATTGAACATACTTTATTTTTCATTAAAAAACAAAAATAAATAAAAGAGGGTTACACCCATAAATTCCGAATGAAATTATCCATCACACTTTTTCCAAAAAATAAGAACACATTTTCTACACGTACACACATAATAAAATTTCATTCGAATCTATGAGATAAACCCCATCCCTATTCTACATTCTAACTATATGGAATTTGATGCCTTTATAGGCTACGTCGGCGTCTCGGGTTAAAACCTGAGACCCGAATCCAATTTTGTAATTTTTCAATTTCTCTTATTTTCCAAATTTCTCAAATCCCTCATTTTCATAATTATCATACATATACATATAATATGCTTGTTCGCGTTTCATCCCACACATATTATTGTTTCCCAATAATGATCAATGTCGCGATGAACGTGCATATTCTATCTTCTACATTTATTATTATTTTGGGAATATTCATGTGGATGACCTCACCCCACCTTTTTCATGGTATGGGTCGAGCGATTCCAATCTCCATTATATAAACACATACACACACTTCACGGGGATAAAGGAAAATATTAACATTTTCCCTTGAGAGACTGAAAGTGAGGGATGGTTTCCTATCACCTTCCCATTCCGTAACTTATCCCCTGGACCTCCGATCTATTGGTTTCGTATGAATCAGTTTGTCCTTCATGTCGCCCTCTCGAAGTGGAAACATGTTCTTTTGCCTATTTTGTGAAAAATAGGTTGGCGAATCCTTCTCTTTACATTCACCCCACACCAACGACGACCGAAGAACCTTTCTAAAAGAGGGTGTGAGACCACAACATAGTTCTTTCTTAAGGGATCCTCCCCCTCCCCCGCGAATGCCGCACCCGGGATGGCCACAGTGGAGACTCCATTGGAGACTAATTTTAAGAGGGCTGGACTCTGTTTACATGGGTGTTTTAGTTTCTTGTATATCCCCCATTTGCATGTTCCCCTTTATTATTCATATGTACCTCTTGCTTATGCGACTATTAACACACTTGTAGAAGACTGTCCATGTACACTTCACACCATGTGCACCTAGGAACACGTATATCCACATGTTGCACATATCACTTAGAAATCCATGCTTAGGTGTCACTAGCACACACCTCCACTTGTATATATCCATACTCACTTATTACATACTCACTTATAGATAATTACACATTACTTATCCTTGCTTAGTATAGCTTTACTATTTGTACTTGTTCTTTGCCCCCTATTTGGCATGATCAAGAAAAAGATACTCTCTCATATGATACTAATAAAAGAATTATGCATGATTCACACAACATCACCAAAGAGCTTTGCTATTGACCAAATTTTATCCTGTAACTTGGGAGTCACTTTGTGATGGGCACTAGTCTAGAAGGTTGCAGTTAGCCTAAGCGATATGACCCTCATCTTCCATTGCCCAAGTACCTTTGACGTATATCGAATAGTTCCCCCCGTATCGTACCGTTTGACCTAAGTCATGAAGGGAGGTATATCATCGAGAACTCATTCACGTACGTTTAGTATATCGAATTCTCTCTCACATGTACCGTACCCACGAGATATATAGTGAGGTAATTCACGTACACTCAAGTATATCAAATGGCTTTTCTACACGTGCCGATTGTGCTCGAAAGCTAGACGTATATCGCAAAAGTCACGCCAAAGGGGGTAACACCTTCCAATTAACCCAACCAACTGAACACTCGCATATAGGTGTCAAGCCTAGGACACGCATGTTAGATTGCCGATTTTGACCCGAAGGTCTGCCGAAATTTTGAGTCGGCCTACCGCCCAAACTTTAGCACAATTTTTAAATTGGGATCCTGTCCGTGAGCCTGGTTACAAGTCCAACCATGACTTTAAATATGTTGCAAACACAATTTTTCCAGGCTTGGGTCCCGTTCGACATTTCATTTTTCATTTAGGTAAACATGATACAAGTGAGAACCTAATAAACATAATAATCATGATGAGACTCGTCTCTCGTATTTTTTCTCTCTTTACAAAAGTGATCAACAACATCTCTCCCTCTTTTATCAAAAATACCGAAAATATTTTCATTCCCTTTCCCTAAAAAAGCAGAAAACATTTTCATCTTCATATTTTCCAAAAATATCAAAAATATTTTACTCCTTTTCCAAAAATAACAAATTTCCCTTTTTCTTTTCTGAAAATAATTTTCATTTTTTTCCTTCTCAGGTCGATCACATAACCTTGGCCTGACTCCCTATTAGATTTGGTCTTCAGTCGAACCTCCCTTAAGTTCTATCAATGCCCTTACTTCCTCCGAGTTCGAGATTCACACGCCTTCCATGGAGAACACGAATCAAGTGCCTAATGTACAATCGAATTTGTTTCCGATTCTAGCTCAACTCACTGCTAAAATTGAAAACCTCCAAACCGGGGTTCATGAGATGTAAAGAAACTGGGTCCCTGTCCCCGAAGATCCTGAGGTCATTTTCCCTCGTGCCATGGGTTCTGCGGCACCTGAGCCTATTTGGATTACTGAAGAATACTATCATGCTCCACGTGATCCTCCTACTAATGGGATACCACCAACCCAACTTCCTATGCCAAACCATGCTCAGACCGGGTCTAATTTACCCGTAACTATTGGTCCGAAAGAAGAATAATTGAACAAGGTCAAGGAATACCTCAACATGTTGACTAAGAAATTCGACCAGGTCAGGATCGAAACTATATGGACTACACCCACATGTCTCCCTATCCTAAAGTCAGGTTACCATAAAAATTCAAGATGCTGAATATCGAGAAGTTTGGAGGCAGTGGACCCCTGATCATTCATCTTTGTAGCTATCACTAAGCCATGACTCTCCTAGGGTCTTTCAAACAAATAATGACTCAGATGTTCCAGAAGACTTTGAAATATAGCGCCCTCCGTTGGTTCCTATCCCTTGAACAATCCAGAATCTATAGTTTGGAAGACGTTTCCCGTGAGTTCATGTCACAATACAAGTACAACGAAGAGATAGATGTTACCCGTCGTAACTTAGAGCTACTTAAACAGAACCCTACGGAATCAGTAAGAGACTTCATAGTAAGATGGAGAGAAAAATTAGCTACCATGACCAATAGGCCTTTTGAAGAAGAACAGGTCATCATTGTGAAGAAGAACTTCCTACCCCATGTCCGAGAAATAATAGGAGGACAATACTACCCTCACTTTCGAGACCTCCGAGAAACAAGAGTAGAAATCGAAGAATGTCTTGCCAAGGCAAAATTTGAATCGAAGAAAACCTGTGGATAGTTTGCTCCTGGAAAGTTTGAAAAGCCTGCTAGTACCACAATTTCTACTATCAACTACATCTCTCATCCTGCCACTTCATGGGCACCGAAAAGTCACCCAAATTCAATTCGAAAGTAATCTACTAAGATTCACGTTCCTTTCTACAAAGTCTACCAAGATCTCTTGAACCGAAACCTAATCAAACCCTTGGACCCTCATCCGTTACCAAATCCACTTCCAAAAAACTTCAAACCTGATGCCCATTATGACTTTCACCAAATAGCTATCCATACCACCGACCTATGTTTCCATCTTTGAAACATATTCTAAAGCCTGATTGACCGGGGTATCATCTCCCCATAAGCTAATCCTAAACCAAACATTACCCATAATCCACTCCCGAATCATGAAAATTCCATCTTCCTAGAAGAAGACTCAGAACTCGACCCATCCACCTAAATTATGCCAAGTAAATCACCAGTTATACCTAGATTCTCTCCTAAACCTCTCCAAATATGCCCATATTTCCTCTTACACCCTACCAACTTTGTTGATCAAACCTTATCATTCCTCACCATTGCATGCATCACTACCTGTACCTGTTTTGAAGGTTAATATATGGAATTATCAGAAGTGATAAACTAACTCCTAGAGTTTGGGCTGAAATTGCCATCCCAGATGACCATCGATTGTCAAAGATTCACTGGGTTGTTCTTAGAAGAATGAAAATGGGATCTAGAGTCAGATAACTGGGTGGTGCCAGACGACGAAGTCAGTCTAGGTGATCTGGTCCAGATCATGGAAGATTTGTTTTGACAAATTAGTGATATTTAAGAGCATATACAAGTTGGTCGATGCTTTTAAATTACAAGGGTACCTGGTCCCTTCAGTCCTGCATTTCCATGCCGAATGGAAAGAATAATACGAAGAGGCCATATAAGTTGTAGAGTGTATTAAATTTTCATGGAAAGATAATATCATTGCCACCGAATGGAGGGGCCATTTTGAAGATTTAGATGAAGATCCAGGTTCAGGAAAGACTAATCTGATAGCCAATCTATGTGGAATGATATCATTCGAGGAAATGTTAGGAGAGATCAACCAGGTAGTTGAGGAACCCGATATAGATGAAGAAATTAAGTTTATATTTTTCCACTCTTTCGTGAACCACATAACCATGTCAGAAAGACATTACCAGAATCCAAACTTACAACTATCAGCAAGCAATAAAGTTGTTCACAATATCCCTATGCCAGAAATAAATGTTAAAGAAAGTAAGGTCCTTGATCAACTGAAGAAAACTCAAGCTAACATCACTTTATGGAGACTTTTTTCCCAACTGCACCGAAATTCCCTAATCAAGCTACTCACAGGACCCACAGTTCCACCCTCAACCATGCTAGAAGAAGCAATGAACTTAGTAGGATGTTTGACCTCTACTCGAATGCTCTCCTTTTTTGAAGAGGAAATACCTATGGATGGTCCCAACCATAATCATGCTCTTAATATTTCTGTTGAAGTCATGGGAAAAATCGTTCCCCTATCTCTCGTCGACAATGGATCAGCTCTGAATGTGTGCCCACTAAGAACTCTAAACTGTTTGGGATTGGATGTGAGCGAATTTGATACAACCTCTGCTATCGTACATACCTACAACAACACCTATCGAGAAGTAATGGGATCTATTAATCTTGTAACATGGGCTGAACTTATAAATCCTGTTGTTGAATTCTAAGTCATCGACATCCCATCCGGTTTGAATTTGCTTCTTGAATGACCATGACTCCAAACCATCAAAGGGGTGTTTTTCCCCTTCATTAGAAATTGAAATTCTTAGCCAGTTGATAAGTTATCACCGTCTTAGGAGATAGTGATAACACAAAGAATGCAAGCACCAGTAATCCGATACTTGAGATACAATATGGGGTGAACAATATGCTACTATCAAGCTTCTAAGTTGAACCACTCCTACTCCTAGCAAGGGATGACTTCAAAGACAGGGTTTGTCCAGAATATGATCACCATAGAAACGTCAATGTAATCCAAATGTTTAAGAACATGCACTTCATTCCCGGACTGGGGCTAGGGCAAAGACAACAAGGGATAAATAAACCTATTTCATTGAAGGAGTCCATTCCTCCTTATGGCTTGGGCTATCAACCATGAAAAGAATAACTCATATTGATCCGTCAGCCTCGATTGAAGAGAAAGTTAAAAAGTGCCAGAACTATCCCAGGAGATTCCCTAAATGGAAGATTCGTCGAAGAGGGTGAAGATTTCCCCTTATACGGCTTCCCTGAACCTTGGTATGATCATATAGATAAGAGGATGAAACTTGGAATGAAGATCTTTTTTAAGACAGCTACTCGGGGGGTTGAATGTTTCCAGCGTTGTGTACAACCACTCGCTAAGGAATCCATAGTTGATATCAAGGATTATGAGGGCAGTGACTTCGAGGATTCTTTCAACTTATGAACACTAGGGTTGGAACTCTGCATGATCCACTCAAGGACTACATCATCCAATCCATCCTACCTTGTCAAAGATGCTAATGCACCTCTTCTCAATTGGCATGGTGCACCTGTGCCACCTGCTGATATTCAACCTAACCCTGATGTTTATCCCCTTTACCCTTTAGTTATTTCCTCTCACTCTGATGTAATCGAGACCCCCTTTGATGAGGTTCTCAATGTTGGTTTTCCTCTCGATGAAATAACCGAAGATTTTGAGTATCTTTCTTTGCCTTATTTTAATTGCCTTGATTCTAATCAAACTCTTGATGGTGATGACTTTGCAAATGAATAACTCCTAACTGATCTAAATAGGGTTAATAACAAACAACATAACCGTGTTCAAGTTAATAAAGAGGAAATTGTTGTTATTAATCTCGGTTCTAGTAGCTAAATGCACAATATTAGGATATGGGCTACCCTTGATGAGCACGAGTGCACGCAACTCGAAGAACTACTGAAGGAATTCATGGATGTCTTCGCACGGTCCTATGATGATATGCCCGGCATTGAACCTGAGATGGAACATCATGAGATTACAACATTCCTAATATGTAAAATAGTCAAATAGAAGCTACGAAAGCTTAACACCGAATGGTCACTCAAAGTAAAAGAAGAAGTAGTCAAGAAATTTAATATGGGCCTTATTCGAGTAATTGAATATCCCACATGGCTAGCCAATATCGTACCCATGCTAAAATTAGGAGGGAAGGTCCGCATGTGTATCGACTACTGAGACTTGAACAAGGCCTCTCCAAAGGATGATTACCCGCTGCCCAAAATCGATATGATGTGGACAATACAACCAGTCACGCTCTCAAGTCATTCACTGATGAGTTTATCGGTTATAACCAGATCAAAATGCACCCTGATGATTAAGAGAAAACCACATTTATCACCCATTGGGGAACCTTTTCCTATATTGTCATGCCATTTTGTCTAAAAAACACAGTGGCTACCTATCAAACGGCTGCCACAACCATCCTGCATGATGTGATACACAAGGAAGTTGAGGTCTTTGTTTATGACATGAATATCAAGTCCAAGACTAGAGAAGGTCATGTTCCCTCTCTCCAAAAATTCTTTGAATGACTGCGATAGTACCAAATGCGGCTTAACCCACATAAATGTGTCTTCGACGTTACCAAAGGAAAACTCTTGGTATTCATGGTCAGTGAGAAATCGATAGAAGCAGATCCTGCTAAGATGAAAGCCATACTTGAAATTCCACCTCCCCGAACGGAGATAGATGTCTGAGGATTCCTTGGGAAATTATAGTACATCAGTCGATTCATCAGCCAATGGACTTCCATTTGTGAACCCATCTTTAAACTCCTACGAAAGGATTCAACCAAAGTATGGAACGAAGCTTGCCAATAAGCCTTCGACCAAATTAAGAAATACCCAACTCGATCTTAGGTACTCATGCCACCGTAGCCTGGCCTTCCCCTACTCCTATACCTAACTGTGATCGATACTGTAGCCGGGGCTTTTCTAACCCAATACCATGAAGAAACCCAAAAAGAGAAAGACAACTACTATGCCAGTCGAAAATCGGTCGATTATGAAGTTAACTACACCGCCTTAGAAAAAGCATGAATCGCTCTTGTCTGGGTTACCCAAAATTTACTACACTACATGATCACCTTCCCCACCAGACTCGTATCCTGAACGGATCCCATCAAGTACCTACTCGAGAAGCCCATCCTATCCTGCCTCTTTGATCATTGTTTGATGCTTCTAGCCGATTTTGATATAACCTATGTCACACAGAAAGCCATGAAAGGAAGAGCCATATCTGATTACCTTAATGGCTACCCTATGGAAGAAGACAATTTCTAGATTTTTGAATTCCTAGACGAGAATATCCTTTGTGCCTCCCAAGAAGATATTCGATGGAAAATGTCCTTTGACGGCGCTGCCAATAAAAAAATATATGGCATTGGAATCCTCCTAATTTCCCCCGATGACTCCCACACTCCCATTGCCATTAAATTGGATTTCCCTTGTACTAACAACATGGCTGAATACGAGGCATGCACGGTAGGTCTCAAAGTTGCCCTCAAGAAAGGAATTTGATACCTAGATGTCTACGGGGATTCATCCCTCATCATCGGTCAAGTACTCAGTAAATGGAAAGTCAAGGATGAGAAACTCCTACCCTTCTATGACCACCTTGAAGAACTAGGTTCCAAATTCTAAGAAATCATCATCCACTACCTTCCCCAAGCAAAAAACAACATAGATGACTCCATTTCCACCTTAGCCTCCATGATTGACATGCCCGAAAGAATAACCCTGGCCCCTTGTGTAGAAATAAGAAAAACCAACCCACTGCTACCATATCGAGCTCAGCACGGAGGAAGAACCCGAATAGCTGATTGCTGGTACTATGATATTTGGCACCTCCTCAAACATGGTGGGTATCCCCAAGGATCTGATAAGAAATACCGAGCAACTCTCCACAGACTGGCCGCCCACTATATTGTCTGTGATAAAGAACTATTTATGAGAAACTTTGATGTAACCTATTTACACTACATTGCAGGGGCTAACATTGAATAAATATTGCAAAAAATACACAACGGAGAATGCGAACCCCACATGAATGGACATATTCTCGCTAAAAAGATCATCTGACAAGGTTATTACTAGAATAATATGGTTCAGGACTGCACAACCTACGTTCAAAGATGACTCAAATGCCAATAGTTCTCCAACCTACAACACTTGCCTCCGTGAGAATCGTATAACATGACCTCTCCCTGCCTGTTTCCCACATGGGGAATCGACATCATAGGGAAAGTTACATCGAAAGAATCTAATGTGAATGAGTTCATCATGGTCTCTATTAAATACTTCGCCAAATGGGTCAAAGCCGAGTCATACACAGTTCTGAATGCTAAGAAAGTGGCCAAATTCATTAAGAAAAACATCATATGACGATATGGGGTCCCACATGAGTTGGTATAAGACAACGGGTTACACTTCAAAGCAGAAGTTACGGAAGTGGTCGACATGTATGGAATTCAAAGACACAAATACTCTTCATACCAACATCAAACCAACGGGTCAATTGAGGAAACTAATAAGAATCTCAAAGCTGTCATCAGCAAGATAACCAAGAGTTGTCGATATTGGGATGACATGATCCCTTATGCCCTCTGGGGATATCGTACTTCAGTTCGAACTTCTATTCGGGATACCCCTTACTCTCTAGTCTACGGCATGGAAGCAGTCCTACCCGTGGAGATATAAATCCCTACACTACACGTCATGCTTGAAAACAAAGTTAATGAGGAAGACTAGCACCAAAGCCATCTTGACGAGCTGACCCTCTTGGATGAGAGGAGACTAAAAGCTATATATCACATACAAGGGTACCATCTCTATATAGCAAGATCATTTAACAAGAGTAATAAGGACCACAATGTCTAAGAAGGGGACTTAGCCCTCAAAGAAATAATAGAGCCTATTTGGGAGCTAAAGGTAAATTTAAGCCCAATTAGAGCGGCCCATACATAGTAAATAAGATCCTGTGATGCGACATCGCTATGCTCACCGAATTTTATGGAGAAGAAATGGCACATCCAGTCAACCTGGACCGTCTCAAGAAATTTTACCCCTAGTACGAAATCTCGGTGCACTACGACTCTTGTCATCTCCCTTCTATTCTAAAAAAATCTCTACATTTCCCCTACGCAGAACTATAAGGACCCGATCCTCTAAAAACATTTTCAAAAATGAATTTCAAATTTTTTTAAGACCCTCAGAGGTATATAGGCAGTTCATCCCTTCACATGAGCAGGGTCCCCTTTTTTTCACAAAATACACCTTTTCTTATCCCCGAGAACGACAGTTCATTTTAACATATACATGAACAAAAGTATTATGTATACCTTAGCGATGAGTATAGATAGGTCAAAATGCAAAAAGTCATCAAGAGGCACAAGTAGATGATCAAAAACTTTTTATTTCATTATTTGAATTTTCGATACAAATACATCGGCGTAAGGAGTCAAATGATTTCCATTGCCATACAACACCTACTTTTCTAAAAAAAACCACCACTCCTAAACAACCCACACAGTATAAATAACCATAAACATAACCAAACACCAAACATAGGCTTCACAAAGTCTACCCATAACTTCCAGAAGAACTGCCTCCATTTCCCACATCCTGGGGTTCCCAAACCTCCCCTGACTGGAGGGAATGCCGCTGACGCTCAATTGAGCGATAAGCCCAGACTAGCCTCAAAAATACCACAATACCTCCATCCAAAGTATCAAATAAGGTAATTCACCTTTGATTAGTCTCCACAACCAGCATCTTGGTGACCACTCTCCTCCACAGCCATTTCATATAGTCCCCTGAGACATATCAAACTCGCCTAATAGATTGAGAGGGATGAGTCAATGGACGTCGGTTCTCCCACAAAGAGCCCAGCTGCATGTGCATACACTCCGTTAGGACCTCCACCGGAAAGAGATCCAGTGTCCAGGGTGGCACATTTTGCTCCCAACCATACTGAAACAGAAGTTGCCAAGGAAAGTAGAAAGAGGTCTGCCTGAGGCCAACCAGTCGGACGTACATCTACTCTATGATCTCCAAAATGGGTAAAAATTCTACCCATCATGGTACAAACTAGTACAATCCTAAATCTCCATGCTCTACAAAACAGTTCCACCAACTTTCAATGTCCAGGCCTATGCTAATGAAATAGCGCAAAAAGAAGTTTTGAATTGCCAAAAAGAGATACTCAGGTGGAACCACCATGCGGAATATCTCAGATAACCACATAAGCAACATCACAGGGCTCCCTCTTAGAAAGTCAGAACAACCCTCACACCAGGTATCCAGGCCATTCAAGGTCTCCGTCAGTATCATCGCCACAGGATTGTGATGGTATAACATCTAAGAAATGATAACATCTAGTTTGGGGTCCACCATCTTCTCCTCAATCACCAACATAACTTTTGAAACAAGGCATAGGATGACGACCTCGACATATCGAGCATCCTTGCGAATGAACTGACTGCAACACCACTGAAAGTGAAATCATTCCCCACTTAACGAATGGTCTGGCCACCGAAGGAAAAATATGAAGAAGTCCAGCTAACAATTACCTAGGAGAACGGGAAAACTCAGGTAGAGCCGCAATAATTCTTGGATTTATCCCCATCATGGCAAAAAATTCCTCCTAAGTAGGAAAAATCTCATCCAACCCGATGCGGAAGACATGATCCTCGGGATACCAAAACTTGACAGTCGCCATTAGCATGTTCCACTCAATGGGCTGGTTACGAAATAAAGAGACTCACCGCATGTGGAAGGCATCATAATTGACATTATAAGAACACATTGCTTCCAAGGCTTCAAGGTAGTTGGCGAACTCAATAGTAAAAGGGTGGGCATTCTTGCAAAAAGATAATAAGCAAGTAAGAATGTGAAAACAGAAAGAAAATGAAAGTGTGAGGAGGAAATCCCCATTCACACCCCTATTTATACTTGGAAACTCTCAAGCATGGACAAGAAACACTGCAAAAATCAGAGTAAAACTTTCCCCACCAAGTATCAAGCAATTGAAGAAAGTGCAATCAAAGCCTTAGATTGATTGGACTGGACTGATATGCCGATAGGCAGGACGGGGGATTGATTGGATTGGATGGAATATTTTTTATGTGTGACCTTTCCCTACTAATCTATATATAGCCAAATATTAGGGTTGACATGGTGCGTGCACGCCAAAGGGATATTCCCATGAAAAAATATCTAAGTGGTGCATTTTGTCTAATTTTACTTTTGTTCCTTATCCACTATACTAGGAGACATCGCTTGGATAAGGATGAGGTGTTGGAATAATACCTCCTTACTCATCACTTAAATAAGGACGAGGTGTTGCAATAATACATCCTTACTCATCATGTACTAATTTTATGTGTAAGGAACTGTATCCATGCGTGGTATTAACGGGATCAGTGTTAAAATTAGCGTGTTGAGTTTGTAGTTGACCCATTCTTTCAACCAATTAACATGCTATTTGAGCATGTGCTACTAGAGAAGGTCACACACCACCAAAACTCTAACTACTAGCCCAATGCCATTAGTTATATCTACATGCATCAAGATTACTATACGCTATGAGTGGGACTTCATGAGTGGATCATTAGTGCCAAATGTATGGTGCGGGTAATTTTGATGCATTCACAGACATTACATACACTTTGAACAATCCTACGTGCATATGTTGCATGAGAACCTTATGACAGCATTGTATCTAACAGGAGTGGACAACATGTATTTTCACTGTATAAGGAGTGAATGAGTACATTTTTGTTATGCCTCTTGCTGAGAAAGTTATAATTGGATTGTTCCTTATAATTATTAGACTTAAAGGGTACATATGCTCTTCGTAATTTTTTTGCGAATTTTTCTCTAGTATATTATGCCGATGAATTAACTTATTTTGAACATGTACTAGGATGCTTAGGATTAGTTAATCCATTATGTCTATATGTTGTGCGAGATATTGTTCATATACGGGGTTAACTTGTACATCCGATATTAGATGAACACCATGTGAGACTTATGTAAGAGCATAATTTGTGTCATTTACTCATAGCTTAGACTTACATAGATTTTAGTATATCCCATTAATATTAGGTTCGAGCCGTCATGAAGAACCGAATCTCCAACATCTTTAAGTTCAATGGTTCTCCACTTTATGAAGGTATAAGGACTTTTTAGGAAATTAAATTTATTCGTTAAATTGATTTTGGGATATTTTATTTTTATTAAATCTGAAACATGATTTTTTTTAAATCGAGGCATTTTTTATGTTTAATTTTTTTTCAAAATTCGCCAGCCTCGTTCAAACGAGATGGCATTGTTTGTTAACAATCAATGGTGTGTTGTATTTGTTAAATTTTATACTTAAAAAACTTGAAAATTTTCAAAAATAGTTTATGGAGTTTGATACCCCGCCCAATTAAATACCGAGTGACCATTCCTTTATTCAATTTAAGACAAAGTTTTTGGTTGGTTCATTCTTAGCATCACTATCGAAATACATTTAGCATTAATAATCACCTAATAAATAATTAAGCTTGTGTCAAAACGTTTTCCATTTATAAGTTATACCAAAAGAATACATTAATAATTTCTAAGTATTTAAAACATCAACTATTTACCATTCACAGAAATAAATAAATGCTGGATAAATCAACTGCTGAAATAAATAAGACTGGATAAAATATTCCAGTCCAAAGTCTTAATTTAATAAATCATAAAATACTCAATTCAACTAAAATGAACTACTAAAATAAACTGAGTACAATCCCTCTAATAAAACGACTGAGAGTGGTCGACACATGCCCTAAATGAAATGTCTTAACAGAACTGAAAGAAATGATAGAGGCGTCTAAATGCAAGGACTTGAATTCCCACAACCGCTGCAACTCATTAAATGATCCGAGCGTCTAAGTCTGGTAACCTTATGACTGGGCACCTGATATAATACATATATGCAGCAACATAGATACGAATATCAAGAGATGGGTCAGATCCCGAGTTGTTAAAATATTTGTTTAACAAGTATTTAAAACTGCAATAACGCAAGTATTATGTTCATGATAGTTTCAAACTCTCGCATGAGTTTCTCACCTCTCCACTATTGTGCACGCCTTACGTACATCTACTGCAACCTAGTTATCTATAACACTCCCAACTAGGTCATATGCATATATTTCTAATTATATCTCGTAAGGGTATCTCATATCACCCATACAATACGTTATTAAAATAGTTTATCCCGGATAACTACATTTCATATACCGTTTTACTAATTCATCTTTTACCCAGCTAAGATTATTTTATTTATCAACATTACTATGTCTACTAGTTTCACATAGTAGAATTATTCACGAGTATATATATATATATAGTCATATTATCCCAATACATATATATACTTGTGGTGACAAATATTTTCAACACATATAGATAAGAAAAGAGCAATCACCAAGAAAAATAAAGAAAGTAAAATGCCAATCACACCACAGGAGATGTACGTGGTTTAGCAAGAATACCTATGTCCACAGTGGTGCAGTCGATATTATTTCTATATACTCCGGGGAGTGACTACAGAGAATACAATGCATGCCTCTTGCCCCAGGCCTAGGGTTTATTATATACATGTCTATCTTCGGGGAGTGGGGGTGTTGCACTCCCCCACGTCCACCTTTCTGTCCTAGAATATCTCTATACAAGATTCTAGGAAAAGACTAAGTCATAACTGAATTAATTTAAAGTGCGAAGGGTTTGGACTTTGGGCCGTTTTAGTTAGGCTACTCGTCCGGGCCCGTAATGCCAAATTCGGGTACCCACAATTGCCCCTAAATTTGTCGGGCCACAATCTGGGCTCAATAAATTTAAATGATTTGTCATAATGGCTCTTTTGCATATCGTGTAACTCTTCCCAAAGTTTGAGGAATGATTTAGGCGGCAGTTGCTTCGTGTCTTGTGCGCGATGATTAGTAACATTTAAAAGTCATTTTGAGCAGTGTTTCATAGTTGCCGTTTCAAGCTTCTTAGTGTTCTTCCATCTTCTGCGAGTTTTAGCAATTTGTGCCCTCTTCTCCAGGTCTTCATTTTCCTCGCTTTCGATCTCCCTCATCATTTGGTCTGGTGATCTTGCATCGTCCAAGTCGAACATTCATCTCGTAAGTCTCCTTTGCTTTCTCTCTGTGCTTTCTTTGAATTTGTAGTTTAGGGTTTACAAATGGCTAAGATAGGTAATAGATCAGTGTCTGAGTTTAGGAAGTTTTACAATATCCCAGAGTGGGTAGAGATTGAGTGCGCCTCTCTTCCTAAAAATGTTAGAGAGATAGAGGGCGCTCATTGGATTCACGTCTTGTTGCTTTCCCAAGGGGGGCTTACTTTTCCTCCAAACGATTTATTCTTGCATTTCTTTGGTTATTTCAACATTGTTCCTGCACAGTGTTCACCCAATGTATGGAAGATAATCAATGGCGTCCATAGAATAAATCAACTTTATGGCACCAAATTAGGGCTCATCGAAGTTTATTTTTGCTACTCCTTTTCTCTAACTAGCTATGGTGTTCTTTATCTCAAGGCCAGGAGTTCTGATAGGGTATTGGTAGTAAACTTACCTGATTCCCACAAGGATTACTGGCAAGATGTCTTTCTTGCTAGAAATTGGCAGTTCTCCCCCCAGACTGAGTGGTCGAGGTCTGATAGGTTTACTATTCCCTTTTATGGGAAAGAGTACATAGGTAGTCTTTGCTCTGTCCTTTCAATTTCTTTGTTAATGTGTGATCTTTATGACTATTTCCTATTTTCTTTTCAGCGAGGTCGAAGAACTTGGATCCTTCCTTCAGCGAGGTTCAACTTTTAGAGTTGGTTAAAGCTTGGAATATCAGGGAGCCCCTGGCTGACGGTGAACATCCTCGGTCTGCTGCTTTCTTGCTCGAGTACAAAAGCATTGGGTCTAGTTTTATAGCGAGGCTCGTGGATAGGATTCCTAAGTTTGATACTTTCGAATAATGTTGATCCCATTCAGTTAGACGAGGAAGAGAGAAGTTCTGAGAGTGATATCAGGGGAGGTGTTGAAGGTGGTCCCGATGAGGAGGGCTCTAGCAGTGACATTTCTTCTAGCTCAGAAGAAGTTTTTGAAGCCCAAGGACCTTCAAGTACATCCATCAGCTCTAGTGAAGAAATGGTTCCCCCAAGAAAAAACTTGTTACGTGATGATGATGATAATGATGATGTGATCCTTGCTTAAAGGTTGAAGAAGCAGAAGTCCAACAGTGGGGCTATTTCTACTGGTTCTCGGTCTACTGCTCAGGAGCAGGAGAAGAAGAGAAAGGAAGAAGAGCAGGTGAGAGAGAGAGAGAGAAAAAGAGAGAAGAAGAGAAGAAGAAGATTGAGGAGAAGAAGAAGGTCGAGGAGAGGAGGAGGATAGAGAAGGATAAAGAAAAGGAGGAAGAGAGGAGAAAAATGGAGGTGAGGACAAAGGCTGGGCAGGCCTTAGTGCCTGTGTCCACGTGGCCAGAGGGGGCCTCGGTTGCCACTTATCCTGAATTGACCCCCGCGCTACTCGAGAGAGCAATCCTTCCTGCTAATCTCCAAAGGGCGATGGGGACTGACCAGTTAGCCCTGCAAGCGAGTCAGAGGCTAGCCTTGGTAAGTCCATTTCTCTTTTCTAATGTTTGTTAAATTTTATATGTTTCTTTCTTCTAATATCTTTTTTTTTACTTGTAGTTTGTGACTGATTTTGCTGTGCTCTATCTCTCTCGCGACGAGCTGATCAATAAAAATGGCGAGTTGGATAAGCAGAATAATTCTTTGAGAGTAAAGATTGCTGAGCTCGATGCAAGCTTGAAGGATGCTGATGCTTCCCGGATGTCCTCTAACCTGGCTCTAATCAAAGCCAACCGAGATAGGGAGGCAGTGGACAAAGAACTGAATCAATTGCGGCAAGCCTACGATCTGGTCTGCTCGAGCAAGCTTGCTGTCATGGAGGAGAACAAAGTGCTGACTGAGCAGCTGAAGGAGAAGGAGTCTCAGGGAGCCACCGTTAAGGAGGACTCATATAACTCTAGGTGGGCTACCGCGTATGAAGACGCTGAGGTTCAAATAGGCTACATCAGCCGTCTGAAGTTCAGGAAGGGCTGAAACAAGGCCCTTTTAGTTGTTAGTATGGAAGTTGCCTCTCCCCTGTTCGATGAGCATGATCCAGGACCAAAGCCAATTGTGGATGAATCCCCTGCCCCAGCCATCGAAGGTGTTAACCCTGCCTCCCAGTCAGTTCCTGTCGATGCCCTTACTATTCAGGCGACAGAGGTTATCCCTACTGAAGGAGGTCCTCCTACTGCTGCTGACAAGGGGAAGCAGTCAACTTCTTCTCGGCAACCCGAGGTCGCCAGCTAATTTACCTTTAGGGTTCCTTTTGTATTTTTGTTTATAATATTCCTTTCTGTTCCTCGATGTAATCTGATCCTTTTGTATATTAATGAAATGAGAAGGTTTCTTCCCCCAGTGTAGTGATTTATTTTTTCCTTTACTACTCTTTTATGGCCTGTAGTTGGTTGATGTTGATGACTATATACCAGCCACTTCTCAATTGGGAAGAATGCTTGGTTCTGATGTAAGTCCTGAAGTTTGTCATACCTTTATGAGGATTTGCAAATTGCTGTGATTGAGGAACAAGCGTTTCATAGAGTAGACTGAGATCGTTGTTAAACTAAAAGAAAGGCTCCAAGAGATGGAAGAAGTCAGTGCCCCAGTCCAAAAATAGGTGAATACCCTGAGGGCAAGTCTTTTAGATGCTTCTGAGATAAACCAGGTTGTAGAAATTCTTCACCAGGAGAATGAAGCTTTGAGGAGGGAAGTCTCGCGACTCAGGGAGCATGCACCGAGCATTGATCCTGCAGTATTATGAGGTTCCTCCTCGTCATGAGCTGGAGCTGGACCAAGCGATGTTCCTCCGGTGCTGCGAGGTTCTACCCCGTCGACTGTTCCGCGAGCTGGTACAAATGCAAGAAGTCCAGCTAGGGAAATGGAAGAGCTTTATGATGATGTTCGATGCGCATACGTGATTACTGCTGGGCTTTAAAGGGACATCACACGGCTGAGGCATCTATTTAAGAGAGGACCTCAGTGAGTATGGGCCGATGGTTACGACCAAGGTTGGCTAGATGCTCCGATGAGGCTGACAGAGTTTGAAGAGCTCGCTTTTATCAGGGGATGATTGAGTGCCCTGAGGGAGCTATAAGTCCCGAGGAATTCAATGATCTGGTATCATCATGAGATCTATCCTTCCACTCTAATGCCTAACCCCTTCCGAAGAGATGATCAGTGGATCCCTATCGATGCCATCCCTTGATAGCTATTGGAGTCGAATGCGAATGAAGTCGAGGAGGATCTAGGTCCCCATCCCGATGATGGTCCAAGAGCTCAAGTGGCTGATTATCTCATTCAAAGGCCTCGACCTCATTGAGATTTTTCCAGTAGTAACTCTGTATACATATGTAATGAAGTAATGTAATCTTGATGTTTTGGCAGAGCTCACCTACTAAACATGGGTTGTATTTGTTGTAAATGTCATGAAGTAATATAAAATTTATGTTTTGGGCAAATTTGTCGACTAAATAAGTGTTTTATATTTTCCACATCTTTTAGACTTTGCTCAATAATCTTGGGCCTCACTTGGCTGACTAGAATTGTAAGTTTGCATTGCTAAGTGAGTGTCCCTCTAGTTCAGTATGCTTATGAGAAACCATTCTTCCCCACTTTACCTTTTAGGTTGTGTCGTCACACTCGCTTAGGCCTAAGTGTGGCAATTAGCTAGGACACACCTGGTGTTGGATGCTCTATACGATCAGGATTTTATTAACCAAACATTATTTGGCAACTAATTTTTGAACTGACCATATATTTCTAGGGGCAATGCTATGAGTTTTTTCGTGTTTCATAACGAAAACCTGAAGAGGGTGATTTCCCTTCAATAGTGTAATGATTAGCGTGCCTGTCACTTAGAAAGGGTGTTTGAGTTATAAAGTTCATATACTAGTTAACTGACACTTCGTAGAATGAAACTGCTAAATAACTTTTATTAATGATATGGAAATGAGCTTCTAGTTTCATAAGTAAAAGAATAAAAGAAGAATCTAGAAATAGAATTTCTTAAGATTGGTTGCATTCCATGATTGGGGTTTCTCTTTGCCTTCCAGCGCTTCTAAGTGATAGGCTCGTCGCAGATTATCTCTTGTTATCTTGAATAGTCCTTCCCAGTTTGGCCCTAACTTGCCGTCTGATGGTTTTACTATGCTGCCCAGGACTTTCCGTAGGACATAGTCCCTAACACGGAATGTCCTTGGATTGACCTTTTTGTTATAGTGCTTTGCGAGTTGTTTCTGATAGCTCGTTAGTTTCACTAAGGCAAGCTCTCGGCGTTCGTCGGCTAGGTCAAGCTCAGCGAGCAATGCTGCATCATTCTGGCTCTAGTCGACAAGGGTGGACCCCATAGTGGGTAAGCCTGCTTCCAATGGGATGAGTACTTCAATTCCATACATTAGTGATAATGGGATTTCCCCCGTTGCTCGACATAAGGTAGTACGATAGGCCCATAGAATATGCGGTAGTTCATTCACCCATGCGCCTTTGGCTAGTTCTAATAATTTCTTTAACCCATCGATCACCGTCTTATTAGAAGCCTCAACTTGACCATTGCTCTGAGGATAGGCCACCGAGCTGAAATGGTGTATGATTCCGTGCTCATTACAGAAATTCTGAAAGGAACCACTCTCGAACTGCGTTCCATTATCAGTGATGATAGTCCTGGAGATGCCAAAATGGGTGGTTATATTTTTCCATATGAATTTTATTATATCTGCATCTCGGATGTTCGCCAGGGGTTCCGCCTCGATCCATTTGGTGAAGTAGTCAGTTGCGACCAGCAGATACTTGTAATTGGCGATAGCGGTAGGAAAAGGTCCTACGATTTCCATTCCCCATTGGGCGAATGGCCATGGGCTGGAAAGTGATCTTAGGTCGCTGGCAGGTTGATGGACCATAGGAGCATGAAGTTGGAATTTCTCGCATTTACGAACATACACTGCAGAGTCTATTTGCATATATGGCCACCACTAGCCTTCCTTTATTGCTCGGAAAGCCAATGGCCTTCCTACAATATGGCCTCTACAGATTCCCTCTTGGAGTTCATGTAGAATTTGTTCGACATCCCTCAGGTGAACACATTGAAGGTAGGGACCGAAAAAAGATCTCTTATATAGCTTTCCCTCAGGAGATAAGTGAAAGCGAGCAACTTTGACTCTTATCTGGTGAGTGGTATTTTTATCATCTGGAATTGCGCCATCCTTTAAATAGTCCCTTAAAGGATCCATCCAACTGGGTGCTGACTCAATTTAGAGCACATGCTCCACGCTTGGTAGCTCGTTGTTACGTTTAATGCTCGGATGAGAGAGGAAATCGATGGGGATTATTATTTTTAAGTCAGAATTGATTACCGAACTCAGGGCTGTTAGGGCATCACCACGGTTGTTTTGTCCTTTGGGAAACTGTTGGACATTGACTTCTTCAAAACTGGCCATTATCCTTTTTACCATGGCGAGGTAGGCTGCCATTCTTTTATCTTTTGCATTATACTCTCCACTTATTTGACTGGAGACTAATTGTGAGTCGCCGAACACCTGTAACTGCTTTGCCCCCACAGTATGTGCCTTCTGGAGGCCGGCTATTAAAGCCTCATATTCCGCTTCGTTGTTGGAGGCTTCAAATCCAAGTCTGATTCCTTGTTCGAGGATTGTATCCTCTGGAGTGACAAGCACAATGCCTACTCATTCCCCCTTTGAATTAGAGGCTCCATCAATAAACAATTTCGATACTCTCTCTGTTGCGTGATCCTCTCTTTACTTCATGGGTTGAAGTTGGTCGAGAGGCTGGTCGCCTACGAATTTGGTAATGAAATCAGCAAGGACCTCACTTTGATTGCGTTCCTTGGTTTAAATTGAATATCAAATCGTCTGAGCTCGACTGACCATTTAGACAGTCTGCTCGATAAATACTCTTTCCTTAGGATTTCTTTAAGGGAGTGCGATGTAAGGATGATGATAGTGTGATCTTGAAAGTAGTGCTTCAACTTCCTTGAAGCCACTACTAGTGCAAGGGCGAGCTTCTCTAGTGGTAGGTACCGTTGTTCGGCCTCTAATAAAGTCTTGCTTGCGTAATAAATGGGGTGCTAGATTCCTGCTTTTTCGCACATTAATGCAGAACTGACAATGTGATTGGAAACGACGAGGTATTAGTACAAGGAATCTATTTCCTGGGGTATGACGAGCAGTTGTGGTGAGCTAAGGTAAGCCTTGAGCTCGTCCAATGACCGCGAGAAATCCTTATTCCATCCTACTATTTGGTTTCCCTTTAGGAGCTGGAAGAACGGTTTGCACTTCTCGGAGGACTTTGAGATAAAACGGTTCGAGGCAGCGAGCATACCGGTGAGCTTTTGTACATCCCGGATTGTGATAGGAGGTTGTACCCTGTTCACTGCATCGATCTGGTGTGGATTAGCCTCGATGCCTCTCTCACTCACCAAGTACCTAAGAAATTTTCCTGACTGGACACCGAAAGAACACTTGCTTGCATTAAGTTTCATTCGGTACTTCCGGAGGATTTTGAAGGTTCTTGATTGGTCTGAGAGGTGGTCGTATTTTTTCCTTCTTTTGACGAGTATATCGTCGATGTAGACTTCCATGGTGTCTCCTATTTGGTCTTTGAGCATCTTGGTGACCAGCCGTTGGTAGGTTACCCCTGCATTTTTGAGCCCGAAGGTCATGACCTTGTAACAGTATAACCCAACGATGGTGATGAATTATGTCTTGTCCTGGTCCGGAACGTACAAAGGGATCTGATGATACCCAGAGTATGCATCCAGAAAACTCATTCTCTTGTGAGCTGCTGTGGCGTCAACTAGTTGATTGATTTTTGAAAGAGGTAATTTGTCTTTAGGGAACACCCTGTTAAGGTCAGTGAAGTTGATGTAGACTCTCCATTTCCCGTTATTCTTTGGAACTACTACTAGGTTGGATAACCATTTGGGGAATTGGACCTCCTGTATGGATCCTGCATCCAGTAGTTTTTCAACTTCTTCTTCCACAGCCTTTGCCTTCTGGGGTGCAGTTCGTCGTGCCTTCTGGGCGATTGGTTTGAAAGTGGGGTCGACGTGTAGCTGATGACAAACCACACTAGGATCAATCCCAGGTAGCTCATATGGTTCCCATACGAAAATGTCTACATTGCTTCTTAGCTGAATCGTCAACTCCTTCTGTTCCTAATCTGTGAGAAAAGTTCCAATCAAGAATACCCTGTCATCGCCACTACCTCCAGATGTAACTTCCTCCAGGTTCTCGATGACCCGCTCAGAGGGGAGGAGACTGGTCTCCTCCACTTCGGGTCTTCTGTACTTTAACTATTATTTCGAAGGTATCAAGCCTTCTTGTTCCTCAATTTTCTCCCTGGGCCTGTGAGCCTTCTTCTCTGGTCTTGGGCGAATAGCCGTTATGAAGCACCTTCTTACGATCGCTTGATCGCCATGTATCTCCATTACTCCTCGCTCGGTCATATATTTGAGCTTCTGATGGTAGGTCGAGGAGACTTCTTTCATTGCGTGCAGCCATCCTCTGCCGAAGATAGCTTGGTATGGAGAGTCAATATCAACTAGTACAAAATCAATAATCTTGGAGACATCTCCTGCTCTTACTGGCAGCACGATCTTTCCCAAGGGCATAGTCATTTTTCCAGTGAAGCCAACTAAAGGGACAATGGCATCCTTTAGGCCGACGATGCTTAAATTCAATTTTCTGAACAGGTCGAGGTACATTACCTCAGATGATCTTCCTTGGTTGACTAGAAACTTGTCGATGTCATAGTTAGCTACCCTGAGAGTAACAATTAAAGTATCATGATGTGGGGTTCTCACTCCCACCAGATCCTCATCTGTGAATATGATATGCTTACTATAGTCAACGCCATATGCTCATTGATGCTTTCCTGATTGTGTTTTCGCTGGATCGATCTGAAAAGCTTGCATCACTGTTGCAAGATTTTTTACCTCCATTAGAGCTGAATTTCCTTGAATCTTCTTCACATCAGATGCCCCATGAATTACTGCGAATTCATGGCCAGTATCATCTTCGAGCACGTTGTCAGGCCTCGCTTCTCCATTGGCAGCAACTTTCTCTGCCTTGTTTTTTACAAATTCGTTCAGATGCCTAAACTGGGTCAGTTCTTCAAGGTGGGACATAATATCATTGCAATGTTTGGTCTTATGTCCTCCTTCTTTATGAAAAGCGCATCTTAGCGCGTTGTTTCTCTTTGAGGGATCTCCTCCCATCTATATGGTCCACTTAATAAATGGCTCGCCTTTGATCTTTGCGAGAATCTTGTAAATCAGTTCTCTAAAGACAGTATTGACTGCCTGAAATGCCCTCAACACATCATTCTTGCCTCTGTTCTTGGAGCCATTCTGGCCCCATTATTTCCTCCTTTTTTTTAGTTCTCAGTTCTATCGCTACCTTTCGCAGCGAGCTTGGTTCGACCGTTCTCTCCCATACTGAGGCGAGTGACGTCCTCCACCTTGGCGTATTTCTCGATGCGAACCATCACGTCATCGATAGTCGTGGCCTCCTTCTTCGTTAGGAACTGGTACAGAAGGGAAGAGCTAGGTATCCCAATTTTAAAAGAGGCCATCGCTACCTTCTCCGAGCAGTCCTCGACTTCGTTGAATAACTCCCAGTACCTCTTCATGTAGTATCGGAGGGTCTCTTGAGGTGTCTTTTTCATTATTAGCAAGGCATCCATCCTTTTGGGATAGGAGCTACTAGTAATGAAGTGGGCCATAAAGAGCTCATCTAGGGACTCAAAGCTTCTGATGGACGTGTGGGGGAGCCTTTAGAACCATTTCTACGCCACGTCATACAGGATCAAGGGAAACATTCGGCACACCAGTGCATCCCGGTGGTTCCAGAAGTTCATGGCTTGCCTGTACTGCCTAACGTGATCAATGGGATCAGTTTTACCATCATAAATTTTGAATCTTGAAATAGCAAATTTCTTGGGGGCTTCCTATTCTTCTATTTCCCTTGAGAAAGGGGATTTCATCTGAGTCTTGAGGGCTCTCCTAGCGAGCTCTCGGGTCGATCAGGCACCGCGATGGGCGTGGTGTTGGTCCATCTCCCTTCGGATAAAATTTTGCATGTTCTCGTTCTTGCGAGATGGGCTCCTGTAATGGTAAGATAGTCACAGTTATTCGAGCAGGTCAGCCTCTGAATTGTTTCCCTCAACTTTTTGGGACCCGCATCTAAGGATCCTTCCTTGGTTGTGAGACTTGCTCGCCTGAAGGCTAGGAGTACGGTATGGACGTCTCCTGGTGCCACGATGGAGCTCTCTCTCCATTCTTTCTAACCTTCTTTTGAGGTGAGAATTCTCATCTTCGTGCGGGTGAGAAGACTCCCTCTGCTCTTGGAGCCTCGCCTCATATGCATCAATCAACCTGAATATTTATGTGGACCTCGCTAGTCCTTGGCTTTCTTCTGAGGCTGGCCTCTCTAAGAGAGCCCTCTGATCTGAATGCCGAACTTCAGATCTGATCCTGCGAGGAGCAGGTTGTTCTTAGATATCTCCTGCCTGAGGAGCATTACTACTGTGACCAGACATTTCGAACTTTTTTGTTGGTGTGGTATTTCTCAGGGAAGATAAATGTTCCCACAGACGACTCCAATTGTGGTGACAAATATTTTGAACACAAATAGATAAGAGAAGCGCAATCATCAAGAAAAATAAAGGAAGCAAAATGCCAATCACACAACATGAGATGTACGTGGTTCAGTAAGAATGCCTACGTCGATGGTGGTGCAGTCGGGATTATTTCTATATACTTCGGGGAGTGATTATAGAGAATACAGTGCATGCCTTTTACCCCAGGCCTAGGGTTTATTATATACACGTCTATCTTCGGGGAGTAGGGGTGTTACACTCCCCCCACGTCCACCTTTCTTTCCTAGAATATCTCTATATGAGATTCTAGGAAAAGACTAAGTCATAACTGAATTAAGTTAAGGTGCGAAGGGTTTGAACTTTGGGCTGTTTTAATTAGGCTACTCGTCCGGGCCCGTAATACCAAATCCGGGTACCCACAATACCAATCATGTATCCTTAGGTTAAGACCACTTGGTACAATGCATACTCTGTTATCATGTCCCGATTCATTGCTCACTGCATGAAGGGTTGTTGGTTCAATCTCTCAAGAACCATACAATTCAAATCACAAATATTGGAGGCAAACATAATTCCCAGCCAAATTGGTCATGCACATACCTATGCTCCCATTTATCTATCAAAACTATCCTACATCTCAAATAGCACGTAAACAAGTTCATATGCTGGGAACATGTCTAATATCCCCCCAATGGGCAACACAGGATAAGACTGTCCACTATAAGAAAACCTCCTCCTGATAGCAAGCAACGTAGGTATTCTATACATATAATAAAAGGCATATAATAGGCACTCTCACATCCTATTAAAATCGATGGGTATCCACCCAGCCCGTACATATATTTTCTATACTTAGTATTCTGTCATTACTATTTATAATATAATTATTTCGATTACTCTCTCTTGAAATTTCAAAGATTAACTTACCGTTCCAATATTTAAAGTATTATTTTCCCAAATACTTTCTAACAATTCTGCACTGTGCTGGATTCATCAAAATAATAGTTTTCCTCACCCAAATTAACCGTGTAACTCGAATTGGATTGAAATAGGATTTTCCAAATTTTTGGACTTGTCGTTTAAATATGGTTTGATGTCATTTGAACGATATCTTGTGAGAACCAGTCTCGTTCGAACCAGGCTCAATCTCGTTCGAACGAGATTGAGTAGTTCCCTTCCCCAAACATACCTGCTACGTTTTCCACCATTAACAGTTATGTTTTCACCAGATTTTCAACTCTAAAACCTCTAAATTTCAACCCAAACATCTATCAATCAATTCCAACCATCTTCCTAACATCTATATATTATTTCTAACACTATAACATCATTAAATCATCACTAATCATCAATTAAATTCGAAATCCCCAATTAAATTATCAAGAACCCTAGTTCTAAAATTCATATGCATTACTCTAAATTAAAACCCAGATTTATTCAGAATATTATTATAAATTCGTGGACATAATCCTATCTACATGAGGGATTCAAACTCTCATCAAATCAATCGTAATTTATGATTAATTCTCCCAAATTTTCATCAATTTTAACTTCATAGCAATGGGGAAATTCCTTATTCTACCATGAACATAATTATTGCTAAAGAAATCAAGCAATAAATACTTTCCTCGGTTACGATGTTCTAATTCGCTGATGAAATTGGTATAGGCTTGTTCCTCGTCTTTCGATATACGCTTTGGTGGGATTTGTAGTGTGAGTCCTTGAGTTTTGCACCAAGAACACCTATGGACTCTCTCCTTCTTCCTCTGTGGTTCTCCCTCTATCTCTCAAAGGTTTACAAACTGACAGAATTCCTCTCACCCATGTACACTCCCTTTTATTTTTCTAATTTTTGTCCATATTAATTTGACAAAAATCCAAAGGATAAAAATACCCATACGGGGTTCCGATTAGGCCTAAAAATATTTTGGATTCCAAATAAAATACCTGAGTAGAGTTTTCAAACTATCTTGACCCTTCCTGACTCAATGACGCACTCAAAATGACCATACGAGTTACTTAAAACAATTTACTTCTTAATCCATTAAATTAGTCCCGACACGACTCACATGCGCATCCCGACTTAATATCCCAAACCGTCATATTTCACACTCTTGACAATTTATAAAATTTCATAAACCCATATTACATATTCATAAAGTAATATTCAATAATTGTCAACAATAAGTATTAGCCCTTGGCACGCTCGTTAATATTTATTTCAATCCAGATTAATTAATAAATAATTTCTCACATTTTAATTGAATTAATCCAACAATAATAATAAATCCCATAATTATTTAATATCATAAAAATATGGGGTGTTACATACTTCCCGCCAAATAACGGAATTTCGTCCCGAAATTTGAAAGGTAAAGCTTACCTGGTAAGAATTAGTCTTGATGTTTCTCGCACATATGCTCATCCCCCTCCCAAGTAGACTCCTCTACATTATGATGCCCTACTGAACCCGCACAAGTGGAACTACAAATGACCTCAATCACCTCTCATTTTAGTCTAAGATAGCCACAGGTCTCTCCTTATAAGAACTATTAGGTTGCAAGTCTATATCCTCTATCACAATATGGGTGCGGGCCAAATCTTGAAGGTACAACCTTAACGACAAAATGTGGAACACATCATGAATACGGTGTGAGTGCTCCGACAACCCAAGTCTATGTGCCACCAGTCTAATCCTCTCGATAATGGGAAATGGTCCTACGTATCTCGGAGCCAATTTCCCCTACTTTTCGACCCTCATTACTCTTTTCATAGGAGATACTAGTAGCAACATCTGATCCCCCACACTAAAATCCCTAAAGAACCGATTGGCATCAACATAGATTTTCTGCCCGTCCTGGGCTAACCCAAAATGGCTCCTGATCATCTCAATCCTGGCATACGTGTCTGAAATGACCACAAGCCCTTGTAGCTTCTTTTCCCACACCTCTAGCCAACAAGCGGGAGAACGATAAGTACTGCCATACAACGCCTCAAATGGGACCCTGCCAATCGTAAACCGATAGGAGTTATTAAACGCAACTCCACCAGGGGAAGATACTTCTCCCAACCCCCTATGAAGTCAAGGACACACATGAGTAGCATATCCTCCAACATCTGATTAGTATGCTTACTCTGCCCATTTGTCTGTGGGTGATAAGTTGTACTCAATCGTAATTCGATGCCCATAACCTCCTGAAAGGTCTTGCGTAGGCACGACACAAAAATACTGTCCCTATTGGACATGATATCCAGGGGCAGCCCATGCAACCTCAATATATCTACAATAAATAACTGGGCATACTGTCCCGTAGTGTAGTATGTCCGCACCGAAAGAAAATGAGCTACCTTGGTCAACCAATCCACCATTACCCATATAGAATCGTGACCCCTATGTGATGTTGGCAACCCAGTGATGAAATCAATGGAAATGCTCTCCCCTTTCCATATAGGGATTTCTAGCGGTTGAAGTAACCCTGATGGTCCACCTTTATCAACTAACAGGTGGGACACTTGGACACGAACTCTACAATGTCCTTTTTCATTCCACTCCACGAGTACTATCGAATCATATCCTGGTACATCTTATCCCCTACGAGATGTGCCACAAATCGAGATCCATGTGACTCTGACATCACTGCATGTCATTAGTCCTCCCCCTCCGGGACCACTAATCTCCCATTAAATAGCAAACCCCCATCTGAACTCACTGAATAGAACTCTACGCCGTCTGCTAGGAGTCGTACAATCTGATCTTGGCAGAACGGATCGACAGTTTGGGCCTGGATCACTCTCGTGACAATCTCTCGAGTGACTATCATGTAATACCCGGTATTTTTATGGCTTTTAAATTGGGGATTTATTAAATTTAATTGAGATAAATTAATTTAATATTAATCCGAAAATTAATTTTAAATACTTACTAGCGTGACGAGAGTTAGTAATTATTGAGAATCTTTTGAATATTACTTAATGAGTAAAGTAATATGTAGAATTGAAATTATTAAAATTGTCATGAATGAATAATATGGCAATTATGGAAATTAAGTCGGGACGCGCATGTGTCGTGTAGGGACTAAATTATTATAAATCAAAGTGAATAAATTATATGTCATCCGTATGGTCATTTTGAGTACGCCAACATGTCCGTAAGGATCGAGATAGTCAGAAAAGTGTACCTGGAGTTTTAATTTGGGTCCCGGGACTATTTTAAGCCTAACCGGCATCCCGGAAGGGTATTATGGTCATTCTGTAATTTTGAGTGATTAAACCCACGAATTTTCCTAAGCTATATCAGCCACTAGAGTTAAGATTTTAGGGTTATCAATCATAGAAACATATAACGTCCATTAGAGAAGAAAGGAAGATAGCTCTTCAAGACTAGATCACAAACCATAACACCTTTTTCCAACATAACATCACCGGGGCATAGATCATAAGATGAGGAACACAACCATACCTTCGTCACCAATAGATCAGACCTTCGATCCCCAGGAAAGTATCTAACTTGCTATTTTTCTAGTTGATATTTCACCCATGTTAGAATAGGATTGACAAATATATGTTTTATTGAAGAATTTCATGAATTAAGAGATTTAAATCACATGCTTGAGAAGAAATAAGTATATTCTGGAAATCTCATCATATGTAGAGGATTAACCACGAAATTATAATGGGTTCAAAGAAAAAAAACCTAGAAAAAGAGTTAAAAGGTTACAAATTATGATGAAACTAGGGTTCTTGACAAATATTGTGAATTGGCCCTTTAATCCTACGTCTTTGATGAAATTCGTACATGTTTTACAAAGAAAATCATGTAGATAGGTATATATAATCATTGGTTTAATTGGTTGGGAGTTTGGGACTCGTTTATGGAGTTTTGGTTGAGTTTTAATAAGGAAACCCGTAGTTAACAATGATAGAATATGGGCTATACCTGATCGATCGACTGATTGATCGATCGACCCTTTTCATCGATCGAACGACCCCTTCTGAAAACTGCATGATTTTCCTCTTTTTATTTAATTCGAATAAAATACGTTGGAACCCTTGAATATCATTTAAAGAGTATAATGGGTCATGAAGAGGACCAGTAGGGTCTGAAGTAGATTCTGTTGAGTGAAATTTTATATGGGATGCAACCGTGGGTTAACGGGGGTTTGAAACCTATTGGAAATTATGCGTACGATAACTAAGGAATTGAGAGATTCATGAATGACTTAGACCAGTCTGTTAGAGAGGGTGTACCTACTGAATTGAACTTTAGGAAGAGAAAATACTTCAAGAGACGAGGAGTAATTACGAAATGATTATTAATTGAGAATAAAATGAGATGGCTTTTTATGCGTAAAAATTAGGTAAAATTGTATGACATACGGTTAAAATATTATTATGGGTCGTAGGCAAACCTAATTTGAAAATGAGAATATTTATATATATGACCGAGTGCATGTGTATATATCTATATTATATTTGTGTATAATCATACCCGCGCTACTTACTATCATGGAGATTGTCGCACAGGGATAGTCTTAGCTCGATGGGACCCTTTTGGGGGATATTGAATTGTACCCTAAAACATAGGATTCCTTGGTACAAGATATCTGAGAATGATAGTCAGACGGTCCAAAGAGACGTGAGGGGTATGTACTGACCTATTAGTGACTTGGAACTATGTTCGCCTCTATTTTGTGTGTATTGTGTTAATACAGTTCGACAGTGATTTCGAACTAGTATTTCCCTTAGTACGAGAGATTCGGGGACTTGATAGCAGAGTATGCCAGCACCATAGATTATATGTGGGGTGTAATAGTATATATATTATATGAGTGATTAATATATATACGTATATATGAAATTCTTCTAATGTGCGTATAAGTATATAAATATTGTATAAATGCTTTATAATCATAGTAAGTGTTCGAGAACGTTACAACAGTATTGCGAAATACAAAATAGACATAAGTAATCGTTAAGAGTCTAATATCTAAAATAAAATCATAGACTTGTGACATCTCGAAATAGAATTTATGGGAGATGAATTAGATAGACTTATGAGGTATTTTAGTAGTAGGGTAGGCGTGCAGACTAGATGAGAGGTGAGAATTCTCAAGAGAGTTTTGCATACTAACATGGTTGTTATATTATCCAGTAAGCATTTTAAATACTTGCTAAACTATTTTCAAAACTATTTTACACTCGGGCTCTGACCCGTTTCCTGTCATATTTTTCTCTCTCTTGTATATATATATATATATATATATATATGTATATATTATAGGTGCCAAGCCATAGAGGCATCAGGAGTAGGTTATTTGGACTGGACGTGCTGCAACTTATGTGGGAGTTTCAGCCCTTTGCAGTAGACAACCTCACCTTTGATTGCGCTCATGTTTTAGTTACTCAGTAGACAGGGCATGTGTCGCCCATTTCCTATTTTTTTGTTTAAACATATTAGAGATTCAGTATTCATTTATGATTCCAGTATTCAGTTTTATTGTGGGATTTATTTCTTTTTCATGTAGACTTACGATGTGGATATTTTCTTGGTTGGAGTAATCTAGTTGACATTCTTATGCATAGTTGTTTTAAATTATCTCGTGTATTATTCATATTAGGTTATATTCCAAAAAGGTTTTCGATATGAAATTTAATAAATTAAAATAATTATAAATTGTTTTGACACTTAGCTTAATTATTTAGGGTGTTTAAATTGGGAAAAAAATTATTTTATGATAGTGATGCTAAGTATGAACTAACTGTTCGCCTGGATTTAATTTAATGAAAGACTGATCACCCATAATTTAATTAGGAGGGATGTCACAGGTGGTATCACAGCCTGGTTCTAGTGTCCTTTAGGATCGATACGGCCTATTTTGCTTTCAACTTAGCATATTTGTTGTAGAGCCCTATTTTTAGGACTGTTGTACTCTTGTGTTTACACTTACTTCTTCAGTTATTTAAGATTTAATAATAACTGTAGACTAATAAACTTCCTTCTTATTTCCGATGCCTCCGAGATGAGCACCCCGAGATAGGAATGTCCATCCCGAGAAACCAATAGCTCCAGCTCAGGGAATGGTGAATGCAGCTCAAGTAGCCGCCATTGTTGCTCAGGCGGTGAATGCCGCATTAGCGGTGGAGGATAAGGCTCCACCCCAGGTTCAGGCAGTAGCGTCGGTACCAACACAACTTCCCACTGCATGGGAACAAGTCAGGGATGCCTTTCAGAAGGCGCATCCCCCAGAGTTCTTGGGTAGTTCGGACATTGTGATTGCTAGCCAATGGAAGAAGGATATCCATAGGCATCTATGCATGTATGAGTGCACTAACGTGCAGAGGTAGTTACTAGCTTCCTTCAAGCTAGTGGGGGCCGCTTTGCAATTGTGGGAGTCCACCACCACCTTGGAGGAGAGGGACAATATATCGATTCAGTCATTTTGGGTGCAATTTGACCGCAAATATTTCCCATATGTCGTGAAGACTGAGATGAGGCAGAGGTTACCGAATATTAAGCAGGAGAGTATGACCATTACTGAGTATGAGGAGGAATTCATGAGACTTATCACTATAGTGCCAAATGAGGCACCCACTCAGGAGAATAAGATATTGTTATTTTTAGATGGATTTTCCTGGAGGATTCGTCAGCACCTTGTAGGTAATCTAGCATTGGGTACTTACACTGATGTACTCAATGTCGTTCTGTTGCACTACTAGGATCATCACTTTCATTAGTAGGGAAGCAAACGAGCAGTGGATTCCATACAACATGGCCGAACAGGGGGCAGTAGTGCTGGTGGGGCACCAACAGCCTAAGGGAAGACCCATCATACCGAGCAGAGTTCCCAGCAGGGGGACCCTACCAAGTGTTTCCGATCTGGTGATTCCAAGTAGGGATTTGGGGGCTATAGACAAGGCCAATAGGGCTAGTCCAGTTAGGATGGCCAACAGTGTTTTCAGTAGGGCCAGTGGCGGGGTGGTAACTGCCAATAGGGTCGTGGTCAACAGGTACAAAAGGGAGGAAACTTCAGGGGAAGGTGTTTCAGATGTGGAAAGAATGGCCATAAGTGTCAAGATTTCCCAGAGGGGGATAGGTCCCCACGGCAGTAGGGTGCTCGTAATGATTCGCAGAGGCCACTCTTTCTAGCAGCCCTCCCAGCAACAGCTCAGATGCCAGCCTTACCAGCCATCCCAGCAGACCCAGTTCAGTAGGGGAAATTGCACTATGGACGTGTCTATAACTTCCACCAGGCTGCAACACCTTAGGCTCCACGCGCGATTGAGGGTACATTTCCTATCCATGGCACTATGGGTCGAGTCTTATTTGATACTAGGGCATTGCACAATTTTATAGCTACTCACTTTGCACGAGCCTTATGGTTATTAGACACGGCAGAGAGTACCGTGACATGTGTAGACTCACCACTAGGGAATGGGTCTTTGATTTTCTTTATATTCTGGGGTGTAGGTATAGATATTGGTAGCTTGATTTTACCTCCGGACATGTTAGTTTTAGAAATGCATGAGCACGACGCCATTATTCGAATGGATTGGCTCGCTATGTATAGATCCATAATAGATTGTTTCGATAGGAGTATTATCTTTGCCATTCTAGGTTAGGAGATGTTTTTGGTGGTGATGCCTCGTCCAGAGGGAGGATCTTCCACCCATTTATATTACATAGAGGAGGAGACCTCTAAGGAGATTATGATTCCCCTGGATTCGATTCTAGTTGTTTGTGAGTTTTCGAATGTATTCCAGGAGAAATCAGTCCTACCTCCTAGTCGAGAGATAGACTTTGTCATAGACTTGGAGCTGGGCATTAGGCCGATAGCACGTGCATAGTACCGTATCGTTCCAGCAGAGATGAGGGAGTAACGGGATCAGATAGAATAGTTGTTAGTCCAGGGCTTCATTCGTAGGAGCACCTCGCCTTAGGGCGCTCCGTTTTTGTTTCTAAAGAAGAGAGATGGTTCAATGAGGTTGTGCGTGGACTACAGAGAGTTGAACAAGATCACGATATAGAATAAGTATCCTTTGCCCCGAATCGATGACCCGTTCGACCAGCTGAGAGGATACTACAGGAATATTGATTTTTCCCGGCATAAATTAAATGCCAAAAAAGCACTAAAAATGCCGGTAACACTTTTTGCGGCACTTTTGGTGGCATTTCCACAAGTGCGGTAATAACCAATGTGGTAAAAGAATAACGCCATTTTAAAAAATTCTGCTAAAAGTTAGCGGCACTTTTGGCGGCATTTCCACAAGTGCGTTAGCCAATGTGGTAAAAGAACCACATTTTAAAAAATACCGCAAAAAGTTAGTTGCACTTATGGCAGCATTTCCACAAGTGCAGTAGCTAAGGTGGTAAAAGAACAACGATATTTTAAAAAATATCGCAAAAAGTTAGCAACACTTTTAAGCATTTATATTAATGCTGGTAATAACATTTTAACGACATTAAAAAATGTTGATAATAGTCTTTTGCAACACCTATTAAATGTTCAACACACTTTTGGCGGCATTAAAAAAATGCTGAGAATAAATATAGCGGTATGAAACAAAATGTTGACATTATTTTGTAATATATGATTGGGAACAAGTGTTAAAAAAATCAATTATAAGAAGTATTGTATTTATGTGAAAACACATTACCATAACATTAAATTAAGAGGGCAATAATCAAATTAAAATGTCATTAAATTAAAACCAATAGTATTCATCGTAAATAAATGTAATTGTTCTTGGAACAATTATCCATTCACAAAATTAAATGTATCACTTGTCCAATTAGAAAAAGCGAGAAAATACGAAGGGAAACTAAATTTTATATAATGCACGATACTTCTTCATCAAAGTCAAACATCCTCTTCGACCTACAAATAAAAAGTCAATTGTTAGCCATTGATACTTATTCTTTAGTATTTTAATTAAAAAATTAAAATTAAAAATTAGTACATTAGCAATATGCCATGCTACAGTTGAATGATGTGCATCTCCATTTGTGGACTTGTTTCCATAAGGTTTAGGCAATGATTCATTTGTTACAAATGTTTTCTCAATATATACTTCCCAAAAGTCTTCACCCAGTGGCGTACCCCCTACTTTTGTTGAAGGGTCCTTGCTCACAATGAATCCACGTGCGACAACCACTTTTGAAAGTCCGGAAGTAATAAGGTCTACAATTTTAGGAAGTGAATTTTTTGAGACCCTTTGTCGTGGTTGATGGTGATTCTTATTCTTCTTTGATGGTTCTTTCTACAAATAAAATGAATATGTCATCAACCATATATTTCTGGAAAAAATCGGCAGAGTTTTATTTGTTTTGAAGACATCCCAATAATTTTAAGACTATACACAACCAAATATGCCAACAACTCGATGTCAAGTATACATAAACTCCCCAAGAAAGCGCAGATATATTGTTCCCTTTAAAATTCTTTAAATTAGTAACATACCTGAATTGAAGTAGCATTTATTTGCTCACTAACACGAGCAGCAGTCTCGGGGGCATCCAAGTGTTGATAATTTGCAATCTACAAAAAATGAATTATTTCGATCATGAAAACATATAGTCATAAATTATGATTTTAAAAATAGTTATCTACTTTCCTGTTGGGATGGAGCTAAATGGTGATTTGATTGTGGTACCACTACAGGTTGAAATTGGTTGGTTTTTTCTAATTGTTGCTCGGGTTGAAAAATAGACCTATATGACGGTATGTTTTGCTCGTTGGAGGATTGAGGAACCTGTTAATAGCATAATTTAATACTAGAACATACATACATACATATATATATATATATATATATATATATATATATATATATATATATATATATATATATACACGATAATTAAGCACAAAAGATAAAAGTGTGTACTTATTAACCTGTTTCGATACAACGGAAGGGCAAGTCATCATGTGTGTGCGTATTAACTCAAACTGAGCCTCTAAATGATCAAATTTATCCTGAAATTCAAATTGAATCTCAGATCTTAGTCGCTCATACTCTTTTTCATTAACCTTTGGCCGCTTAGTTCCATGCACATCAGTTGGAGATGGTCCATGCCCATAAGCTCGACAATGACCGTGTTTATCAGGTCCTAGGACATCATAAAATATCTCGTCTTTATGACTGACAGATTCATTACAATTTGACGGAAGTTGATCTAGTTTTTGCCTCATTTTTAACTGAAATGAAATGATTTTTATTAACATAATAAATTCATGCATAATTTTAAATTTCATAAATAATAATAAACTTATTTAATTGTTAATTTAATCCTCATACGTGTATGATATATATTATGCTTTTAACGATATGACAGAATCTCCTGCATGTTGCATTTTATAATGGTTGATAAACATAATAAGAATTTTGATTAATAGGTAAAATGACGCCGTTGAGATTTTCTAAGAAATAAGGGAAGGAACATGGATGATATTTTTGTACCATTTCTTCAGGGGAATCCTTATCGATGGATGATCCATCGCTCCTCTCATGTGTTTTGATGTAAACATCAACCGACAAAACCTTTTTCCCTTGATCAACCTCCATCTGCATAAACCCAATGACTCGTAAGTAGTTACATAAATAAGTTTGATAACATAAAATAATATTCACAATCAAAATATTTTATAAAAAACCTTATGAGAAACATTCACAAGACTCTTTCTTCCGGAAGTATGTGGTATTCTTTGCTTCTTATGAGTTCGACGATTTCTTTGACTCGTTTTCCGTTACAAAAATATATTTAAAATATGTGTTTAAGTTGAATTTATAAAACTTTACTGGTAGTAATACATTAATACCCTTGCCTCGCGAGTTCCCCAATACTCAAAAAGTTGTGACCACTGCTCTAGCTTTACTCTAGGTGGACAATAATTCAATCTCTCTTCGTCAGTATCAAAGGCAAGATAATGTTTCTTCACCTCTGCTGTCCAATTATTCCATATCTTTCCAACCTTCTTCATCCACATTTTTTTAATTCTTCAGGGGCATCAGTGTTCTCCTATATAATTACAATGTATAGAAAAACAAGTCATATACTACACATGAGTTTAGCTTGAATTATATTTCATCATTTTCAAAGTTATGATTTGAGCTATTATTGACTTTGTTATGATTAGCAAGACAACCCATGCATATTTGACTTTTACCTAAAGAATTTAAAATTTTCAATTCATTTGCCACAAATTATGGTATCTTTCGATTTTACCTTCACCTCCCGCCAAACATGTTCTTTGTATGGGTATATCTCCTTGCATCGCTAATCTTTGAAAGCCAACGGTAACTTGTTCAGCATCGATATAATAATAAATTAGTAACCTTTTACATCGATTAAATAATCATCTTTAAAATGTCAATAGATAACATGCAGTATTGCAAAGAGTATTCTAATATGAGTTGTGTTATATGAAAATTTACAAAAGAAACTTTACATGTTCCCATCACGAACTAAAATGCCTAAATGGGTAGATAGTCTATCTGCGGTATCTCCGACTGGCTGATAGAAATCGTTGAAGTGAAGATCTAAGCATTTCCCCGTACCCCATAATTCACCCAACTTCGCAATGCCTCTACGTTTAGTGGCATATTGTGCTGAAGATAAACCGTAAAAATTGAAATAATAGGTTAACTTGAATCTACAAAGTTAAATAAGCACATATAAATCAAATAACTTTAATTACCTTCTTCATGTAAATGGGCGTCTTGGTTATGTAACAGCTCACTCTCCGTCGAGCTACTATCGATTTCACAGTCACTTGAGTTTGATCGTTCGGTTAAGATAGAATATGAAAGGGAATGAGAACTGGGCTGATATTGTGGTTGAAATGGTGGTTGGAGATTGGATTGTGAGTGCAATCGAGACCGTGAACGGGAATGTGCCTGTGAGAGGGATTTACTCTGCCTTTGTGATGTCATAGCAACCCTCAATAATAAAAATTCACCACTGAGTTTACAAGGGTTATATATATATATTAATAAATGCTGAACAAATTTAAAACTTCCGTGATACCATCGTATAACAATAATAAAACTCTAACTCCTGGAATATGAATGTCTCAATAACAATAGCGTATCTCATACAATGTTCTGCACGAGCCAGAATTTTCCAACCTATCGGATTTATTATCAATAAAATCATTGCCTATTAAATTTTGTCCTCCATTGCCTACCATTGTACACATCAGACTACACAAATGGACAACTACATAATATTATCCACAGAATTGATTGTCCCAACTCATCTATGACAATAATCATGAAACATACTACACGTCGGCCTCCCATCTAGCAACTAGAACCACATTTCTCAACTATGAACGTATACAATGTTCAAAATTAGATTATATATTTTAAAGGAACTTATATACAAATAGCGTTTTGAAAAAACATAATTGTATTGAAGGACTGTCAATGTAAAAACACATAGATTTATATATACCAGCGTACCTCATTAAACATGCTTTAACTACATACGAAATGTAAAAAATTGAAACCATTCAATTGAAAAGGTGAAGCACGAATAGAAGATGCAAGAGTCCAGAACAAAGCCCCACACGTCTTCTTATACCCCTATGGATGAAAGACCCTCGCCTTACTCATTACCCCGTGAATAATGTCAACGGGAAGTTTTTTTTCAACAAATGTTTTACCCAAACGAGGAGACCATTAAGGAAAGGGCCTTGGGCACACATTTGACACGAAATTTCGCAACTCAATCATAGATGACGAAGTCATTTCTTCAAAGATTTTACCGTTTCGAACTCAAGATGTGTTTTCACACCATCGACCGACATCTATTCATCCCAATCTTTATGACGTAAATTACACATCAAAGTCCCCAAAAAAACACACATTACGGCACCGATACAACTTAATACTTTCTACACACAAACCAAAAAAGAAATTAAAAATTAGGGTCACTTTATTATTATCAATTCATATTACTTTTTATTCTTTATATAAGGTATCACTCATCTCTCCCCAATTCAATACCAGGTAAAAACTAGATTGAGCGAGTGTTAGGCCAAAATCGTGCCTTTGAAAATTTTGGATTTGATGCAAATACACAACACTAAGACCTACCAAATTCCTAGTGGAGAGAGAGAGAGAGAGAGAGAAGTTGACATGCTAACATATAAAATTCGCCCCTTTCGTAAGAAATAAAATATCTCCATAATAAATACATTGAAATGGGTAAACAAAAACTATGGTCTATAAGAACAAAGTTATAAGCTAAAGGAACAGAACATCAAAGGATATCCTAATCTAAGAGTGCTCAATTTCATGGAAACATATAGAACTGAAATTGTGCCCACTATATGCAATTTGATGCAACTGTAATAACATTGACACCTCCTCTTTAAAGAAATGCTTTTTGGCACACAATATAAGTCCAAAACAAGCATTTATCCATAATAGTAGCTGCAGGTCAAAGTTTACTTAGTGGAACAAACGGAGTGGGAGTGCTTCTATTTCAGAAAGAATAAACATAATAGTAGCTAATATGGAGTGGCAGAATATGTTTAGGGGTATAAAAGTATAACATTTATCCAAAGTGGATTCGGACCATTCTCTTCTCTTAGTCTCCTTAAATACAGTGTTGGATGAGGCTCCTAAAAGGTTTGATTTCCAGAATTTTTGGATTAAACACCCTTATTTATTAGAGTTAGTCAAGAATAATTGGGAGCCTTGTGTTGGATGTAATCCTATATATGCGTTGGCCAATAATCTTAAAAAGTTGAAGACAATTCTTTCTAGATGGAACAAGGAGACTTTTGGGAATATCTTCCAAAATTTTATTGAAGCAGAGACTAAGATTTTAAAAGATGAAACTGAATTTGAACAGAGTCCTATCATGGAAAATAAAACAATTATGTCAGATGCAGTGACAAATCTCAATCAACATATGAAGATTGAAGAAGAGTTATGAAGGCAAAAAGTTAACCAAAGGTGGGATGCAGAGGGGGATGTTAACTCTAAGTATTTCCATGTGAGCGTTACGATGAGAATAAGCAAAATTTGTATTCATTAGATTAAAAACTCAAGTAGGATTGTATTGAAGAATCAAACTGATATTAAATCTGAAGCAGTGAGATATTTCTCTCAAATTTTCTAGGGTGAGCCTTTGCTGACTAATGATGAGTACCCGGGGGTTTAGTTTGGGCCTAGAAGGGTCGAAATAGTCAAAATAATGTGTTCGAAAGGGTCGAGATAGTCTAAATAATGTACTCGGGAGTTTAGTTTGGGTCTCGGGGCATTTTTAGGCCTAATTAACATTTCGGGAGGGCATTTTAGACATTTTGTATTTTTGGGATGGAAACCCACGAATTTTCTAAGGCTATATCAGATGATAGGGGTTGTCTTCTAGGGTTAGTATAATTAAGGATGGCCATTGGAGAGGAAGAGGAGAAGCTTTCCAAGGAGTTCTAGGCCAAGAACTCCACCGTTTGCACTACTGTCACCGCCAAATTATAGATCGCGCGATGAGGATCACAGTCACACTAATTTCTTCTACAATTCAGAAACAAATATTTTTAGGCAAGTATCTATCTTGCTTTATTTTAGTTAATGCTTCAATTATATTAGCCTAGGGTCGATTAGAACTAGTTATCATGAAAGAAAGCATATATTGGAGACTAGAATTTTCATGTTGTAGAGGTAGAAATCATGTTCTGGAAATCAAATTCACATGTAGAGGATAAACCATGAATTTTCTTTGAGTTAAGAGTAGAAATCTGGAAAAAGAATTGGAAGAATTAAGATAAAGAATAAAATTAGGATTCTTCAGGTTTATATAGACTTTTGCCATTGCCAATTGTTATACTTGATGAAAACTCACATGCTTTATGTAGGAAATTATTTATTTGGGTATATAATCCGTGTAGTATCATTTGTTGGGAGTTTGGGAGTAAAATATGATGATTTAGTTGAGTTTGGAGAAGGATTACCGTAGATGGGTTTTCTGCAGTTTTGCCATAACTGCTTGATCAATCGATCGACTAAAGAATATCGATCGATCGATGATCGATCGATCGACCCACTTCCATCGATCGATCGGCCCCTCCTAAAAAATTCATGTTACTCTTTTAAATAGTTTTTTTCGATTAAAAACAGTGGTAACCTTTGAACATTATTGTTAGAACATTTTGGGACATAAAGAGGACCAGTAGGACCTTATAAAAATGGAGCATTTAATGTAAAGACGAAATTATTATTAACGGGGAGTGATTTATTCTTAAGGAATAATGGGAACGTGTGTCTAAAGGAGTGAGACTCGTAAGGAAGTTACATCGTAAAATAAGAGAGTACCTACTGAAATTTTCCTTAAGAAGATAGGATACTACGAGTGATACGAAGTAAGTTTGGAATAATCCCATAAATAAGAATAAAAGACGAGTCGTTATACAAAATAATCTAGTAATGTGTACTAAGAACGAATATCATAAGTATGGGTCGTGGGTGTTCCTAATTTAGAAATGGGAATGGTAGTATACATATATATGACTGTGTTTGTGAATATACTATATACGTGTAAAAATCATGCCCGCGCTACTTGTTATCTCTGAGGTTACCACGTCGGGACAGTCTTATCTCGATGGGACCTTTATGGGGGATATTTACTTGTACCCTAAAACATAGGAATCGTTAGGTGACGTAGAGGAAGTATGGAGAGAGAAGTGGAAAGAGTTGGGACACTAGGATGTAGTAGCTCATTCCTTTATATCTGTTATTTCAGTCACACGTGAGATTGTTACGAGGGTAATAAAGGCACAAGAAGCAGATACTTTTTATCAGGATCAGATTGTACGACTTTTAGCTGAGGGTGCTGAATCCTATTTAGTGAGTTATGATGCGGGTTTGAGGTTTAATGGGAGATTGGTGGTCCCCGAGTGGGATGATTTACGTCATGCAGTGACGACATAGTCGCACGGGTTTAAATTTGTGGTACATCCTGGAGAGGATAAGATGCACCAGGATATGAGGTGGCAGTAGTGGTGGAGTGGGATGAAGAAGGACATTGCAGAGTTCGTTTCCAAGTGCGTCACCTATCAGATGGTAAAGGTGGACCACCAGAGATCGCCATGGTTACTTAAGACATTGGAAATACCTACGTGCAATTGGGAAAGTATTTCCATGGACTTAATTACTGAGTTGCCTATATCACATCGGGATCACAATTCCATATGGGTTATAGTGGATCGGTTGACCAAGGTAGCTCATTTTCTGCCAGTACAGACAGACTACACCACGGGCCTGAATGCATAATTATTTATTGCTGAGATAGTTAGGATACATGGGGTTCCCCTGGATATTGTGTCTGATAGAGACAAGATTTTTGTGTCCCGCTTCTAGAAGAGATTTCAGGAGGCCATGAGTACATAGTTGATATTGAGTTCATCTTATCACCCACAGACGGATAGATAGACATAGTGTACCAATTAGATGCTGGAGGATATGCTACGCATGTGTGTCCTTGATTTTGGAGTGGGTAGGAGCCGTATCTTCCACTGGTGGAGTTCTCTTATATTAACTCATATCAGCTCACGATCGGCATGGCCCCATTTGTGGCTTTGTATGGTAGACCTTGTCATTCTCCCGCTTGTTGGCTAGAGGTGGGGAACAACAAGTTGATCAGATGAGAGGTGATTCATGAGATGTCATCTAGGATTGATCAAATCAGGAGTCACATTCGGGTAGCCCCGGATCGGTAGAAAAGCTACGCCGATGCAAAACGGTCCTTCAGAGAGTTTAGCATGGGGGACTAAGTATTACTGCATGTGTCTCCTATGTAAGGAGTAATGAGATTCAGGAAGAAGGGGAAGTTGGATCCGAGTTACGTAGGACCATTTCCCATTATTGAGAGGATAGGGTCGGTGGCATACAGACTCAGGTTGCCAGAACATTTACATCATATTCACGATGTATTCCGCATCTCGTCGTTAAGACGATTTCTTCGGGATGATATATCCCACACTCACATCGAGATAGAGGAGATTGATTTATTGCCCGAAAGTTATTATAAGGAGAGACCAATGGCTATCCTAGACCATAGCGAGAGGAGATTGACGTCGAAGGTAGTTCCACGTGTACGGGTTGAGTGGGAGCATTATAACATGGAGGAGTACACTTGGGAGCGCGAGGCAGTTATGCGCGATAAATACCCAGATTTATATTTACTAGGTACACCTTAATTTCTGAATTTCGGGACAAAATTCCATTATTAGGGGGAGTGTGTAATACCCCATATTTTTATGGCTTTTAAATTAAGGATTTATTAAATTTAATTGAGATAAATTAATTTAATATTAATTCGAAAATTTATTTTAAATACTTGCTAGCGTGATCAGAGTTAGTAATTATTGAGAATTTGTTGAATATTACTTAATGAGTAAAGTAATATGTAGAATTGAATTTATTAAAATTTCCATGAAATGAATAATATGACAATTATGGAAATTAAGTTGGGATGCGCCTGTGTCGTGTTAGGACAAAATTATTATAAATAAAAGTGAATAAATTATAAGTCATTCGTATGGTCATTTTGAGTGTTCCAACATATCCAAAGGGCCGATATAGTCAAAAAAGTGTACCCGTGGGTTTTGTTTGGGTCCTGGGACTATTTTAGGCGTAACCGGCATCCGGGGAGGGTATTATGGTCATTTTGTAATTTTGAGTGATTAAACCCACGAATTTCCCTAAGATATATCAACCATTGGAGTTAAACTTTTAAGGTTATCAATCATAGAAACAAAGAATGGCCATTAGAGAAGAAAGGAAGAGAGCTCTTCAAGACTAGATCACAAACTATAACACCTTTTTCAAGAATAACACCACTGGGGCATAGATCGTAAGACGAAGAACGCAGCCATACCTTTGTCACCAACAGATCAGACCTTCGATCCCCGAGAAAGTATCTATCTTTCTATTTTCTAGTTTATATTTTACCCATGTTAGAATAGGATAGATAAATATATGTTTTATTGAAGAATTTCATGAATTAGGAGATTTACATCACATGCTTTTGATGAAATAAGTATATTATGGAAATCTCATCATATGTAGATGATTACCTGTGAAATTATAATGGTTTAGAAGAAAGAAATTAGGAAAAAGAGTTAAAATGTTGGAAATTATGACGAAACTAGGATTCTTGACAAATATGGTGAATTAGCCCTTTAATCCTATGTCTTTAATGAAATTCGTACATGCTTTACGTAGAAAATCATGTAGATAGGTATATATAATCATTGGTTGGGAGTTTGGGACTCGTTTATGGAGTTTTGGTTGAGTTTTAATAAGGAAACCCGTAGTTAACAATGGAAGAATCTGGGCTATACCTAATTGATCGATCGATCGACCCATTCTGGAAGCTGCATGCTTTTCCTCTTTTTGTTTAATTCGGATAAAATACGTAGGAACCCTTGAATATCATTGAAAGAGTATAATGGGTCATGAAGAGGACCAGTAGGGTCTAAAGTAGATTCCGTTGAATGAAATTTTATATGGGATGTGACCGTGGGTTAGCGGGGGTTTGACACATATTGGAAATCGTGCGTACGTTAGCTAAGGAATTAAGAGATTCATGAATGACTTAGACCAGTCTGTTAAAGAGGGTGTACCTACTGAATTAACCTTTAGGAAGATAAAATACTTCGAGGGACGAGGATTAATTACAAAATGATTATTAATTGAGAATAAAATGTGATGAGTTCTTTATGCGTAAAGATTAGGGAAAATTGTATTACGTATTGTTAAAATACTATTTTGGGTTATAGGAAAACCTAATTTGAAAATGAGAATATTTATATACATAACCGAGTGCATGTGTATATATATACATATATATATTATATTTGTGTATAATCATACCCGCGCTACTTACTATCACGGAGGTTGTCGCACCGGGACAGTCTTATCTCGATGGGACCTTTATGGGGGATATTGACTTGTACACTAAAACATCGGATTCCTTGATACAGTCTATTTGTAATGATATTCATATGGTCCTAAGAGACGTGAGGGGTATGTAGTGACCTTTTAGTGACTTGAAACTATGATTCAACTCCATTTTGTGTGTATTGTGTTAATACAGTTCGAGAGTGATTTCGAACTAGTATTTCCCGTAGTACGAGAGATACGCGGACTTGATAGTAGAGTATGCCAGAACCATAGATTCTATGCGTGGTGACGATAGTATATATATTATATGAGTGATTAATACATATACGTATATATGGAATTCTTCTACTGTGCGTATAAGTAGATAAATATTGTATAAATGCTCCATAATCCCAGTAAGTGTTCGGGATCGTTACAACAGTATTGCGAAATACATAATAGACATAAGTAATTGTTAAGAGACTAATATCTAAACTAAAATCATAGACTTGTGACTTCTCGAAATAGAATTTATGGAAGATGAATTATATAGACTTATGAGGTATTTTAGTAGTACGGTAGGCGTGCATAGTAAGCATTTTAAATACTTGCTAAACTATTTTCAAAACTGTTTTACACTAGGGCTCTGACCCGTTTCCTATCATATTTTTTTCTCTCTTGTATATATATGTATATATTACAGGTGCCCAGCCACAGAAGCGCCAGGAGTAGGTTACTTGGAATAGACGTGCTGCATCTTATGTGGGAGTTGTAGGCCTTTGCAGTAGACGACCTCACCTTTAATTCCGTTCATGTTTTAGTTCCTCAGTAGATAGGGCATGTGTCGCCCATTTCCTTTTTTTTGTTTAGACTTATTATAGATTCGATATTCATTTATGATTCCGGTATTCATTATTATTGTGGGATTTATTTCTTTGCCATGTAGACTTACGATGTGGATATTTTCTTGGTTTGAGTAATCTAGTTGACATTCATATGCATAGTTGTTTTAAATTATCTCGTGTATTATTAATGTTGGGTTATATTCCAAAAAGGTTTTCGATATGAAATTTAATAAATAAAAACAATTATAAATTGTTTGGACACTTAGCTTAATTATTTAGGGTGTTTAAATTGGAAAAAAAATATTTTGCGATAGTGTTGCTTATGAATTTAATTTAATAAAGTACTGATAACTAGTAATTTAATTTGGTGGGGTGCCACATGTCATAACAGACATAAAGGACCGGGCCATTGCATCCTGATGTCCTAAGTCTTTCCCTTTGGCCTTCCAAACTTTTGCCACCTCACCTACTGGCGTATGGCTCGATGCATCAGCAACTACGTTAGCCTTCCCCGGGTGGTATTGTATCTCGAACTGGTAATCTTTCACAAACTTCAGCTACCTACGCTGACACATGTTCAACTCTCGTTGAGTGAATAAGTATTGTTGTGACTTTTGGTCTGTGAAGAGGCAAAATTCCTCTCCCACCAAGTAGTGTCTCCAAATTCATACAAGTCGTGGGTGGGGTAATTTCTCTCATGGGACTTGAGCTTGTAGGAGGCAAAAGCTAAAGCCTGATCCTCCTGCTGAAGTACTCCACCAAGTCCTTGTATGGAAGCGTCAGTATACACCAGGTACTCCACTCCTCGCCTGGGTAAAGCCATAACTGGCTCCGAAGTCAACTTATCCTTTAGCTCATCTAAAGAAAAATGACCAGCTTAATCCCAGATGAATGGCACCCCTTTGCAAGTCAAATTTGTCATTGGACCCTCTATCTTTTGAAAATCCTCGAATAAACCATCGGTAATACACGGATAAACCCAGAAAACTCCGTACCTCCATCGGTGTTGTGGGTTTTCCTTACTCCCTCACTGCTGATACTTTGCTCAGGTCCACTGATATCATTAACTCTGACACAATGTGCCCCCGAGTTCGCACTTCTTGCAACCAGAATCCGCACTTCTCATACTTGGCATATAACTAATGCTCTCATAGAGTCTGAGGAACCCATCTCAGGTGCTCGGCATGATCCTCCTTAGTATGGGAGTAAATCAGGATGTCATCTATAAAGAATATGACAAACTAATATAAGAACTCCCTGAACACCCAGTTCATCAAGTCCATGGATACAATTGGGGCATCGGTCAACCCAAACAACATAACTCAGAACTCGTAAGACCCATATCTCATCAAGAAAGAAGTCTTCGATACATCTTGCTCCCTAATGCATAGCTGATGATACCCGGATCTTAAGTCTATCTTTAAAAAGTAGGTTACTTCCCTCAACTGGTCAAATAAGTCATCAATGCGAGGCAACGGATATTTATTCTGTATCGTGACTTTATATAGCTCTTGATAATGAACACAAAGTCGTAAGGATCCATCCCTCTTCTTCACAAACAGAACTGGAGCAACCTAGGGTGAGGTACTGCTACGGATGAAACCTTGTCCCAATAACTTCTATATCCGCTCCCTTAACACCCTCGTCTCAGCTGGAGCCATACGGTAGGGTGCTTAGGCTATCGGCCAAGTTCCCGGCATCAAATCTATAATAAAATCTATCTCTCGACTAGGCGGTAGTCCCAGTATATCCTGGAACACATTGGAAAACTCGCTAACTATAGGAATCGAGTCAAGGAGAATCATTATCTCCTTAGAGGTCTCCTTATCTATGTCATACAAATGGGTGGATGACCCTCCCTCACGGTGAGGCATCGCCACTATAAACATCTCTTGGCCCGAAATGGCAACATAGTACTCCTAATGAAATAATCAATCATGGTCCTATAAGTGACTAGCCAATCAATGCCAATTATGGCATCATACTCAGACGTATCTAACACTAGCATATCTATAGGAAAAATTAGGCTCCCAATCTTTATACCTACTCCCCATTATATAAATAAAACAACGACCCACTACCCAATGGTGAGTCTACACATATCACTGTACTCTCTGCCATGCCTAACAACCCCGTGGCCCCTGCAAAACTAGTGGCGTTGAAGGAGTGTTATGCCTTAGTGTCAAATAAAATATGCCCCATAGTACCATGGATAAGAAATATACCCTCAACTATGGGTGTGCCTGAGGTGTTGCTGCCTGGTGGACATTATAAACACGCCCATACTGTAACTATACCTGTTGAATAGGGGGTGCGGGCAAAGTTAGGATTGGTTCTACTGCTAGTAGGGGGTAAGGAAGCGGGAAAAATGGGTCTCTGGGGCTCCTACTAAGAACCCTTGTGCTGAGGAAACTTGCCCTTATCGGGGCACTCCTGTTTCCTATGACCAGTCTTTCCATAAGAAAAACACATGTGCTAAAGTTACCTCCCCTCTGACCCTGTTGTCCTCGACCCTGGTGGCCCTACTGCTGTCCCTGATGGACTTTCCTGTAATGTGCCTGAATCCACCCGCTTTAAACCTCTTAGAATAATCTCCCGATTGGGAACCCTGCTCACCCTATCTCTGCTGCTGTTGAGCTACCGGTGCTCCGCTGGCACTACCCCCACCTGTCCTACCCTGCTTGCTCCCCTTGGCATAGAAATGGTGGTCCTGATAATGTAGCAATGCAACATTAAGTACGTCTATATAGGACTGCAACGACAGATTACCTACAAGGTGCTGACGGATCCTCCAGGTTAGGCCATCCATGAATATATGTATCTTCTTCTCTTAAATAGGCACCTCCCTAGGTACCAAATTAACCAGTCTACTTAATTCCTCCTCATATTCGGCAACTGCCTTCCACTCCTGAGTGAGGTCCAGTAATTTTCGCTTCATTTCGATCTGAACGGCAGAAGAAAAATACTTACGGTCGAACCGCACCAAGAAACTCTGAATCGTCATACTGTCCCTCTCCTCTAAGGTGGTAGTGGACTCCCACGAATGTAAGGATGCCCCTACTAGATTGAGGATAGCTAGTAACTATCTCTTAATATCAGTGCACTCATGCATGCGAAGATATGGATGTCTTTCTTCCATTGGCTTGCGATAACAACGTCAGAACTATCCGAGAACTCTAGGGGATGTACCTTCGGAAAGGCATCCCTAACCCTCTCCCATGCAGTGGGAAACTGTGATGGAACTGCCGCCACATACCTAACCCTCTCAAGTGAAGGTCAAATAGAGCTACGACCAAGAAAAAATAGATAATTAAACAAATAATACTCAAACAAATGGACTCTATTAAAATATTCGTTAAAAAATATGTGAAAAACTGAACTATAGTCATAATAACTGTGAAACTGAATATTCTCGCCTTATACTAATTTTGGACATTTTAAAACTAAGGAGAAAAAAGTTAATTTAGGACAATGTTGAAGACAGAAAAAGGTCAAAATCACGTTTGGTCGATATCAAACACGAACGACATGCAAACCAAGAAATACCACTCTGTATCGGTGAGATCTTCGGGCGATAATGCAACTGAAGGCCTTGTTTTCAATGTGACTAAGGCTAACCTTGTACTTCTCAAGTATCCTACACCAAGGTACATTTGAATTTTGTTATAATTCACCATTAGCTGCTTCAAAATGATAAAAAAAAGTATGAAAAGATGCGTAGTTGTACGATTATATTCAACATATTTCACTTAAATATGGATGAGCTCAAATGGATTGCACCAGTTTCACCAAGTTGGATACTACTATAAACAAATCCCCATGAGTGTACTTCCTGCTGAGTATAAATATGTAAATCAAATGAAACATTTAATAACTTTGAGAGTAACAATTGCATTGACAGTCGTCAGAAGATTCATGATTAAACTCAGCTCTAATTTGTTTGAACTGAGTTAGTGGAAAGTTTTTACGTGAACTTTATATATCACAAAGAATATAAAAATATACCCCAACAAAATTAAACATGAACTATAGATTATTGAAATCACTCACTCATGTGTTGGTGTCTTTAGTTTTCCAATTTCGGGTGCAATGACATCTTGAATATTCTTAAAAATCCCTCTAAAATATCACAATTGAAAATTGTTATCACAAACTATATAATGTTGTTTAAAACAAACAAAATGAATAGTAGTTGAAATCAGTAAGTGATATTGTCCAAGACATCAACCTCGAGGTTGGGGGCTTGACTCTCAACTGTTAATTCTATTAGGATCCCTCAACTTTATATGCAGTGCTACTTAACTTTATTTTTTTTCTAGGGAGGCGTAATGAACACACTAAGTAAACTTACTCAATACACATATACAGATCTCAAACATCAGTAAAGAACCAAAAAATGAGTATATACATGAAACATACAAACCAACAACCATATTCTGGAACTCTAAAAAGGCAATCAACTAACCAAAGTCTTACATAATATAGTTTGTTGGTCCTAATAAGCGCAAAATAGTTGTCTTAGCAGCACAAAACACTTGTCTCAACAGGTCCTAATCAATTGGAGAAGCCCAATTTTTTTAAAAAAATAATCCTTGGAAGCTCATAATGCCACCTTTGTTCACGTTAATGAACAAAAAAAATAGCTTGTGCAGCTAGAAGTAAAAGTTCAACAATATTCTCCCAATGTATACAATGTCCAAATACATGGTTTGATCAATCATAGAAACCATTAGGGCAGTTGTTGCAAATAACAAATGCAAGGAAGTCAATAAGATAACATTACAACAATTCTTAAATTAAGAAGAACCTGATTCAAAGAAGAACATGCCACTGCCTTCCAATCAACTGCAGAACATCTATTTTGCATTATCTAGTTGTTACTTATTGGGACTTCCACTTTTCTAAACCAATCTAAACTTGACACAATTTGATAACTCCTTTTATAAGGTCCTCTTTGGAATTAAAATTAGAATCCACATTTGCTTGAATACATTATTAGATGAGTATCCAAGGTTTACATGACCATTCCAATCGCAAACTCAAAGCAACACATCTGTCTCTGCTAAACTCCCATAGAAATTAACATTACAACACATGGAAAATTGCAAACCAGCCTTGTCGCAACCCACTTTGGTAACATGGGGGCATGCCCTCACATCAAGATATTATATAGACCTACAAGACTCCAAAAGAATTCTTACTCCTACAACTGTGATCTTTGGATAATTACTGACCTTTAAAATCTTGTCAATAACTTGTCAAAGTCTTAGCAATATAGTGGCAAAGAAGATCGGCATCGGATCGTCACCTGTATACCAAGGATTCACCAACAGGTTTGTCATAAACTCATCAATTTAATGAGAATAAATACTAATCATCCTCTTTCAACTCCCAAATCATGTTGGGAAACTTTAACAATTAAACTCGGGCATAAGGTAGCGTATAACCCATAAATATTTTGGCAAAAATTGTAAACGTACAATTTTTTAAACATATACGAATTGTTAACAACCTAAATGCAGAGTTTGTGAATGTACACTCAATGTATGTTAACAAAAGATTTAAGAAAGTCTGCAATAATTACCAACTACCCATTTGAATAAACATAAGAATAGTTAAACTAATGAAAAAAAACATCAGTTGGGAAATAATGAAGCTATATACATGAAATACATGGGGACAAAATAACAAATTTCACTTTGTTACCAAATATAATTTCTATTGTTGATTGAAATGAGTTTATAACATAATAGATTGAAATGAGTATTCAACAGGTCTGCATATAATGGGAGTGCCTCAAATTATTTCAGGTACTAAAATTCGGGTGGCCGCTGAACCTAAGAAAAAACGTGCTTTTCAAAATCATAGTGGAATCCCAAAAAATTAGGAAACTTATGGTGACGCCAATCAAACGTAATTATTTTCCACGTGAAAACAACTTCAACCACAAAGAAGGCGATTTATAACAATATAGCACAATTATCTTAACAATCATAAAATAGGAATCACGACGTAAATGATCAAATGGCTTCTGGAAGTATACTATATCCAAGTCTGAGAGAAGAACACTATAACCAACCTGTAACAAACCCTTCAAGATACGAAATTTGAGCCCCTTGATCGCGTGATTGCCTCCTTCCCTCGCAACTGAATCGATACCTAAATAATTCAGTAAACATAAATGATAAAGAACCGTGATTCATAATTAGCAAATAAATTTAGTTGAATGACCAAGCATTATAAGTCACAGCTAAACTGAGATAGTGGGAAAAACATAGATTGTCAAAGTTTATAAACCTTAATTATAAGGAAAGAGGTTGGATTTTCAAATCTGGAATTGGTATTTTAAGAGAGTAGTATGCATATACCAACAGTGTTGTTATATTAGCATGATTAAGGAAATAATTGAACATAGGTATTGCAAAATTAATCTCACATAGAAACATTGAGAAAAAAATCCAAAATCTATAATTCTCAAACCATAGAAAATATCACAATTAAGTTAAAAAGAACAGTATGCTATTATATGCTATAAATATGAAGATAGTTCAACATAATGCTAGTTGCTAATCCAAGACTGAACAAAGTATAAATTAAAATTTCAAAACCATAAATAAACTATTAGAATATTATTCCTCTTCATTGATTCCATTCGAAAAACTAAAACCTAAAAAATTATTCCCCTGCTTGTACTAATGACTTGTTCCACCTTGTGTACAAATTGATTGAATGAGTAATAAGGAATGATATGTGAGTGCCATTCAGCGTATAAGCCAATTAGGATACCCAAATCAGTAACCTCGTGTCCGTTGTCACGGTACTTGAAAGAGGGAGGGAAGTGGCAAAGAACGTAATCGAGGAAATAATATGATCAATAAGCTAAACATGAAATAATATGAGAAAAATTGGAAATAATATGCGAAGTTTCTATAAGATGAGAAAAACGGGAAATAATATGATCAAAAGTGGTGATTACTTGTAGATCTGAGACTTTATTGGGTATAACAATAAAAAGTATACTCACGTAAAGTATAACAACTAAATTGAGACTTTGTGGTGTAAAGCAAATGTAATTAATCATGTAGTTAACCTTTATTTCAAGACTTTGTATACTAAAGCATTTGTATATAGCACATAAGATATATTCAATAGAAAGCGTAGCTCACCACCATTCTGATGGAGAATAGGCGATGTTCCTTGTAATCAATGGTTTAATTCTCAAATGTAAAGCTGACAACATATAGTAACCACCATATCCATAACTATATGAACTAATAGGTTTAGCCAAAACCAAAAAAGAATAGCTCATCCATAACTATATGAACACCAAAAAAGAACATCAATGCCAAATTTTACCTGGAAATAAAAAATAAACACAAATGAGAGATTACCTGAGATATCGTGAACACCAAAAATCTGTTTTTTAATTTAACTCCCAATATTGTTTCCAAGACAAATACCACATTTAATCAAGTTAAAAAAAAAATATTGGTGTATAAACCACAAAATGCGTTCGAGACATTAATAAGAAACTACGCAAACATACCTACGATCCTATAATCATCCAAGTGTACCATTTCTTGATGTCGTGACAATCTATCAAAATACCATGTAGAATAAAATGAAAAATACATGTTTCATCATAAACATAATACCAAAAACCCTAAAATGAAATTGAAATAGTCATCCATAGCACGATGCAAAATAATCATCACGGTTTCAAAACAAACACAGTGGAACCCTAAACTTATTTATAGATAAAACATTGTAAGAAATAATACGGTGACTAAAAATTGAAGATATTTGTAAATTAAATAATGCAAACCATCACTATATTAAGTAAACCGAGAAATTTGAACAACTCGCAGAGTACCAGATCTTCTTCCACACAAAATCTGAAACTCGAGGAGAATAATCCTTAAATCTGAAACAACCATAGAGTGGTTGAGATTATTTTTGTACCTCTCAATACACAACAGAGAATACCTAAGTTTCCAACCTACAAAACAAAATAAAGAAGCATAAAAAAAACTTCTGAAATGTCCAAACCCCATAAACCTAAACCCACGAAACCCAAGCCCAAAAAAACCCGAATATTTTGAAAACCTAACCTTGACATGGGAGCACTGATAAAGAGAAGGGGAAATGGAGAAAAAGGGATAGTTGTTCTTCCCTCGATTGATAAGAGAGAGAGAGAGGGAGGCAGAGAGAGAAGTGCAATTAGTTAGTGTCAAAAAGGTTCCGAGGTAGTAATTTCCTATTTTATCCGTGTATTTGAATTTTGGTAAGGTGAGGAAAGGAAATTAAGGGTTAAAAAAGAGGGGGGACTCAAATATTGAAGGGGAAAAAATGGTAAGAGGGATATTTTAATCTCAACCATTGGATCGTTGCCTTGTTGGCTTCGATCTGAACTGTGAAGTGTCTTCCCATCTTATGAATAGTGAAAACACCATTGTAACTTATTATTATTATTATTATTATTATTATTATTATTATTATTATTATTATTATTATTATTATTATTATTATTATTATTATTATTATTTTATATATATATATATATATATATATATATATATAGTTACAACATCCCTATACAAATACATACTAATCCTTCACCCTTAGGTTAAGACCATTTGGTGCAATGCATACTCTGCTATCATGTCCCGGTGCATTGCTCACTGCATGAAGGACTACTGGTTCAATCTCTCACGAACCTTACAATTCAAATCAAAAATATTGGAGGTGAACATAATCCCCAGTCAAATGGGCCACGAACATACCTACGCTCCCATTTTGTCATCAATACTATCCTACATCTCAGATAGCACGTAAACAAGTTCATATGCTCTGGGTACAAGTCAAATATCCCCCCAATGGGCAACACATGATAAGACTGTCCATTACGATAAAACCTCCTCCTTATAGCAAGCAGCGTAGGTATGATATACACATAATAAAAAACATATAATAAGCACTCTTACATCCTATTAAAATCGATGGGTATCCACTACGTATTATTCTCTCATTACTATTTATAATATAATTATTTCGATTACTCTCCCTCAAAATTTCCAATATTAACTTACAGTTCCAATATTTAAAGTATTATTTTCCCAATAATTTTCCAACAATTGTGCACTGTGTTGGACTCATCAAAATAATAGTTTTCCTCACTCAAATTAACTGTGTAACTCGAATTGGACTGAACTAGGACTTTCCAGATTTGTGGACTTGTCGTTTGAACAAGGTCTGATGTCGTTTGAACGACATCTTGCGCGAACCAGTCTCGTTTAAACCAGACTCAATCTCGTTCGAACGATATTGAGCAGTTCCCTTCCCCAAACATACCTGCTACGTTTTCCACCATTAACAGTTACTTTTTCACCAGATTTTCAACTCTAAAACCTCTAAATTTCAACCCGAACATCAATCAATCAATTCCAATAATCTTCCTAACATCTATATATGATTTCTAACACTATAACATCATTAAATCATCACTAATCACCAATCAAATTTAAAATCCGCAATTTAATTATCAAGAACCCTAGTTCTCAAATTCATATTCATAACTCTAAATTAAAACCTAAATTTATTCAGAATATTATCGTAAATTTGTGGACATAATCCTATCTACATGAGGGATTCAAACTCTTATCAAATCAGTACTAATTTATGATTAATTCTCCTTAATTTTCATCAATTTTAACTTCATAGTAATGGGAAAAATTTTTATTCTACCATGAACATAATTATTGCTAAAGGAAGCAAGAAATAAATACTTGCCTCGATTATGATGTTCTGATTTGCTGATGAATTGGTTTAGTCTTGTTCCTCGCCTTTCGATCTACGCTTTGGTGGGATTTGTGGTGTGAGTCCTTGATTTTTGCACTAAGAACACCTATGGACTCTCTCCTTCTTCCTCTATGGTTCTCTCTCTATCTCTCGAAGGTTTAGAAACTGACCGAATTCCTCTCACCCAGGTACACTCCCTTTTATTTTTCTAATTTTCGTCCATATTAATTCCCCAAAAATCCAAAGGATAAAAATACCCCTACGGGGTGCCGATTAGGCCTAAAAATATTTTTGAGTCCAAATAAAATACCTTAGTAGAATTTTTCGACTATCTCGACCCTTCCAGACTCAATGACGCACTCGAAATGACCATACAATTTACTTAAAATAATTTACTTCTTTAATCCATTAAATTAGTCCCAGCACAACTCACACGCGCATCCCGACTTAATATCCCAAACTGTCATATTTCACACTCTCGACAATTTATAAAATTTCATAATCCCATATTACGTATCCACACAGTAATATTCAATAATTCTCAATAGGCACGCTAGTTAATATTTATTTTAATCCGGATTAATTAACAATTAATTTCTCACATTTTAATTTAATTAATCCAACAAGAATAATAAAGCCCATAGTTATTTAATATTATAAACATATGGGATGTTACATTGATCCTTTCATATTACCATTGCATGTTTGTCATTCATATATTTTTGTGATGATATCTTATTCTTATTTGTGATGCTTTGCAATTCATGATATCATCATAGGTATTTTATTTATGGTATTTACGGGGGAGATTGCATGAGTTTGATGATAGCCTATTCTTATTTACTCATATAATCTCCCCCATAAATACAATAAATCAAACTCATGTAATAAAATACACGTGTTTCTGATGTTTGTCTATTTTGGACAAAATAAAAGGGGGAGAACAAATTACGGGGGAGATTACATAAGTTTGATTTATGATATTTGTGGAGGAGAATTTTTATGAATTTTATTTTATATGTCAAACTCGATGCATCACAAGTATTTGATTTGCTTCATGTGTGCAAGTACGTTTGGAAGATCATATTCACATTACACTCAATGAAGGTAAAGTGCCCAAGAGAAGACCAAAAAGAAGTGAATATTTGAAGACACCATTATATCTTGCACCTACCCATTTTCTAGGGTTTGTGAGGATATTAGGTTTTTTTCATTGTCTTAGGGGACTTTTTATGTAACTTGGATTTTGGTTTTATATTTGTACAGGAATAGCCTAACAGGGGATGTTTGTAAGAGCATAATTTCTATCATTTGTTCATACCTTAGTCTTACATAGATTTTGGTGTATCCCATTACCATTAGACTCGGTTCGTCATGAAGAACTGAATCTACAACATCTCCAACTTCAATGGTTCTCCACTAATATGAAAGTATAAAGACTTATAAGGAATTTAAATTTATTAATTAAATTTTGGGGGGAATGTTTTATTTTTTAATTAAATATGAAACGGGATTTATGTTAAAAATCGAGGCATTTTTTATGTTTTATTTTGTTTCAAAATTCATCTTCCTAGTTCAAATGAGATGGCATTCCCATTCGAACGAGATATCTAATTAGTTTGAACATCGTTCGATGTCTTATTCTAATGATTGCGTATTGCCATAATGTATGGCATCATTTAAAGACTGTTTAAACCAGATAGCAATATCATTTGAATGAGTTCCTATTTTTTTCTAACGAGTTGCTATTCTCATTCAAATGAGCCTTATTTTCGTTCCAATGAGTCGCCGTCTTGAAATTTGTGTTTGCCTTATAAATACATGTTTCGTGTTTATTTTTGTTAAGACTTTTTCCTGAACGATTTTTTCGTGTCCTTTGCAAAAGTTTTCAACCTTTTGAGTTTAGAAAACTCTTTTGATCCACCAAATATATTCCCAAAATATATTTGTGTGAATGTGTTTAAAACCTAGATAGTTTGTATCTTTCCATACGCTACTCTTGTAGCGAGATCATGTTCATTTCTGACCATTGTGATTCTCGAGGGGATCATTGCTGAAGAGAAAGGCTGATCGGAAAATACTGAGGGTGGAAGGATGCCTATGGACTTCTTGGAGATGATTAATATTCTTTAGAGGTTTGTGAAGACTAGCGCATTATGCATGTGGTGATAATCAAGTAGTATTATAAGTCGATTGTCTTGTAATATTTCTAAAGTGTTAAATAAAGGTTTTCCCTAGGAAGAGATTTTTCCTCAAATTTTCCTTTGTTAATTTCATGATTTACTTTATATTTTTTATCACCAAGATGCATATCTTAGGATAAAAAGATAAAATATGTTAGTGTGGGTTGACATCTAATCAGATAAGCTAAACCATTATCCCTATATCTCACTCTCAACTAATAGTTGTTATGACCATAAGTGCATCAGATTCAACTAACTCATGATGCTCTATGTGAAACCTTAGGTAGATGATTTTGGCAATGAAGATCTTGTGACATCCACCCGTTCTAGTATGCATATTTGGTCCCACATATGTAAGGTAACATCGATTAGACTAATTTAGTCTCTATTTCATTAAATCTATATTGAACTTATGATTTAAGATATTATCATTTCGTTCTTATTTTGTAAGTCATTTTCAAATATTAAATTAATTCCAACTTTGTATTGCATTCATTTTGTTCTAGCATTTCCAATTTTAATACTTTCTCACATTTATTAATTTTAATTGTATTCGTTATCAGTAGGCTTACTACTTATACTATTAATTGGACATGGGCATTTATGGGAGTTGTAATTTCCACCCAAAATAATTATCCCAAACACCACATAGAAAGTTACATAATTTTTTACTTCAAAGCATTAAAAGTAACTGTACTTTTTTTTGTTGAAATTGCAAAAATACTCCTAGTCAAAATAACAAATAAGACCCGAAAAGAGTTTCCCACTTTAACCAAAACCAAACTTTTATTATTTTCAACACCACTACCGTGTCATTTAAAAACCCACACCAAAACCACCACACCTCAACCACTCTCTAGTTTAGCTGCCAATAACCTTCTTCATTTTCAGACGTTGTATTTTCCTTAGTTTTTTTGTTGTTTTGGGATTTTTTACAAGGAAAAACCCTAGTTATCATCAATTGGACCTCAAAAACCAACACATAAAGAAGTACATTAAAAAACCAAAATTTAATGCTCACACAATTCATTTGAGGTGTTTTTTCAAACTTGTCATCATAATATTAATCATTTTATTTGAAAAATAATAAATGCATACATGACAAATAGGGTTTCTGAAACCAACAATTACGGTGATGGAAAATCATAGGTGACGAGTTTCCATGGTGTCATATCACCGTGAGAAGGGGGAGGTACCAAAATACAACCATGATCACTTGTCACTATGCTTCATCACTATAAATGACCTGGAGTTATTGCGTTTTAAACATGGATGTCGTTCTATATCGCACCATGTCTTAATATCTTCACTTTTCCCTTGCATTATTTCATGAGCCATTTTACATAGAAAGAACACAACAACTTACATTCATTATTCGCCTCCTCCGACGTACATCCTATATATTTCTTTCAACTCTTAATCAGATTGGATTGTTCTTCACTCATTCGAATCACCTCAAAATACAAACATGTCCCCTTAACTTATATCTTCAGCAAATGGTACACATCATATAGTGTAATTTTCATCTCATGGAATTGTATGTGGAAGGTATTATTCTTTAGGTACTGTCGTTAAAGAAAATCACATACTTCAACGTGATCAATGTAATGGTATGGATGTTCGACCAAACTCCACAACCCTAACTCTTGAACCAACTTAACCACTCACGAGTCTTTTTTCTCAATGTCCAATTACCAATTTTTTTATAGTTTTATACACATTTCATGGGCCCTCTATTTTCATCTTGATTCCATATTGCATAATCAATTGTGTTATTGAAGTGTTTTAGTAGCTATTGATTTTTCAGAAATGGAAACTCGAGAGGTTGGGACTCACCCCTCTTCACTTTTCATTTTCCTTCTTTTTGGACTTTTAGTAGGATTTGATAAAAATGCACCACCCCTTTCATCATCTTTATTCTCACTAGTTGCATCACTAATCTCCTCAAGTTTCTCACCACTACCATATCTACTATCACACTAGTTTTTCTTTTCACCAATCTCACTCTCACTAGTCTTTTTTTTATCACCACCCTCTTCCTTATCATCATCACCACTTTCCTCTATATAATCATCTACTTCCTCCTCCCTATCATCCTCACTTACTTCCTCCTCCTTATTATCTTCACCTTTATCCTTCATTTCCTCTACCCTCTTACTACTAACTTGTTCTTTGTTCATCTATACATCTTTCTCACCGCCCACATTGCTATTTGTACTCCTTGGTTGTTTGTACTATAGATGCTTGTAATCATCTATTTCTCAACATTGTTCTCTTCACTAACTTTTTCTTGGATAGCATCTGACCTCTGCTTCATTTAAGAAGTCACAAGAGCCTTCCTAGTCTTTTCCATTTATATTATAAAAGAATAAAGACAACATATCAAATTAATAAACACATATGAACTAACCAAATATTGGGAATGAAACATGAAGTACCCAAATATAGAAATCATATATGAAGTCACAAAAGGTTGTAACTTTGGTAAAAACTAAACCACAGTGAGTTATAACCATGGTAATAAGTACACCACGACCAAAAGGAACCTTACCACAATCTAAGATGTGTTGTAGCAGTGAAAAGTGATCATAACTATCAAAAACACGGCCATAAGACACCACGATGACAACACATTGTGAATCGAAGTTAAATATTGTAATACCTCGTAATTTCGAGAGCATATTTATGAATATTCTGTAAGTTTTCGGCCGAAATATTTTATTTTAAATGAAAATTTTATTTGATATTACATTTAATAGTAATTTATTTTTGGTTTGAAATCGAATCAAACATTTAAATTCAAATTAAAATGGATTTTGGACATTTTGTGATCACTTAAATATGTAAGGTAGGCAAATTTAAATTAAAGGGCATTATAGTAATATGCATTAGCTTAGACTCCAAGATAGGATTTGAGAGGGATGTTATATAAGTAATATTATCGGTGATTATAAGGAAAAGGAGATGAAAACCAGACCCCAAAAATAAAATCCAAAAAGGAAAAAACGAGAGGAATGGAAAGAGTCACTTTGGAGTATTTTAGATCTTTTTTTCGAGTGCTTTCGGGTGAGATTTGAGAAAAACTTAAAACACATACCTGATGCTTTTGGGTGAGTATTTTAGAAAAAAAAAATCTTGTAGAATAGAAATTGGAATTCGGATTAGCAGCTTAGATAATGCTTCGATCTTATTTTTTTGGGTTTTCAAAACAGGCCTAGAATGGTGGATTTTGACTCGCTTGAGGTAGTTTCAATCTCCTGTGGTAAATTTAGTGTGCTACACTTACTCAACCTTAATTGTATAGTTATATCCATGCTATGTGTTACATTTATATGTATTGTATGCTCATATATTATATTCGTTATTGCACCCATTTTGTATGTATTATTTTCATGCCATGTTGTTTGGGGTAACGAAACTAGTTGATTTTACGAGTATGTTGGGTTATAGAAATTGGGTAGAAAATATGTACACTTGATTTATGGAATAAAATCTTAAATTTATTTGAATTGAGAGAATGATATTATGATGATTATTATTGGAGAATGATTAGGCATTTCCTTAGCCAAACCACCCACTCGACGGGGTGTGTTGTCGGCTACATTTTGTTTATTATCCAAAGACTAGGCCATGGACCCCGGTTGGCGAGTATGCCAAGTGTTATTATGGCGGTGATGACAAGATTTTATAGTGGTGATGATATGTTATGATAGGTCGTGTGCTCAAGTTATGTAATTTGTTTTGGTGGGAAATTGGATTTTTTCGGGGATAATTGAGAGGATAGTTGGTGGTAGTCCATGCCATACTGTGGGAAATGCGACAGGAATTTTCATACTGGGTCTAGTGCCACGGTGATATCATAGGTGATGATTATATTATTGAGATTTAAGTTTGATTTTTCATATTGCATGCACTCTTGTATATGATGCATGCACACACGAGTATATGTAGTTACACATGGAGCATTTATACGAGATACTGAGTTTCCCGCTCATCCCCTCATAGTTTTTTGTGTTTTGAGTATCGTTCGACATGATATTTAAGGCATCGTTGGGATTGGGGGCATCGTTAGAGGCTTCGTACAATTATTTTCAAAATTTAAATGTACCAAACTATTTATTGTAAATTTTTTTGTAAAAGGACATTTGGTATTTAATAAAATTGAGAAATTCTATTCATTTTATTATATTTTTTTTTTCGTAAATTTGTTCTTCATCAAAATGGTATTTTTGGTAAAACAAAATCTCAAATTTATCAATATTTTTTGTAGCACCTCTCGGGGTTTTACAAAGTGGTATCAGAGCATAGGTTATTCAAATTATCGGGCTTGGGGTTACTGGTTCATTACGTTATTCAATGAGACAGGTTTGGTTTATGTTCGATCTTATATGGGTGATGTAGAACTTTCTATTTGAATTTATGGTAAGAAAATTTTGGGTGAATTTGGAGGATGAAATTCCTTTTGTGGTGGTGGGGGGGGGGGGGGGGGGGGGGGGAGGGGGGGAGAATGCAATACCCCGTAATTTTGAGAGCATATTTATGAATATTTTGTAAGATTTCAGTCAAGTTATTTTAATTTAAATGAAAATATTTTTTTATATTACATTTAAAAACAATTTATCTTGGTTTGAAATCGAATCAAACATTTAAATGGCTTTTGGACATTTTGTGATAAGTTAAATATGTAAAGTAGGCAATTTTAAATTAAAGGGCAATGTAGTAATTTGCATTAGCTTAGGCTCCAAGCTAGGATTTGAGAGAGATGTAATAAAAGGAATATTATGGATGATTATAGGGAAAGGGAGATCAAAAAGAGTGGCCAAAAATGAAATCCAAAGAGGCAAAAACAAGAGGAATAGAAAGAGTCACTTTGGAGTATTTTAGATTTTTTTTCGAGTGCTTTCGGGTGAGATTTAAGAAAAAACCATAGCATATACCTCACCTAATTTTTCGTGTAGAATCCAAATCTAAAATCAGGTTGACAGTTTAGATAAGGCTTAGATCTGATTTTCCTGGGCTTTCAAAGCAAGCATAGAATGGTGGATTTTGACTCGCTTGAGGTAGTTCCGTTCTCCCGTGGTTAATTTAGAGTGCTAAACTTATTCAACCTTGATTTTATAGTTATATCCATGATATGAGTTACATTTATATGTATTGTATGCTCATATATTATATTCGTTATTGCACCCAATCTGTATGTGTTATTTTCATGTCGTGTAGTTTGCGGTAACGAAACTTGTTGATTTTACAAGTATGTTAGGTTACAAAAATTGGGTAGAAAAATGTACACTTAATTTATGGGAATAAAATATTAAATTTATTTGAATTGAGAGAATGATATCATGATGATTATTATTTTAGAATGATTAGGTATTTCCTTAGCTAAACCACTAGCTGGCCGGGGTGTGCTGTCGGCTACAATTTTGTTTATTATCCAAAAAGACTAGGCCATGGACCTCGGGTAGCGAGTATGCTAAGTGTTATTACGGAAATGATGCCGAGATTTTATAGAGATGATGACAGGTTATGATGGATCATGTACCTGAGTTATGTAATTTATTTTTGGGGGGAGGGCGGATGGGATTGTTCCGAGGATAATTGACAGGATAGTGTAAGGTAGTCCATACCGTACTGTGCGAAATGCAGCGAAAATTTGGATACTGGGTCTTGGGTTTGGTAGTGTCGCGGTGAGATTATAGTTGATGATTATATAATTGAAATTTTAGTATATGATGCACGCACACACGCGTATGTGTAGTTATACATGGAGCATTTATACAATCTCCTGAGTTTCTGACTCACCCCCCATAGTTTTTCGTGTTTCAAGTTTGGTGCGACATGATATTTAAGGCGTCATTGGGATTGTGGGCGTCGTTAGTGGCTATGTACATTTATTTTCAAAACTTAAATGTGCCACACTGTTTATTGTAATTTTTTTTGTAAAAGGACATTTGATATTTAATAAAATTGAGAAATTCTATTCATTTTATTAATGTATTTATGTTTTCACAAATTTATTCTCGATCTCAGTAGTATTTTTTGTAAAAAAAATTCTCTAGTTTATCAATATTTTTAGTTGCACATCTCGGGGTCTTACAAACTGGTATCAGAGCATGGGTTATTCGAATTCTTGGGCTTGGGTTTATTGGTTCGTTACGTTATCCGTTGAGAGAGGTTTGGTTTATGTTCGATCTTAATTGGGAGATGTCGAACTTTCTGTTTGAATTTAAGGTAAGAAAATTTTGGGTGAATTTCGAGGAACAAAGTCCTTTTGTAGGAGGGAAGAATGTAATACCCCGTAATTTGGAGTGCATATTTATGAATATTTCATAAGATTTCAGTCGGGATACTTTATTTTACATGAGAATATTCTTTTATATTACATTTGAAAACAATTTATTTATTTCTAAAATCGAATCAAACAATTAAATTCAAATTTAAATGGCTTTTGGACATTTTGTGATGAGTTAAATATTTAAAGTAGGCAAGATAGGATTTGAGAGAGTGTGACAACCCGCGATCCGAAATAAGGGGTGGCCAGCGCGATACTCCAACATAACGGAATCATGGATGGAAATCATTCTCAGCATCAACATCAATATGAAGAGTATACGGGAAAACCACCCAATAATTCAGAAAACGGGTTGCCAAATTTTTTTTGTTTTATTAAAGATCAAGTTAAGAAAATAATTTAAACAACCCTTTCTAAAAGATAGGGGAATCCCAAGATAACACATATCATACATTGATATCGAATATATACAAGAAGAGGACCGAATATGCTGTCGGTCAACAGATACATATAATCTATTACAACCATTTAATAATTTACATAAATACATCAATTAACTAGTTACAAAGTTTGGGCCACATGCCCGAATAAAGACCCGATCATATCTAGAATGCAAAAAAGTGAAGGCGTCTATCAACACAACCTGTAATATCCGCAAATTCTTATGGCTCCCCAAAAGTAACTGAAGTTGGAAAATCAGAAGGGGCGTCCTTGCGGAGGAGCACCTGAGCGGATACAATTTTCATGCACAACAAGACAAATAAAAGGGTTAGGGACAGGTTTTTATATGATTCCTAGATGAATAAGAAGCATGATAGATATGAACAGTTAATCATGAATGATAAGGATGAGTATTTAACAACCTAATCACAAAGCATAATAAGGCAATTTAGATTATCATAACTTTTTATTAAATTATGCAAGGAAATATAATTAAACCTCATCAATTGAATGTCTCCATCACTATTCATCATTTCATTTCAATTCTCATTCCTTAACAGGAATATAATTACCATCATACATTTTTATGACAATTTACATATATCAAGTCCCACTTGAATTCAAAAAGGTTATATTCTTATACATATAATGATTCTAAGACCGCCCCACCGATTTTCCCCACTGGGCGCGCCCCTGAATGACTATTATCTTCCAGGGCCCCTCGAACAAGACAACCTGGGAACCTATTGCACATCGGGAAGTGGCCATATGCCTGCGAGTGAGTCATAACCACACCCGGAATTACCTCACTGTGGTCTATGACTATAGTCTCCATGCGTTCATTAGTCAGGGGACATCACCTCATGCGCGAGCTTCCCTTATGATAGAATTTAGAGAGGTGTGTTTAAGCAAATTAACATTTTCCATTTAAATCACATTTTCATTTCCTTTAATCATATGTGTGTTTCATTTTATCTGAAACCATAATCATTGAATATTCTCATTAATATTCATCATATTTTAAGTCCCGAAGTATTCTCCAAGTGATCACAATAATTCTACAAGTCCCAAGGTTTTATATACCTCCAATGAGACCCTAAAGTCTCCAAGTATGGGCTTACAACTCCTAGTCTCCTCATAATGTACTAAAGTGTGGAAAATACCCCAACCTCAAATTGGTACACCTCAAGAACAAACCCCCCTTTAACCCATTCCTAACGTAGGGTAATGACTCAACTCAACTAAAACTCTAGGACTCTAAGTTTACTTCATTCAAGAAGGTTCCTAGGTCCTAACCCTAAAGAAAAAGGTTAAAAATTGAGTTATAAAAATAACTCAAAAACAACAGGAAAACGAATCGATTCGCCCAAAAAGAGAATTGGTTCGGACAAGAAAACATGGGATTCTGTAACCTGCCGAATCGATTCGGTCCAAGGAGACCTGGAAACTGACCCTATGCGAATCGATTCGCTCAGGGGCCGAATCGATTCGCCCCTTCGAATTTGTCAAGTTTGGATATGGAGTCTTGGACTACTAAATTTCCCCAACTCCAATAAACCCAAACCAAGATCATTTATTGCCACCAACTGATTTTTAATGCATCAAACAACAATAATTTACACCAATACCCATCCAAATCAACCTCCAATGATTCAAAACCCATAAATCCTTAAAAACCCTAACATTGTAAAACCATAACTAATCCACAACTATTCATACTAATTATCCAACTTAAATCACATAATAGTAAGTAGAAAACTTGCCTTGGTGTAGGAGTCTCAGATTTGAGGAAGATGAAATCAAGATCAAACTCCAAATCTTCAATCTCTCTTTTTCTCCACAAGTTCTCTTCATCTCTCTATCTCTCTCTAGGTTTAACAAAAGGCACTTAAGGGAAATAAATAAAAGGCAAGACATAAATCGTGCCTTAAGTCTAAAATGTCCAACTTAAGTGATTAATACCGCGATAAAATAACTCGCAACTGCACATTTAAGCTATAACTAGTCAAAAGTGCCCGAAACATCGAAATACAATATGGCACTTATTTCGACTATCTCGCACCTTTCGGGACTAACTACACCCTCCAAATTATCATTTGTAAATTTTATAACTCATTTCAAATTCCGGTTTCATTTTAAACCAAAATGTCATTTTAAATCTTATGACACAATAAAACATAACATGGCGATATTTACCTACACATAAGGTAACTATGCATTATCTTAGTAAATATTAACTTTTAACATATTCAATTAATACTTACTCTATAATCCAATGTTTTATATATAATTACTTCCCACAGTAAATAAATACAAAATAGGTTCTCAAAAGAGAGGGTTGTTACAGAGAGATGTTACAGAGGGTTGTTACTTCACACAGGAATACTGACATCGCATGTCTTGATACATCTTGTCCCCACCAAGATGTACCATAAATTTCGACCCATGAGATTCTGCCATCACGGCCCTTCTCAAATCTCCCTCATCCGGGACAACGATTCTTCTATGTAAGCGTAATCCACCCTCTGAACTTATCGAGTAGGACTCTTCTCCCTCGGACAACAATCGATGTATATGGTCCTGAAAACCTTTATCCCTTCCTTGGGCTTCTACAATCCTTGCCACAATTGTAGGCGTAACAGTCATTACTGACATGGACACTCTCGCCACCGCATCCTCCTGACTGAGTTCCTTCCATTCAGCTTTCCATACATCGGCTAACTCTCCCTCCGGCTTTCTACTCAAAGCATCCGCTACTACATTCACCTTGCCCGAATGGTAGTGGATGTCGAATTGATAATCTTTCACAAACTCTAGCCATCGGCGTTGTCACATATTCAATTCTTTCTGCGAAAATAAATATTGCAGCGATTTATGGTCCGTGAAAAGACTAAACTTCTCCCTCAGGAGACAATGCCTCCAAATCATCAAGCCAAAGACAACCGCTACAAGTTCTAACTCATGCACCGGATAATTCCTCTCATGGGGCTTTAGCTTGCGGGAAGCATAAGCAATAGCCCGTCGCTCTTATTGAAGTACACCTCCCAAACCTTGTAGAGATGCATTGGTGAAGACTAGATATTCCACCCTCGACGTTGGCAATGCAAGGACTGACGACGAAGTCAATCTATCTTTGAGCTCATCAAAAGCATCCTGACAAGAATTATCTCATACGAACCTCACCCATTTCCGGGTTAGATTTATCAAAGGGTTAACAATCTTTGAGAAACCCTTGATAAACCGACGGTAATAACCCGCCAAACCCACAAAACTACGAAATTCGGTAGGCGTCGTGGGCTGACCCCACTCCCTCACCGCAACCAATTTTCTTGGAACCACCAAAATACCCTAAGAAGTCACAATATGCCCCAAAAATTGTACTTCCTGTAACCAAAAAACACACTTCTCGAACTTAGCATACAATTGGTGATCCCTCAATCTTTGTAGGACCAACCTCAAATAAGTAGCATGATCCAATCCTGTTCGAGAATAGACTAAGATGTCATCGATGAATACAATAACAAATTGGTCCAGGAAGTCCCAAAATATCCAATTCATGAGATCCATAAATACAGCGGGGGCATTGGTTAGTCCGAAAGTCATAACCAAAAATTCATAAGACCCATATCTAGTCAGAAAAGAGGTTTTGGATACATCCTTCTCTCGTATCCTCAACTGGTGATACCCCATCCTCAAATCGATTTTAGAGAAGTACGACGATCCCCTAAGTTGATCAAACAAATCATCGATACAAGGCAAAGGGTATTTGTTTTGGATGGTGACTTTATTTAACTCTATAGTCAACATATAACCGGAGGGAACCGTCCCTTTTCTTTACAAACAACACCATGGTGACGTGCTACACCTAATGAATCCCTACTCCAACAACTGCTGGATTTGATCTCTCAACTCCCTCATCTCCACAGGAGCCATGCGATATGGAGCTCGCACAATCGGTCGAGTTCTCGGTGCCAAATCAATCACAAACTCGATCTCCCGACTTTGAGGAAAACCCGGTATTTCTCGAAAAACATCCTCAAAATCTCTAATAACCAGAATAGAATCCAACGGAACAACTACATCCCGAGAAGTCTCCTCTGCGATACAATACAAATAAGTGCTAGTACTTCCTTCTAAGCGAGGCATAACTACCAAGAACATTTCTTGTCCCGGAACGGAAAAGACTATACTCTTCCCGTAACAATGAACTATTGCATGATAGTTCACTAACCAATCCATACCCAATATCACATCATACCCGACCATGTCAAGGATGAGCAAATTGTCCTCAAAGAACAAATTACCAAGAGTTATCCCTATTTGTTTACAAACAAAGAATATGAGTGAACCATCACCCATAGAGGACTCAACGCTAGTTAAGCTACTCTCAGCAGATTTAATCAACTCTGTGGTCTGAGCAAAACTCCTAGAAATGAATGAATGTGTCGCACCCGTGTCAAACAAAACACGACCCATCTGTCCCTAAATAAGAAACTTATCCTCAATCGATGGCGGAGCCGGAGGAAGCATAGCATCCTGGATATGATAAACTCTCCCATACTGTAGATGACCCTGCTGCGGAGGAACAACCAGATTTGGTGCTTGTGGCAGAAACTGAACATGTGGCTGCTGAGGGACCCTATGAAGTTGACCCCCAACTAACTGAGGACACTCCTTATTGTAATGACCCGCCTCCCCACATTGGAAGCACCGCCCCACCATATTCTCCGGAACTCTGCCCCGACTTTTTCTAAACTGGTTAACACCTTGGCCCGGATGGCCCCTACTCCCTTGACCACCTTGACCTGCTACTGTTATTGCCACCCGAATTGAACCCACCAAAATGTTGCCTTTTTGACAAGTCCCCCTGCTAAGGATCCCTTTCACATCGCTTATTACCCGAAGATTGGGATGAGGGAAAAACTCATCCTCCAGTCCCATTGCCTCCAGGCTTTCCTACTTGCCCCAAAACTGCAGCTTTCTTGCCACTCTTCATATACAACCGATGTTCTTGGCAATGGAGCAATGCCGCATTCATTACCTCACCAAAAGTTTGCAAAGCTGGATTACCCAGCAAATGTTGTCGAATTCTCCACTTCAAACATCCCATAAACTTCGAAACCTTCCTCTCTTCTGGAGTCACCTCATCTGGTACAAAACTTGCTAACCTGGTGAACTCCTCTTCATATTCCGCATCGTATCTCTCACCTTGCACCACATCCTGAAGCTTCATTCTCATCTCCCTTTGAACTGCAGGAGGGAAGTACTTCTGGTCAAATAAGACCCAGAAATCAGTGATAGTCATGGTATCTGTTTTTTCTGGTGTAGTCATCGACTCCCACCAATGCAATGTGGCCCCAACAAGCTTAAAATTAGCAAGGACTGGTTTCTTCTCCTCACTACATTCCACCATTCATGGCTGGCGTTGCATATCCTTCTTCCACTTATTTTCTCGAATAACATCAGGACCTCCATTAAATTCTGGGGGATGGCCCTTTAAAAAGGACTTTCTAACTCTTTCCCATGGAGAAGGTCCCATAGGAGCTTTTACATCCTGTGCTCGTTGTTGAGCTGATGGAATTTGTTAAGCCACTGCGGTCATAGCAACATTGATCACTTGAGCCATAATGTTTGCTACATCAGCAACATTTATCGTTCCCTGTGGCGGTGGTGGAGGACCAACATCCTCTTCTACAACCCTATTACATCTCGTTGGGCGACCTCTCTTAGGTGGCATCTGAGATGAAGAAACAATAGAATTAGAATGCTATCCAAAACAATCTATCTTGCAAAAGATCGCAAATATAAGTAACAAAATAGTCCTAACATTAGGCTCTACATCAAAGAATGCTACGGTAGAACATGACAAGTCCCCATAGATCCTAAGGACTCTAGAACCTGATGCTCTAATACCATCTGTGAAAACCCGCGATCCGAAATAAGGGTTGGCCAGCCCGAAACTCCAACATAACGAAATCATGGATGAAAATCATTCTCAGCATCAACATCAATATGAAGAGTATACGGGAAAACCACCCAATAATTCAGAAAACGGGTTGCCAAATTTTTTTAGTTTTATTAAAGATCAAGTTAAGAAAATAATTTTAACAAACCATTCTAAAAGATAGGGGAATCCCATGATAACATATATCATACATCCATATCGAACAGTACTGAATATGTTGTCGGTCAACAGATACATATAATGTATTACAACCCTTTAATAATTTCCATAAATACATAAATTAACTAGTTACAAAGTTTGGGCCACATGCCCGAATAAAGAACCGATCATATCTAAAATGAAAAAAAGTGAAGGCATCTGTCAACACAACCCGTAATATCCATAAATTCTTACGGCTCCCCAAAAGTAACTGAAGTTGGAAAATCAGAACGGGCGGCCTTGCGGAGGAGAACCAGAGCGGATACAATTTTCATGCACAACAAAACAAATAAATGGGTTAGGGCCCGATTTTATATGATTCCCAGATGAATAAGAAGCATGATAGATATGAACAGTTAATCATGAATGATAAGGATGAGTATTTAACAACCTAATCACAAAGCATAATAAGGCAATTTAGATTATCATAACTTTTTATTAAATTATGCAAGGAAATATAATTAAACCTCATCAATTGAAAGTCTCCATCATTATTCATCATTTCATTTCAATTGTCATTCCTTAACAGGAAAATAATTACCAGCATCCATTTTTATAGCAATTTGCATATATCAAGTCCCACTTGAATTAACAAAGGTTATATTCTTATACATATAACGATTCTATGACCGCCCCTCTGAGTTTCTCCACTGGGCGTGCCCCTAAATGACTATCATCTTCGAGGTCCCATCGAACCAGACAACCCGGGAACCTATCGCACGACGAAAAGTGGACATATGCCTGCGAGTGAGTCATAACCACACTCGGAATTACCTCACTAGCGCAGAATAAAACATATAGAAATCCCGCATAAAGCCGAGGACTGTAGTCTCCCTGCATTCATTAGTCAGGGGACATCACCTCATGCGCGAGCTTCCCTTATGATAGCATTTAGAAAGGTGTGTTTAAGTAAATTATTATTTACCATTTAAATCACAATTTCATTTCCATTAATCATATGTGTGTTTCATTTTATCAAAAACCACAATCATTGAATATTCTAATTAATATTCATCATATTTTAAGTCCCGAAGTATTCTCCAAGTGATCACAATAATTCTACAAGTCCCAAGATTTTATATACCTTCAATGAGACCCTAAAGTCTCCAAGTATGGGCTTAAAACTCCTAACCTCCTAATGATGTACTAAAGTGTGGAAAATAACCCAACCTCAAATTGGTACACCTCAAGAACAAACCCCCCTTTCACCCATTCCTAACATAGGGTAATGACTCAACTCAACTAAAACTCTAGGATTCTAAGTTTACATCATTGAAGAAGGTTCCTAGGTCCTAACCCTAAAGAAAAAGGTTAAAAATTGAGTTATAAAAATAACTCAAAAATAGCAGGAAAACGAATCAATTCACCCAAGGGTCGAATCGATTTGGACAAGAAAACATGGGATTTTATAACCTACCGAATCGATTCGGCTTGGCCAAATCGATTCGGTCCAAGCAAACCGAAAACTGACCCTATGCGAATAGATTCTGCCCTTCGAATTTGCAAGTAGAAAACTTGCCTTAGTGTAGGAATCTCAGATTTGAGGATAATGAAAGCAAGATCAAACTCCAAATCTTCAATCTCTCTCTTTCTCCACAAGTTCTCTTCATCTCTCTATCTCTCTCTAGGTTTAACAAAAGGCACTTAAGGGATATAAATGAAAGGCAAGACATAAATCGTGCCTTAAGTCTAAAATGTCCAACTTAAGTGATTAATACCGCGATAAAACAACTCACAACTACACATTTAAGCTATAACCAGTCAAAAGTGCCCGAAACATCAAAATACAATATGACACTTATTTCGACTATCTCGCACCTTACGGGACTAACTACACCCTCCAAATTATCATTTGGAAATTTTATAACTCATTTCAAATTCCGGTTTCATTTTAAACCAAAATGTCATTTTAAATCTTATGACACAATAAAACATAACATGGCGATATTTTCCTACAAATAGGGTAAATATGCATCATCTTAGTAAATATTAACTTTTAACATATTAAATTAATATTTACTCGATATTCCAACGTTTTATATATAATTACTTCACACAGTAAATAAATATAAAATAAGTTCTCAAAATATAGGGTTGTTACAGAGAGATGTTAAGGAATATTATGGGTGATTATAAAGAAAGGGAGATGAAAAAGAATGGACAAAAATGAAATTCAAAGAGACAAAAATGTGAGAAATACAAAGAGGCAAAAGTGAGAGAAATACAAAGAGTCACATTGGAATATTTAAATCTTATTTTCGAGTGCTTTCGGTGAGATTTGAAAAGAACTCAAAACACATACCTGAACTAATTTTTTGTGTATAATCCAAATTAGAATTCGGATTAGCAGTTTAGATAATGCTGGGATTGTAATACCCCATACTTTTAAAGGTATTTAAATTACACTATAGATGTAATTTGGTAATTTGAGGAATTATTATGAATAGTAATTTTGGGATTAATGAGTGAAATTAAATAAATTCAATATTATAAAATGAATAGTTAATATTTGTTTTCGAGTGACAGATTAATATTTACCTGGATTATATTTTGAGACTAAGTATATGAGCAGATTATTTTTATTACATGTCGTTGTTGGGTAAAGCGACAAAGAAAAATATTTTAAATTGGAAAACACGTGTATTGAACGTGTTGGGTCAAAATAGTGAAATTTAGTTAAGTGACTCAGATGGAGATTTTGACTCCGACATTGGGTTCAGAATGGCCGATATAGTCAAAATAGAGTACCTGGGGGTAGTTTTTGAGTTCCGGGCATTTTTGGACTAGTTGGAACTCGTAAATGAGTACACGAGTCATTTAACAATTGGGTATACATCCAATTTCGGGTTTAATAAGGAGAAAGCCCTTATTTCCCCCAAATATCATACCTAAGATATATATATATATATATATATATATATATATATATATATATATATATAGAGAGAGAGAGAGAGAGAGAGAGAAGAAAGAAAGAAGAGAAGAAAAGAAGAGATTTTCGGTCAAAATTCGTGGGATTTGACTCGGGGTCGTCAAATTTAATCCACGAAGCAAGTGTTTAACTTGCTTTATGATTTAGTGTGTTTATTTCTCATATTGTAGTTGGTATAAAACTAAAGATTTTTGGGTTGAAATTGCATGGATTAAATGGGTTTTCGGAAGATTAAAACGGATATAACTCGATTAATACCCAATTTGAGAAACTCGAAATTTATTGAAATTAATTATTGAAAATGGGTTCTACGAGATAAAATGCTTGGAGGTGTTTTAATGGAAATTTGGATTTTTGGAGAAGAAGGTGAATAGTGACCAGCATCACTTACGGACTGTTTCGACTAGGAAGACAGTTGATTAAGCTCTCGGTAAAAACATAAAAGTTGTAGATCTCTTCGATATGGTCGCGTGGACGCCAACCACATATTTTTCTTATTTTGTTTCGATTTGATATGATTTTTCTAAAAGAAGTTTTGGGTTAATCATTAACTCGAAAATCAAACCGAAAATTGGAAAAATAAATGCTAGAATTGTTTGGAGATAAATATTTCGGGTTCCTAAAAATAGTTTGGGGACTTATAAATATTTTTTTTTAGTAAGGAGTGTACTTTGGTATAGTTGAAAGTAAAATCCAAGATTTACCCAAATAGGGGTGTTCGTGAGGAATAATGCTTAAAGGGGTATTTAGGTGTGATTTGAATAATAAATAAAAGAGTACGTATTGGGGATAATATTTTAAGGGTGTGACTGCTTATATTATTATGGATGGAAATATTTGAGGTTATTGTATATCGTTATAAGAGTTCAGAAATTATAGTCATAGTATATTGAGAAGAGATATAAATAATATATATAGGATGTCGTTAAAGTATATATATTATGAGACGAATGAATTGTAACAACCCTCACTTTTGAGAGCCTATTTTATACTTATTTACCATATGGGGTAATTATATATAAAATGTTGGAATGTGGAGTAAGTATTAATTTGATGAGATACGTTAATATTTACTAGAAATTTGTATCATTACCATGTGTGTAAGTAAATGTCTCCATATGGTGTTATATTTTGTCATGAGAACTAAAATGACAATTTGGCTTAAAATGGAACCGGAACTTAAAATATATTATCAAATTTCCAAATGATAATTTGGAGGGCAAAGTTAGTTCCGGGAGGTGCGAGATAGTCAAAATGTGGGCCATATTGTATTTTGAGGTTTTGGGCACTTTGGACTGGTTTTGATATATTGCGTATTAGAAATCATTTTATTACGGTATTAACCATTTAAAGTTGGAGATTTTTGCTTAAGGCCACGTTTTAGGCTTGTTAAGCCTTCCATTTCTCTTATTTCCTTTAAGAACATTTCTAGCCCTAAAATGTGAGAGAGAGGACGGGAACTTGTGGAGAAGGTGAGAGATTGAAGATTTGTGGAGTTATCTTGCATTCTTCTTCATCAAAATCTAAGATTGAAACCCCAAGGCAAGTTTTCTACTTGCTATTATATGGTTTAAGGTGGATAATTTGTGTTAGTAGATATGTGAGAGTTTTGGTTTAATGCATTTATGGTTTTGTTGGGATTTATGAGTTTTGATGTCTTTGGAAGAGATTTGATTATGGATCGATGTAGAATAATGAAGTTGGAAGCATTTATGATCAATTAGTATCAGTAAATGAGGCTTGTTTGATTTGGTTGAAGTCGGCTTTGGGCTTAGCTTGAAAATAGGAAAGATCGGTCTAGGTCTGCAATAACCGGTCGACCGGGCCTTCGGGAGAGGGCACACTGCTTTCTTTCAAAGGTATAAAATTTGAGGCGCGGTTGACTGCGGTCCCCATATTGGTCGACTAGCCCTGCCGAAGTGAGCTTTCTTGTTTTCTTCTTAGGCAAAAACTTGAGACGTGGTCGACCGCGGCTTGGGACAGGTCGACCGGTCCCCTGTTTTCTTCCCCAAAACTATTTTCGCTTTCAAGTCTTTTCTTTTCATAGGGACTTAGTAACCTTCTTCAATGAAGTAAACTTTGGCTTTTAGAGTCCTAGTTGAGTTTGGTTGTCACCCTATAGTTGATTGGATTTCACTTGGGGTTAGGTCCAATGGGGTGTTTGAAGTGATGTTCAGGCATCTATTCTCTTTTTATATCTTAAGAGGAGGATAGGGGTTGTAGGCCCATGCTTGGAGACTTTAGGGGCTTAAATTGAGGTATATAAGACCTTAAGATTCAGGAACAATTGTGATCCCTTGGAGAATTATTCGATGCATACCCTATGTTAAATATCAATGAAATATTTTATGATTATGGTTTCAGATAAAACGAAACACATATATGTTAATGGAAATGAAAAGTATGATTTTTTAATAGTAAATACTAATTTACTTAAACACACCTCTCTAAATGCTATCATAAGGGAAGCTCGCGCATGAGGTGATGTCCCCTGACTAGTGAATGCAGGAAGACTATAGTCCTCGGCCATATGCGGGTTTATTATATGTTTTTCTGCGCTAGTGAGGTAATTCCGGGTGTGGTTATGACTCACTCGCAGGCATATGGCCACTTCCCGATGTGCGTTAGGTGCCCAGGCTTCCTTGTTTGATAGGCCCCTGGAAGATGATAGTCATTTAGGGGCGCGCCTAGTGTGGAAACTCGGAGGGGCGATCTTAGAATCGTTATATGTATAAGAATATAACTTTTCTAAATTCAAGTGGGACTTGAGATATGTTTATTACCACCAAATGTATGATGATGATGATATTCCTGCTAAGGAATAAGAATTTAAAAGAAATGAGAATAATACTGATATTATATTCCTATTATGGAATAGAAATTGGATTAAAGTGGCTATGAAAGATGGAAGCTTTTAACTTAATCATGCATAATTTAATTCACTTACATAATTTAATTGTAGGCATGTCATTTTAACTGTCCCATTTTTGATTCATGATTAGGGTGTTAGATATTTCGTCTTCATCATTCATGATTAATTTTTCATATCTATTATGCTTCTTATTCATCTGGGAACTATATAAAAACCGGGCCCCGACTCGTTCATTTCCTCCATGTTCTGCATGTTATTGTATCCGCCCAGGTGCTCCTCCGCAAGGATGCCCGTGTTGATATTTCCATCCTTATGTTTTTGAGGAGCTGTAAGATTTGCGAATATTACAGGATGTTTTATTAGATGCCCTCATTTTTGTAATTCTAGATATGATCGGGTCTGTCATTCGGGCGTGTTGCCCAACTTTATACTTGTTTAATCGATGTAATATGTATCATATTGAACTGTTGTGATTCATTTTGTGTAGCTATGGACCGACATCTTATTCGGTCCTCTACTTGTACATTTATTATGGGAGGTTGATATACATGTATGTTATCTCTGAAATTCCACAATCTTTTAGAATGGGTTGCTTAAATTATTTTCTTAACTTAATCTCTTAATCAAATTAAATGTTTTGGCAACCCGTTTTCTGAATTATTGGGTCATTTTCCCGTATACTCGTGTTATATTTGTGATGCTGAGAATGATTCCCATTCTTAATTTCCGTATTTATTGGAGACTTATCGGGATGTAGTTGTTCCCTTGGATTCTCTTTCGGTTGTTTGAGATTTTGAGGATGTATTTCACAAAATATCGGGTTTACCTCCGAGTAGGGAGATTGAGTTTGTGATTGATTTAGCATCGGGAACTTGATCGATCGTGAGAGCTCCGTATCGTATGCCTCCTGTTAAAATGAGGGAGTTGAGAGATCAAATTCAGCAGTTATTGGAGAAGGGATTTATTAGGCGTTGTACGTCGCCATGGGGTGATCATGTGTTGTTTGTGAAGAAAAGAGATGGTTCTCTCCAGTTGCGTGTTGACTATAGAGAATTGAATAAAGTCCCCATCCGAAATAAATACCCTTTGCCTCGTATTGATGATTTTTTTGATCAACTTAGGGGAGAGACATACTTCTCTATAATAGATTTGAGAATGGGGTATCACCAGTTGAGGATACGGGAACAGGATGTATCCAAGACTGCTTTTCTAACGAGGTACGAGTCTTATGAATTTTTGGTCATGCCTTTTGGACTGACCAATGCCCCTGCCGTATTTATAGATCTCATGAATAGGGTATTTCAGGACTTCCTAGACCAATTTGTTATTGTGTTTATCGATGACATCCTTGTGTATTCTCAAATTGAAGCTAACCATACTATTCATTTGAGGTTGGTCCTGCAAAGATTGAGGGATCACCAATTGTATGCTAAGTTTGAGAAATGTGGCTTTTAGTTACGGGAAGTGCAAATTTTGGGTCATATTGTGACTTCACAGGGTATATCGGTGGATCCGAATATGGTGGTTGCGGTGAGGGAGTGGGGTCAGCCCACGACACCTACCGAAATTCACAGTTTTCTGGGTTTGGCGGGTTATTACCGTCTATTTATTAAAGGTTTCTCGAAGATCGCTAGTCCTTTGATAAATTTGACCCGGAAAGGGGTGATATTTGTTTGGGATGACTCTTGTCAAGAAGCATTTGATGAGCTCAAGGATAGATTGACTTCGGCTCCAGTCCTCGATTTAACAAAGTCGTGATTGGAATATTTAGTCTTCACCGATGAATCTCTACAAGGTTTAGGAGGTGTGCTTCAGCAAGAGCGATGGGCTATCTCTCATGCTTCCCAAAAGCTCAAGCCTCATGAAAGAAACTATCCGGTGCATGACTTAGAATTGGCCGCAGTTGTCTTTTCCTTAAAGATTTGGAGGCATTATCTTCTCGGGGAGAAGTTCAGTCTTTTCACGGACCATAAGTCGTTGAAATATTTATTTTCTCGAAAACATTTGAATATGCGTCAGCGCCGATGGTTGGAGTTCATGAAATATTATCAATTTGATTTTCATTATCATCCGGGCAACGCAAATGTGGTGGCGGATTCCTTGAGTAGAAAACCTGAGGGAGGATTTGATGATGTATGGAAGGCTAAATGGAAAGAGCTCTGTCATGAAGATGCGGTTGCTAGGGCGTTCATGTCTGTGATGACAGTTACTCCTACAATTGTGTTAAGGGTCGTAGAAGCCCAAGGAAGGGATAAGGGTTGTCAAGACCACATACGCCGATTGCTGTCTGAGGGAGCCGAATCCTACTCGATAAGTTCGGAATGTGGATTGCGCTTCCATGGAAGACTTATCGCTCCGGAGGAGGGGGATTTGAGACGGGCGGTGATGGTAGAATCCCATAGTTCTAAATTTTGAGTGCATTCGGGTAACGATAAAATGTATCAAGACATGCGCCGTCAATATTGGTGGCCAGGCATGAAGCGAGATATTTTTGAGTTTGTATCTCAATGCACTACTTGTCAGTTGGTTAAGATTGATCATCAGCGACCGACAGGTTTGTTGCAACCGTTAGAGATTCTAGTATGGAAATGGGAAAGCATATAAATGGATTTTATTAGTGGCTTACCAACGTCACAAAAAGGTCACGATTGTATATGGGTTATCGTTGATCTCTTGACGAAGTCGGCGCACTTTCTTCCGGTTCGTACCGATTACAACACCGCTCATTACGCCCGGTTGTTCATTGATGAGGTGGTGAGACTTCATGGGGTGCCTTTGAATATTGTTTCTGATACAGACAAGATCTTCGTTTCCCACTTTTGGCAAAGTTTCCAAGAAGCCATGGGAACCGAATTGAGGTTAAGCACTTCCTATCATCCTCAAACAGATGTCCAGACTGAACGGGTAAACCAAATGTTAGAGGATATGCTCCGTATGTGTATGCTTGATTTTAAAGGTAGTTGGTAATAATATCTCCCATTGGTCGAGTTTGCTTATAATAATTCGTACCAATTCACTATTGGGATGGCGCCCTATGAAGCCTTATATGGTACGCCCTGTAGATCTCCCACTTGTTGGTTGGAGGTGGGAGATAATAAGTTTCTCATACCTAAAATGATCCGGGATACTTCATCTAAGATCGAGTTTATCCAAAATCGCATTCGGATAGACCAAGATAGATAGAAGAGCTATGCCGATGTGGGTAGAAGACATGTGGAGTTAGAGTTCTAAGACCAAGTGTTGGTACGTGTGTCACCTATGAAAGGTATCAAGCGTTTTAGAAAGAAAGGGAAGATTGTGCCGCCTTTTGTTGGACCTTTTCCCGTGATTGCCAAAGTGGGTCCAGTGGCATACCAACTTGCCCTACTAGAACCTTTACAACCAATTCACGATGTCTTCCATGTCTCCTCTTTGAAGAAATACAAGAGGTGTGAAGGTTCTTTTTGTTATATTCCTTTTGAGGATATTGAGTTGCAATCCGATGTTTCCTATGAATAACAACTTATTTCTATTCTAGAGCATGGGGAGCGTAGGTTGAGGTCTCGTGTGGTGCCCTTGGTTAGAGTATAATGGATTCATCACAGCGTTGAGGAATCAACTTGGGAACATGAGGATGATATGCGGGAAAAATATATGCATCTCTTTATCCAAGGTACGTTTGAATTTTGGGGGCAAAATTCCCTCATAAGGGGGCGAGTATGTAACAACCCTCACTTTTGAGAGCTTATTTTATACTTATTTACCATATGGAGTAATTATATATAAAATGTTGGAATGTGGAGTAAGTATTAATTTTATAAGATACGCTAATATTTACTAGAAAGTTATATCATTACCATGTGTGTAAGTAAATGTTTCCATATGGTGTTTTATTTTGTCATGAGAACTAAAATGACAATTTGGCTTAAAATGGAACCGAAACTAAAAATATATTATAAAATTTCCAAATGATAATTTGGAGGGTACAGTTAGTTCCGGGAGGTGCGAGATAGTCAAAATGTGGCCCATATGGTATTTTGAGGTTTTGGCCACTTTTGACTGGTTCTGATATATTGTGTATTAGAAATCATTTTATTACGGTATTAACCATTTAAAGTTGGAGATTTTTTCTTAAGGCCACGTTTTAGGCTTGTTAAGCCTTCCATTTCTCTTATTTGCTTTAAGAACATTTTGAAGCCCTTATACCTTTGACTCACTTGAGTCTATATTGTATAAGTGCTCATCTAGTTTGGAAATTGTGACAAAATTATGTCCATCCTAGAAACCAAAGAGCCTCAGAAATTGCTATGCCTATTCATCTCTCTTTCTTGTAGTGATCAAGAGACTATTGCCAACACTCACACACTTAGAATTCAATTCATGCATGTCATATTTCATTATAATGTGTGTACATGTTTTAAGTGTGTTTAAATCCCTAAGCTTAATTTTTAATAATTTTTTGGTATTTTTTAAACAATGTTTTAATAATTAAAGCTTGATTTAAAAGTTTTGGGGTCAATCTCTTAATATTATTTGTTGTATATTATGGCCTAATGTTACCTTGGGTAGAATCCAAAAGCGCCAGAGACTTCAGGGTGTTCTTTATAATTAGTTTGGACGCGCATTTTACATCCCTTAACTGGACAACACATGTTGCCCTCTGATTGGTTAGAATTGTGTTTCTTTACTGAGACAATAGAAACGTGTGTTATCGGCCCTTGGATCATTTCTTATCAATGGTCTGCATATTGCCTTGATGGGTCCCCGTGTAACTTTTTAAGCCAATCAGCGTTCGTTTAAGCACCGCCTTGTGTGAGTCCTTAGATTCAAGTCAATTGAAATTTACTCGATCTTAGCCCTTGGTTTTGATCAGATATCTCGAACCTTCTCCTCCCACTATAAAAAGGACACTTCCCTCAGACTTCGAGGACTTTTGCCATTTCATTTCCTTTGAGAAATTGAGAGAGAAGAGAGAAAAACAGAGAGAGAAGAGAGAGAGTTAGAAACCCTAACTTTATTCGCCTAAATCCTCTTCAAACCTAACCCAAACACCATATCAAAAAACACTACCCTGAGTGTTCTTGAGTGTTTAAGAGTTTGAGTTGAGTTATTTTTGTTACTGTAACCTTGTGTTCGTGAGATCTTGTTCCCATCTTAGACTTTCACTCAGATCTAGTTTCTGATTTCATTGAAATCTTAGATCTGAGTTATTCAGGTTACATTACACTTAGTTTCATTTTATTTCTCATCTTGAGAAATATATTGTTCATTATTTTCTCTAAAAACGTTTTCTTACATTGAAATCAACAATAAATGCATTATGTTTCTTGTTCTTGTAAAACTAAACCTTTGACCTAGTTTGGAATCTCACTTGGAGGTTTTCAATCTCGAAAAGTTTCTTTAAATTCTGAGATTGATTAAGACCTTGTCTGTCATCCTAGAAAGGTATCCGTGGATTCTCGGAATGATTTAAAGGTCAAATACGGTGAAAAGTTTTGTAAGAAGAAAGAAAAGAAAAGATCACATCATATAGTGTAACTGTAATTTGTTAGGACTGTTTGTACTTAATAAGTGTGTGTGTGTGTGCATGCATGTGTTAGAAAGAACCTCCACAAATACTTACACCCAACAACACTAAAAGTGTTGGTAATAAGATCTTGTGATCATAAGTCGACGTAAAGTGCTGGAACAAATAAGGAGTTGATAAACTGAGAGAACTACATCTACAATCAGAACTACAGTGAAGTTATAAGGACACGAGAGGGTACATTCCTAAACTTATATAGGTCTGAGTTGTTTGCATGTTAGTTATATAGTTTGTAACTCATAAATTTGTGTTAGTGGATTTTTCATTTTACTCCGTAGAGGGAGTCGTGGATGTTTCCTCAATTGATGAGGTTTTACCACATAAAAAATCGTGAACAGAATCTTTCTACATTTTCTCATCTCAGTCTTGGTTGTGCTGTGTTTAAAACTTGTTTAAACTATTTTTTAAACTTGTTGCCCAAATCTTGAATAAGATCTCATACATACTGCTTTATTAAACACATCTTGTGATTAATCCTTTTTGATTTAAGAAAAGAGTTTCTTAAAAAAATAACTCAGAGTTACTTAAATAGTTTATTTTCAATAAACGGATTTACTAATGCATTTTTCAATTGGTATCAGAGCTTGGTAAAACTACTTTTAAAGAGATCCTGTGTTTCTGAAATTATTTTCTGAAAATCAAATATGGACGAGAAAAATGAAAGATTTGGTAACTTGAGTAGACCTCCAATATTTGATGGAACCAATTTTTCTTACTGGAATGTAAGGATGATTACTTTCATTCAAGGAACATTGGGAGATGATGTCTAGGACATTGTTGAAAATGGTTATACTCTTCCTACTAAACCAGCCAACGAAGGAAGTAATGAGAGAGTTAAGAAAGCTTTAAGTGAGTTCACTCAAGAAGAGAAACAAGTTTCTCGAAATAATAACAAAGGAAAGAATGCCATATTTATGTCTATAAATGAACATGAGTTTAAAAGAATCTCATCTTGTACCACTTCTAAGGAAGCTTGGGACACCTTATTCACTGCTCATGAAGGAGACACTAGAGTTAAGGCTGCTAAAATCCATATGCTTATCCAGCAATATAACTCCTTAATTATGTCTGAGCCTGAATCATTTGATGACTTCTATATGAACCTGACTGATATTGTGACCAAACTGCATGCTAATGGGATAACCTATGATAGACAAGAAATTGTATCTAAAATTCTGAGATCATTACCACAGAAGTTTGATAACAAAAGATATGCTATTGAGGAAATGTGTGATATAAATCTCACTCCTGAATTACTCAGTAGTAAATTAAGAACTGTGGAAATGGAACTGGAATTTAAGAAACAATTAACCCAATCCCATAGGAAACAGACTAGTTCCAATCTAAGCTTCTCTTCTAAATTGATTAAGCCTGAGTTTAATATTTCCAATGATGAATCTGATGAGGACTGCGATATAGAGAGTTTGGACAATCAGATTTCCTTAATGACAAAACAGTTCAAGAAAATCATTAAGTTTAGAAACAAAGTTGCTAATAAACAAGGCAAGTCAAATTATCCAACTCCCTCTAGTCACAGACCTCATGAGAAAAATAATGACAAAAATCACAAGGACTCTCATATCAGACCTAATAGAGACCTTAAGAAGACTGAATGCTATAGATATGGTAAACTGGGACACATTGCACAAGACTGTAGAGTTAATTTGAACACTCAAAACAAACACACTAGAGCTAACATGTGCAAAACATGGGATGATTCAAGTGACTCTGAGTCATCAGATGTTTTTTATCCTTACATGTCTTTCTTTGCCAAGATCATTTATAATGATGACATGCCTATGTTTGTTAATGAGGATGAACCAAATAATTCTATGACTGATACTTCGAATGTGGTTATTACTGGTTTAGATGCTTTGATTACTAAGAATGTTGCATGTTCTACATCGGGGTGTGTGAGTCAAAGGGAATGCGATAATGACGATGCTAATGGGTGTGTGATTTCTAAGAATGAAGCTTTAGGGGTCACTTCACACAACACACTTAGTGACTCGGATAATGAAGACCTCCCAGACATTCACACACTTTACACTAAGACTCTCAAGAAAAGCGCTAGACTAGAAAAGACTGTTAAAGATCTTACCAAGAAATTGGAAGATCTAAGCCTGATGGTTAAACTGAATGATGAAGAGTACACTACCCAATGTTTAACTCATGAAAGTGAAATTAAAGTTTTTGATGAAAAACTGAAAAATTTGACTGAAACAAATGAAATTCTGGAGAAAAAATACAAAGGGACATTGTTAGAATTGGAACAAACCGAAGAAAAGACAACAACTGTTCTAAAAAAATTTACAAAATTTGAAAATAAATCTAACTGTTTTGATGAATTTGTTGCTGAATCTAAAACCAATTCTGATGATCGAACTGGTATAGGATTTTTTCCAAATTTGAAAACACAAACAAAACCTTTTGAACCTATCAAGTTTGTGTCAGGAGGCAAAAGACCTATTGAAACATGCCCATATTTTCATTCCCTAAAAACTAAGTTTGATTTAAAACATCAGAACTTCAACATTGGGGAATCAAGTTGCTCTAAGCATAAAAGTTCACCTAAGGCTAAATACGTCTGCCCTTTTATCAGAAAGAGTGAACCTACTTACAAACCTGTACTACCCACGAATAAAGTTCAGACTGGAAACTTTACGAAACCTCTGTTTAGAGACTTTCCTAAGGAAACACACATCTTGAGAAATCTTTATTTCTCCTACTGTGACATATATGGTCACTCTTTTGATGGTTTCTATGCTAGGAGACTTGTCAAACCTATCTATAATCCTCGTACTTACCAGAACTTTAACAATTCTAGGAGGAGTCAAAATAATTATATACTTCCTAGACAGCCAGATAAAAACTCTAACTATAGAAAGATAAAGACCAAACCTAAAAGAACATTTCATAGAAGGAATCCTAAGCACTTTCCTAAACCAAATGCTCAAGTCTTTCATAAAATTCAAAATCATGCGCAAAACTTTTTTCAGTAAAAATCTAATGCTCGCAAATTTTATCAGTGGAGAGCTAATAAGCGCAAGATGAAAACTAGAGCAATTTGGATTAGAAAAGATGATCTATTACCTCAGATGAAGTGTAATATTGTTGTTACTTCTTTAAAATCCGAACACACATCATCTGGTTGGTATTTAGACTCTGGATGTTCTAAGCACATGACTGGAGATGAATCTAAACTTTTAAACAAAACCAGATTTGCTGGTGGTAAAGTCATTTTTGGTGATGGAGTTTCATCTCAAATCATAGGCAAAGGAACTCTCCAAGAAGATGGGCTTCCTATACTTAAAGATGATCTTCTAGTTAAAGGTCTAAAGGCCAACTTACTTAGTATTTCACAATTTTGTGACTCAAACCATACTGTTACCTTTTCAAAGAACAATTGGAAGATTTTAAATGAAAAAATTGAATGTGTAATTACTGGATTCAGAACTCCTGACAACTGCTACACTGTCAAGAACAATTCTGAAATTTGTAATGTTGCCAGAGTGGATGACAACGAGATATGGCATAACAGAATGGGTCACATAAATTACGATAACCTTAGTAAATTGTCTACTCACGACATAGTAAGAGGAATTCCAAAAATTAAACCCATTCATAATATTGTTTGTGGTTCCTGTCAAGAAGGTAAAATTGTTAAGGCCCCTCATAAGAAAGTCAAAAATATTCTCACCTCTAATCCCTTAGAACTCATCCATATGGACCTAATGGGTCCTTCCCAAACTGTTAGCCTTTTTGGACACAGTTATATCTTAGTTATGGTTGATGACTTCACCATATTTCCTTAGGTAGCCTTTTTAAAACAAAAGTCTGACACTTTTCAAACCTTCCTAAAAATTCTTCTTAGGATTGAAAATGAAAAGGACACTCAAGTATATAGAATCCGTAGTGATAGAGGTGGTGAATTCAAAGACACTGGCATTATAGAATACTGTGACTATAATGGTTACAAACACGAGTTCAGTGCTCCTAAGACTCCTCAACAAAATGGAATCGCCGAGAGAAAGAATCGGACCTTGCAAGAGATGGCACATGTCATGTTACATGCCAAGAATTTACCTAAATACTTTTGGGTAGAATCTATTTGTACTACATGTCACATCATTAATAGGGTCTATCTTAGAAAGAATTCCAAACAAACACCTTATGAACTTTGGTACAATAAAAAGCCTAATCTCAAATATCTTAGAACCTTTGGAAGTACTTGTTATATATGCAAAGATAGGTAACACTTATCTAAATTTGAGAGCCGGGGAGATAAATCCATATTTCTAGGATACTCGCCTAACAGTAGAGCTTATCGTGTGTATAATCTTCGAACTAAAACCATGATGGAATCCATAAATGTAATTTTTAGTAACACTACTGTAGAAAGCAAGACTGGTGAATTACCAATTGAAGAAGAGTCTTCAAATATTTTAGAAAATGACCCTTCTGAAATAGATAATTCATTACCTATTGAGACACCTGAAGTACCTAACCGGGTTTCTAAAGATCATCCCATAAACAACATAGTTGGCAACCCTAGTGACCCAGTGCGTACAAGATCCCAACTTAGAAATTATGCACATTATGCATGTTTTATTTCCCTTGTGGAACCAAAGAATGTAAATGAGGCATTGAATGACTCTCACTGGATTTCTGCTATGCAGGATGAACTTTTACAATTTGTCATTCATGATGTATGGTATCTCGTTCCACGTCCTGATCACAAAAAGGTTGTTGGTACTCGTTCGATTTTCAAAAATAAAACTGATGAAAATGGGATAATAATTAGAAATAAAGCTAGATTAGCTGCTCAAGGATACTCCCAAATATGAGGAATTGATTTTAACGAGACCTTTTCCCCTGTTACTCGTTTAGAATTAGTTCATCTGCTTTTCGTTATAGCTTGTCACATGCGTTTTACATTATATCAAATGGATGTCAAATCTGCGTTCCTTAATGGAATTCTGGCTGAGGAAACCTATGTAGAACAACCTAAAGGGTTCATTGACCCTAAATATCCAAATCATGTATTTCGTCTGAAAAAGGCTTTATATGGCCTTAAACAAACTCCTAGATCTTGGTATGAGCATCTTTCCAATTATCTTTTGGATAAAGGTTTCAAAAGAGGTGGAAATGACCAAACTCTATTTGTCAAACATTTTGACAAAAACATTACTATTGCTCAAGTATATGTAGACGATATTATATTTGGATCAACTTCTACCTTAGAAGTAAAATCCTTTTCTGAAATTATGAGTAATGAATTTCAGATGTCCCTTATGGGGGAGTTGCAGTTCTTCCTAGGTATCCAAGTCAAACAAAATCCAGAAGGATTATTTGTTTCGCAATCTAAGTACGCTTTAGAGATTGTTAAGAAATTCGGCCTCGAGAATGCTAAAGATGCTAACACACCTATGAGTACTACGGTAAAATTGTCAAAAGATTAAAATGGAAAATCTGTAGATCCTACTATATATCATAGTATGATTGGCACTCTACTCTATCTCACTGCCTCGCGTCCTGATATCATGTATGTTGTGTGTGTATGTGCTCGTAATCAAAACAACCCTAAAGAGAGCCATTTTAATTCTGTTAAATGTATAATTAAATATATTAAAGGCACTCTGAATCTAGGACTTTGGTACACTAATGACACACCAAGCACTATTATTAGGTACACTGATGCTGACTGGGCTGGATGTACTGATGATAGTAAAAGCACTTCACGAGCATGTTATTATATTGGCAATAACTTGGTAGGATGGAGTAGTAAAAAATAAAACTGTACATCACTCTCGACTGCTGAATACATAGCCGCTGGTAGCTGTTGTGCTCAATTATTGTGGCTTAAACAAATGCTAAGTGATTATGGTATTCAAGAAAACCAATTGCATCTCTATTGTGATAATCAAAGTGCGATTAATATTTCTAAAAACCCTATTCAACACTCGCGAACAAAGCATATAAAAATAAGACATCATTTTATACGCGAATTAGTTGAATCTAAGGAATTAGAAATCAACTATCTTCCTACTGGTCTAAAAATCGCAGATATGTTTACCAAACCTCTAGATTATAATAGATTCATTTCATTACGTAAATCTATTGGTATGGTTTGTGCTGAGTAATACCTTTGCTGCTTATCCAAGTTTTTCCCTTTGTCTATTTGAGACAAAATGGGGGAGAAATTTGAGTCTACTAATCTCTTATATATTCTAAACAGCTTGATCTTAGTGATTCATTGTAGGTATTCCTTTTTGTATTGTCATTCTCAACTGATGTATTAGGGTATCAAATTGTAAATAGTTGAGTTATGTATTTTTTTATTTCTAGGATTTAGGTTGATATAATTTTGATAGGACTAAGTTTTTCTTATTTTTGTTGCCCTACGAGTCCTAGTTGACTCAAAGGAGATTTTGTCTCATATTTCCCAAGGGGGAGATTGAAGCCCTTATACCTTTGACTCACTTGAGTCTATATTATATAAGTGCTCATCTAGTTTGGAAATTGTGACAAAATTATGTCCATCCTAGAAACCAAAGAGCCTCAGAAATTGCTATGCCTATTCATCTCTCTTTCTTGTAGTGATCAAGAGACTATTGCAAACACTCACACACTTAGAATTCAATTCATGCATGTCATATTGCATTATAATGTGTGTACATGTGTACATGTGTTTAAATCCCTAAGCTTGATTTTTAATAATTTTTTAGAATTTTTTAAACAATGTTTTAATAATTAAAACTTGATTTAAAAGTTTTGGGGTCAATCTCTTAATATTATTTGTTGTATATTATGGCCTAATGTTACCTTGGGTAGAATCCAAAAGTTCCAGAGACTTCAGGGTATTCTTTGTAATTAGTTTGGATGCGCGTTTTACATCCCTTAACTGGCCAACACATGTTGCCCTCTGATTGGTTAGAATTGTGTTTCTTTACTGAGACAATAGACGCGTGTGTTATCAGCCCTTGGATCATTTCTTATCAATGGTCTGCATGTTGCCTTGATGGATCCCCGTGTAACTTTTTAAGCCAATCAGCATTCGTTTAAGCACCGCCTTGTGTGAGCCCTTAGATTCAAGTCAATTTAAATTGACTCGATTTCAGCCCTTGGTTTTGATCAGATATCTCGAACCTTCTCCTCCCACTATAAAAAGGACCCTTCCCTCAGACTTTGAGGATTTTTGCCATTTCATTTCCTTTGAGAAATTGAGAGAGAATAGAGAGAAGAGAGAGAAAAGAGAAAAAAGAGAAAAACAGAGAGAGAAGAGAGAGAGTTAGAAACCCTAACTTTATTCGTCTAAATCCTCTTCAAACCTAACCCAAACACCATATCCAAAAACACTACCCTGAGTGTTCTTGAGTGTTTGAGAGTTTGAGTTGAGTTATTTTTGTTGTTGTAACCTTGTGTTCGTGAGATCTTGTTTCCAACTTAGACTTTCCCTTAGATCTAGTTTCCGATTTCATAGAAACCTCAGTTTTGAGTTATTCATGTTACATTACACTTAGTTTCATTTTATTTCTCATCTTGAGAAATATATTGTTGATTATTTTCTCTAAAAACATTTTCTTACTTTTAAATCAACAATAAATGCTTTCTGTTTCTTGTTCTTGTAAAACTAAACCTTTGACCTAGTTTGGAATCTCACTTGGAGGTTTTCAATCTCGAAAAGTTTCTTTAAATTCTGAGATTGATTAAGACCTTGTATGTCTTCCTATCAAGGTATCCGTGGATTCTGGGAATGATTTAAAGGTCAAATACGGTGAAAAGTTTTGTAAGAAGAAAGAAAAGAAAAGATCACATCATATAGTGTAACTCTAATTTGTTAGGACTGTTTGTACTTAATAAGTGTGTGTGTGTGTGCATGCATGTGTTAGAAAGAACCTCCACAAATACTTACACCCAACAACACTAAAAGTGTTGGTAATAAGATCTTGTGATCATAAGTCGACGTAAAGTGCTGGAACAAATAAGGAGTTGACAAACTGAGCGAACTACATCTACAATCAGAACTGCAGAGATGTTATAAGGACACCAGAGGGTACATTCCTAAACTTATATAGGTCTGAGTTGTTTGCATGTTTATAGTTTGTAACTCGTAAATTTGTTTTAGTGGATTTTTTAATTTACTCCGTAGAGGGAGTCATGGATGTTTCCTCAATTGATGAGGTTTTACCACGTAAAAAATTATGAACAGAATCTTTCTACATTTTCTCATCTCAGTCTTGGTTGTGCTTTGTTTAAAACTTGTTTAAGCTATCTTTTAAACTTGTTGCCCAAATCTTGAATAAGATCTCGTACATACTGTTTTATTAAACACATCTTGTGATTAATCCTTTTTTATTTAAGAAAAAAGTTTCTTCAAAAAACAACTCGGAGTTACTAAAATAGTTTGTTTTCAATAAACGTCTTTAGTAACGCATTTTTCACATTTCTAGCCCTAAAGTGAGAGAGAGAGGAAGGGAACTTGTGGAGAAGGTGAGAGATTGAAGATTTGGGGAGTTATCTTTCATTCTTCTTCATCAAAATCTAAGATTGAAGCCCCAAGGCAAGTTTCGTACTTGCTATTATATGGTTTAAGGTGGATAATTAGTGTTAGTAAATATGTGATAGTTTTGGTTTAATGTAGTTATGGTTTTGTTGGGATTTATGAGTTTTGATGTCTTTGGAAGAGATTTGATTATGGATTGATATAGAATAATGTAGTTGGAAGCATTTATGATCAATTAGTATCAGTAAATGAGGTTGGTTTGGTTTGGTTGAATGTTGTCTTTGGGCTTAGCTTGAAAATAGGAAAGATTGGTCTAGGTCTTCAATGACCGGTCGATCGCGGTCCTCAGACCGATCGACCGGGCTTTCGGGAGAGGGCACACTCCTTTCTTTCAAAGGAATAAAATTTGAGGCGCGGTCGATTGCGATCCCCTTACCGGTTGACCGTCCCTGCCGAAGTGAGCTTTCTTCTTTTCTTCTTAGGCAAAAAATTGAGACTGGGACCGGTCGATCGGTCCCCTGTTTTCTTCCCCAAAACTATTTTCTCTTTCAATTCTTTTCTTTTCATAGGGACTTAGGAACCTTCTTCAATGAAGTAAACTTTGGCTTTTAGAGTCCTAGTTGACTCTGGTTGTCACCCTATAGTTGATTGGATTTCACTTGGGTTAAGTCCAAGGAGGTGTTTGAAGTGATTTTCAGGCATCACTTCTCTTTTTATATCTTAAGAGGAGGATGGGGATTTTAGGCCCATGCTTGGAGACTTTAAGGGCTTAAATTGAGGTATATAAGACCTTAAGATTTGGAAACAATTCTGATTCCTTGGAGAATTATTCGAGGCATACCCTATGTTTAATATCAATAAAATATTTTATGATTATGGTTTCAGATAAAACGAAATACATATGTGTTAATGGAAATGAAAAGTATGATTTTTTAATAGTAAATGCTAATTTACTTAAACACACCTCTCTAAATGCTATCATAAGGTAATCTCGCGCATGAGGTGATGTCCCCTGACTAGTTAATGCAGGAAGACTATAGTCCTCGGCCATATGCGGGTTTATTATATATTTTGCTGTGCTAGTGAGGTAATTCCGGGTGTGGTTATGACTCACTCTCAGGCATATGGCCACTTCCCGACGTGCGTTAGGTGCCCAGGCTGCCTTGTTTGATAGGTCCCTGGAAGATAATAGTTATTTAGGGGGGAGCCCAATGGGGAAACTCAGAGGGGCGGTCTTAGAATTGTTATATGTATAAGAATATAAATTTTTTAAATTCAATTGGGGCTTGAGATATGTTTATTACCACCGAATGTATGATGGTAATGATATTCATGTTAAGGAATAAGAATTGAAAAGAAATGAGAATAATAATGATATTATATTCCTGTTAAGGAATGGGAATTGGATTAAAGTGGCTATGAAAGATGAAAGCTTTTAACTTAATCATGCATAATTTAATTCTCTTACATAATTTAATTGTAGGCATGTCATTTTAACTGTCCCATTTATGATTAATGATTAGGGTGTTAGATATTTCGTCTTCATCATTCATGATTAACTATTCATATCTATTATGCTTCTTATTCATCTGGGAACTATATAAAACCGGGCCCTGACCCGTTCATTTCCTCCATGTTGTGCATGTTATTGTATCCGCCCAGGTGCTCCTCCGCAAGGACGCCCGTGTTGATATTTCCACCCTTATGTTTTCGAGGAGCTGTAAGATTTGCGGATATTACAGGATGTTTTATTAGATGCCCTCATTTTTGTAATTCTAGATATGATCGGGTCTGTCATTCGGGCGTGTGGCCCAACTTTATACTTGTTTAATTGATGTAATATGTATCATATTGAACTGTTGTGATTCATTTTGTGTAGTTGTGGACCGACAGCTTATTCGGTCCTCTACTTATACATTTATTATGGGAGGTTGATATATATATATGTTATCTTGGAAATTTCACTATCTTTTCGAATGGGTTGCTTAAATTATTTTCTTAACTTAAATCTTTTAATCAAATTAAATGTTTTGGCAACCCGTTTTATGAATTATTGGGTGGTTTTCCCATATACTCGTGTTATATTTGTGATGCTGAGAATGATTCCCATATATGATTTTCGTATTTATTAGAGTATCGGGCTGGCCATCCCTTATTTCGGAATGCAGGTTGTCACATGAATATATCGGGGTTGTTGATATTATCATTGCGCGGTGAGAAAAGCTCAGAAATATAATATTGGGGATTAGTTAAAAATTAATAAATGCGTGGGATTGTCGAGATATAAATATACTACGTAGGGGATTGTTATATGGGTGGTGCGTATGCCCTGATGTTATTATATACATGAGTTAAATAATTACCTATGGGAAATTATGTACATGTGAGATAAATACCTATCGTTATAATATGGTTGTGTGAATACGTAATTGATGATATATTTATGTGGGGGATTGTGTACCTATATGATTGTTTATTATGTGTATGACATACCTACCATACTTGCTATCACGGGAGGTTGGCATTCGAAAGAGGACAATCTTATCATGCGTTGCCTTCGGGGGGATTTTAGATTTGGTACCTCAAGATCATAGGACTAAGAAAGGGTTATTTGTGAGTTGATAAGTCTGCTGCCTATGGGATCGTAGGTATGTGCGTGACCCGTAGGTACGTGAACTATGTTCGCCTACAATATGTGTGATTTGTATTGATACAGTTCCTGAGGGATGTGTAACAAGCGATCCTTTAGTACGAGATGTACTTGGATTGGATAGCAGAGTATGCGTGCACCGCTGTTAAGCCTATGGGTGCCGGATATGGATATATGTATTGTGATTAACATATATGTGTACTTGAGATAATCCACGGATGCTTAGCAAATGAAAATGACTAAGCCACTTATATTATAGTTCGTTGGATAATTAATATACTTATTACGTATAGTATATTGTTCATATATATGAGATGAGATATCATATAACCTAACCTTGTATAAAGTGAAAAGAATGAATAAAGTGTGATATTACTTTCGTAAATGAATATCCGAATTTATATGAATATGAATCTTAGGTTTTAATGAGAACTATTAATAAATACGGGATGGTATAAATATGTTATGTACTGAAGGCCTAATGGATCCTGGTGATCAACATTGTCACATAGTAGTGTATCAGGAGGTTCCTTATTTGGATTTCACGTCGCGAGACACCCCACGCACAAACGTAACGTAATGATGGGAATGGGGAGAAGTTTAGTCCTCAATACTCGAATTAATGAGCATCATTAGAAGATGGGTAATTACATTAGTTAGGTAGGGTAGCTTAACTAGGTTGTTTTAAAGGTATGCGATAGTTGTGCACTATTATAAGAGGGGTGAGGTGTATCTCATGTGAGAGCGATACCAGTTTAAATATGAAAAGTATCATATTTTAAAATATGGATTTTATGCACTTGCTAAAATGTTTTCAAAACTCGGGCTCTGACCCGTTTTCTCTATTTTCCCCTCTCTTGCTATATATATATATATATATATATAGATGTCCAGACACAGGGACGCCTGGATGATGATTCTTTCGAGTCAGACGTTTGCTGTAGCAGTTGTGGATGCAAGAAGGTTTACATTAGACGCTTTTATCATTGAGATCTAGATAGGAGGTATTGTAGAAACATTCGCGTTTATGGCCCAACTGTACTCATTTATTCTTTTATCGCCTTTTAGTGCGGCATTCAATTTGGTTGTATTATTGTACCGAATGTTTGGTTATTTTATTTTATTTTATTTTATTTTATTTTATTTTAGTTGCTACATATAAACTGTTGTAATTGTTTTATTTGAATGGTTTGGTTAAAAAGATTAGTTAATTAAAAAAAAATTGACACTGGCCTAATAAGATATTAGTAATTAAATTAGTTTTCGACAGTGATGCTAAGAATGAACCATATGAGACTCCTATTTTAATTTGATATAGGAGCGATCGCCCGATATTTTTTTAGGCAGAGTGTCACATGGATCTGATATTTCTGGATTTTCAAAACAGGCCTAAAATGGTGATTTTAACTCGCTTGAGGTAGTTTCGTTCTCTCGTGGTTAATTTAGTGTGATACACTTATTCAACCTTGATTGTATAGTTATATCCATGTTATGTGTTTCATTTATATGTATTGTATGCTCATATATTATATTTGTTATTGCACTCATTTTGTATGCGTTATTTTCATGTCGTGTAGTTTGGGGTAGCAAAACTAGTTGATTTTACGAGCATGTTGGGTTATAGATTTTGGGTAGAAAATATGTACAATTGATTTATGGAAATCAAATCTGAAATTTATTTGACTTGAGTGAATTATAATATGATGATTATTATTGGGAAATGCTTAGGCATTTCCTTAGCCAAAGCACCCGTTGGATGGGGTGTGTCATCGGCTACAATATTGTTTATTATCCCAATACTAGGCCATGGACCCCATTTGGAGAGTACGCCTAGTGTTATTATGGCAGTGATGCAAACATTTTATAATGTTGATGATAGTTTATGATGGACCGTGTACCCTAGTTATGTAATTTATTTTGGGGGGCCATTAGATTATTCTGAAGATAAGTGACAGGATAGTGTACGGTAGTCCATACCATACTGTGGGAAATTCGGAGGGAATTTTCTTACTGAATCTTGGGTTTTGTAGTGTCGCGGTGAGATCATAGATGATGATTATATTATTGGAATTTTATTTCGAGTGTTCATATTGCATACACACTTGTAAATGATGCACACACACGCGTATGTGTAATTACACTTGGAGCATTTATTCGAGCTACTGAGTTTCACGCTCTTCCCCCAAGTGCTTGTCGTGTGTCAGGTTTGGTGAGACATGATATTTAAGTCATCGTTAGGATTGGGGGCATCGTTAGAGGCTCTGTACATTTATTTTCAAAATTTAAATGTGCCACACTGTTTATTGTAAATTATTTTGTAAAGGGACATTTGATATTTAATAAAATTGAGAAATTCTATTCATTTTATTAATGTATTTATGTTTTAGCAAATTTATTCTCATTCTAAATGGTATTTTTTGTCAAAAAAAAAACCCTCTAATTTGTCAATATTTTTAGTAGCACATCTCGGGGTCTTACTAAGTGGTATCAGAGCATAGGTTATTCGAATTCTCGGGCTTGGGGTTATTGGTTTGTTACGTTATTCGTTGAGAGAGATTTGGTTTATGTTCGATCTTAATTGGGCTATGCCTAACTTTCTATTTGAATTTAAGGTAATTAAATTTTGGGTGAATTTCGAGGAAAAAATCCTTTTGTAGGAGGGAAGAATGTAATACCCTATAATTTGGAGTGCATATTTATGAATTTTTTTTAAGTTTTCAGTCGGGATATTTTATTTTACGTGAAAATATTTTTTATATTACATTTAAAAACAATTTGTTTCGGTCTAAAATCAAATCAAACATTTAAAATTTAAATGGCTTTTGGACATTTTGTGATGACTTAAATATGTAAAGTAGGCAATTTTAAATTAAAGGGCAATATAGTAATATGCATTAGCTTAAGCTCCAAGCTAGGATATGAGAGAGATGTTATGTAAGGAATATTATGGGTGATTATAATGAAAGGGACATGAAAAAAAGTGGCCAAAAATGAAATCCAAATAGGCTAAGAATGAGAGGAATACAAAGAGTCACTTTGGAATATTTTAGATCTTTTTTTCGTGTTCTTTCGGTGAGATTTGACAAAAACTCAAAACACATACCTAAGATAATTTTTCACGTATAATCCAAATTTGAGTCGGATTGGCAGTTTTGATAATGCTTGGATATGATATTTTTTGGATTTTCAAAACAGGCCTAAAATGGTGGATTTTGACTCGCTTAAGGTAGTTTCGTTCTCTCGTGGTTAATTTAGTGTGCTACACTTATTAAACCTTGATTACATAATTATATCAATGATATTTGTTGCATTTATATGTATCATATGCCCGTATATTATATTCGTTAATGCAACAATTTTGTATACATTATTTTCGTGTATTGTATTTTGGGGTAACGAAACTAGCTGATTTTACGAGTATGTTGGGTTATAGAAATTGGATAGAAAATATGTCAACTTGATTTATGGGAATTATATCTAAAATTTATTTGAACTGAGTGAATGATATTATGATGATTATTATTGGATAATGCTTAGGCATTTCCTTAGCCAAACCACCCGCTAGACGTGGTGTGCCGTCGGCTACAATTTTGTTTATTATCCAAATACTAGGCCATGGACCCCGATTGGAGAGTATGCCAAGTGTTATTATAGCAGTGATGCAAATATTTTATAGCGCTCATGACAGGTTATGATGGTTCGTGTAGCCGAGCTATGTAATTTATTTTGGGGGGGCATTGAATTGTTCCGAGGCTAACTGACAAGATAGTGGATGGTAGTCCATACTGTACTATGGATAATGCAGTGCGAATTTTGATACTGGGTCTTCGGTTTTGTTATGCCGCACTGAGATCATAGCTTATGATTATATTATTGGTATTTTTATTTGAGTGTTAATATTACATACACTCTTGTATATGATGCGCGCACACACGCGCATGTGTAGTTACACTTGGAGCATTTATACAAGCTACTAAATTTCCCGTTCATCCCCCCAATGTTTTTCATGTTTCAGGTTTAATGTGACATTATATTTAAGGCATCTTTGGGATTGGGGCATCGTTAGAGGCTCTGTACATTTATTTTCAAAATTTAAATGTCCCACACTGTTTATTATAATTTGTTTTATAAAAGGACATTTGATATTTAATAAAATTGAGAAGTTCTATTCATTTTATTAATGTATTTATGTTTTAGCAAATTTATTCTTGATCAAAATGGTATTTTTTGTAAAAAAAATTCTCTAATTTATCAATATTTTTAGTAGAACCTCTCGGGGTCTTACAAAGTGGTATCAGAGCATAGGTTATTCGAATTCTTGGGCTTGGGTTTAGTGGTTTGTTACGTTATCCATTGAGAGAGGCTTGGTTAATGCCCGATCTTATTTGGGTGATGTCGAACTTTATGTTTGAATTTAAGGTAAGAAATTTTTGGGTGAATTTTGAGGAAAAAATACCTTTTGTAGCAAGGAAGAATATAATACCCTGTAATTTTGAGAGCATATTTATGAATATTTTGTAAGATTTCAGCCGGGATATTTTATTTTACATTAAAATATTTATTTTTATATTACATTTAAAAAAATTTATTTCGTTCGGAAATCAAATCAAAAATTTAAATTCAAATTCAAATGGCTTTTGGACATTTTGTGATGAGTTAAATATGAAAAAGTAGAAATTTAAATTAAACGGCAATATACTAATATGCATTAGGTTAGGCTCCAAGATAGGATTTGAGAGAGATGTTATATAAGGAATATTATGGGTGATTATAAGGAAAGGGAGATGAAAAGTAGAGGCCAAAAATGAAATCCAAAGAGGAAAAAACGAGAGGAATACAAAGAGTCACTTTGGAATATTTTTTTATCTTTTTTTCGAGTACTTTCGGTGAGATTTGAAAAAAACTCAAGACACATACCCGAGCTAATTTTTCATGTATAATCCAAATATGAAGTTGGATTAGCAGTTTAGATAATGCTTGGATCTGATATTTCTAAATTTTCAAATTAGGCCTAAAATGGTGATTTTGACTCTCTTGAGGTAGTTTCGTTCTCCTGTGGTTAATTTAGTGTGCAACACTTATTCAACATTGATTGTATAGTTATATCCATGTTATGTGTTGCGTTTATATGTATTGTATGCTCATATATTATATTCATTATTGCACTAATTTTGTATGTGTTATTTTCATGCCGTGTCGTTTGGGGTAACGAAACTAGTTGATTTTACGAGCATGTTGGGTTATAGATTTTGGGTAGAAAATATGTACTGTTGATTTGTGGGAATCAAATCTAAAATTTATTTGAGTTGAATGAATGATATTATGATGATTATTATTGGAGAATGCTTAGGCATTTTCTTAGCCAAACCACCTGTTGGACGGGGTGTGCCGTCGCATACAATTTTGTTTATTATCCAAATATTATTTAATGGACCCCGATTGGAGAGTGTGCCAAGTGTTCATATGGCAGGGATGCAATGATTTTATATCTTTGATGATAGGTTATGATGGTTCATATACCCGAGTTATGTAATTAATTGTAGGGGGCCATTGGATTGTTCCGAGGATAGTGGACGGTAGTCCATATCGTACTGTGGAAAATGCGACGGGAATTTTGATACCGGGTCTTGGGTTTTGTAGTTCCGCAGTGTGATCATAGATAATGATTATATTATTAGGATTTCAGTTTGAATGTTCATATTGCATACATTCTTGTATATGATGAACACACACATGCGTATGTGTAGTTATACTTGGAGCATTTATATGAGCTACTGAGTTTTTCGCTCATCCCCCCAATGTTTGTCGTGTTTCAGGATTGGTGCGACATGATATTTAAGGCATCATTGGGATTGGGGGCGTCGTTAGAGGATCTGTACATTTATTTTCAAATTTTAAATGTGCCACATTGTTTATTGTAAATTGTTTTGTAAAAGGACATTTGAGATTTAATAAAATTGAGAAATTCTATTCATTTTATTAATGTATTTATGTTTCGGTAAATTTATTCTCGATCAAAATGGTATTTTTTGTGAAAATAAATTCTTTAATTTATCAATATTTTTAGTAGCAACTCTCAAGGTGTTACAAATATGAACAATAACAACCACGGTTAGATTATACCATTTCATATGAACAAGTCACATAGATCCCACATCGTAAATATTCATCAACTCCGATGATAGTTTGCCATGGTTGTAGGTCGGGTCAGTCATTTTTACTTCTGTAGTTCTTACTTTTCTCTAGCATTTAAGATTGCATTTGGTTACTTAAATGTTTTAGTTTAGTTTATAATGAAAATATTGGGGTTTTAAAACAAATAATAACCTGGTGGGTCTTACAATATGTAGGATGTGGTTTACGTTTTGCATACAAACAAACTTGCAAGTGAATATGTTACAACTAAACATGATTTCAAGTGAATGGTTAGGGTTTACATACCAGAAAACTTTGCAAGCTTCAAGTTCTTTGGTGTGGAATGAGTGTATTCAAAATAGGGAGTGTCTTTTCAGTTTATAGAGAGAAAATAGAGGTAAAATAATCAAATGGGTCCAAATTAATTTATATGGTTTGACTACTTGTGGTGTGACTTACTTTGGTGTTTTGAAAAAAAATTTAGGTATTTTATGGTGGTGTGTAGATACTGGTGATTGGGAGAATTTTTGGGAGTGGAAACAATAGCTAATGAGATTTATTATTTAACAAAAATTTTGGCCATAATTGTTGCAACATTTCAATTGTTGTACATTTGCAAGTGTTTTCGTACACCTTGTGATAAATGTCACACAAATGACCTCAGATTTGCCACTTTTTATGAGATAATATATTTACTTAATAGTTTTAAGTTGTTCTTAACAAAACCATCGTGCAAAAAAAAATTACTACATAATGATTAAGAGATGATTTTATTAATTTTAATACATTAAAGAAGTCCCAAATGGAAAGCACAATAAAAAATACACATCCAAAATTAAAATATTAATAATAAAAATTCTTCATAATCAAATAAATAATAGATTTTATAACATTAATCACCACATTTTCATAATTGGTAAATAATTATATATATTTTATGCTTAGATTTTCCATGACTTGGTTATGGACGCTTAGATATTTAAACTTCGGTATCCTTCATGATGGTATCCCATTTTACACATTGTATTACAGATATTCTAACACTCGTCGACTACCCTTGGTTAAGAACAAGTCCAAAGGTTGTCCTCTGGAACCGGACCTACCATTATCTGTCCCCTGGGACCTCGGTTGCATTCAGTTACACATAACATAACTCACTTACTCTCTCTTATACCTAGAAGTGTGAATCCCCCTAATACAACTAATATACCAAGCTCAAAGACCACATAACCAAGGCTCAACCATGTCCAACACTCATAATGAACCTTAAAATGAATAGAAATGACCTCCCAATTACACCTAACCCTTAAAACTGAGGTGAATCGCTGCATAGTACCTCGAGGTTAACTTACGAAAAGTTTAAGATAATCGAAGAGCCTCTGTAACCAGTTCGGTGTGTAGATGGAAAGCTACACACTATTCCATCGACCGCCACTACCCATTTACACTTGCATTAAAAACTCCCATCATTATTTAATGGTATAAACAACCACCTTACACCATCCCCAAATTCTTTGGCCAACACTCCACCCCTTGCTGTATCATCAGACCTTAAAAGACCCCCAACCATGTGTGACAGTGCACTCATTATATATCCTAGAGTTTACAAATAAATTGGGGTTAGTTAAAGGATTAAGACACATTCCAAAAATAATACGGGTGGATAATCGAGAATTATAAGCATTTACAAGTGCTTTACTCTTTTTATCATACTCACAACCCATTGTTGTTACCTTATATCACTAACATGGATCATTTCCACTGTTTACTCATCTTGTATATCTCTTTGTGAAAAAAATTAATACTTAGAAACCCTTAGAGGAGTCAATTAATTACTTTCTAACATTATTTGGATTGTTGAAAAATTCTACAAGACCTCATACTCTGTTGATCAAATCTTAATAGGTTTCTTATACTGTAGTAGCTCTTTTACAATATAATAAATAGTAAAAAAAAATCACCGTGCACTCTTCTCTTCTAATATATTTGAGGTCCAGAAGGGAGCACCTATTGGACTGAAGTCACTTACGATTTTTACACCTATTAGTTTAGCTTCGTATATGGGAACAACAAGTTCCATAACTTTTAAATACTCATATTACTCCTTTAAAATGGTGATTAATTCTACCTTAGCTTGATCTTTCAAAGAAACAAAATCCCGATAAAAGATGCTCCAAGAGAAATTGGATACCATCCTTATTAGCCTGTATTTACCCCTGGTATTAGAGTAGCCAGTTGTACAATAGCATAAAAGTGCTATGGAAAATACGAGCCCCAATTAGAAGGATAAAATGATCCATAGGGGGTCCCAAAGGCCTCCTAATCATAAGTGACCTTTATTCATGTCAAGGATTGGTTATCACTCCCTGAGGATTAATCCCAAAGGGGTTCTAGGGTGGATATATAACGTCCTAGCCTGAATTTATAGGTTACCTGTAGTCAACCCGGTCTGACCCGAGCATCAGGTGCGAAGTGTAATGAAACAACCTATATAATTTTTCAAATCCAGTATTATTCAATTAACATTTCCCTTGCTTAACATGCGATTCCAATTTTAAATCAACTACATAAGGGACCCGTGGGAAGTTTCCCTAAAATCCAAGCATACAGAGCTACTAATGTAAAATAAAAAGAGTATACTTACCTATACAATGCTCTTAAAATATGAAACTGCACCCATCTTGTCATAACAAAGACGAGGGAATGAGATGAATGCCCAGTGGGAACTAACAACAATGCAATATAGAATTGAATTAAAGAAAGAAGACTCTAACACGTTATATCTACGTGCACATGCGATGCACGATACAATTTTAATTCCAAAAACGTTACTTTCCCCGTTTAATTCACCTTGATCTTGTAGAAGAATTTCCCTTTCCCTTTCGCTTAATTTAACATTTATTTCTTAATTTAACAAAGCCGGTTAAATACTTTAGACAATACCCCTTGTTTAAGGAAAATCATTTCTTTACTAAAATTTCTTTATTACTCATGCCAAACTTATCTCAGTATTTTCATTGAAAATCACCTTTTAACACACGCGAACACCATGTTAGAAAATACTTATTTATCTTTCAAAACCTATAATAAGAACACTCTTGTTTAAATTATGGGTTAAACATCTTTAGGTTTCTTAACCACCCATTTAATCCCTTCACTTTACCATTCCTTTACTCTATGGACATTAATAAATTTCTTCACATTTCTTATTCCATTGATCCTTTATCATAACATTTATTATTTCATTCAAGTTAGGTTGGTCTTTTACATATTCACCACACAGTCCATTTCTTGACATGTTCCATTTTCATTATCTTTTTTTCTGAAATCTTCCAATATCCACATACTTTAACGGGCTCCACACCACTGGCTAGCTACCATATGCGTTGGCCAGTGGTTTTGGGTCTTTCACCCAAGGGCTCCGGGCCCTCCTTCATTATCCAGGTGTCATCTGATTCCCTATTAATAGGTTTTAATATTTTACAAATGTCCACATTATTATACATTTTCCTTTATCCCAACTGATACCAAAACTCGGGGTCACCCCAACTTGTGTTGCACTTTAAAATCATCATTTCTTGTCCTTGTTACTCAAGCATTAATTTTATCCCAAAAATCGTATTAATTTAGGACCATTTTGCGAAACATCTTTTCTAACATTTTTATTTCATAAAAACATTTCACTTTAAGTAAAATTATCATTTTAGCAATTTATTTTTGAAACTTGTACTTTTTTTCAAACTTTGGAGTAACACACATTACAAGTTGAAAATCTCTTATTTCATTAATTTCTTTTCCAAAATCCATTAAACATCTAAGACTACTTTATAAGAAAAATACCATTTTCTTTATTACTACATGTAGTCTTGAAACCATACACTTTTCACATATCATCACCTTTTCAAACACCTTAAGAGCTGAAATTTCTAATTTCTTTATTTAATGTTTAAACCCAATAAAACCTTCATTAAAATTGTTTGTGTTCAACCTCAAAATACTACAAGTTTATATGCATGAGAAGATAGATTTTAAGTCCAAAAATCCTATCAATCGGTCTAACATGTGATTTACTCTAGAAATTTCATAATATTTGTACAACATACTTTCCAAGGAAAAAGGCATTTTTTGTTTTTTCAAAAGTCGAATAAAATGTCCATTTATACCAAAATCCATTTTTTCTCAATTAAACGTTGAAACAATATTTCATAAGTTACTCCCAACAAATTAACAGTCTTCCAACATTTTTATTCCATAACAATGCTTAATACCAAATTTTGTTGAAATATATCATTTTTCTCAAAACCATTGGAATCCATTTTTAAACCTATTTCACAAACCATAAGAAATATCATTCTTATATCATAGATGCATCCTACTCTTACAATTTTAACTACAAGACGTCTAATATGAAAAATAGAGTGTTGAACTAAGAGTAGAGTTTTTCCCACCTCAAATGGACCTCCAAAAGTGTTTGGATTAATAAAAAGGTGATGGAAACCCCCTGCCACCTAAGGTGTCTTAATGACGTATGCTAGATCCACAAAGCTTGCTTCCATTAAAGATCCAAGCAAAACCTCCTAGAAACTCCATAAATCTTCTATCCTCGTCTTTTCCAAATCCCCAAACAACACCTCCGAAATTCATAGATTTTCTTTAAAATGGTGGAAATTGGTGTATTGGTCTTAAACATGGTGCAATACTTCTAAAATGTGGTGGCATAAAGTGAAGTGGTTTATAGAGACGGGAGAGGGTGGTGGAGCTCTCAAGAGCTAGAGATAGATAAGAAATTTGAAATGGTGGAGGTAAGAACTCCCTACCTATCTCCTCTTTACCCTCAAATAAACCCACAAATAACCCAAACAAACCCTTATAAAAATAACCCCAAACATTAAAATCCCATTTTGACCATCTGAATGCATCAGGAGCCAAAAAGTCGTTGATGTAACGGTCCAAAATGTCAGCACAAGGGCATCTTGATCTAAAATTTTATGAACAGTTCATTCGAACGAGAATGGGACCTCATTCGAACAAAATTGAGATCTCTTTTTATCACCCTATTGAATGGTCGTTTAACGAGGTGAAGCACATATTCAGTGGTGGGTCATTCAATCATCGTTAGATTTCTACTTCAAATGAACTGGGATTTTCATTTGAACCACGGTAAGCTTGTTGAAACAAAATGAAAATGTCGTTTGAATAAATTTTGAGTTTGTTCGATCTAGCCAGGTTCCTTAAATCTCCAATTTTTACCCATAAACTTCTAACAATTACCATCAAGGCCAAAGAATATTCATATAGAGATAAAGACCCATATATTAATGATCCAAATTCGAAGGATTTCATATGATTACAATTTACACGAGGAAAAATAATAAAATATTGGGCAGGGTTATTACATTCTTCCCTCCTTAGGATATTTCGTCCCTGGAATTTTCTATCCGTCGATTCCTTAAGTTTATAGGACTTATCAATTCTTACTCTAAGTCATAGAAATCCTCCAAGACAAAATCATCTAAGTTCTCAATAGCTAATATGACATCAAACACTCTTACACAGGGGTCGTTGCCAAGAGTTCAACATGTGACATTCTCTAACACTCACAGTTATGCTAACCATCAATGTCACATAACCATCCTTGAGTCTCCACTCACTTGACGATCATATTATATTAAGTCCCAAGACTACACTGTTAATACCCAAAGCATTCCAATGTCCCTACTGGGCAATCCTCTTTAGTGTTCCACTCACCCAATTATTAATTGTAATACAACTAACATAATATTCATCATTAAGAACCATCTCAAATCTAAGGACTACACATTCCATGTTTTCTCAATTTCTCGGGCTATTATGACCATGTAATCTCATATTACAAGTCACTCGTCATATGGAGAGATACACCTACCAAGTCATAATTTGTGCACCCTATTAATTCATTCCACAAGATCCTTTCATGAACTAAGGAGCACTTTAGGTCATCTAACTGTATAACACACACCTGAGTATTATGCCAATCCACTCACTATGGCAAAACAACATTGAGTGCTAAGTTTCCTCGAGTTATAACACCATACAATATCCTCAAGTAATCATCCTTCTCTTTATAACCAAAACCACTGACTGTAATGTCGAACAATTATGAGGTCACTAATTCTAAGACGAATAAATACTATGAACAACTGTGTGGCCAAAAGTGCAACCACCCAAACACAGAAACCTTGTACAATAGCAAGGACTACTCGAATAAGGGTGCAGCCAATTATCGAATTGCATTTACCATGACAGGTTCACTCGCACTCTATGGAGCCAAATCATGGTGTACCATGACATGGTACAAATCTGGGCTATCGTAATTACGAAAATACAATTCTCGATTATCAAAGCTAAAAGGAACACAATGACTAAAAAGAATCAATAACCGTTTTGAAAAAATATCATTCTCACGCAGAGGACTATGAGTTACAAAAGGCGACCCTTCATCACATGCTTTTAAGAATCCTCCCAGACATTCTCACTAGGCACAGACCTACCCACACACTTATCTCAAGTCACCAATCGTGTTGAATCATATCACAACCATTCATGCATATGAGCTGAAAGCAACATATGAACCTATTATCCTTTGGGTAGTCTAACACTAGATTTCCCTCCCTACATCCAGGGTGAACATGGGCCACTCCAACTGACGAATGCCAATGGTTTGTGCATGTCAACTTTCTCCATATTTCTAGTGACATCGCGAACAACCTACACCAGGTTATTATTGATATTATCTTTCCATGATCATGTCCCAATATATTCTTAGGGAGAACCCCATTAAGTGAAACTTTCATCTTACAGTAATCGTTATCTACACTAGGTCATCACCGAGCTTATCTCCAAGTCCTACCCAACTGAACTTATGTGATGGCCACACCAGTCATCATTGGTATTCTCGGGTAGTAACTACCACACAGGGCTACATCTTCTAATCCATGTTATCTTGGCAAGACGTGCCAAGAACTAGTTCCTATATTGCTTGGGTTATCTTAACATATATTATTAACAAATGACAATATTCTAATCATGCCTCGATATCCCCCTTAGAGTGCCATTTTCTAGTCTTTATTATGTCATCATTAATCTAAGTCCCAATTGTATTGCCTAGTACCCATCAGAATCAAGCACTACACTTCCTACATTATCCATCTTACGACAAAGGCATTATTTCCAACCGTGGTACTAATCTTCAATTATCCTTAAAAGGTTAGCTCACCTACTTGCATTAAATTGGATGACCTCGCCAAGGAATGCACGATTCAACTTCTTTGATTTTGACCAATATCCAGAGATCATCTCTTGACTCTCAATACGATTATTACTAGGTCACTAGAACTTCTAAATATTGGACTTAATCGGTTCCCTAAGGAATCAAAATATACTCCACGTAAAATTCCTTAGAACCTAATAAGATTTTATCACCTATGACTCTCTCATTACAAGGGTGATGTACAAATTTCTTAATATCCACATCATGACTATTAGGTACTCATAAAGACGACAGTGAGCTTTTACATATGCAGCACCTTAATTATTGAATACCTTAAGATGTCACAACAAGTCTATTGTTATTGCCAATGAGGCTACACGTAATTAATCCTATGGGCACCCCAAGACGCCCTTAAACCATACTCACACTGGAATTTCCTCATATCAAGACATTACTTAGGCTGCTAAAACAGGCCCTGCCACTTAAATAATAATCTTATCTTCCTTAGAAATGGTTGTGGCCATAAGCCACATACCAGATCGCAGACTGACATTAATAAGGATTTTGGCAGGATACATGACATCATATACAACATATAAACCTCTAGGTCTACATCACCGACATCAGTAAAGATCTTATTTCTCAAAATTGCAACATATCTCCTAAAACCCTAACATGGAATATTATCTAGAGTTCACTCCTAAGTCTCCTTAACCATCATTATTGCTTACGTAACCTATTTACCATAAGATGCCTATAACTTTCATCATACCTTGCGAGGGGCAACTTTCAATCAATAGCCGCCAAAACACTTACTAGCAATAATAGTATCTTATCGATTATGATCGAGTACACATCCCTAAGTGTTGACCAACGTGATTCCCCATGTTTATGGAATTATCAAATGTCTTACAACATGATACTACCCCAAGGATTGAATTCACCTAATTACATTATCATTATTGTCTAATCGAAACTACTGCACCCTAGAACATAATGTATCCTCATCCTAAATTAATATTGCGTAGGCATGACACTCTAGTCACCTAATATCCACTATTGACTTTACACATTTCATGTCTATAATTCATTGGATATAATTAAACTTTATCAACACCTCAACAGACCTCCCATATGATCAAGGGTTGACACAAAGTCACCTTACACCAACAATCGTGATGTCTCCATTATTGGATAACACATACCCTCGTAAATCACTAACCTATCTAAATTATAAGCGTGGAATCAATTAACGATAACTAAATTGATCGCATTACACTTGCTAATGAATTACCTATCGTGCCACTCTTTGAGTCTTCCATCGAGAACACAAACTGAAATCGTCACCAATCTAGCGTGAATATCCCAAAACCAACACCGATGTCAAAAGATCCATTACCGACCTCAACACATCACTCTTGAAAGGATACTTGAACCTAGAGCTCTGATACAACTTGTAATGCCCAGGCCCAAATTTATGGGTTACCAGATCTGACCCATGTGTTAGGTGTGAAGTGTAATGAAAAAACCTACGAAATGTTTATAGTCTAGATTTATTTAATTAACGTTTCATCTTTTTAGCATGGGATTCCAATTTTAAATCAACTACGTGAAGGACCTATTGGAAGCGTCCCCAGAATCCAAGCACATAGAGATACTAACGTAAAACTAAAAAGATAATACTTACATGTACAACACCCTCAAAATATAGAATCGAACCCAACCTATCGTAACAGAGATGAAGGAATGAGCTAAATGCCCAGTGGGAAATTACAACAATACAATATAGAATCGAACGACATAAAGGAGACTTTAACAGGTTATATCTACGTGCACATGCAACTACTTTATACATATACACACATATATACTTAAATGCATGAAATCATTGTTATTCCAAAATGTTACTTATAGCTCGATTAATTCACATTAATTTTGGAAAACAATTTCCCTTTTACTTAACTTGAAAATTATTTCTTGATTTAACACACTAGGTTAAATACTTTAATCAATACCCTGTGTTTAAGGAAAATCATTTCTTTGCCTAAATTTCCTTATTACTCATGCCAAACTTATCTTAGTATTTTCATTGAAAATCATCTTTCAACACACGCGAACACCGTGTTAGAAAATACTTATTTACTTTTGAAAACCTTTTGCAAACACACCCTTGTGTTAATTATGGGCTCAACCTTTTTGGGTTGCTTAACCACTCATTTAATCCCTTCACTATACAATTTTATACTCTATGGACATTAATCAATTTCTTGACATTTCTTGTCCATTTATCCTTTGCCGGAACATTTATTATTTCATTTAAGTTAGGTTGTTCTTTCAGATATTTACCACGCAATCGATTTCTTGACATGTTCCATTTTCATTTTTTTTTTCTCGAAATATTCCAATAGTCGCATACTTTAACGGGATCCACACCACCGGATATGCTACCATATGCTCTAAACAGTAATTTTGGGTGGGTTGTCCTTAATTATTCCAGTGTCATCGGAGTCTATACTAATGTGTTTTAACATTTTTCAAATGTCGACATTATTTCATAATTTCCTTTATTCCGACCGAAGCCAAAACCCACGGTTTCACCCCAACTTGTGTTACACTTTAAAATCATCTTTTCTTGTCCTTTTTATTCAATCATTGATTTCATCCCAAGAATCATATTCATTCAGAGACATTTTGTGTAACACCTTTTTCCAAAAAAATTATTTCATAAAAATGTTTCAATTTAAGTAAAATTACCATTTTACCCATTTATTTCCAAACTTGTACTTTTTATCCATTTTCACAAATGCTATTTTCCTAAAACACCATTAAGTTACCCACACTAACTTCTTAAGTGTTTTTAGCTCATTAACACTTAGTTAACACTTTCGAGTAACACACATCACAAGTTGGAAATCTTTTATTTTGTTGGTTCCTCTTCGTTGAACATCTATGACTACTTTATAATAAAAATACAAATTTCTTTATTAATACTTGTAGTCTTGAAACCTTGCACTTTTCACATTTCAACACCCTTTTCACACACCTTAAGAGCTAAAATTTATTATTTCTTTATTTCATATTTAAACCTAGTAAAACCCTCATTAAACTTGCTTATGTGTTTAACCTTAAAATACTACAAGTTTATATGCACGACAAGATGGGCTTTAAGTCCATATACCCTGTCAATGCGTCTAACATGTGATTTACTCTAAAATTTTCATAATGCTTGTACAACAAGCTTTTCAAGGAAAAAGAATTTTTTTGTTTTTTCAAAACTTGAATAAAATGTCCATTTATACTAAAAATCCAATTTTTCTTAAGAAAACTTTGAAACATTATTTCATAAATTACTCCTAACAAACTAACATTCTTCCAACATTTTATTACGTAAAAAGGTTTAATACAAAATTTTTGTGAGATATATCATTTTTATGAAAACCATTTAAATTCCTTTTTAAACCCATTTCACAAATCAAAATAAATATCACTCATATATCATTAATGCATCCTACTTTTACAATTTTAGCTGCAAGACCTCTAATAGGAAAAATAGAGTCTAAAACTAAGAGTAAATTATTTCCCAACTCAGATGAATCTCCAAAAATGTTTGGATGAAGAAGAAGGTGATGACAACCCCCACCTCCAAATGTGGCCTGAAGGAGGCTGCCTAGATCCATAAATCTTGCCTCCATAAAAGTTTCGAGCAAAACCCCCTTCAAACTCCATAAATCTTATAGCTTCATCTTCTCCAAAATCCCTCAACAACATGTTTAAAGTTTGTAGCTTTGTTCAATAATGGTGAAAATGGGTGTATTAGGCTTAAATATGGTGCAATAATTATAAAATATGGTGTCATGAGGTGGATACGTGGTAGTTTATGGTGGTTTGTGGTGGTAAGACGGTGTGTTGGAGCTCTCAAGATTTAGATAGATAGATAGATAGATAGATAGATAGAGAGAGAGAGAGAGAGAGAGAGAGAGAGAGAGAGAGGAAATCTAAAAATGGTGGGTGTAAGACCTCCCCACCTCTCTCAGTTTTACATTCAAATAAACCCATAAATAACACAAACAATACCTTATAAAAACAAACCCAAACACTAGAATCCCATTTTTAACGATCGGGGTTCATCAAGAGCAGACACATCATCGATCTAACGGTCTAAAATGTGATACCACACAAGGTCGGCTCGATCTAAATTTTCTTTGAACATGCATTCAAACGAGAATGGGACCTCGTTCTAGTGAGACTGGGATCTTGTTTGATCTCCCTATCGAATGACCTTCTAACTAGATGATGCACCTATGCAGTGGTGGGTCATTCGATCGTTGTTAGATGTCCACTTCGAACGAACTGTCCTTTGTTCAAACCACAGTAACCTTGTTCGAATGAAATGAGAATCTCGTTCGAATGACTTTTGAGCTCATTCGATATATCCAGGTTCCTTAAATCTTTAATTTTTACCCACAAACTTCCAACAATTACCATCAAGTCTAAAGAATAATCGTATAGCGATAAAATCCCGTATATTAATTATCCAAATTCCAAGGGTTTCAAATGATTATAAAATTACACGGGAAAAAAATATAATATTAGGCACGGGTATTACAGGTTAGGCCCAAGAATGGTGAGACATATAAGATGTAAGACCAACTAGGTATTTTTTTCAACTAATACAAAACTCAAACTCCCAACACCATTGAATTGGTCCTCCAAAATACACTATCTCCATTATCTAGTGATGTTCAACAATATGCTCTTCCCCTAAAGTGGAAGATTTCTAATATTGAACCGTGTTATGGGTATAAGGATCCTATTTACAATCTAAATAACTATAGGTTGTGCATGCTCCTCCAGGACACCCTAGATGAGGTCAAGTGTAAATATTTTCCTACTATCTTAAGGGGATATCTAGGAACCGGTTTGCCAAGCTCAATAAGGTATCATTAGAAGCTTCACTGAATTTGTGAGGTCATTAGTCAGCCACTTTATTAGAGATCAATTGATGAGGAAACCTAACACATCCCTCACTAACTTCAGATATGAGGTTATCAAGTCCCTCAGGGAATATGCAAAGAGGTTAAACCAAAAATATCTCCAAGTTAATGACTTGAATGATATAATACATGGGAAAGGCTTCATCTTAGGACTCACCTCAGAGGACTTTCTACTATCTTTTATCCAGGCACCTCCAGAATCTAATAGTGAGATGCTAAAAAGATCTCAGAAATATATGAATACCGAGGATGCCATAACAGCAAGGCATACCACAACCTCCCCTCTGCAACGATGGAGAAAAGACACATTATCCCATCTTGGGCAGACCTTTGAAGTATCTCGGGACAAGAATAAGAAATATGGGGCAAAAAATAATGGGCCTCCATAGTCCAAACATGTCACTCCATTCATAACACACTTGGATAGGTATTTTAATGCAAGTGAAACTTATAATCTCCTACCTACACCTAAGCCCATGAGGACCTCTGATGAAAAAATATACAAGTCCAAGTACTGCAGGTTCTACCGAGATCATGAAAATAACACAAACAACTACTTCAGACTTAAAAAGGACATTGAATATGTGATAAATAGTGGCTATCTCAAAGAATATATAGATAAGGATACAGGAGAATGTCAAAATGGTAATAAAAATGCATTAATAAGGATGATGTTTCTTATATATATGCCAACTTCATCTTTAGAGGCTTCTCTAGGGGTGGACTATCTTCCATGAATGGAAAATCTCACCTCAAGAGAATTCAATAATAAGGGGTATAAATATAGCATGACGCTTTTCGTCATCGGGATCTAAAAGATTACCCTATGACAGTCTTTCTAGGTGAAGACCACGAAAGGGTCCATTTGCCTCATGACAACCCCTTCATCATCACAATGATCATGAGGAATGATAAAATGAAATAGGTTCTAATTAACATTTGGATATCTAAAATATACTAGGCGCTTTTGATGCTATGTGCCTTAGTGCAAAGAACCTGCAATTTTTCATCACTCCTCTCATAGGATTCAAATATTCCTTACGGTATTTCACTATCCCCCTCACCCTTGATTCTGAATATTTTTATAAAATTATCTCGAATAAATTCATAGTAGTAAACCTAACTTTAAACTACAATATGATAATGAGTAAAACATTACTCAATGACTAAGACGTTGTTATTTTAACACAAAGGCTGGTGATGAGGTTCCTAACCCTATAGGAGTAGAATAGGTCTTGGAGATTAGATGAAATCTTGAGAGTGCTACATCAGCTCCATCAAGTACAAGAAGAGGTCACCTAAGTCACCCCAGGGTGTATTCAAAACTAATATTCTTCAAAGAGTTGCAAGGACTTAAATAGAGGATCTAAAATCTAAGGTCTAGGGACCCACATATCAAGTTTCAAGGACTTAAGCCTTGGATATAAATTTAAACCAATGTCTGAAGACCCAAAATAAAGAGTTTTAATAACTCCATCCTTGGCTCTGGGTTTAAGCTAAGGTCTCACGACCCACACTTTAAGTTTCAAGGACTCTAGACTTATCTTAAGACTTATAGTCTAAGGTCTTAGGACTCATAAAAAGGCTTAAGTTCAAAGGTCTAAATAACCCCAAATTATTAGTGAAAGGTCGAAGGACCCCAAAAAGACTAAAAGAGTCATCAAGGTTTTCGCTTGTGATCCTATTCAAACTGACTAAGGTCCAAGGACCCACAAGAGTTCTTTTTTGCACTAAAGAAAAAGTATTTAAAAAAAGGTTAAGATAATTATATAAGCACTTATTTAATTCACGGCTTAAAAAAATCCAAGTTTAAGCCCTAACGTTTACTAAAACATCTAGGACTTGGGGGCCTAGTTGTCCAAGTGTAAAAAAATTATACAAAAAACTCCAAGTTTTATAAGAAATGGTGAAAAGACTAATGGTTCAGAGATCTTATGATCCATTGTTGGACTTCAAATTCAAAAATTTGTCTGCCTAGATATGACCCTTTGTGGGTCTTTAGATTCAAATTTTTCTAAGTCCATAGGTCTTATGACTCTTTTAAGGACTTCAGATTTTAAATCTTTTGAGTTTAAAGTTTTTTGGAACCTCTCGGGGACTTTTCGAAATTAAAAAATGCTTAAGTTCAAAGGTCTTCAGAATAATTGAGGGACTTAAGGATGAATAAATTTCACAGGTCTAAGGTTAAAGGACCCAAAGTAGAACTAGTTTTTCAATACTAAATCTTTCACCCTTAAAAAATGCATTTCAGTGATCTTAAGACCCTCTATGGAATAGATTTCAGGTTGGAATTTCAAATATAAGGTCTTATGATCCTTTGAAGATTTAATATTTGGCCTTTATTCTGAAAAAAATTTAGGGGCAAAGTGTTTTTATCAAAATTTTGGGCCATCAGTCCTATAAAGTAAAATTATCAGTCACCCAATGATCCCAACGTCTAATGACCCATTACAAATTCTCAATCTTAACTTCAAAAATTTCACAAGCATGTCACAGAGATCTAAGGAACCTCATATCGAATTCAACAAAAATTTTGCTTAGATTATTTTTATTTTCCATGAAATCTTGGGGGCTAAGTGTATACTACCTACTGGAAGACCTTAGACAGATGCACATTATATTCCTTAGCAAAGAAAAAGTAAATCAAGTATGAAAAAGTTACTAGAGGAAGTCAAAGTAGTAAAAGAGAGAAAAAGCCTCATGATTCAAAACCCATTCTTCATTCAGGATGAGGAGTAGAAATTAAAAAAATGGCCTATGACCAACAGACGTCTTACAAAAATGAAAAAATACATAAAAAGACACTAAGTTCTTTGGCTTATTGGGATCCACATTATATTCACTTTGGGAGGGGCTTGAAGATGGCATAAAGTCATAGGCTTTTTCACTGGGTTCCTTTTCTTGGGCCTTGGGAGCATTGGCTTCAATAGTTTTATCGTTAGTGCAATATTCATCAACTGATATCTCTTTATATCACTAAGGGGCTCCAATCGAGATGTACATAGTAGGAAATAGTTTTTGGACATTGGTTTTGCAAGCTTCAAAACTAGAGTTAAAGGCCTGAAATAGATACCTATTAAAGACCTCAGACTCCATGTCGATATCCAATTGGTTTTGTACAGAAGTGTGTATCTTCCTCTAAATCTATTTTTTCTTTATCAAGACCTTAGTATGTCTTATGCATCTGTTATCCCTTGGATTCCAGTTGTTCCTTCTGAGAATTTTTGTATTTTACTGACTTCTTCAAACACTCCACCTAGTAATTAACTCATAGAAGTCTCTCTTTAAAGCTCTGAAGCTCAATCTTTTAGACTTATAGATTTTATGATGTCACCTTAAGCTCAACCTGATCAAGGGCGTATAGCTCATTAACCTTATCTAAATAGTCTCATGCGATAGTTAATAAAGACTGACTATCCTTGGTAGTCTTTTTATTTATGCTCATATCATTCTACGAGGATATGACTTTCTCCTCTAAGGCATTTCTCTGTTCTTTAATGTCCTCCACATGTAACCTCTTATCTTTAAGAATTCAATCTAGGTGCATCAAGTTAAGGTCCCAACTGCCCTTTATATCTATAGGCTTCTTCCACACCCTACTTCCATGAAAAATGTCTTCCAACCGAGCCTCTATTAGATGTTGAGCACGCAAGAAAGAAGATACTTGAAAATAAAGAATGAAAATTAAATAGTTAAGGAAATAATTAGAGAGACATGGAGATACATTGTCTATTAGATGGACCAACTCCTCAACATTGGAAGGTATTCCCCTACTCCTCAGTATTGCCACTATATTAGAGTTTTTTATTTTTTCCAACTAGAAAAGGGCATCCACGACTAAAGCATAAGAGTTTATCTCCTCAATGTTAGAGTGCCCAAAAAAACTCTCTACCACAGGGGACGAAAAATTATTCCCCACAATAGCATCTGCTCCCTTTAAAGTACTAGGCACTTTGGATGTCGTCTTTAAACGCCCTCCTCTTAAGAGGGAACCACTTTATCCAAAGCTTCTTTTGTGAGACCAAGATTTGTATGTTCCTTAAAGTATAAGGATTACTTTGGGTTGTCCCAATGGTTCCAACTTCCACTGGGTTTTAACAATCCGGATTTTTTTAAATGGGAATTTTTAAATTAATTTTGGGAATCGGAGAACAATAAAATTTTGGATTTAATGGTCTTTAAGAATTTGACTTGGTTTTACTAAAATTTTCAATCGGGAATTAATTCAAGTCTTTTATAAAAGGTTATAAATTTTTTATATAAACATTTAACTGGCAAATGCGTATTTGTTCAGCTAATGTATTTTTTTATCAGATAATTAAGTTGAATTTTAAAAGATTTGGTTTTGGAAAATTTTGGGTTTATGTTGCTCGTTTGAACGATAGGGAGTTTGTTCGAATGATGTCGTATTTATCGTCTGAACGACATATGTTCTCGTTCGAACGATAGGCGGTGGATGGATGGATCAAACTCCTAATTATTTTCCAACTCTTAAACCCTTTATATACTACACTGACAGGGCTAAGATTTTTAGAACACTTCTCTCTCAAACTTTTCTCCAATAAACTTCTCTAAACACATTTCCTTTCTTATGAAATACCTAGCCCCTATTTCTATCATATTCGACCTTAGTTTTGGAGGTGTTCTTGGGGCTATTTTGATGTTGGAGCTTGGAGATGATTTGTGGATCCTTGTGAGATGATTCTTGATGGTTTAATCTGAGTTTTTGGGCAGATTCATGATAGTTTCTTATATTGGTTTAAGGTATAGTGTTTTACACAATATGCTCTTAAATCTCTCGAGAGTTATTCCCTTTGATTTCATGTGATTATTGAACTCATATTTGAATTGCTAAATCCATTTGGAATCTGAAAATTATTGTTGGAATCTGATTTTGGTTCATGTGGTATTATATTTGTGTTGAGCATGTCATCATGAGATTTTAATATGGCACAGAGGTTTGGCACTCGCTAAGATTCCAATTTTCAGCTACTTGATAAAGTATGGCGCGGTATGGTGAGGCTTGGTGACCTGGTTAATGTGTTGTGAGAAATTTTATTGATAAAATTCTTGTGAGATACGCATTTGATTTGAATATTCTTACTCGTATTATTACGCTTTATTCACCGCTAATTTTTATTGAGCATCTTTCCTGTCGTATTGTGTACTTCCCCATATTTTTTTTAGTGGCAGGTTAGCGCGAATTTGTGGCGTTGTGGAGTAATTGGTGATTGATTTTATCTTGGTATATTGGGAAGAATATTCGAGAATACCAAATAAGAATATTTGTATTTATTTCGTTGTATAGAGCACTGGTGATTTATTTTATTTCGAGGTAGATAGTTGTATTATTTCGAGAGACAATTGTTGTATTTAACTTAAGATTTGAGATTAGTGGATTATTCTCTTTTTATTATGGATATTTAGATGCTCTATACTTGTTGATTGATGGATTTAATTTACTTTTATCGGAGTAGCATACTTCATTCTCTTTTCGGGCGTGCGGGGTGTTCTCTAGGTCTACTTGCAGCAAGGGTAGGGTTTTAAAATGCTCTAACACTGAGCCCTCAGCAAAGCAAGGCCATAATATAGAGTCCTCCACTAACCATACCCTAGGAAATCGAATATTCACTGAAGTATATAACTTCTTTCTTTTGGTGCTCTTAGTCCTCTTTTTCCTACAAATCTAAGCCTCAATAAAAATCTCTAGGCTAGGCCTATAGGCTATCTTTCGCTATTCCCTTTCATTTACTCGACCAACAATAAGTCAAAGTTATACTTTAGAGTGTTAGAAACAAGGAAAATCATAGGAGAGAGAAAATACAAAGCCTCTTACAAGGAGAATACTCAAACTCAAGCACAACAGGCTCATGGGCTGAGGTAATCAATCCTTCAGGCCTTAGGGACTCTTCTATAACACCCCGAAATTTTAATTCGATAATAATTTATATTAATTTGGAATTCGAAAAAATAAATTTTTGGAATCTATTTAACTTTCGTGTGTAAAAATGTTGGTTTTTATATATAAAAACAAGGTTTTATGTGGAATTTACATCAGGATTTAAAATTTAGAAATTATAACTTTTTGCATAAAAATCGCGGGAGGATCCAGACAAAGGAGTAAAAGAATAAAAACATTTAAAATTTTACCATACGATTGACCTGAATTTTTTATAGTAGCTCCATATCGCCGTCAGCTACAACATACTAAAATTTCAGCTAATTTTAATGGTTTAATCATCTAAAATGTTCTTTTTAGTGTTTGTATTTGATTAGGAATCAAACTCTTTTTGGTATATAAACATAAAGTGACGTGTTTAGGTCTTTTAAAACACATTTCAACCTTCTAAAAAATTAGTAGCCTCCTCTATTTTCATCTTCTTCCATCTACAAAACCCTAGCCCCATTTAAACCAAGATTCAACCCATGATTTGAAGACTTATTTTGTGTTTTCTCGAGTTTGGTCTTTAATGAGTTTTTATTGTTTTCACGAGAGGAACGTAGTGGTATTATCATAATTTTGAGGCATAATCTTATCAGTTTCTTCTGATGATTTTAAGGTACAAGGTTTACACAATATGCTCCTTTAATCTTTCGAGAGTATTCATTTTGTTCCTCATTTATGTCTACTCATATTTTTTATACCATGACGTTTATTATAATCTAAAATATTGATTTGATTTCAAATATTGTAATTGTTAATGGGCATGGTGTCATGAAATTTTTATATGACACGGAGCTTGGTCACCCACTAATAGTCCCAAATTTCAATAGCCAGGATGAAGCTTTACGAAGCTTAGGTGAGGTGAGGTGAGGCCCGGTGACCTATTGATGTGTAATTAAAAAATTAAATTGGTATAATACTCGAATGTTTCATTGGACTTAAATTCATATTCGTATTGTTGCATTTTATTCACCGTTATTATTTTGAGCATCTATTCTTGATATACTCTGTACTTCCCCGTATTTTTTTTAGTGGCAGGTTAGCATGGATTTGGACGCTACATATTTTTGCATGATTTTAGAGCATAAACTTCTAAGGATATTTATTTTTGTTTTTATCTAGCAGGCAGGGTAATTTATTGGGAGAGATTAGTTTATTTTTGCGAGGAATTTAATTGTAATTATTTTGGAAGTGTAAATTTTGCATTCATTAATTTTATTTTTGTGGAATGTAGATTCTCTATACTAATTGTTGAGGATTTAGTTTAGTTGTTTTACGCGGCTTGTTACATCTTCCTGACCTCGGGGCAGCCGTATTCCCCATCAAAGGCCTTACGTTCCTCACTGAGGACCTGAGTGGAGACCTTAATTTTCTTAGGCACCAAAACATAGGTTTTAGACCCAGGTGTGTCCACCATAACAATTATAAGGACCTCATGGGCTCCCCTAGTCGTTAGAAGCTTGGTCTTAGTATAATGACCCCATTTTCTTATGCTAATATATAATTGTCTTCTTTCAATTTTGTCACATTTACTATTTAATAATGATATATTATTACATATATGATATTTTGAGTTCTTAATATGACAAAGACCGTCTTTAAATTTAAAGAATCAACGGTAAAATGGGTCAAATTGAGATTTTATGGCACATCTTAAGCTAAGTGATAAGTTTTGGGGTAGAAAATGTAATTTTATGAAACTTTAGGGACTTGGTTTTAATAAAGAAAGTTTTAGGGACCAAAATGAAAAATTAAATGGGCCTTTTTGTAAGTAAAATATTTTTAGGGACCTATAATAAATATTGAAAATATATGGTGTGAAATTACCAAAATGCCCTTCAGGTGCAAAATGACCCTTATACACTTAATACCTTTCCAGCTCATGCTCAACACCTCACGCTTGGTTTTGACACCTCCACCGTACACGTGTCATCATTAGAGAAGAAGCCAAAACACGTGTCGTCATTAGAGGAGAAGCTAAAACCCGTGTCGCATTTCAGTGAAATAAGACTGCAAGACCCCTCTGATACGCGACATTTCTGCTTTGACTCGCCGTTGTAAAGGCTTGGTCAGCTAGACACGTGTCAATACCGTGATATCTTTGGAAAACTATAAATAGGGCCTTTGGGATCATTTGAAACTCACACCAATTCCTTGATAATTATAGAAAGAAATAGTGAGAGAAAGTGTGAGAAAGTTTAAAAAGAAGTTCTTAGGGATATTCATCTTAAGGTAATCTTAATGTTATAATTCATCTTTATAGTTATAATTTATTGTTTTATAGCTCTACTTAGTAGTTATGCTTGTAAAATACAATAAAGAATTCACTAATCAAAACTTAAAATTTAGAAGAAATCCAAGTTGATTTTACTTTCAATATATGTAAACTTGTTTGAAATTATACGCTTTTAAAAATCATTCTTTTTAAAGAAATTGCTCATTATTATGGAATCCCATTTAAGTAATTCCAAAGTCAGGCCCGGTGAAATTATGTCTAGATGAGATTGTATTTAAGTGGTGCCCCTGTGACCCTCCATCTTTACTGGGAATGAATCCGAAAATGTTCTGTCTAGATGAGATGGCATTTAAGTGGTGTCCCTGTGACCCTCCATCTCTACTGGGAACCGACTGATGAGGAAGGACTATGAATTGAATTCTTCAATTATGATCAATGAGTTTTAAAAGTTAACAAATAGGAATTCAGTAATCCTTTAAAAGAAGAGGTTATTACAGCATAAACTGAACCTTAGAACATGTACTTAAATCTTTATCAGATTAACGTGTGATCGAAGACCAATACCAGTAAATTTGACCTCCATTTTGAGTGAGTACTCTGACATTCCTTGTGTATTTTTATTATATAATATTATGCAAACTATATGTATTTTGTGGATGGATTTTATTCTCAAAGTTCATATGATACCGATGATTGATTCATTTGTGATATGTTTATATTTGTCCATATAAACATACCGATTAAAATGATTATTGAAAAGGATATTGAATATTGAGAATACAATTCGGCTTAAGGAACCTCTTTACTGACTAACCTTCCCAACTGGGTTATCGCTGGTGTGCCCTAAATAAGGCGTTGTGACGAACTAGTTCGATTGACCCTCAACTATTGGGGTATAATACGGTATTAGAGTGTACTTGGCCATCAAAATGATATGATTGAAAGAAAAAGATATCACATTTGATTTGTTACATTCGTCTTATTCTGAGCTATCCAATTGTGATATATATACTTTCATATCAAAATATATATCTATTTACTGCAAGTTCCTATCCATATATGTATATGCCTTCTCTTTTGACTTGAATAGGTATCTATTTTCTGAAAACCCTGGAATGTCTAGAGATTAAACCTCACTCGGCTTTTAGTTAATGTTGTATAACTAACCATTTTTCAGGAAATAATTAGGCTTGGAGGCAACAAAAAAGGACTATATGGAAGATTCATCTTTTGGAGCTCTTTTTGGTTATTTTAAGTAAAAAGTTGTTATATCATATAGAGCATGTTTGGCTCTCTTGTAATAAGTTTTAAATTTCTTTTTAAGTTGTAACTCGTTGTGACTTTTAATATAAATGAAGTTTCTGTTTAGAAATCTCTGATGATGTAATTCCTTTACTTTCAGTATTTTACGATTCATAACCACGTGCTTATAATTCCGTTGCCCTTATTTAAGGAAAAAATTTAAGCCAGAATATTTGTTTCCTTGGTGGCATGTCAAGACACTCATTCCCTACTACTAATTTTGGGATGGGGTTGTGACAGAGGTGGTATCAAAGCATAGGTTATGAAACCCTAGACTACTGAACCTAAGTTTCTAACGTTATAGATTTTAAGTTTCCATACATAGGATACAAGATTAAATATCCGACTTATGTGATAACCCTCCACATGTCTTACACTATATATATATATATATATATATATATATATATATATATATATATATATATATATATATATATATATATATCATTGTTCTTCTAAATTGCAATCTTGGGCTAGTATAATACATCTTACGTTTGTCCATGACTGTAGAAAATAACCAAGGCAAGATCAACTTCAGGAACAAGTGGTTCGAGTATAGAAGGACTGGAAGGTGCATACAAAGCAATTGAAAGTCTAGCAAGAATTGTGGAGCATCAAGTGAATAATGGAGCAGCAAGGAATATTGAACGAAGTAGTTGTACTATAGAACAGTTCAAGAAGTTGAATCCGCCACCTTTTAAAGGTACTCCTAACCCCACTGAAGCAGAAAATTGGGTGATGCAAATGGAAAATATGTTCGATGTTCTTAAGTGTACAGATGAACAACAGGTTTCATTTGGAACATTCATGTTAGAAGTAGAAGCCGAACATTGGTGGAGAATGACTAAAAGAATACATGTGGAAAGGAATAATCGTAAAGGTTGGAATGACTTCTTAGTGATCTTCTACGAAAAATACTTTCCCGAAACGGTGCAAGACCAAAAAGCAGCTGACTTCATGAGTCTGGTTCAAGGAAATATGACGGTTAGACAATACGAGGAAAAGTTTACTGAGTTATCCTGTTTTGCACCTCATGCAGTTATAACCGATGTTTTAAGATCTAAGAAGTTTGAACGTGGGTTAAGGTTGAATATTCGTATCCGAATTTCCATCCTAAAGTTGACATCATATAATGACGTGGTGGCTGGGGAAACAATAGCTAAGAAGGATAGTGAAGAATATAATCAGGTTAGAGAGGGGAAGATGAAGTTTAGAGAACAAAGAGGAAGGAACCCCAATAACAAACCCTTTAGGACTATACCTAATATAGGACAACCTTTAGTAAATAAACCCTTTAATGTTGATAAATGACAATATTGTGGTAATATTCATAGAGGGCGACCATGTTACGTGGAGACGGGGAGTTACTTTGGGTGTGGCCAAAAAGGACATAAAATGCGAGATTGTCCTAACAAAGGGAAGGCGGTAACAAAGACATCTAATGAAAATAAGGATAAGGGCAGACAAGGTAGAGTCTTTAATCTTTCTGATGCAAAGGCTTCCAATGCAGTAGTGTCAGGAACACTTTCTATATGTACACAACCTTTTCAAGTTTTAATATATCCTGGCTATACCCATTCATTTGTGTCTGTGCATTTTGTTAATCGCTTTCCTAATATTCCTGAATCCTTGAATCGTATCATACACATTTCTACTCCTTCGATTGAGTTATTGACGGGAACATTAGTATATAAGTCTTGCCCTATAAATGTCAGTAGTCATAAACTATTCGTTGATTTGATAATTTTAGACAAAAGAGATTTTGAAGTCATTTTGGGGATGGATTAGTTAGCATCATATCATGCTAGGGTGGATTTTTTTGAGAAGAGAGTTATTTTCCAAATTCCTAACCAACCAGAATTCAATTTTGAAGGAACTAGCATCTTATCTCCCATGCGTATTATCTTTGCAATGCAAGCTTGTAGTTTTCTTAAGAAGGGATGTCAAGGATTCCTTGCCAGTGTTATTGATTTACAAACAAAAGATCTTAGTTTAGAAGATATTCCTATAGCTAACTTTTTCCAGATTCTTTTCCAGATGATTTGACCAGTCTACCTCCTAGTAGAGAAGTAGAATTTACCATTGACCTTGTTCCTGGAACTACACCAATCTCAAAACCACCTTATCGCATGGCACCTTTAGAATTAATGGAATTAAAAGTTCAATTACATGATCTGTTAGACACGGGTTTTATTAGACCTAGTATATCCCCTTGGGGTGCTCCAGTGTTATTTGTTAAAAAGAAGGATGGGACGATGAGGTTATGTGTAAATTATCGTGAACTAAATAAGGAGACCATTAAGAATAAATACCCCTTACCTCGTATAGATGATTTGTTTGACCAACTGTAAGGTGCGCAAGTATTTTCGAAGATTGACCTTAGGTCAGGCTATAACCAATTGAAGATTAAGGAAGACGATATTTCGAAATTAGCTTTTTGTACTAGATATGGTCTCTGTGAATTTCTTATGATTCCATTTGGATTAACTAATGCACCATTCGCTTTTATGGATATGATGAATAGAGTGTTTAGGAAATATCTGGATCAGTGTGTGGTTATTTTCATTGATGACATCCTTATTTATTCCAAAGGTATTGAAGAACACGAGAAGCATTTGGAGATAGTATTAGAAATCCTTAGGATAGAGAAATTATATGCGAAATTAAAGAAGTACGAATTTTGGTTAGCTAGTGTTTCTTTTCTAGGACATGTCATATCCAAGGAAGGAGTGTCGGTTGATCCTCAAAAGATCGAGGCTATACTAGATTGGCCAAGACCAACTAATGTGACGGAGATTCGTAGTTTCCTAGGATTAGCAGGTTATTATCGAAGATTTGTTGAAGGGTTTTCTAGTATTTCCAAACCTCTGTCTAGGTTAACAAAAAATACGGTGAAATGTGAATGGTCTGAGGAAGTTGAGAATAGTTTTTGAGAACTTAAGAATCGATTAGTAACTGCCCCAATTTTGACTATTCCTTTTGATACACGAGGATTTGTGATTTATAGTGATGATTCTAAAAATCGTTTGGGATGTGTGCTAATGCAAGATGGAAAAGTAGTAGCTTATGCCTCGAAACAGTTAAAACCACATGAGCAAAATTATCTAACCCATGACTTAGAATTAGCAGCGGTAATTTTTGCTCTTAAGATTTGGAGACATTATTTGTATGGTGAGACTTATGAGATTTATACCGATCATAAGAATTTGAAATATATCTTTACTCGGAAGGAATTGAACATGAGACAAAGTAGGTGGTTAGAATTGATGAAGGATTATGATGTTAATATTCACTATCACTCAGGGAAAGCTAATGTAGTTGTAGATGCTTTTAGTAGAAAGTCTACACCAAATTTAGCATGTCTAATTACCAGCCAGGAAGCTCTACTGAAGAATTTGAGAAGTATGGAAATAGATGTACATATTTATAGCGAAGGGGGAATAATCGTAAACTTACAAATACAACCCACGCTAATGGAAAGAATTAAAGTTGGACAAGTAAATGACCCACAACTGAAGAAGATTAAAGAAGAGGTTATTGAAGGGAAGAGAGTCGAATTTGCGATACGAGATGATATATTAAGGTTTGGAAATAGAGTGTGTATACAGAGTGATGCCCAACTAAAGAGGCAGATTTGGGAGGTAGGTCATTACTCAAGATTCACAGTTCATCTCGGAAATATCAAGATGTATAGAGATCTCCGAGAAGTGTTTTGGTGGAATAACATGAAAAGGGAGATAGTAGAGTTTGTATCTCAGTGTTTGATCTGTCAACAAGTAAAAGCTGAACATCAGAAACTATCGGGATTATTACAACCTATACCAATCCATGAGTGGAAATGGGAACATATTACCATGGATTTTGTGATAGGGCTACCAAGGAGTTCCAATGGTAATGATTCCATTTGGGTAATTATTGATAGGTTAACTAAATCTACTCATTTTCTTGCCATTAAGATTACCCATTCCTTAAAAAAGTTAGCTAAATTGTATATGTAGGAAATTATTAAGCTTCATGGAACCCCAGTTTCAATTATTTTTGATCGTGTCCCTAGATTCGTGTCTAGCTTTTAGAAAAGCATACAAGTAGCCATGGGAACACAATTGAATTTCAGCACTACTTTTCATCCTCAAACAGACGGACAATCGGAGAGAACCATCAAAACATTAGAGGATATGCTTAGGGTATATGTACTTGAGTTGAAGGGGAATTGGGACGATCATTTACCATTAGTGGAATTTGCATATAATAATAGCTATCAAGCAAGTATTCAAATGGCTCCATATGAGGCACTTTATGGTAGAAGTTGTCGTTCTCCTGTATGTTGGGAAGAAGTTGGAGAAAGAAAATTATTGGGACCAGAATTGATTCAAATCACAACATAGAAAGTGAAATTGATACAAGACCGACTTCAAATCGCTCAAAGCCGTCAAAAGAGCTATGCTGACAATCGGCACTGACTGTTAGAATTCCAAAAAGGAGACTATGTTTTCTTACGAGTATCACCGACAAAGGGAGTAATCCGATTTGGGAAGAAAGGAAAGTTGAGTCCAAGATACATAGGACCTTTTGAAATCCTTTAAAGGATAGGTATCGTCGCTTATCGAATAGCCTTACCCCCTGAACTCTCTAGTGTGCATAATGTGTTTCATGTTTCAATGATGAAGAAATACGTCCCTGATCCAGCACATATCTTAAGTCACGAGCCTCTTCAAGTTAGACAATATTTGACATACATTGAGCATTTAGTGGAAATCTTGGACCATAAAGATCAAATATTACGAACCAAGGTTATTTCACTAGTCAAAGTATTATGGCAGAATCATGATGTTGAAGAAGCAACATGGGAGAGCGAGGATGAAATAAAAGAGCGATATCGACACCTTTTTGGAAATTAATGTAAGTAAAGTTTGGGGACCAAACTTTTTATAAGGATGGTAGGATGTAATGACCCCATTTTCTTATGCCAATATATAATTGTCTTCTTTTAATTTCGTCACACTTACTATCTAATAATGATATATTATTACATATATGATATTCCGAGTTCTTAATATGACAAAGCCCGTCTTTAAATTTGAAGAATCAACGGTAAAATGGGTCAAATTGATATTTTATGGCACATCCTAAGATAAGTGATAATTTCTGGGGTAGAAAATCTAATTTTATGAAACTTTAGGGACTTGGTTTTAATATTGAAAGTTTTAGGAACCAAAATGAAAAATTAAATGGGCCTTTTCATAAATAAAATATTTTCAGGGACCTATAATAAATATTGAAAATATATGTGTGAAATTCCCAAAATGCCCATCAGGTGCAAAATGACACCTCATGCTCGACACCTCATGCTTGGTTTTGACACCTCCACCGTACACGTGTCGTCATTAGAGGAGCAGCCAAAACACATTTCGTCATTAGAGGAGAAGCTAAAACAAGTGTCGTAGTTCGGTGAAATAAGACTGCAAGACCCCTCTAATACGCGACACTTCTACGCTGACTCGCCGTTGTAAAGGCTTGGTCAGCTAGACACGTGTCAATACCGTGATATCTTTGGAAAATTATAAATAGGGCCTTTGGGAACATTTGAAACTCACACCAATTCCTTGAGAATTATAGAAAGAAATAGTGAGAGAAAGTGTGAGAAAGTTTAAGAATAAGTTCTTAAGGATATTCATCTTAAGGTAATCTTAATGTTATAATGCATCTTTATAGTTTTAATTTATTGTTTTATAGCTTTACTGAGTAGTTATGGTGGAAAAATACAATAAATAATTCACTAATCAAAACTTAAAATTTAGAAGAAATCCAAGTTTATTTTGCTTTCAATATATGTAAACTTGTTTGAAATTACACACTTTTAAAAATGATTCTTTTTAAAGAAATTGCTCATTATTATGGAATCCCATTTAAGTAATTCCAAAATCTGGCCCGGTGAAATTCTATCTAAATGAGATGGTATTTAAGTGGTGCCCCTGTGACCCTCCATCTCTACTGGGAATGAATCCGGAAATGTTATGTCTAGATGAGATGGTATTTATGTGGTGCCCCTGTGACCCTCCATCTCAACTGGTAACTGACTGATGAGGAGGGAGTATGAATTGAATTCTTCAATTATTATCAATGAGTTTTAAAAGTTAACAAATAGGGATTCAGTAATCCTTTAAAAGAAGAGGTTATTATAGTATAAACTAAACCTTAGAACGTGTGCTTAAATCTTTATCAGATTAACGTGTGATCGAAGACCAATACCAGTAAATTTGACCTCCATTTTGGGTGAGTACTCTGACATACCTTGTGTATTTTGAATATATGATATTATGCAAACTATATATATTTTGTGAACTTCTTTTATTCTCAAAATTCATGTGATACTGATGATTGATTCATTTGTGATATGTTTATATTTGTCCATATAAACATACATATTAAAATGATTATTGAAAATGATATTGAATATTGAAAATATGATTCGGCCTAAGGGACCTCTTGCCTGACTAACCTTCCCAGTTGGGCTATCGCTGGTGTGCCCTAAATAAGGCATTGTGATGAACTAGTTCGATTGACCCTCAACTACCAGGGTATAATACGGTAGAAGAATACGGTATTAGAGTGTACTTGGCCATCAAAATGATATGATTGAAAGAAAAAGATATCACATTTGATTTGTTGCATTCGTCTTATTCTGGGCTATCTAATTGTGATATATATACTTTCATTTCAAAATATATATCTATTTACTGCAAGTTCCTATCCATATATGCATATGCCTTCTCTTTTGACTTGAATAGGTATCTATTTTCTGAAAACCCTGGAATGTCTAGAGATTAAACCTCACTTGGCTTTTAGCTGAAGTTGTATAACTAACCATTTTTTAGGAAATAAGTAGGCTTGGAGGGAACAAAAAAGGACGATATGGAAGATTCATCTTTTAGAGCTCTTTTTGGTTATTTTAAGTAAAAACTTGTTATATCATATAGACCATGTTTGGCTCTCTTGTAATAAGTTTTAAATTTCTTTTTAAGTTGTAACTCGTTGTGACTTTTAATATAAATGAAGTTTCCTTTTAGAAATATCTGATGATGTAATTCCTTTACTTTCAGTATTTTACGATTCATAACCATGTGCTTATAATTCCGTTTCCCTTATTTAAGGAAACAATTTAAGTCAGAATATGTGTTGCCTTGGTGGCATGTCAAGACACTCGTTCCCTACTAATAATTTTAGGATGGGGTCATGACACTCAGGGCCTAGATAAAAAATGAATAAATGATTTCTTGTAACTAAGATCTTTAAGGTAGTAAAGAATAATGTTTGGGCCTCAATAGTCGTGTTCAATTTTGACATGGTGGTCTCTACAACTACTATGAAAGATAAAGAAAATCATAAGTTCCAAAATAAAGATTGGCCAAAATACTAAAGAAAAAGAAAAAATTAACTTCCCTATGGTCGAAGGGGTACACCAAAGAGTAGGACAACCAATAGGCTCAGCAGATTCTGAGATTGCCTTAGCTCCCCCAATAAAGTATATTTTTTCCTTCTCGTTTTTATGGGTGTTGCACTTTTCCTTCGCAAAGGCCATTATGTTGGCCTTAAGGAATACGCACATCAGACCCTTGTCATTTGATTTTTCTGCTCCAGAATCCTATAAAAATTGGAAAACTAGACTGGGGAATGGTCTCACTTACCTCTGCTAGACTCCCTAAACGACAAGATTGTATCCATCAAAGATCTCCATGAGGTTGCCATTGATTGGGAAAGGTCTATCCGAATAGCCATCAAAATACTCACTAATGATAAAGGTAAGGGCTAAACCCATACTAAAGGAACAACTCAATAAACCACACGTGATAGGCCATCATAGAAAAAGCTGTATCTTTAGGCCTTCTGTCCCTCAAAATTACATTATCAGGAATTTTATAAGTCTTTTGAATATCAACGAGATTGCACTCTATAATCCATGAGGCAAAATAATCCCCATCTTTTAGATTAGGATTCTAACCCCCACCCCCTGATAGCTAATCACACATTTTCTATGGGGACATACCCAGTAAGAAGATGAGAAGAAGGATGAAATTTTGGCTCCACGGTAGGAGATAGAGAAATGTGAGGATCATTAATGGATAAAGACTTTTGGTCCTCGGCCTTTAAGGTGAAACATTCTCAGAAGACATTGTTCAAAGAAAGAGTCTGCTTGTTCAAAGGAATTTTAAAGAAAGAATATGTATGGAGAAAACTGGGAAGAATCAACCTAAAGGTCTCCTTTATAGCCCCATGTCATATATCTTCAGTCTCTACAACCTCTAAGATTAGACACCTCAATTCCCTCACTCACATTAATGCCCGCTACCCTTTGTACCTATCCAAGACCACATATAAGTGCTTTCCTAACAAAATCTCATTATTAAGAAAATTTAGGTGGTGAGTTACGATCTTAGCCCTAACGTACCCAATAAGTTAAATGTTTACCTTACAAACTTTATAAGAAGAAACAAGGAGATACGCATGATATCATATTCTACACTTATCATTTGAGAGATCTAAGAATACTCTACTACTTTTGGGCAAGAACAGAACTCCAAAGGTTGGCCTCTGGCCTCAGAAAGGAGACTATTTTTCCCCCAAGGCCTCAATTGCATTCAGGAATAGACGGTTGTTCCAAGATAAAACTCAGTTACTTTTTTTTCCTTTTAGAAGGGTGAATCATCCCAATACAAATACTCTACTAATCTTAGAGACTAAAGAACCAGGGTTCTGCCATGTCTCACACTCATAGCAGACAATAAACTAAAGAGAAATTACCTCCTAAGGATTCCTAGACATCATTCCAGAGATGAATCTCTACATAGTACCTCAAGGTCAACTAATGATAAGTCTATAATAATGCCACACCCCTTAATATCTAATAAATCTTTCATAACTAGTCTCATGGGTAGGTGAAAAGAATAACACTATTCCACTTACCGCCACTACACATCTCAACTTTTATTGAAAACTCCCATCAACATTTAATGCTACCAACAACCACCTTACACCTCTTAAAAAAACCTTTAGCCAACACTCCACCCGTTTGCTGACATTGTTAGACTTCCTATGAGCCCCATCCATGCTGTGACACTCCATTCATTCTCTTGATAAAGTTTGCATATAAATATGGGGTTGATTGAAGGATGAAAATGGGTTCGAGAAATCAAACTAATAGAAAATCAAGAGTTCCAAGATTTAAAAGTGTTTTACTCTTTGTTTCATACTCACAACTCTCTATTATGACCTTATACAATTAACATTGATCATTTATAGAGTTTAATCATCTTTTATATCTTCTTGAACCTTAAATCAATACTCAGGAACCCGTAAAGAAGGCAATAAGATACTTCATGGTGTCTTTTGTTGTCAGCAAAGGTTGTAAGACCTCAAACTCTCTTGACTAAAGCTCAAGAGGTCTCTTAGAATGTAATATCTCTTATACAATCTAATAAAAAATACAACACCTTTGATAGTGGATGTATGCCTTTCTGAGGAGGGTTACTCATCTCTTCCTTAATTGTTCTTTTACTTTTAAATTTTGGTCTTCGATTACCTACATTTTTCAAGTTAACTTCATCTCCTCTACTTGTATTTTGGATCATTGGAAAGGCATTCTTTATTGCAAATTCAGTCCTCAAATTTATAACATCTAGCTTGCTGCTCTTATCTCTTACTTCCATGTCATTTGGAGAGATAGAAACAATATAGTGTTCAAAGATTAATACCCATCATTTAACTCTTGCACCTCTTATATCAATTGTCAACTTCTCCTCATGAGAAATCTTGTGAAAGGGCTGCATGCTTAACTCCATCACGCATTTATGTATCATTTGTAAATTTTCCATTAAAGGCAAGCCTAGAAAATATCTTTCTATCACCCCAGTCCATTGGCTCCACTCCCTCCTTCTTCGATCAAGTTCAACATTGATGGTCTTTCTCTTGGACGTCCTAGCATTCCCTCCATTAGGGGAGTTTTTAGAACTTATTAAGGATTCATGAAAGGTACTTTCTGCAAAAGACTACATTCCCCTAATAATTCTTTTTTTTTTGTTAAATTGGAAGCCTATTTCACCGACATTAAATTTTTGTAGAAGAATAGTTGGTCCCACTTATGGATATAGTTGGATTCCAAGTCAGTTTTAGATTGTCATAATTCTCCCCAATTGTCAGTCACGCCAGTTTTCTTTTCTCACATTTACAGAGAGGGTAACCAAGTTTTTAATCATCTCACTTACATGGGTCTTAATCGTAGAACACTTAAATGGAGGTGGTATGATCCGAATGACATTCACAAATTTGTGCTAGGGACCTTTTTCTATCATTCCTCATTTTAGATTTAAAATCAGTTTTTTTTTATCTTGTAATTATTTCTTGATTTTACATGTTAAGGTCTTCTGCACACTCTTTTTGGGTATGGGTTCCAACTTTTATTTTATTTTAATATATCTTCTCTTGTATTGGGTTCCTTCCAATCTCAAGATTTTGAAAAAAAATTATGATTGATATTAAAACAAATCAAGAATGGAAATATTATAAGGGATGAGAAATGGACCGAGGATGTTTTATGTACTTCAGCATTGATTATGTCCATGCAAAGACCATACTCATAAAGCTTCAGTATCTTCTAGTTCTCTTAAGCGAAACCAAAACCTCACAAGAACTTATCACACCTTTCAAAATGTAACCACTAAGGTAACTATACCCTTTCTTCACCAAGAGAAACACGAAATATCCCAAGGTATAAAAACGCATTGACTCCCCTCAACAACGACACTATCGCTCACCTAGACCAAGGATCTCACTTGCTCACCAATGACCTAGGCCTTAAGGATCACCATAAATCGACTACAATGATTGATTTAAGTCTTCTTATATCTTTAAAACTTTTATAATGATATTTATCCTTAATTAGTAATAAATAAATTTTATCACACATCAATCATTTTATTGAGTAAATACAACAATATGCTCTTGTTGGTTATCAATAAAGCTTAGAGTTGATGTTTCCATGAGTGTATTGTTTGCTCAAAACCCAACTTGTTCAATTAGTGGAACTTTCTCTCTTTATAAATGTATCACTTTTACTATCATGGACATTTGGATAAAGTGAATATTTTAATTATATCTTATCTTAGGTGAGATTGGAGTTTGAATCTCTAAGAACAAATAATATTCTGGTTTGATTTGTTAAAAGGATATTTTTGGTTTAAATATCTTTCAATCTTAAGTGGGGGGTTTGATTTGGAACATTGTTCAAATAGGTATTTAGTTTTAAACTTCCACATAAATATGTATTGATTTCTACCACTCATAATAACAATATTTTGGTTTGATTTTTTATCAATAGGATCTTTAGAATTAAAAAATACGATAAAAAATAAAACATCTATTCGGTTACATTAGACAACATATTGGGATGACAAAATCAATGTGTTATATAATTTTCACACCATTAATAATTTCAATATGCTTAAAAAATATTACTTCAACTGTTTTATCAAAGGATTCTTAGAACTTGAACATATTACAGACGGTGGGATAATTGTCGTCATAGAAGAAAAATGATATTCGTTACGGAGGTAAGAGAAAGTAACACAAGGTCAACATATGTAATATTACTCTTACCTAGATGTTACACAAAAATCCTATTTGGCACCAACTTTCTACTAAGTATAGTCTTTTTTAAGATCATTGAGAGAGAGAGAGAGAGACTTACCGCATATAATTAATTTTGTTTTTCAATTAAGTTCCATAAAAGTTCCTGGTGTAAACGAAAAGACGTGTGCACAAGAACAAACTTAAGAAAGTCGGTCTTACTGTCATTGTCATTTATAATGTCATTGATTATTGGAGATAACAAACACCTATTTAGAACTCTTTTTGTTTTCCATTTTTGTCTTTGTTTTTCTATCGTGTTCCTTTATGAACTAAGATATCTATTGTAGTTGATGATATGACATGAATCATTTAGAGAAAAATACGGAGAAATAGTAATTTCAAATACTAGAATTTAAAATGTGTTACATTGTACAATAAGATTATAATGTAACAAGATTGATAAAGAGTCCATATATCGAGCGAGGATAAATCTTGTTATATATGTCATGATCCAAAATTAATAAATCCATCCATTGTTTTATTTTTATTAAACAATACCATCCCTAAGCTAAAGATATTTCCCAAACTTTTCTCTCAAATCCTGCATCACTGCTGCAACTATCTTCATTTCCTTAGAGGTTTTAGTCTCACCTTATGGAAGAATATATCCCACTTGAGCTAACTAAATCGGTTGAACCAATTCTTGATCTTAAAAACATTAGTAAAATGATGAATAACATGTGCCCCATTTGAAGCTTAATCGAACTATCTTTCGATATCTACTTGTATAACATGTTAAGTCCGTGTTACATTAAGTAGGTACGAGATTGACAAGGTAACTGCAGTTCAATGTTTGGATTTAAATTTTGACATAAGGTGAGTAACTATAATAACCTTTAGTTGTTTGTCTTTGTAACTCTTCATTTTAGACAGTCTTGAATATAGTTATATATATTTAATAGTGTTGACGCAAAAATTCTCCATCTACGAGGACCAATCAGAAAAGGACACATGTCATCCTACATGGAAATATTTATACTTATTCGGCACCTGAGGAGAGTTGGTCGGCACCCGAGGAGAGTTAGTCGTCATACCAACCAACACATAGCATACCAAGCAACTCAAGGAAGGCCAAACACCATAGAAGGCCAACACTTATATTCATTGTATATAGATATAAATGTCTGAATGTATAAAGACGTTGTATCTCTTTAACTCCCATCACTATAAATACATGTATTCCCTTAGCCAAAGGATGGGACGGACAACTAAGAGACACCATACACAAAATACACATCTCTCTCTCTCTACAATGTATTGTTCTATTGTACACCCCAGGGAATAAAATAAGAGTGGACGTAGGCTTTATTCATAGCCGAACCACTCTAAAAATCCTTGTCTCTTATGTGTTTGATGTGATCACTATTTCATCTTCAATCATCATCTTCATACCTTCATTTTTATCTGTTGTTGATGCCGATAAGATAACATAGATGTTATTTCTAGTCATCAACAGATTAGCTCCGTCTATGGGAACGTGATACAAGCATTGTTCTCCATCAAAAGCTAAGTTTTTATTTTCTCTACGTATAATCAATTTACATACATCTTTTGATTCAGTCATGATTTTAATGTTTATATACATAAATTAATTGTCCAATTTTTATCTGCAAATTTTTGCATATCATGATTTTTAAATCATAACTCTTAGATTAATTCTTATTTAGAAATCTAAAAAATAGTGGATTTCATAAATCATAACTTTTTGCTTAATTCTCGAGTTTCAATTTTATCTCATGAAATCAATATTTTAAATGATTACATATACCAATATATAAGACGATGATAAGATTTGATAATTTTCATTGTAGATTTTGAAATAATTTTTGAAAGACCTTTGATGACTATTCAAATTCCCATTATATTTTTAATCAGAGAATGGGAAAAGGTTAAAGACAATAAAAAGTTTTCTCATGGAAATCATGACCCAGATCTACTTTCTCTCTCTATAAGTTTGAGTCTCTTTGTATTCATTTTTATGAACTATATACTTAATTTGGTTCGTCTTCCATCTATGTCAATAAAGTCTCATTGATTGATTTTTGATATAAATTTGGTAATAACTTCGATCATTCAGCATATTTTTATCTCTCCAAATAGGGAATAAGAAGGGATCAATATAAAAAATAATTTTTTCTCACCTGAAAAACCATTACCCACCTCTTGTAAAAAAGGATCAATTAAACAATCATGACCATATCAAGACTCTGGGCACAGATTTAAGATGTTGGCTCCTCGTTCATCACATCACAGGGTTTCTTTGTCGAAATCACACGATTTAGTGGATTAGAGAATGGATCATTTAATTAGCAATATTAATGCTTGGATTTTACATCGAATGTCATTTTTCAGATCTATTGGTTCGAGATATGTTGGGACATAGAAATCTCATGAAAAATTCATCACCGCGGCTCATATGGTTGTTCGAAATCATCCACTTACAACCCCTATTTCTAGTCAGACATACATATTGTTGGTCGACATCATCTCGGGCCATCTTTTATTAAAGGGAAGCTTAACCAGACCATTTTTTTTTGTCGGAGATAAGATGTGAAGATTCATCAGTAACGTTGAAATAATTTTATCCAACTACGAGGTATCTTATTATTGGTAGGAGACTCATATTGTAGCTCAGTGGAACCAATTGCAGGTCGACGATCATCGACTTCTTGATCGGCGACATCTCAGTCTTGTTCGAAGGGTTCAATTTACTGGTCGGCAACTATCCAACCATCCACTTCTTGGTCGGCGACAGCTGATGTTGTTCGGTGACCATTCAACAGATGGTCTGCAATATTAATGAACCATTTTTGTTGATCGGCGAAATCGCTCTGCAGGTCGGGGACCATTTTCTTCTTGGTCGGCACTATATATTCTACAACCTGAGACATCCCCAAATGTTGGTTGGCAACACCCATGCAGTTGGTCGGCAACAGTAGAATCTTGGGGTATTAAAAAATGCGGAGCACCCCAGATATTTCTTTAAACACGAGTTCAGTTTGGGGGTAAACATGGGGCTTAAGTTTTTTTAACAACTTGTGATCACCCCAAAAAATATTTTTAAAGCCAACTGATAAATAATTTTCAAACATCAACTTATACCTGATTAGTTGTTGGAAATTAAATAACTTTACAAAAAACTCTACGTCTTATTTATGGCGCATATCTAATAAAAATTTGTCCATCTCACACACATTTGGCACAAAACATATTATTTCATATTTTGAAATTTTTATTGCCTTATGCTGATACACATCACATATTGTTTGGCTAAATAATTATTCTCATGACAATAATTATTTGATCTAGTCTCGACAGGTGCTCGAGCATCTTATTAAAATTTCATAGGGACGAGATTCAATCCCGACGAAAGCTCAGCCACAATCTTAAACCTCTGGAAACTATTATTTCTCGACATGAGGAAATTTTGCCTCGACATATCAGCCAACATATATTATTTCATTTTTTTAAATTAATATTTTTATTTCTCAAGCATATACATATCATATATTTATTGGATGAGTAAATTATTCTCATGACTAATCAATTCAGCCTACACATATGGTAGAGCAAGTTATTAATTTTTACAAGTACAAGATTCAACGCCGACGAATGCTCGGAAACAATATGGAAACTATTATCATTGCTCAGCATTATGAAATTTCACCTCAGCAAGGACCTATATCTTTTATTATTGCTCTGATTTATGCTCAAGCACAAATTATTCTATATATTCGTTCGGATTCATATTCAATATTCATCTCATCATGGAGCTCGGCGAAATACTTATTATCATATTCATCTCCGAGGAAAAGCTAAAACAGTTATTATATTTCACCCCTAATGGATAGTTGGTTGGGGAAATTCTTATTTATATTCAGGCCCAGATATCGGCTCAAGCACAAATTATTCTATATATCCCTTGGGATTCATATTCTATATTCATCTCAACATGGAACTCGGCGAGATACTTATTATCATATTTAGATCCGAGGAGAATTATAACATTTATTATATTTCACCCCCAACGGATAGTTGGTCGGGGTAATTCTTATTTATAATCAGGCCCAGCAAAGTTCTCGACCATATTCTTATATTGTGGAAAATATTATTCTTATTCGGAATTATACAATTTTGCCTCGACAGATCAGCAAGACAGTTTATTATTATTTAAAATCATTATTTATGTCGATGCATATTTTATATTTATCTCAGCATCGAGCTCGGAAAATTTCTTCTCTCTATATATATTCAGCTTCAAGGAAGTCTTTAACATGTAATATCTTATTCCCAACAATCTATTTGTCAGCTCCGAGGAGGTCTCCAGCATTTATATTATCTTATTCCCAACAATCTGTTGAGGAAGTCTCCAGCATTTATTATATCTTATTCCCAACAATCTGTTGGTCAGCTCCGAGGAAGTCTCTAGAATTTATTATCTATTACCACCAGCTACGGTTGGTCAGTACCTCCAACTACGGTTGGTTGGGCAATTATTACCACCAACTACGGTTGGTGGGTACCTCCAACTACGGTTGGTTGTGAAAATTATTACCACCAACTACGGTTGGTCGGTACTGCCAACTCCAGTTGGTCGGGCATTTATTACCACCAACTTCGGTTGGTCGGGCATTTATTACCACCAACTACGGTTGGTCGGTACCGCCAATTCCGGTTGGTCGGGAATTTATTACCACCAACTACAGTTGGTCGGTACCACCAACTCTGATTGGTCGGGCATCTATGACCACCAACTATGATTGGTCGATCATCTATCACCACCAATTTCGGTTGGTCGGTCAATCAGCAAATAACAACTTTGATTGGTCGGACAGCAGACAGCAAGTGGAGCAAATCTTATTGTCTATGCAAAATAAGAAAATTTGTCAAATAACATACTTCAAGTCCGAGAAAGCATTCAAAATTCATATTCCACGCTTCGGGGCTTCTATTACAAATTCAGTTGTTCATTCGGTGGCACATTCTCATAACATCATGCAGTCGAGCATCAAATTCAACTCCACAAACTTACATAGTCGGGGCCCCGACTAATTATCATTCAGAAGTTGTTTTTCTTGCTCAGGAATTAGTTTTGATATTGAAGTTCAGGAGGCATATTGAAGTTCAGGAGGCGTATTCAGAAGTTCAGGAGGCATATTCAAGAGTTAGTTGTGATGTTGAAAGTTCAGGAGGCATATTCAGGAGTTATTATGCACATGCTATTGAAGTTCAGGAGTCAAATTCAGCATCTACATCACTAAGATCTTTATTACCACTGTCCAGGCCAATAATGAAGAAGAAGTTGTATGAAAATATTTCGAAGTCCAGCACTAGCTTGGTACTAATCAGATTGAAGAGTTGGGTTCAAAAGCTAGTATGTTACTCGACAAAGTATTCAGAGGATCATAAATCAGAAAAATCAAGGACGTGAAGTTAGTATTCACTTGCTCGGCACAGGAAGCAGTTGGTCGGCTAGCAAACCAATCAACATACTTGAAGATTATGACAAGCTACAAGCTGCATACTATGGCATGGCTACATCCAAATTCCTAGGGGTGATAGATAGCACACGTTCACTTGACGAACGGAGTTCCTAAAAAGAGATATTAGTAACCATCGATCAGCCTGCATCATATCTCGTCTAGGACATAGTGCACTTTATGTTGAACAAATCAAGAAGGCAGATCAAGGATTTCACGAGCACCGGGCAACACTGCAGAATAAATACTCCATCCTTTCAGTGAACCATCAAGCATAGAGCATTGGGGGCTTCTGTTGACGCAAAAAATCTCCATCTACGAGGAGCAGTCATAAAAGGACACATGTCATCCTACGTGGAAATATTTATACTTATTCTGCACCCGAGGAGAGTTGGTCAACACCCGATGAGAGTTAGTCAGCACCCGAGGAGAGTTAGTCGGCATACCAACCAACACATAGCATACCAAGCAACTCAAGGAAGACCAACCACCATAGAAGGCCAACAGTTATATTCATTGTATATAGATATAAATGTTTGACTGTATAAAGACATTCTATCTCTTTAACTCCCATCACTATAAATACATGTATTCCCATAGCCAAAGGATGGGACAGACAACTAACAGACACCATACACAAAATACACATCTCTCTCTCTCTACAATGTATTGTGATATTGTACACCCCTGGGAATAAAATAATAGTGGACGTAGGCTTTATTCATAGCCGAACCACTCTAAAAATCCTTGTCTCTTATATGTTTGATATGATCACCATTTCATCTTCAATCATCATCTTCATACCTTCATTTTTATCTCTAATTATTGCTTGTCTCGGTTCAAATAATCTTTTATTAGTATTTTTATTTATTATTTCCAATCATGTCTTTTCAGGAGAGAATCTAGAAGAAAAATATCATTATACATATTGATTTTAGTTTAATACTTGGGGAAGACTATTGATTGTACCTAGTGAATTTATCCTAGAATCCTAGCTTCCCTTTTTCATTGTGTTTATAATCATTAACTTGATATGTTACAAGTGAGGCCAGGTCAAATTTATTTAACAAGATAATTTTTAACACTCATATATCAAATAGAACCACACATGTTTATATCTATTGAGTTATTAAATTGTGAAAGCTCTAACACACTATTTTTGTTTTGTTTTCCCACTTCTTCTTCTTTTTCTCAACCTAGTGCTCAATCGAAGTTTCTCATTCGATATACGATTCTCTTAAAGAATAGTCTTTTGCTTTAGTAGTTCAATGTTGTTATTAAAGAGAAATTTCTTCAGTAGTCCACTATTCCAATAATCCGTTTGAGGTTGTATATGTGAAATATGGAAAGAATACTTGAGTCTTGGGACTTTTTGCAAGAATTTCAACTAGTTTTGTTTTTTTTTTTTTTTTGGGGGGGGGAGGGTATAATTTCTAATTAATTTATTCCCTGATAACTCTAAAATATCCCCTATTAATTTTATCACTCTTTTTTCGACATTGTTTGACTTTTAAGGTAATTTTGTTAACATTAGGATTATTTGGTTCTAGATGTTATTTGAAACAATGAATTAGAAGAACGTCCAAATAATTCAAACACATCGATAAAAACGCTCATCTTCCAAACTCTGGTGTAAACCTCAACATTGACGGATCTTCCATTGAAATTGGACATTGATGTATAGTTATGTGAGATTGACATATCTTCCATTGAAATATCTAGTAAAAGTTATGTAACCTTGTGAGATTAGGCCACGGAGAATATTGGTACAAAAACAAAATTATAATTCTAATCAAAATTCAATCCTAAAATCCACCACCCAAAATAATGTTAAATATGGATTTTCTTATCATGAAATCGATAATGATTCTCAATCAAACTTCGGCAGCTTTATTTCTTGTAATTGGTGTGTAATTTTTATATATGTATATTTGTTTCTATTGATGTAATTTTTGTGAGGGTACATAGGAGTTGAAGAAATTATTAGCAGGATCAACTCGGTTGCAACTTACTATAAGAATTTGATATATAAACATAAGCAGATAGTTTTAAAATCATATCTTGTTGTTACAATGGTGAAGGATGGATCAAAGCTTGTGTTAATTGAGGATGTAATAATACGAGAAAGAAGATGTGTTGAATCACGCAAAAATCAAAGATGGATTAAGCATCCAAAAATTTAGTAGAGACAAGTTTGTAAGTTAATAAGCTTGCTAAGCAGGTAAATTTTATTTTTTGTGAACACATTTTTCTTTCTGTAATGAATTGGGTAGGTTGCAAATTTAGATACAGATATTCGTAGTGGCAACAAGGTACTTAAGACAGTTGTGTTGAATTTGACTGAATTACTGATGATGCGCTTAATGAAATTGGATGGAATTGTAGTAGATGGGGATGCCAAATTGCAAAACAAGATGTATGTGTACGTCAAATTTTCTTTTATTTCCAACTACCTACTAAGTGTTTGAGTGAATTTATTTTATTGGATTTGTTTCAAAAAAAAATTAGCTTTTGTTTTATTAGATTAAAAATCTATAAAAGTCATAATTAAGTGGAGGGTGGCAACGAAATAGATTTTAGTATATTGGTAGTGTACATTGGTACAAGGAATTTGATTTTATAGTAATGGTGTCATGTTTATTTTTTGAATTTTTTTATAGTTAAGTGTAATTTATATAATTTTGAGTTTGATTAGTTATGAAGTAGGTATGTCGGTGATGGAATGTGTAGTTGTCAACATTTGTAAGCTTAATCCCCAACGAATTGAAGATGGAATACGTATATATATTGAGGCCATGCATCTATGGTAACACAACCATGGAGGATACAAAATAAGAAACTCAGTTGAGAAAATTACAAAATCAACAAAGATCACTGGATTCTTAAACTTCATATTTCTTACATTGAAGTTATATATGAATTATTTGGTGAGACATAATTGGATAACATATGTATTACTAAGGATTTATAAAAAAGATTGGCACATTTGTTTTCTACTTTAATATGACATTTAAGTATATTTATATAATTGAGATTGAAATAAAAAGATATGTTGTTGGAGGGTGGTGGATAATTCTTTGTGATGTATTCTTATCCAGTTTTATTGTTTGTAATATGTGAGATTAATGGCATGTGGTTGTTTTTTTATTATTTTATTTCAATCATTGTAATGGTTCATAACACTTAAAAAAATGAACATTTCTTTACACACTAGTATTTGTAAGTGTTCTAAATCATTATAGAAAAAATATATATATTTGTTTGTAAGTGTTCAAAACTGTTGGAAAACAAAAATAGTTACTAAATATTATAACGATTTAAAACTGCTACAATTTTTTTCATTTCCAACCTTTTTTTTGCAACAGTTATTCAAAACAAACATTTGTTGGGAATAAACTGTTGCAAATATCATTTTGCAATGGTTTTGAACCATTGAAAAATATTTGCAACACAATAATTTGCCCTGGTTTTGAACCATTAAAAATGCCATTTGCAAGTGTTTCAAACACTTGCAAATTGCCTTTTGAGTGTAGCGATATATTAATAATTTTGATCATTTCTAGTTACCTTATACCTTGAATATCTTCTTGAGACCTAAATCATAACACATGAACACTTAGAGAAGTCTATCAGTTAATTTCTAATCTTAGATCATCAATAGGTGTTTACATATTTGATTGATTTCTTGGTAAAATGTTTAGGATTTTGCTCTTCAATCCCTATTTGGTATATATCCCGTGACATTTTTACTTGATTTGATTGTATCATCTTACGATAAAAAGATTTTTAATATAATTATTTATATGTTGTTTAGGTGATATATTTCTTTTCATGTCTTGTATATCAAATGTCTATTTTTAATCATTTTTCATTTAGTTAAAATGTGAAATGTGCTTCAAAAAATGTATCTTTATTCTTATAGGTCTTATAAACTATGAGAATTTATACTAAAGAATTCATTTGCATATCTTGTTGTAATTTACACAACACTATACATTGATTTTATGAGGCATTGCAAGAAATGATAAAGATGTATGGTCTTCTACAAACTGTTCAAAGCTTCACTCGACTCATGAATGCGTGTCTTAATTTTTATATTTGTGTGTGAGGTTTTTCATTTCATGAATTGGAAAATATCGTAAAAGATAATTTTATATCAAAATCATGGGTGAAAATGTGGTTAGGGCTACAACTTTGATTGGATTAGGCTTCCCTTTAAAATTGGAAATAGTATCCCACTTTATACTTGAGTGAAATCTGCTCTTGCACAAGAAAACATGAACAAAGAAATGTCTAAAAAATTTAAATATATCCAAAATTGGGTAACATTAAGGTTATGGGATGTAAAAGGTTTTAACCATATCGCTATACATTAAGTGGGGAGAAGTGGTTGTTGAAAATATTTTTATAAGGATATTAAATTTTTTAAAAGAGTGAAAGCTTTGCATTCTTTCTCTTATGATTTAGTATTCTTAATTGAACTTGATCTTATATCTTTCTCCCAATGGTGGTCATTTGTTTTTTTGTTTTTTTTTGTACAAATGAGATATGATACTATGTTATTGGTTGATATGAACTCATTATGTTATAAGCCTTTAAGATAATCCTTCCTTGATTATGAACATTGTCATATATCTCAAACTTTTGGTAAATAACATAAAATATTATTATATCTTTCCTTATCTAAAATGGTTTGGGACTATGTCTCTAAATGTTTATCTTTATGTATATCTCCTTATAAATCATTTTGCTTACGGAATTGGTTGTATTAGTCCTTCACCATCTTAGTTTGATTCAATTTTATGCTATAATTTGATCATTATTTCTCGATCATTCTTGATATTGTGTGTAACAGCCCGCATATTATTCCACTAACGGTGATCAACCTCCAATATCAACTTATGTCGGGAATTAAAATTAAAATGCCATTCTAAGCATGTGATAAAAATATGAGATATTTAAAAAATTTCCACAAGAAATAAGTTGAGACGATCCAACAATAATAAAACCATTCATCATAATACTATCCATCACCATATGAAAATTTCAATAATAAAAACCTTCACACCTTTATTAATAAAACTCAAATGATATAGAGTCAACTATATAATATCTCCAACTAAAAATCATAAATTAACTATGGTGTTAAATGAACCACTATATCCAAGCACAGTTGTCTCATAAAAAAAGACTAGAATTGAAACTAAACCATGCAATAAAATAAACTCCAATTGCAAGTCCACTAAAATCGAAAACTATACAACTACCGAACAACCTATCATGAAAGTTTAATCAACATCATTGGGTCAAGGCCCACCATAAAAAATACCATATTTATTATCCTAGGTATTAATTATCTTTTAAATATCATATACATAATTTATAACTACCCCATACAATAATCCGGGCCTCAAAACTAAAAGTCATCCCTAGTCCTATACCGAGAGATCATCAAACCATAAGTATTACCTCATCCCTTATATAGGAAAAATACTAAGAACCATAACCATTTCTAGTCTCGTGCAATAAATAAAACAACACAACAATGTACTACCTAGTCCAATACATAGGAAATACGTAAACATAAAAGTGTATACTACCTAGACTTATACCTAGTGTGGGTACCCAAAATTTATAACCATGGGCCCGAACGAGTAGCCCAGTCCTGACGGCCCAAAGTCCGGGCCCCTCATCTCTTATTGATCCAATCTCCCCCACGTTCCCACAATCGGAAGTTACACGGGAGATGGAAAATGTGGAGAAACCCATCACCTCCACTTACCTGCATGTACATGTATATATTAAACCCTAGGTCCGGGGCAAAAGGACAAGTTGTATTCTCTGTAATCACTCTCCGGAGTATATAAAAATAATATCGATTGCACCACCGTGGACGTAGGTACATCTTTGCTGAACCACGTACATCCTTTGTTGTGTGATTGGCATCTTATATTCCTTATTCTTTTCTTGATAATTGCTTCTCTCGTATTTATTTGTGTTGCATAATAATTGCCTCCACAATTGGCACCGTCTGTGGGAAATGTTCATCTTTCCCCGAGAAGAGCCTACGTCAAGAAAGGAGTTTAAGATGTCTGGCCACAGCAGCAATGCTCCCCAAGTAGGAGATATTCAAGAGCCACATACTCCTCGCAGGATTAGGTCTAAAGTTCGACGTTCAGATCAGAGAGCTCGCCTGGAAAGACCAGCATCAGAAGAAAGTCAGGGACCAGCGAGGTCCATGCAGATATCCAGGTTGATTGATGCGTACGAGGCAAGGCTCCACGAGCAGAGGGAGTTTTCTCCCAGATATGAGGCTAAGAATGCTCGCTTGAAAAGAAGACTGGAAAGGGAGCTTCGTCCTGATAACAGGAGATGCCCATATCGCACTCTTATCCCTCAAGTGAGCAAATATAGCAACCGAGGAAGGAGCCCTAGGCGATAATCTCAAAGGGACGAAGGAGGCGAGTCAGACGACGACCTCCGCGAACAGCTACGAAGAGCTCGCCGCTACCAGAGCCCTGCTCACAGCGATGAGAACATACGAAACATGGTACGCAGGGAGATGGACCAGCATCCCGCTCACCACGGAACAAGATCAACCAGAGAACTCGCGAGGTGAGCTCTCAAAACCCATATGAAGTCACCTTTCACAAGAGAAATCAAAGAGGAGGAAGCTCCCAAGAAATTTGCCATTCCAAGTTTCAAGATTTATGACGAAAAAACTGATCATATCGATTACGTCAGGCAATACCGACAGGCAATGACCCTCTAGAGTCACCGAGATGCCCTGATGTGCCGCATTTTTTCCTCTAGACTTCATGATGTAGCACAGAAGTGGTTCGAGAGGCTCCCCCACCGGTCGATCAAGAATTTCAAATCCCTAGCCGAACTCTTTACGACCTGATTCATTACCAGTAGCTCCCATCCCAAAAGGATGGATGCTCTGCTAATAATGAAGAAAATCCCTTAAGAGACCCTCCGAGAATATGCGAAGAGGTACTGGGAGTTGTTTAATGAGATCGAGGGCTGGGCGGAGGAAGTGGCAGTGGCCTCCTTCAAAATTGGGCTCCCTAGTTCTTCCCTCCTCTACCAGTCCCTGACGAAGAGGGAAGCTATGACTATTGACGACCTAATGGCCCGAATCAAGAAATATGCAAAGGTGGAAGATGTCACCCGCCCTAATACAGGAGAAAATGGTCGAGCTAAGCTCACTACCAAGGTAGGTGAGAAAATAAAGAACCAGAGGAAAGGAGGAAAGAACGGAGGTAAAAAAGCTCCAAGAACGGAGGGAACTATGACGCGTCGAAAGCATTCCATGCGGTCAACACCGTCTTCAAAGAACCAATTTATAAGATTCTCGCGAAGATCAAGGATGAGCCATTCATCAAGTGGCCCAGGAAGATGGGAGGAGATCCCTCGAAGAGGAACAATGCGTTGAGGTTCTCTTTTCACAAAGAAGGAGGACACAAGATCGAGCACTGCAAAGCTCTTAAGTCTCACCTCGAAGAATTGGCATAGTCCATGCATTTAAATGACTTCGTGGAAAAAAAGGGCAGAGAATGTGACTGCCAACAGAGAGGCGAGACCCAATAACGTGATGGAGGATGATGCTGGACACAAGTTCATAGTAATCCATGGAGTATCTGACGTCAAGCAGATACAAGGGAACTCAGCTCGAATGGAAATAAAAAAACTTACAGTGGTAATGCAGGTTTTTCAAATCGATCCAGCAAAGTCACAGTCAGGAAAGCGTCGATGAGCAGAGGATGTCAACTATAACAAGCATATTGTTTTTACGGATGAAGATTTGATGGGAGTAAGGACCCCACATCATGATGCCCTGGTCATTACACTCAGGATAGCCAACTTTGACATCGGCAAGCTGCTCGTCGATCAAGGAAGTTCATCCAAAGTAATGTACCTCGACCTATTCAGGAAATTGAAGTTGAGCGTCGCCGACCTAAAGGAAGCTACTGTTCCTTTGGTCGGCTTCGCTGGAAAAATGGCCATGCCCCTAGGCAAGATAGTGCTGCGAGTCCGTGTTGGGAACGTCTCCAAGATGATTGAGTTCTTGGTAGTTGACATCGAATCACTGTACGAGGCCATCCTCGGCAGAGGATGGCTTCATGCAATGAAGGCGGTCTCCTCGACCTACCATCAGAAGCTCAAGTATGTAACCGAATGAGGAGTAATGGAGATCAATGGCGATCAAGCGATGGCGAGGAAGTGCTTCATAGCAGCTATCTGACCAAAGCCAGAGAAGAAGGCCGGTCAACCCAGCGAGAAAGTTGAAGAGGGTGTGATACCTTCTAAATAGCAATTAAAGTATGGAAGACCTGGAGTAGAGGAGACCAGGATCCTCCCCTCCGAGCGTGTTATCGAGGACCTTGTAGAAGTTATAGCCAAAGTCAGTGAGAGTAGCAGAGTCTTCTTGATTGGAGCATCTCTCACCGACCAAGAACAGAAGGAGTTGACGACCTGGCTGAGACACAACGTAGATGTTTTCGCATGGGAACCATATGAGCTACCTGGCATTGATCCTGATATGGTCTGTCATCAACTGCACGTCGACCCCATATTCAAGCCAGTCACGTAGAAGGCACAGAGAACTGCACCCGAGAAGGCTAAAACGGTCAAAAAGGAAGTCAAAAAACTGCTGGATGCAGGATTCATATGGGAAGTGCAGTTCCCCAAGTGGTTGTCCAACCCAGTAGTAGTTCTGAAGAATAATGGGAAGTGGAGAGTTTGCATTGACTTCACTGACCTCAACAAAGCATGCCCTAAGGATAGTTTCCCCCTCCCAAAGATAGACCAACTATTAGATGCCACTGCAGCTCACGAGCGAATGGGTTTCCTAAACGCATAATCAGGATATCACCAGATCCCCTTGTATACCCCAGACCAGGACAAAATGGCGTTCATCACGACAGTTGGATTATATTTCTACAAGGTCATGCCATTTGGGCTCAAGAATGCGGGGGCAACCTATCAGCGGCTAGTCACAAAAATGTTTAAGGATCAAATGGGAGACACAATGTAGGTATACATAGATGACATGCTCGTTAAGAGAAAGAAGAAGGAAAATCACCTCTCAGACCTGTCAAAGACCTTCGCAATCCTCAGGAAGTACCGAATGAAGCTTAATGCGAGCAAGTGTTCCTTCGGTGTCCAGTCAGGAAAATTTATTGCATACTTGGTCAAGAGAGAAATAGAAGATAATCCAGACCAGATCGATGCAATCAATAGGGTACAACCCCCTCGAACAATCTGGGACGTGCAGAAGCTCACTAGAATGCTCGTTACCTTAAATCGCTTCATTTCCAAATCCTCCGAGAAGTGCAAGATTTTTTCCAACTTCTAAAAGGGAGTAAACCGTTAGAATGGAGCCTAGATTGCTCGCGAGCATTGGACGAGCTCAAATCCTACCTAAGCACTCCACCGTTGCTGGTCATACCACAACAAACGGATTCTTTGTACCTGTACCTCTCTATATCTAATCACATTGTCAGCTCCGCGCTAATATGCGAGGTTGTAGGGATCCAACACCCCGTTTATTACGCGAGTAAGACCTTATTAGCCGCTGAGCAAAGGTAACTACCATTGGAGAAGATCGCCTTTTCCCTAGTAATAGCCTCAAGGAAGCTGAAACATTATTTCGAAGCTCATACTATCATTGTCCTTACATCGCACCCCCTTAAGGACGTCCTAAGGAAAGCGGATTTATCAGGCAGATTGTCTAAGTGGTCAGTCGAGCTCGGTCGATTTGACATCCAATTTCAACCAAGGACAGCTATCAAGGGTCAGATCCTTGCTGATTTCATAGCCGAATTCACAGGCGAAGAACTCCCCGACCAACCTCAACCAACAAAGCAAAAGGAGAACCAAGCAATAGTGGAAACCTGGAAACTATTCGTTGATGGAGCCTCCAACTCAAAGGGGGCAGGCATAGGCATTGTTCTCATCACCCCAAAAAACACCATCCTTGAGCAAGGAATCAGGCTTGGATTTGCAACCTCCAACAACGATGCAGAGTATGAAGCCCAAATAGCCGGTCTCCAAAAGGCGAAAACTCTGGGAGCAAAACGTTTACAGGTGTTCGGCGATTCTCAACTAGTCTCCAATCAGATAAGTGGAGATTACAACGCGAAGGATGAAAGAATGGCAGCCTACCTCGCCCTGGTGAGAAAACTAATGACGAGATTTAAGAAGATCAACATCCAGCAGTTTCCCAGAGGGCAAAACAGTCATGCCGACACCTTAGCATCCCTAAGTTCGACAGTTGATTCTAGCCTTAAAAGGGTCATTCCCATCGATTTCCTCATTTGTTTGAGCATTAACCACAATAGCAAGCTGCCAAACGTGGAACAAATACTCTAGGTGGGATCAGCCCCCAGCTGGATGGACCCCTTAAAAGACTATTTAAAGGAGGGCACGCTCCCAGAGGACAAGAAAACTGCCCACCAGATAAGAGTCAAAGTTGCTCGCTTTCAATTATCCACAGGAGGTGACTTGTATAAGAAGTCCTTCTCCGGTCCCTACCTTATATGCGTCCACCCAAGAGATGTCGAGCAAGTGCTGCACGAGCTTCACGAAGGAATCTGTGGAAGTCATGTCGGAGGAAGGTCTCTAGCCTTTAGAGCAATGAAGGAAGGCTATTAGTGGCCATATATGGAAAAGGACTCCGCAGTATATGTCCGCAAATGCCTGAAATGCCAACTTCACGCTCCTATGGTCCACCAACCCTCTAGCAACCTAAAATCCCTGACCAACCCATGGCCCTTTGTCCAATGGGGAATGGATATCGTGGGACCACTGCCCACCGCTACCGGCAATCACAAATACCTGTTTATTGCAACTAACTACTTCGCCAAATGGATCGAGGCAGAACCATTGGAAAACATCCGAGACGCTGATATGATAAGGTTCATATAGAGGAATATAATCACTCGATTCAAAATCCCCAGAACCATCATCACTGATAATGGGACACAATTCGAGAGTGGCCCCTTTCAGGACTTCTGTAACGAACACGGAATCAGGCACAACTTTAGTTCGGTGGCTTACCCTCAAAGCAATGGGCAAGCATAAGCTTCCAACAAAACTGTGATCGATGGATTGAAAAAGCGATTAGAGCAAGCCAAAGGCTCATGGGCAACCGAGCTACCACATATCCTATGGGCTTACCGAACAACTCCTCGATGAGCAACAGGGGAAACCCCATTTTCGCTAACATATGGCATAGAAGCAGTCATCCCACTAGAAGCGGGTTTACCAACAATGAGATCCAACCTTATTGACCAAAGCCAGAATGATGAGGCATTGCGCGCTGAACTCAACCTCACCGACGAGCATAGAGAACTTGCCCTAGTGAAGCTTGCAAGCTATCAGCAACAGCTCGCAAAGCACTACCACAAAAGGGTTAACCCGAGAAGATTCCAAGTTGGGGACTATGTTCTAAGAAAAGTCCTGGGTAACGCGATGAAGTCATCAAATGGCAAGCTAGGTCCCAAACTGGGAAGGACCCTTTAAAATAACTAAAGATGACCTGCAAGGTGCCTATCATTTGGAAACGATGGAGGGCAGAGAGATACCACGAGCATGGAACGCAGCTAATCTCAAGAAATTCTATTTTTAGATTCTCAAGGAATTCTATTGTTGAATATTTTTCTTGTATTTGTTATGTGAAAGGACATTTTATTTCCCTTATTACGAATGAAATCAGTAACAATTGCATTTCATCACACATCTTTTCCAAATCACAGGCACGATGGTCGATATAGCAGGGGAATACCCCTCCTCAGGTCATCGTCATGAAACATGAGAGACCTCTTAGAATTTCCCCTGGCAATATATAAAGCCCTATAGAGGATTCTTAGGCAATGCGACCAGATTTTATACTCGCCATCAAACCTACTTTGGTTGAGCAAAATCCTGATCGGATGAAGACATCCAATACCAATTGTGTCCTCGCCAATTGCCCTACTTAGGCCTAAGGGAGTGTGACAACACAACCTAAAAGGTAAAATGGGGCATAATGGTATTTTGGTATTATACTGGACTGGGGGGACACTTGCATGACAAAACAAAAAGGATTATGAAGCAGCAAGAATATAAAAAGATTGGATGAACACGTTTAGTCGGCAAAATTGCTCAAAACACGAAGTTTTCATTAATCCCTTATATTTATAACAATGATAATACATGTTTAGTTGGCGAAGCTCGCCCAAAGCATTTACATTATCAAAGGTTTCATTAACCCCTCATATTTACAAGAATGATAATACATGTTTAGTCGGTGAAGCTCGCCCAAAGAATTTACATTATCAAAGGTTTCATTAATCCCTAATATTTACAACAATGATAATACATGTTTAGTCGGCAAAGCTCGCCCAAAGCATTTACATTATCCAAGGTACAAAAGAATAACAACTTGTAAAATCTCAAGGAGGTGGAAGCCTCCGAATAATATAATCTTCCACTCTAGCTCTTCGTCCGTCATCAGGAGCGGGGACTAGCTCTTCCACAACCTCATTTGCATCCAACTCCAATAGTTGCCGAGGAATAGCATCAATGGGGATCCATCGATCATTCCTCCTGAATGGGTTGGGCATCAGAGTGGAGGAGGACATCTCGTGATGATACCATAACATCGAGTTCCTTGGGACCTGAATCTCTTTCAAGGCACTTAACCACCCTCTGATGAAAGAAAGTTCTTTGAACTCAGATAGTCTTATTGGAGCATCTAGCCAGCCTTGGTCATAACCGTCAGCCCACGCTTACTGAGGACCTTTCTTGAATAAGTGCCGCAATCGGGTAATATCCCTTTGAAGCCCAGCAGTAATTACATATGCACGCCGGATATCATCACGGAGCTCTTCCAGCTCCTTATCACGTTGTTCTTCTGCTTCCCTGTTCCTGCCCCTGGTGCTCCTACCAGCTCGCGAGAGGGGAGGATGAGTGGAACCTCGCGGCGTATGAGGAGTATATCCAGCTCGCGATGATGAGGAGCCTTGCAGAACCGCTAAAACAGTGCTCGGCGCATGCTCTCTAAGTTGTAAGACTTCCCTCCTCAGGTTTTCATTCTCCTGTTGCAGGAACTCCCCAACTTGGTTGACCTCGGTGGCCTCTAGGAGTCTTGTTATCAGCACATTGACTTCTTCTTGCACTGAAGCGTCAATGTCCTCCATCTCCTGGAGCCTGTCCTTTATCTTAACCACGAGCTTAGACTGCTCCTTATACTTTTGATTCCTTGACCTAAGAGATTTGCAAAGACTAACAAAGGCCTGACGAACCTGAGGACGGGAATTGGGACTAAGAGTCCTGCCCAACAGAGATGTGGCAGGAATATACTCTTCTACATCAGTCAACTACAAGACATAAAAGGGCAATGGAGAGAAAATTCAATCAATGCACTAGAAAAAGAAGCCTTTTCATTTCATTGATAAAAGTCAAGTACATCGAGCAGAAATTGGAAAAATTACAAGCAGAAGTATAAAAATAGTCCTAAAAGTAGATTAACTAGCAACCTCAGGCTGCCCAGAGGTGGCTGGCTGCTTCCCCTTGTCAGCAGCAGCAGAGGCATCCCCCTCTACAGGGATGCCCTCAGTCGCTTGGGCAGGACAAGCACCGACAGGACTTATCTGAGAGGCAAGATCAACACCCTCGATGGTTGGGGCAGGGGATTCTTCGTCCACAGTTAGCCTCGGACCCGGGTCATGCTCGTTGAATAGAGGAGATTTAGCATCAACACCAGCAGCTAAGAGGGACTTGTTCCATCCCTTCTTGAAGTTCAAACGGCTGATGTAGCCTATCTGAACCTCGGCGTCTTCGTAAGCAGCAGTCCACCCGGAGTTATATGAATCCTCCTTGATGGTGGCTACCTGGGACTCTTTATCCTTTAACTGCTCGGTCAGAACCTTGTTCTCCTCCACGACATCCAGCTTTCTCGAGCAGACTAGGTCATAGGCCTGCCTCAGCTCGCTCAGCTCCTTAACCGCCGCATCCCTCTCTCGATTAGAATTGATGAGGGCCAGATCAGAGGAAGCTCGGGCGGCGTCAGAAGTCTTTAAATCATCCTCCAGCTGAGAACCCCTTACTTCCAGAGCGGACTTCTGCTTCTCTAGCTCGCCATTCCTTCTCACCAGCTCATCACGAGAGAGAGATAGAGCACGATGAAGTCAATCACAAACTGCCAAAAATAAAGAAGAGATCAAGAAGGAGAAACAACTAAAACTTGTTAAAGAATTGAAAAATGGAGAGGATCTTACCAAGTCTAGCCTCTGGATAGCTTGTAGGGCCAATTGATTAGGCCCCAACGCCCTCTGGCGATCTGTAGGGAGAACTGCCCTCACGAGCAGCGCAGGTGCCATTTGAGGAGAAATGGCAACTGAGACCCCCTCGGGAAAAGCAGACACCGAGACCAAGGCTTTCCCAGCCTTTGTCTTTAACTCCATCTTTCTCCTCTCTTCCTCTTTCTCCTTCTCCATTCTCTTCCTCTCCTCCATCCTCTTCTTTTCCTCCACCTTCTTTCTTTCATCCTCCTTTTTTCTCTCCCTCTCCCTCACCTGCTCTTCCTCTCTCCTCTTCCTCTCTTGCTCCTGAGTAGAAAACCGAGAACCAGTAGCCACGGACCTAGAAGTAGACTTTTATTGTTTTGACCTTTGTGCAAGAAGCATGTGGTCCTCATCATCATCATCTCTAATCAAGTTCTTCCGTGGAGGCATCTCTTCACCTGAACTGCTGGAAGTGCTCGACGATCCTCGAGATCAGAATCCTCCTCATAGTCAGAGGAACTACTACTGTCAAAGCTCCCTTCACCCAAATTACTCGCAGCTCCTGCAGGCTCACTTTCAAAGCGGCTCTCCTCTTCGTCCAACTGGATAGGCTCAGCAGTAGTCTCTTCGAAGGAATCGAACTCTGGTACACTATTGTAATACCCCGTACTTTTGACTATATTTATTTTTGGGATTAATTAATTAAATGCGTATTAATTGGAAATTAATCCGGGTTATAAATACTAATGTGATGCGAGTTGGTATTTGATTATGTGCATATATGATTATATATGAACTTGGTATTATAAAATTTGTTGTGAGATTTATATACGGCATTTTAGAAATTTTGTTGAGACGCGTGGGACCGCCGCGTCACGGTATAATATTTTGATAATAAAAATCAATTTAAAATCTATAACCCGTATGGTCGTTTTGAGTGCACCAACGCGTCCGGAAGGGTCGAGATAGTCAGAAAACACTAGCCGGGGGTATAGTTTGGGTCCCGGGGTATTTTTAGGCCATACCGGCAACTTAAAGGGTATTTTGGTAATTTTACTTTTTGAAGAATTAAAAGTGACGAAAATTGGTTACTTAAATCTGATGTGGATTTGACCCACTAAGCCCATGACCAAACCATATTAACCTAGAAGGCTACGTAGGTTATCATTTAGGTTTTCTAAGTTTCCCCAAATCAAACCCTAGCCACCTTAAGCCACCATTTGAGAAGAGCTTGGAGAGAGGAAATTCTGCAGAAAAACATCATCAAACCTACACCAAAGTCAGAAATCGAACCAAGCCAAGTGACTTTATTCCATTTAATTTCAGAGAATGTCTTTTCCATGTTAGAAAATAGAGAATATCAATTGTTCTTGAAAAATAATGAAAACCCATGTAGTCTTGAGAAATTTGAGAAGGATTGCATGTAGAATGATAGGTAGATGTTCTTACTGATGATATACATGATTGGAAAGAAATTAAAACGAATTTTGTTGGGTTAATTCATGATTCAAACTGTTAGGGTTCATGTTCTTGATATAATTGGGGAAAAGTGTAGAAATTCATAATTTGATTCATGTTAAAGAGATTTAATCCTTGAAAACATGTTAGGAGTTGACTTGAATATGTTTAGGATCAATTAGAGACCATAAAACGTTGTTGGGATGAACTTTGGAGGAGATTAGAGGTGTTAAAATGGTGAAAAATGAATTGGGGAAAAATCTGGGTCGAATCTGGCATCTCGTTAGAAGCCCCTACCCAGGTCGTTCGAACGAACTCGTTCGAACGAGCTTCTAACGAGTTGACTAGTCGCTGCTAACGAGAATGGATTTCGTTTGATATCTCGTTTGAACGAGATATCGTTAGAAGGTACAGTTCGTTCGAACGAACTGGAACCTCATTCGAACAGCCTCGTTCGAGCGAGACTTCTAACGAGTTGGCAGAGGAATCTCGTTCGAATAGTCTCGTTCGCACGAGACTTCTAACGAGTTGACAGTTTGGTCCTTTTTGGACTGTTTTTATTTTTGGAGTCCCATAAACTTGTTCGAGGATATACATGACCTCCCTTTGATGATGTGAGGATAGATTTGGGACTTTTGGGTTATTGAGAGAAGTAAATTATATACGAGAGTTATATTCAATGAACCATTTTGGGTTGAGACATGAGTGCCTACTACGACGTGAGAATGAATTATGGCGCGTATAATTATAAACCGGAATAGTATGAATTGTGACAATTATAAGTTAGTAGGAGAATGCGATATGTACTACGATTAAACTACGGTATTACTAAGACGTGTGTTTACTTAGTATTGGTATATGATTGTGTGTATGACATACCTACCATACTTTCTATCACGGGAGGTTGCGTTCGCTTAGGATCCTCTAATCCTTGTGTGCCTACGGGGGGGATATAGACTGGTACCTCGATGAACATAGGTCATAGAAAGACTTATTGGGATATTAATAAGTCCGCTGATCGTGGGAGCGTAGGTATGTGCGTGACCCATGTGATGTGACTGTGTTCGCCTCCACTATTTGTGATTTGTGTTATCTGAACTATTCCTGAGAGATTCGGAATATGTGATTCTTATGTACGTGATGTACCGGGATGGATAGCAGAGTATGTGTGCACCGCAGCTTAGTTCTCGGGGTGCTTGTATTGTATAATTATGATGTGAATAATATACACTTAATTAACGGGAATCTTCATGTTGATGTTGTGAAAATAATTACGGTATTGTTTCGAGAATAATATAACGAGTTAACTGATAGTGATATTTATTGCATATTGAGCATCCGAGTTTACATTAAATCCCTATCTAATTACGAGCGTTATATGTTAATAGAACCGAGTAATAAGGGTAAGACCTATGTTAGTCTAGCTAGATACGTTGTCACTTAGCTAGTAGTTTGTATCACTCTAGATGGGTACTCGCGTTAGGAGTGCACAGTTAGACGAGAGGTGAGAATATCATGTGAGTGCACGTCCTAACATGTACTTTGCATTTAATGTTTTAAATGTTTTTAAAGAACTTGCAGGTTTTTAAAATATAACTCCACATTCGGGCTCTGACCCGTTTGCTTTTCAAATCTTTTTCTTGTTAAACCATTTTAGGTGCCCAGCCACAAGGACACCAAGCATAGTATACTCATTCAGGTGATGAGCTGTAGCTGTTTGTGGAAGCTACAGGGACTTTTCTTGTAGACGCTTCTATCTTTTGGATTCCAGAGTCACTATCTATCAGTTGTAGGGCATATTGCCCATTTCTATTTAGAGACATCTTTTACATTTCAGTTTTCAGACTTTAGCATGTATGATTTCAATATTCGTTTTACTTATCCATTGTGGGATTGTAGTGAGGAGTTTTCCTCCAGCCTTTATTTACTCTATTGTGATGGTTATTCGTTTTACTTCAGTATGGTGAATGGTGTTATTTATTTCTTCATTACACTTGTTGCATGTTAATCAGACTTAAATTAAAATTTGGCAACTTACTTTTTAAATACTAGGTGGTTAGTAATAATAAAAAGTTTTCGACAGTGATGCTATCAACTGAGCCAACTTGGCATTTTGAATTAATTTAATAAAGGAGTAGCTACCCGGTATTTAATTAGTCGGGGTGTCATAGGTGGTATCAGAGCATCAGGTTCTAGTGTCCTTTAGGATCTGTACGGCTATTATGTTTCCGCTACGTTTCTTTGATATAGAGCCCTATATTTTAGGACTGTTGTACTCTTTTTGTGTATGCTTCGTTCTTCAGCTATATTAAGTTTATAACAGCGAACTTATAAACTTTGTTCTTATTTCAGATGCCTCCACGACGTGCACGACGAGTTCCCAGGAATGCAACGCCCGAACCCCAGCCCGCACCAGTTCAGGGCATGATGAACACCGCTGAGGTTGCAGCTATAGTAGCCCAAGCGGTAAATGCCGCAATTGCCGTTATTCAGCAGGCACCACCTCAGGCGCCGGTTGTCGCGCCAGTACAGGTTAATGCATTCCCGTCTGCTTGGGAGAGTGTACGTGACGCTTTTCAGAAAGCGCATCCGCCAGAGTTTGCAGGTAGCTCAGATGTGGTAGTCTCGAGCCAATGGAGGAAAGACATGAAGAGGCACTTGAGGATGCATGAGTGTACTGATGTTCAGAAGAAGGTGCAAGCTACTTTCAAGCTAGTTGGATCTGCGCTACAGTGGTGGGAGTCCATTACCACCACGGAGGAGAGGGATACCCTCACGATTCAGGAGTTCTGGGTGCGGTTCGACCGCAAGTACTTTCCGTCGGCTGTTCATACGGAAATGAGGAGTAAGCTGATGAGTCTGAGGCAGGAAGGCAAGACAGTGGCCGAGTATGAGGCCGAGTTCACTAATCTATTGAACATCGTTCCAGACGAGATACCAACAGAGAAGAAGAAGATTGAGAAGTTCACCGACGGGTTGAATTGGAGGATCCGTCAGCATCTGCTAGGGAAACTATCATTGGCCACGTATTCTGATGTGGTTAACGCTGCATTGTTGCACTGCCAGGACCACCGTTTTCATATGGCCGATGGCAAGCGGTCGGGGGAGTCTAGCCATCAGGGCAGGACTAGAGGACATGGTGCCAGCGGGGCACAATCGGGTCAGGGGCAGAGACAGAATGAGCAGGGCTCCCAGCAGGGGGATAATAAGAGGTTCCGGTCAGGGAACTACAGCCAGGGATAGGGAGGTTTCCGTCAGGGCCATCAGGGTCCAAACGGCCATCAGGGCCAGCAGGGGAAAAATGGGCAGCAGTTTCACCAGGGCCAGCAGGGCCAAGGGAGGAACGGTAACGGCCACCAGGGCTGGGGACAGTAGGGGCAGAGGGGAGGGAACTTCCCAGGGAAGTGCTTTGTTTGTGGCAAGACAGGCCATAAGAAGCAGGATTGTCCTGATAGGGGCAGGGCCCCACAGCAGCAACAGCAGGGTGCTCGCCAGGAGCCACAGAGACCGATGTTTCCCATCGCTCTTCCCGTACCACCACAGATGGCAGCATTGCCACCCATTCCAGCAGTCCCAGCTCAGCAGGGGCAGCTACAGTATGGAGGTGTCTACAACGTCTACCAGGCTGCAGTTCCACAGGCACCGCCCGCGATCGAGGGTACGTTTCCTATCCATGGCACTATGGGTCGGGTGTTATTTGATACGGGTGCTACACACTATTGTATAGCTACACACTTCGCGAAAGCTTTAGGATTGTTAGCTACGGCATAGAGCACAGTTATGTGTGTCGACTCACCATTGGGGAGTGGGTCACTTATTTTCTTTATATGCCGGTGAGTGGGGGTAGAGATTGGTGGTTTGGTATTGCCTGCAGACATGTTAGTGTTAGACATGCATGTTCACGATGTGATCATCGGTATGGATTGGCTCGTAGCATATAGGGCCATGATTGATTGCTTCAGTGGGAGTATTGTTTTTGCCATTCCGGGGCAAGAGATGTTTATAGTGGCGATGCCTCGCCCAGAGGGAGGATCGACCGCTCATCTGTATTACATAGAGGAGGATACCTCTAAGGAGGTTGTGATTCCTTTAGATTCGATCCCGGTTGTCAGGGAGTATTCGGATGTGTTTCAGGAGATACCAGGCTTACCACCCAGTCGAGAGATAGACTTCGTCATAGATTTGCTACCGGGTACGAGACCTATAGCACGTGCACCGTACCGTATGGCTCCAGCCGAGATGAGAGAGCTACCGGATCAGATAGAGCAGCTGTTAGGCCAAGGCTTTATTCGCAAGAGTACTTCACCTTGGGGTGCTCCAGTTTTGTTTGTGAAGAAGAGGGACGGTTCACTGAGATTGTGTGTGGACTACCGAGAGTTGAATAAGGTTACGATACGGAATAAGTATCCGTTGCCTCGAATCGATGACTTATTCGACCAGTTGAGAGGAGCTTCTTTCTTCTCGAAGATTGATTTGAGATCGGGATACCATCAGTTACGTATCCGGGAGGAGGATGTCTCGAAGACTGCGTTCTTGTCGAGATATGGTTCTTACGAGTTTCGGGTTATGCCTTTCGGCTTGACCATCGCTGCAACAGTATTTATGGACTTGATGAACAGAGTGTTCAGGGATTTCCTAGATCAGTTTGTCATTGTCTTCATTGATGACATTCTGGTTTACTCTCAGACAGAGGAGGAACACGTCGAGCATTTGAGGCAGGTTTTGCAGACACTTCGTCAGAACGAGTTGTATGCAAAATATGAGAAGTGCGGGCTTTGGCTGAAGGAAGTCCAGTTTTTGGGACATATCATTTCCGACTGGGGAATATCTGTTGATCTGGGGAAGGTGTCAGCGGTGAGGGAGTGGGGACAGCCCACGACACCAACTGAGATTCGTAGTTTCTTGGGCCTAGCAGGATACTACAGGAGGTTTATTCGGGGTTTCTCGAAGATAGCAGGTCCTTTGACACATCTTACTCGTAAACGTGTGCCATTTATTTGGAGTGATGCCTGTCAGTTGGCATTTGATGAATTGATGGACAAATTGACCTCAGCACCTGTGTTAGCATTGCCGAGACCGGGAGTTGAGTATTTGGTTTACACCGATGCGTCTTTGCAAGGACTGGGAGGTGTATTACAGCAGGAGACACAGGCCATAGCTTATGCTTCCCGTAAGCTTAAACCTCATGAGAAGAATTACCCCACGCATGATTTGGAGTTGGCAGCAGTGGTATTTTCCCTACGGATTTGGAGACACTATCTTTTAGGGGAGAAGTTCTAACTGTTCACGGACCACAAGTCCCTACAGTACCTGTTCACGCAGAAGGAGTTGAATATGCGGTAGAGTAGGTGGCTTGAGTTTGTGAAGGACTACCAGTTCGACATCCAGTACCACCCGGGAAAGGCTAACGTGGTAGCAGACGCGTTGAGCCGTAGGCCAGCAGATGAGGTGGCAGAGGTGTGGAAGGCTAAGTGGAAGGAATTGGGACACCAGGATGCAGTGGCCCGATCTTTCATGTCTTTGATGACCGTTACACCGTAGATTGTCACGAAGGTAGTACGGGCACAGGGTAATGACTCGTTCTGTCAGGAGGAGATAGTTCGATTACTAGCAGAGGGAGCCGAATCCTATACCGTTAGCTCAGACGGGGGATTACGCTTCACTAGGAGATTGGTAGTTCCGGAAGGGGAGGAATTACGACATGAGGTGATGGCAGAGTCGCACGGCTCACGGTTCGCGGTACATCCCGGAGGGGACAAAATGTACCAAGACATGAGACGCCAGTATTGGTGGAGCGGTATGAAGAGAGATATCGCTGAGTATGTTTCGAAATGCGCCACTTGTCAGCTTGTAAAAGTGGATCATCAGAGATCGGCAGGATTGCTACATCCATTGGAGGTCCCGGTGTGGATGTGGGAGAGCATATCCATGGACTTTATTACGGGGTTGCCGACGTCGCAGAGGGGTCACGACTCCGTTTAGGTAATTGTGGACAGGTTGTCCAAGGTCGCTCACTTCTTACCCGTAAGGCCTGACTACACTACGGGACAGTATGCCCAGCTCTTCATTTCAGAGATTGTGAGACTTCACGGTGTGCCCCTAAATATCGTGTCTGACAGAGACAAGATATTTGTTTCGCGGTTTTGGGAGAGTTTCCAGGAGGCCATGGGCACGGAATTGCGGTTGAGTACGGCTTATCATCCGTAGACTGATGGGCAGACTGAGCACACGAATCAAATGTTGGAGGACATGCTACGCATGTGCATTATTGACTTCGGGGGTGGATGGGAGCAGTACCTTCCACTGGTGGAGTTTGCTTACAACAACTCCTATCAGTTCACTATTGGCATGGATCCGTTTGAGGCATTGTACGGTAGACCTTGTCGTTCCCCAGCGTGTTGGTTAGAAGTGGGAGACAACAAACTACTTGGGCCGGAAGTGATTCAGGATACTTCGGCAAGGATTGAGTTGATTCGGAGTCGCATTCGGGTAGCTCAAGACAGGCAGAAGAGTTATGCTGATACGAAGAGATTTTTCAGGGAGTTCCAAGTGGGGGACCAGGTTTTGATCAGGGTATCTCCGATGAAGGGGATTATGCATTTCGGGAAGAAGGGAAAGTTGGCACCGAGGTATGTAGGGCCGTTTCCTATTATTGAGCGGATCGGACCGGTTGCGTATAGACTCGGGCTACCAGAGCATTTGCATCGGATTCACGATGTGTTCCATATTTCCTCACTGTGGAAATACCTTATAGATAATTTGGCTCATTCTTACATTGCTGTGGAGGACATCGATATCCAGCCGGATAGCTCTTACGAGGAGGGGCCGATTGCTATTTTGGACCGAAGCGAGAGGAAACTGCGGTCAAAGATAGTTCCGTTAATGCGAGTTCAGTGGCGACATCACAATGTCGAGGAGTCCACATGGGAGCGCGAGGATGAGATGCGCGAACGTTATCCAGAGCTGTTTTTAGCAGGTACTTTCTAGTTTCGAATTTCGGGATGAAATTCAGTTATTAGGGGGGAAGTATGTAATACCCCGTACTTTTGACTATATTTATTTTTGGGATTAATTAATTAAATGCGTATTAATTAGAAATTAATCCGGGTTATAAATACTAATGTGATGCGAGTTGGTATTTGATTATGTGCATATATGATTATATATGAACTTGGTATTATAAAATTTGTCGTGAGATTTATATACGGCATTTTAGAAATTTTGTTGAGACGCGTGGGACCGCCGTGTCACGGTATAATATTTTGATAATAAAAGTGAATTTAAAATCTATAACTTGTATGGTCGTTTTGAGTGCGCCAACGCGTCCGGAAGGGTCGAGATAGTCAGAAAACACTAGCCGGGGGTATATTTTGGGTCCCGGGGTATTTTTAGGCCATACCGGCAACTTAAAGGGTATTTTGGTAATTTTACTTTTTGAAGAATTAAAAGTGACGAAAATTGGTTAATTAAATCTGATGTGGATTTGACCCACTAAGCCCATGACCAAACCATATTAACCTAGAAGGCTACGTAGGTTATCATTTAGGTTTTCTAAGTTTCCCCAAATCAAACCCTAGCCACCTTAAGCCACCATTGGAGAAGACCTTGGAGAGAGGAAATTCTGCAGAAAAAACATCATCAAACCTACACCAAAGTCAGAAATCGAACCAAGGCAAGTGACTTTATTCCATTTAATTTCAGAGAATGTCTTTTCCATGTTAGAAATTAGAGAATATCAATTGTTCTTGAAAAATAATGAAAACCCATGTAGTTGAGATCATAGAACTTGAGAAATTTGAGAAGGATTGCATGTAGAATGATAGGTAGATGTTCTTACTGATGATATACATGATTGGAAAGAAATTAAAATGGATTTTGTTGGGTTAATTCATGATTCAAACTGTTAGGGTTCATGTTCTTGATATAATTGGGGAAAAGTGTAGAAATTCATAATTTGATTCATGTTAAAGAGATTTAATCCTTGAAAACATGTTAGGAGTTGACTTGAATATGTTTATTATCAATTAGAGACCATAAAACGTTGTTGGGATGAACTTTGGAGGAGATTAGAGGTGTTAAAATGGAGAAAAACGAATTGGGGAAAAATCTGGGTCAAATCTGGCATCTCGTTAGAAGCCCCTACCCAGGTCGTTCGAACGAACTCGTTCGAACGAGCTTCTAACGAGTTGACTAGTCGCTGCTAACGAGAATGGATTTCGTTCGATATCTCGTTCGAACGAGATATCGTTAGAAGGTACAATTCGTTCGAACGAACTGGAACCTCGTTCGAACAGCCTCGTTCGAACGAGACTTCTAACGAGTTGGCAGAGGAATCTCGTTCGAACAGTCTCGTTCGAATGAGACTTCTAACGAGTTGACAGTTTGGTCCTTTTTGTACTGTTTTGATTTTTGAAGTCCCGTAAACTTGTTCGAGGATATAGATGACCTCCCTTTGATGATGTGAGGATAGATTTGGGACTTTTGGGTTATTGAGAGAAGTAAATTATATACGAGAGTTATATTCAATGAACCATTTTTGGTAGAGACGTGAGTGCCTACTACGACGTGAGAATGAATTATGGCGCGTATAATTATAAACCAGAATAGTATGAATTGTGAAAATTATAAGTTAGTAGGAGAATGCGATATGTAGTACGATTAAACTACGGTATTACTAAGACGTGTGTTTACTTAGTATTGGTATATGATTGTGTGCATGACATACCTACCATACTTTCTATCACGGGAGGTTGCGTTCGCTTAGGACCCTCTAATCCTTGTGTGCCTACGGGGGGGATATAGACTGGTACCTCGATGAACATAGGTCATAGAAAGACTTATTGGGATATTAATAAGTCCGCTGATCGTGGGAGCGTAGGTATGTGCGTGACCCATGTGATGTGACTGTGTTCGCCTCCACTATTTGTGATTTGTGTTATCTGAACTATTCCTCAGAGATTCGGAATATGTGATCCTTATGTACGTGATGTACCGGGATGGATAGCAGAGTATGTGTGCACCGCAGCTTAGTTCTCGGGGTTCTTGTATTGTATAATTATGATGTGAATAATATACAGTTAATTAACGGGAATCTTCATGTTGATGTTGTGAAAATAATTACGGTATTGTTCCGAGAATAATATAACGAGTTAACTGATAGTGATATTTATTGCATATTGAGCATCCAAGTTTACATTAAATCCCTATCTAATTACGAGCGTTATATGTTAATAGAACCGAGTAATAAGGGAAAGACCTATGTTAGTCTAGCTAGATACGTTGTCACTTAGCTAGTAGTTTGTATCACTCTAGATGGGTACTCGCGTTAGGAGTGCACAGTTAGACGAGAGGTGAGAATATCATGTGAGTGCACGTCCTAACATGTACTTTGCATTTAATGTTTTAAATGTTTTTAAAGAACTTGCAGGTTTTTAAAATATAACTCCACATTCGGGCTCTGACCCATTTGCTTTTCAAATCTTTTTCTTGTTAAACCATTTTAGGTGCCCAGCCACAAGGACACCAAGCATAGTATACTCATTCAGGTGACGAGCTGTAGCTGTTTGTGGAAGCTACAGGGACTTTGCCTGTATACGCTTCTATATTTTTGATTCCAGAGTCACTATCTATCAGTTGTAGGGCATGTTGCCCATTTCTATTTAGAGACATCTTTTACATTTCAGTTTTCAGACTTTAGCATGTATGGTTTCAGTATTCGTTTTACTTATCCGTTGTGGGATTGTAGTGAGGAGTTTTCCTCCAGCCTTTATTTACTCTATTGTGATGGTTATTCGTTTTACTTCAGTATGGTGAATGGTGTTATTTATTTCTTCATTACACTTGTTGCATGTTAATCAGACTTAAATTAAAATTTGGCAACTTACTTTTTAAATACTAAGTGGTTAGTAATAATAAAATGTTTTCGACAGTGATGCTATCAACTGAGCCAACTTGGCATTTTGAATTAATTTAATAAAGGAGTAGCTACCCGGTATTTAATTAGTCGGGGTGTCACAACTATCCACAGGCCGTGCTATGAAGCTGGAGCCAACGTTCTTATACTTGAGCAAAAAGGCAGCAGACCTGGGATGCTCACCGTCACCCAGAGACTCGCTGATATTCAAAGCTTTTACCAACTCCGAGATACGAACCTCGCTGAGAGCAGGCTCCAAATTCTTTGACCTAACTGCACAAGAAATAGCAGAGAAGGGTTATAAAAGTCACAAATCAGCAAAAGTTGAAACAACATTACAATTTCTACCTATATATTCCTCCCCGTAAAAAGAAACAGAGAACCTCTTAGGCCTCAACCCTTCAAACTGGGGAGGGAACTTCCAATTCCTAATGAGGGAACCCTCTTGCCAATAGTCCTTATGGGAATCAGGTAGGTTTACTACCAATACCCTATCAGGGCTCCTAGCTTTGAGGTATAAGACACCCGAACTAGTTCAAGAAAAGGAATAGCAGAAACAGATCTCGGCAAGTCCTAACCTAGTACCATACAACTGATTTATTCAATGGACGCCATTTACTATTTTCCACACATTGGGCGAGCATTGTGCAGGAACAATATTGAAATAGCCAAAGAAATGCATAAACAAATCATTGGGAGGGAAAGTAAGTCCCCCTGGGAAAGAAACAAAACATGGATCCAGTGGGCATCCTCTATATCCCTAACGTTCCTAGGATGGGAGGCACAACACTCAATATCTACCCACTCAGGGATGTTGTAGAACTTCCTAAATTCAGAGATTGACCTATTTCTAATCTTCACCATTAAAAAACTCAAGAAAAGATACAAACCAAGGAGAAAGTGCAAAGAAAGGGCACGAGAAACTTACAAAATAGAAGATCGGTAAGTGATGAACAAGCACGAGCTCAAGACGACTAAGAAGCAATGGGAATAGGGATTGAGGGAAGAAGGTACGAGGCGCTAGATTTCTCAGAAGAAAGAAGAGTACTGGAAGTGTTGAAGCGACGGAAGAAAAAGTGGCTATCCTAATAAGCCTTCAATTCTAATCAAAGCGCACAATAAGCGAAGCGGGTGCCGCCAAATCAACTTCACAGTTTTTGAAGAATCGCAAATCAGCCATAATGGCTGATCATTTAAATCCATTGAATCCATAAACATGGCCCAATAAATTTAGGGGCAATTGTGGGTACCCGAAATTTAGAACCATGGGCCCGAACAAGTAGCCCAGTCCTGACGGCCCAAAGTCCGGGCCCCTCATCTCTTATTGATCCCGTCTCCCCCACGTTCCCACAATCGGAAGTTACATGGGAGATGGAAAACGTGGAGAAACCCATCACCTCCACTTACCTGCATGTACATGTATATATTAAACCTTAGGTCCGGGGCAAAAGGACAAGTTGTATTCTCTGTAATCACTCTCCAGAGTATATAGAAATAATATCGACTGCACCACCGTGGACGTAGGCACATCCTTGCTGAACCACGTACATCCTGTGTTGTTTGATTGGCATCTTATATTCCTTATTCTTTTCTTGATAATTACTTCTCTCGTATTTATTTGTGTTGCATAATAATTGCCTCCACACCTAGGAAGCATAAATAATAATTAACATACCTACACGCTAATTTCATACCTAGAAAGTAACATACTAATAATAAGGGTGAAAGTAAAACTACTTACATAAATCCCAATGGTGTTATTTTATTAGCACATGTAACTTATACATTAATCACATTATTTATTTCTCAATTATACAAATTTGATTTCATATGAATTAAGCTATTTTATTCATGTCATGTACACGTTAGACAAAATATCCCAATAAGTTGTTCAAATTCAATATTTCAATACAGGGGAAAATATAACAATTTATTCATAAACCATTTTAAACATGCGTTTTAATAATTTCCAGCAACATATTAACATCGCACAACCAAATAATCGTCTACGTGATTTTAAAAATTAAAATACATTATCGAATTACATATATTATTTAGCATGTGATTCGTCCCAACATATAATAATAACAAAGTCCAATACTCTAGGTATGTAGTATGTCAAGTATATAAACTAATTTCATAAGTTCATAAAAATAAATTCTTAACTAGGTTATCACTTTCATGTAACCTCCCATAGATTTAAAGTGGAATTTAATTAATTTAATTTGAAATTCGGGAAAAATAATTTTTTTTAATTAAATTGGTTTTAGTAATTTAAAATGTTGGATTTTATTTATGGGATGTAGGATTTTAATTGAAAGTAAAATCAGAATTAAAATCAAGATTTATTTAACTTTTATTCAAAAACTGGGTGAACCGCCTAACTGAGCCAAACCGAATCGATTCGGCCTAGAGGGTGAATCGATTCGGAATGGATTAGATCCGGCGGTAAGTCTATTTTCTTAGAATTCTTATGGTAATCAAACTCTAATTTTCCTCACTTAAATTAATTCAGAGTTAGGCATTTTTAAAACACTTTTTCCTAAACACTAAGAGCAGGAGGCCTCTATTTTCCACCTTCTTCCACCCACAAAAATCTTGCCCCATTTAGAAGAAGATTCAACTCAAAAATTGGAGGCTTAATTGGTGTTTTCTCATGATTGTGCAAGAGCTATTCTTTATTAAATTTTCGAGATGATTTCAACCATCTAATCAGAATTCCTAAATGATTTTCATCAGGCATGAATATCTATATTCTCTCTCTTCAGTATTATGCATTTTAGATGTCACCTCAACATTAATTTACATGTTTTTCTTAAAAGCAATTATCAACCTCAATTAAGGAAAGTGAAAACTAATTTGGAACTATTTTTCTTACAAATCTTAATCCGAATTAACACTAATAACCCTTATGTTCTTAGGGTAGAGGTAGAGTTTTTGACAACATGGATATAGGTTTGCATATAGAAATCATAGTAATTTGATTTGAATGAAAATTATATTTGTATAACAACACAAAATTATGTATGTAGAATTAAAATGGATTATTGTTATCTGCTTCATAAATTCGCATGATGTTAAGATTATATTTGTTGAATAAAATAAATTATGACGATGGATTGAATAAAATAAATTATGGCGCTGGATTAAATAAATTAAATTGTGATTATATGAGAATTTTCTACTTGTTGATAAATTGGATTGTACAACTTATTGTTTCAATAATATTCGACATTACGGGGACGATGGTATTTCGGATAGTTTTCCCTCACCCTAATTTTAGGAATACTTGTTAGGTATGGGACTAGTGCGTATGCCTGGGTTGAGATTAACACTTTCTAGGTATGGCACTAGTTACAAATGGAATATTCAGGGGTGGGGATGATTTTTGGTGTCGTTTCATTGATTTGGATAGTCTAAACGCGAGACCAGGAAGAGATAATTGATAGAAATTCTTTTGATAAAATAAGATAGGACGTGTTGTGTTTTGGAGACCTCTAAGTATAGGACTACGAGTAGATGTGAAGGTTATTCTCTATAATAGGGTGGGACTTAAATAAAATAATGAGAGGATGAGAAAATTAGAAACTTAAAATTAATACCTAAGCTAATAAACGGGTAAAAACAGAATTTATGGCGCAAGTATGTGTAGGGTTGACAGTTAAACAACCTGACTGGCTATAGTGATGTGGGTGTGTTGCGTCACGACTATGTGCGGGTTGATAATTAAACGGGCCATGGGCTATAGTGACGTGTCGTGCGTGGAACCGTACAAGTGTGTGCAGAGCTGGCATAATATGGGTTGACTGGCTATAGTGAGGGGAAAATGTGTGATGTGTAGAACTGTAAGCAGACCAAGAGTGTGTGCAGGACCGATAAGGGGTCGACTGGCCATATTGGTGTCAAATATTAAAACAAGTAAGGATAAGAATAAAATTGAACATAATAATGTTATTGGATATGTGGGCTTACACCTTAGGGTGCATTAGTTGTATAGCCGATAGTGATAGTTGACGGTTAGTCGCACGTTAATTAATTATTTAGTTTAATTTAAAATATTCTATTATGATATTTATTATGTATAATGCTACTGTTTGGGTTCACGGACCCTAATTGGGGAGAATAGTTGGTACTCATGTGGTGGGCTCTGACCCATTGCGTTGATTATCATTTCAGGTTTTGAAGTTTAAGCAGTTGCGTAGGAGTAATTGGAGACATTTGGGAGATGTAGATGGATATTTTTTGACATGCTTAGTAGTTAGTTTTATTTTTCCTTTTCTTTGTACTTTTATTATGAGACTTTGTTATGGATTTGGCGGGTCACCCGGTTCCATAGTTGTTTACAGTTTATTCAGATATTTACAGTTGGATTATTTATTTGAGATTTATTTATTCAAAACTTGGATTACTTAGGGGATTGGCATGGTGATGGATTTTATTATCGCATGAATGGTATTTAATTATTGGATGAATTTAATTATTATCTTGTTGAATGAATTTTTATATATCTCATATATGTCACATTCTAAGAATGGTCACTTATTTAGTGACGCACAGCGTAGTTTGGCGGCGGTGGCTAGCCACCTCGCTTGTCAGATTATGTGGGTTGTTATAGATGGTTTCAGAGCATGGTCCTACATCTTGTAGGTTATGAGTCTGTTTTAGCTTTGGCGTTTCTTATCTATGACTCCTTTGATGATTTGTACTCTTAGATATTCCGAGTATGATGTCATTTTATTCCTATCTTTTCAGATGTAAGACACCGGGAGAGATGGAGAGAGGAGAGAGGGTTCAGTTTCTGGCTCCACCAGTCAGGAGAGGCAGTTTGTGTTGGATGCTGAGGAGTTAGTATTTGTTTTGCATGAGGCCACGATGGTTTGTATTAAAGTGAGGAGACAAAGGTGGGTGACTTTAGAGGTGCAGTAGCACGATACTCCCTCTTTGGCTTGGGATAGGGTGAGGGCCAATTTCCATAAGGGCAATCCTCCCACCATCACAAGGAGATTTAACCCAATGATTTCTCACCAATGGACGAGATACATGCAGAGACACTTGAGGATGGTGGACTGCAATGATGTGCAGAAATAAATGTTGTCTACGTTGAAGCTGATAGGAGATGCTTTGCAGTGGTGGGAGAGTGTCACCACATCAGAGGATAAGGATCGCTTAAATTATGGAGATTTTCTAATAAAATTTAATGATAACGACTTCATGTATTCGATTAGGAGTGCGAAGAAGGGGGAGTTTTTGGACTTAGAGTAGGGATCAAAATCAGTTGTTGAATATGAGCAGGAATTCACGACTTTATAAATGTCTGTACCAGATGAGGTCAATACTGAGGTAAAGAAGATGGAGTGCTTCATTAATGGTTTATCTTGGTCTATTAGGCAGATGGTATTGGGAAATCTTGCATACACTACATACACCCGGGTGGTGGACGTCACAATTATGTTGTGGTGGGAGAAGGTAAATTACCAAAAGAAGTTAGGGAAGACATGGGAGTCGATTAGTGAAGGAGGAGAGAACAAGGGTCGCAATGACCAGGCATGGAAGAGGCAGAGGACAGGTAAGGAGCAGCAGGGCAATGGTGTCCTGTAAGGCCCTTAGGGATAGGGGAAAGGACAGTCATGTGAGGGAGAGAGCACCAAACAGGAAGTATGGACCTTTTAGAGGCGCATGTTTCAGTTGTGGGAAAGTAGGGCACCGATCTTCCAAGTGTCCAAACCCGCAAGACCAGCAAAGGTAGGGCGCACAGGGCTAGCATGGCTGTGACACCCCGCTTAATTAAATACCGATTGATTAGTCCTTTATTAAATTAAATCAAAGTGTCTGGTTGGTTCATACTTAGCGTCACTGTCGAAAATAATTTTTTTTATTTATCACCTAATAAATAATTACGCTAAGTGTCAAAATATTTAATTTTATAGATTAAGATCCATTGTTATGAGTTAATATATGAAACCATTTTTATGAACACAGATAATAATATCATATAACAAACCATCCAAGTGAAATAACCAGGCTAGATTAATCATCCAAATAAAATGTCCCAAATCGAAGGATAATGTAATAATTAAAACAATCTCAACTAAAAAAACTATAAAATCTCTCTGAACTAAATAAAATTGGAAACGGGCAACACATGCCCTATATAAAATAACTAAGTGAAGAGCTGAGATGACAAAGATGAAGTCATCTAACTCTGAGGACCCGCAACTCCCACACTAGCTGCAACACATCAACAGTCCAAGTATCTAAGTTTAACGCCCCTGTGGCTAGGCATCGGTAATGTATATATATACACATACACACACACGCACATACCAGAGAAAGAGAGATGAAAAGAAACGGGTCAGAGCCCGAGTGTAAAATAGCTTCAAAATTAGTTTAGAATCTATATAAAATTCTTACCAGTTTATATCGCATACATGTTAGTGCCTCGAAACTCACTTGATAAGTCTCACCCCTCAACCAGTGTGCACGCCTAACGTACTATTGAATTAATCTAGATATAGCTAACCCAGTTAACGACTCTAACTCAATCTCCTCTTATCGATCGTAATTAACGTGTCACATAACTATAAATTATATAAGATTACCTTTTCTTATGGATTTACCAATCCAGCTATGTATATCTCAATATAGCCTTCAATTCTCAAATAATTAATTTATTTAATATCGATTATTGAATTTTATTTACCTACAATCACAGTAGATGAATCACAGGTACATGTATTTCACATATAATATATATACTAGTACGGTAACCCACATAATCTCTATGGTGCTGGCATACTCTGCTATCTATTCCTTGTACCTCTCGTACAAATGAGGGAAATACGATTTTGGATCCACTCTCGAACTGTATCGACATAAAAATACACATATTAGAGGCGAAGCATAGTTCCAAAGCACTAAGAGGTTAGCACATACCCTCTTGTCTCTTAGCACTATCTCACTATCATTCCCAGATAGATTGTTATGTCCATCCCCGATCCTTGTGGAGAGAGAGAGCCGAAGAAGAGGGGGGATTATCTGGGGTGAGAGGATCTTGATCCCGCGCGTCCCTCTCGGGAGAGCTTCGGCCGTAGTGGGCGGTGTGTGAGGTGAAAAATGTATAGATATGGAGTCGCCAGTCTATTTTACTCAAAAAAGATAAAAGAAGGTAAAGACATCCCGAAGGACAGTATCCAAAGACATACTAATACATACGAAACCAAAAATGATTCAAGTAAGCTTCAGAGGCTAAGTTACTAAATGGGAAGGTGTTAGGCAACCATTCTGCCCTTGTGGACTCTCATGGATTATTGTTATTTTCCTCTATTTCCCCGTGATATGTGTGAATGTGTATATGTAGTGGAAATAGGAATCATCAAATTGTATCATAGAAGAGATAAAGCGAGTCATCCATAGGAATGTTCCTAAAACTAATATTAGAAAATAGGATTTACGCGATTATCCTAGTGTTGATCGTTATAATGGAACGATAATGCATATGAAATAATATGCCACTAAGAACAAATATATGTATATGTATATATATAGAATCTAAGAGAATTAAGAAAAAAAAATAGAAAAATAGAAAATATATAAAATAAAAAAATAGGAAATAGGACTCGAGTCTCGGGTTTTACCCCGAGATGCCTAAGTAGCCTATAGAGGCGTCAAAGTGCACGTAGATCGCATACAAAATGAGGGGTGGGCTTATCCCATAAATCCAAATGGGGACTTCTCTTATGTGTGTGTGTGTGTGTGTGTGTGTGTGTGTGTGTGTGTGTGTGTACAACAGTGTTTTAGTTATGGGAAAAGTGTTAGAAAAGTGTGAGAATTCCCGTTCAGAATTTATGAGAAAACAATTTTTTTCTTGTTTTTTTGGGTTTTATTTATATGAAAATAAGGGATGTGCAATAATACTAAATAAAAAGTATATTAGGAAATGTGAGATGGAGAGATAAAAAATGCTAAAAAATAAAATAAGTTAATGCGAATTTAGGAGAATTTGAAGAGAGAGTTGAGAAAGTTGGACCTTCTTGAAGATCTTAAGATTGATCTTGAATGTTGGAGAGAATCCCTTACACTTATGCGATGATGAAGAGTGGTCAATTCACCAAGTTTGCTGAAAAAGATGATAAAAAGTGAAGTTAGGAAAAGGATTTGGATGTGGGAATCACACTGACTAAGAGAGATGTTTTCGAGGTTTTCTAAGAGTGATGGATTTTAAATCTTCGGTCCTTTTTTGTAATGAGGTAAGGCCCTCCTATTTATAGTCCCAGGACATTAACGATCGGCATAGTCCAGGTCCTGCCAATCGGTAGGTGTGTTTAGGCACACTGTCGATCGACATGCTTTGGAACCTGTCGTTTGGTAGTCTATTTCTGGTTCCTTAAAAAAATAGTCATAAAATTAAAACCATTGACCCAAATCGTGCACGGGGTGAACCGATGGAAAGGTACTTCAGAGACCTTCGAAAGTCCTTCGTACTTCTCCTGGGTTTGGGAGTTAACTTTGGGTCAAATGTGGCTTTGAAGCATACTTCGGTCCTTTAGACGGGGGATTATCGGACGCAAACGGATCATTCGTCAACATGGTAAGTCAGAATCGCTCACGGGGTAGACCGTTGGAAAGGTTATGAGATGTACTTCAACATTCCAAAGAGTTTGACTCAGTTTAGGGAGCTGACTTTGGTCAACCAGGACCTAAAAGCCTCTAGTGTCCTTTCGGAGTAAAATTGATCGTTCGTCCGTATTGTTAAGTCAGAATCGCTCACGGGGTGGATCGTTAGAAAGGGGTTTCAGCTCCCTTTGAAGATTCATATAGTCTTGGTTAAGCTGAAGAGTTGACTTTGGTCAAACGGAGCCCGAGAGTGCTCAGTGGCCTCTAGGTCAGGTTTCGAGGGAAAACTATTCGTTCGTCTGCACCGTAAGTAAGAATCGCGCATGGGATAGATCGTTAGAAAGGGGTTTCAGCACCCTTTGAAAATTCATTTAGTCTTAGTCAAGCTGAAGAGTTTGACTTTTAGTCAAACGGATCCTGGGAGTGCCCGATGGCCTCTAGGTCAGTACCCGAGGTATGACTTAGGTTTATAGTGATGAAGGGAGGTGCTTGGGACCTAAGGAGAGGTTGGGGTGCTAGAATGGGGTGTCTACATAGCCCCTCGGTGTGTGAGTTTGGAATAAATGATAGTCATCGAATAGATACCGCATGATGCCTTTGAAAGAGGATGACTAATTAAGAGGGTCGAGGCCGATTCTGAGGACCTGGGGATGAGGATGACCTATTCATAGGGTTGAGGCCGATTTTGAGGACCTAAGGGAGCATACTGGGGGTGACCAATTCTACGGGTCAAAGCGAATTCTGAGGGCTTAGGTTGAGATGACCAATTATATGGGTCGAAGCCAATTCTGAGGGCTTAAATTGAGATGACCAATTCTATGGGTCGAAGCCAATTCTAAGGGCTTAAATTGGGATTACCAATTCTGTGGGTCAAAGCCAATTTTGAGGGCTTAAGTTGAGATGACCAATTCTGCGGGTCAAAGCCAATTCTGAGGGCTTAAATTGTGATGACCAATTCTGTGAGTCGAAGCCAATTATGAGGGATTAAATTGTAATGACCAAGTCTGCGGGTCGAAGCCAATTCTAAGGGCTTAAATTATGATGACCAATTATACGGTTCGAAGCCAATTCTGAGGGCTCAATTTATGATGACCAATTCTGCAGGTCGAAGACAATTCTAACGGCTTAAATTGAGATGACTAATTCTGTAGGCCGAAGCCAATTCTGAGGGCTTTAGTCTTGATGACCAATTCTGGGGATCGAAGCCAATTCTGAGGGCTTAAGTTTAGATGATCAATTATTCGGGTCGAAGGACAATCTTGAGGGCTTAAATTGTGATGACCAATTCTGCGGGTCGAGGCCAATTTCGAGGGCTTAAATTGAGATGACCAATTCTGCGGGTCGAAGCCAATTATGAGGTCTTAAATTATGATGACCAATTCTGCAGGTCGAAGCCAATACCGAGGGCTTAAATTGAGATGAACAATTTTGCAAGTCAAAGCCAAATCTGAGGGCTTAAATTCTGATGACCAATTTGGAGGGTCGAATCCAATTCTGAGGGATTAAATTGTGATGACCAATTCTGCGGGTTGAAGCCAATTCTGAAGGCTTAAGTTGTGATGTTCTCGGGTAACTCTGGCGGGGAAATTTCCTTGTGATTTTGATTTGAGCTGGGGAGCTGATTGTTGGGGAGACTTTTGTATTATTTGGAGACTTTGCGGGGGAACAACTAATTCGATGTTGTCAATTCCACTGGCACAGTGATTAGATTGTCCAGGGTTTGGACGTTTCACTCAGGGAAATTTGAGACTTTTGGTGAATAGGAGATAACCTGAGGTTTTGGATACTTTTGGGGTCCTCTAGGGACGTTGTCGAGAGATTCACTTGGCTTTTGAGAGTTCCACCAGGGAAATAGGGGTTCCACTTGAAGGAGTGTGAAATTTTCTTGGTGAAAATGTTCTAAATCCTCCATGATATTTTAGGAATTTTTTGAGGATTTTTCAGGGTTTTCTGGCATTTTCTGGGAGTTTTTGTACAAAAATTTAAGGGGGGTACCGGTCGGCATGGTGTGGAGGATGCCATTTGGCAGTGGCACGGATTTTTGGACTACCTCGAGAAGGTGGAAGGTCAGTTTCGATTGGTAGATGGGGGTGCAGTGTAGATCGAAATGACCCTCGGCTTCCTATAAAAACGGGGCGGTTTCCCCTCATTTTTCACCGCTTCTTGCCTTCTCTCCTTCTGCGATTTTCTTTGGCGAATCATTATAAAATTTTGCAACCTAAAAAATGGCCGCTTTTGTGAGCACTATGGTACACAGGGAGTGGTTGGTTGTTGATGACTAGGAAAATGTGGAGTGGAGGGGTAGGGAGCCTCTTACTTTGAATAGTGAGAACTCTTTTGGTGCATTTGAGCCACTTGCGGATAAGAGGACTTTACTACGGGAGTCGTCGTGTCATTTCTCTTCTAGGGTGGTGAACCTGGTGGTTATGTGCGTACAAAATGACTTTTGTCATTCCTCTTTTGGTGATTTCCTTTTTTTTTATGAGGTTTTACTTTGATAGTCTAATGTTTCTTTGTCGACTATGCGTGCCCGCAGGATGACGAGGCTTAAGGATGTCTGGAAGAACCTTCCACCTATGATGCATTAAATAGTATCATCAGCAGGCTTTGGGAGGCTGGCGTCTGTGCTAGATGAGACGCCTCGTTCGACGGCGGTTTTATGCGCTTTGGGGGAGAGTTTGTGGGACACTACCCACACCTTCCATTTTGGCTTTGGGGAGATGAATGTGACTCTCATAGATGTGAAGTAGCTACTGGGGCTGGATTGTGATGGAGAGCAGATAGAGGTAGATATCTTTTTTACGGGTGGGGCCGGAGGCGGTACAGGCGGCACTAGGTGATGTGGGGAGGATAATATATGGGGACTCCATTCGTTTGTCTCTGCTGAGGGATGTTTTGTTGAGTAGGGTGGTTGATGTGGAGGATGGGCTACAGGTGAGGCAGATGGCCCGGTTGTTTATTTTGCTTGTGTTTGGGAGATTTTTGGTGGCATCGAGCGGCGATGTTGTCCACTTGTGGTTCTTGCAATACTTGAGGATGTTTGCGAACATCCCTCTCTATGATTGAGGGAGCATGACTTTGGTGACCCTTTATTTTTCTCTAGATGCATTTAGGCGGTGTTTACGACAAACTTTCACTGGAGTCACGTATCTTCTCGAGGTATTCTTTAGTTTGTGTATTTTCCTTTCATGCATTCACATTTTACTTGTGCGTCTCTTTTGATCGTGGATTCTTATCTTTGGTAGACGTGGTTCAATGAGGTGATTGGGTGTAATACCCAGCTGATCGCTCTGAAGGATGAGACCATTGGGGACTTTTACCGGTTGTATAGATAGTGCAAGGCTAATCGATAGTCGAGGAAGTCTCTTTCTCTAGAGGCGGTGCGTCAGGTCTTGAATGGCCTGACCAGTGATAGGGTAAGACTTTTTCTTCTTCAATCTTAGTCTTTATGCGTTCTGATTCCATATTAACTTATATCTACTGAGGATTTTTCCAGTGACCTTTTACCCTTGGGGGACGGTTGTTCAGGACACAGGGTTGACTAGGGTGAATGCGCAGATGAGGCATTTGCTGGTATATGAATTTGGCCACTCCTGGTATCTCAGGGAGAGGGTGGTCTGACAGATTTCTAAGGAGGAGGGGGTGGTGATAGTTGAGAGGACCCCTATATCTATGAGGTGAGAGAGATTGTTGCCAGAGGACGCGAGGATTTCAACGATGATTGGTGAGTCCTATCTGTTGTATACCGATACGGTTGTGCCGTATGATTATATGAACTTTATGATGAGTTGGTTGATGGAAGTATATATGATGTGCTTGCCTACCTCCGTGGGTTCAAGTTGTCCATTAGGGTCCTCCCATAGCGGTGGTGGTCCGTCGTCATCTGTGGCGGTGGCAACTTTGAAGGTTCCCTTTGTGCGGTAGCATACCCCTTCATACAACATTCATCGGGCTGATGGAGAAATGGTGCCTAAGTTGCATTGTCCTCATGCGATGGACCCAGAGGAGTTGGGCTTGATAGGGGCTTGATAGAGGAGGTTCTTCATCATTTGGTAACTTCTGTTCTTCTCTTTTGGTTTCTTTCTTTTTTTTCTTTGGTTTCTTTTTTACCTTCTCTTCTTGATACTGATTCTGCCTTTTCTTTCAGCAAGTTTGGGTGTCCACCACTTGGCTGAGGGACATTAGGGATTGGATATCTTTGATGACTACCCATATTAGGGATGCGGTTCCTGTTCCTTCTTGCTTGGTGTCGTCTGCCTCGTTCGGGAGGAGTCTGGTTCGGTTAGTGGTGGTGCGTCATCTCACTGCAGGGGAAAGAAAGCGCGTCGCAGGGATGGAAGCTTTTAAAGAGAGAGGGGAAGGGTAGGTGAGAGAGAGAATATGGGTTTGGGCTAAGTTTTGTTGTTTTTCTATTTTTCTGTATTTCCTGCAAAATTGATGTAACACAGAAAAATATCTATGCAATGCAAGGGAGCTTTTTATTATCTTCTATTAGTAATGAATGAATGCATGCATATGCGCTTTTTATTTTGCTGCTGAGATCGTAAAAAGAATATTCTTGGAATTTTGAAGGAAAGTTTAAAATGAGAAATTATATAAAGATAGAAAGGGATTTTGAAATTTTGTTGAGAATATCGATTTATTTTCACCAATTTTTTTACTTTTTTGATGTTGACAAAAGAGGAAAAAGGTAAGTTTCCAAAAATAGGGGGTTGTCGATCGGCAAGCCCCTAGTCTTACCTATCGACAAGTCAGTACAGTCTAATCAATCAAGGCTTTGATTGGTACTCTGTTAAGCTTTTGGTACATTATAGGGCAGGATTCCCTCCAATTTCTGCAAGGGTTGAGTCTTTTGTGAGGGTTTTCAAGTATAAAAAGGGGTAAGGGTGGAGTGTTTTCTTCACATTCTCACATTCTATCTTTTTTATTCTGTGAGATGGCTCTCCCTAGTAGTGTTGAGTTTCCCAACTACCTCGAGACTTTGGAGGTGATGTGCTCCTACAACGGTGACTACGATGCTTTCAACATGCGTCGAGTCTCTTTATGGCGTAATCGGCCCATATAGTGGAACATGTTGATGGTGGTGGTACAATTTTGGTAACCCAAAGACCATGTATTTTGCTTTGGCTTGGAAGAAATCAGTCCGACTTATGAGGAATTTTCTTCCATGTTGGAAGTAAATCCTATTATGGCGGTTGCTATACCTGAGTTTTCTCGGTCTCCTCGGGAGTTGTCGGCTGGATTTCTCTGCGTCTCACCCTCGTCTGGTAGATCTTTGGTTACTGTAGGAACGATTTCCCTTTTGGCGATGCTGCGGTCTATGCATTTGCAGGAGGTTGGTGATGCTGGATAGGCCCAAGCCATCATTCTGGGCTTGGTTTTGAAATTGATGCTGGTGACTGGGGAACTGCTGGTGGACCCATAACTTGCAGCCATTATTTTATGGATTTCATACCATCGCAATCATGTGATGGTGATACTGGTGGAGACTTTTAATGGCCTGGATGTCTGGCGAGAAGGTCATTTTGACTTTTTGAAGGGTAGCCCTCTGATGTTGTTCATGTGGTTGTCTGAAAGATTCTGCTTGGTGACTCTTCCAAAATATCCTTTATCGGTTGTACCAAACTTCTTTTCATGCCATTTCATCAGTGTTGGCCTGGATATCCAGAGTTGGGAGAATTGTTTTGTGGAGCATGGAGCTCTAAGTCTACGCTGGTAAGTGCCTTGGTGGGACAACTACTGCCTATTCTAGATCTGGGGGAATACCCGTATATTCTCCTGGTTGGTCTCAGACAGACCTCTTTCTATTTCCCTTGGAGTCTTATGTGCCAATTTGGTTGGGAGCATATCGTTCCACCTCGGACACTAGATTTATTTTCTGTAGAAGATCTGACAGAGTGTCTGCGAATACGGCTCAGCTCTTTATGGGAGAGTCGGTGTCCATCGACCTGTCCTTCTCAGTCCATTGGGAAAGTTTAGCACATCTCCGGGGAATATATGAAGTGGTTGTGGAGAAGTAGTCAACAATATATTGGTAGTGGAGACTGGACGAAGGTGGCTTGTCTTATCTGATACCATGGAGGGAGGTGTTATGGTTTTCCCGAGGCTGGTTTGAGCTTATCGATCTACGGAGAGTCTGCGGTACTCTATTCAGGCAAGGGAAGCTTGGGGACTCCAGGATGTTGATGATGATGGAGCGGGCTCCTCTGGTAGCTGTGGGTAGGACTCTTGGAGAGTTTGTTTTGTAATGGGGAATAAATTTGGGAATTTAGTTAGCTTTTTAGGAAGGTAGGGGGAAGGGAGTTATCCATTACTTTTCTTATGTAATTACACTGTAATTTGTTATTAGTGAAATAAACAAGTTTTTGATCATCCAACTGTGACTTTTGATGATTTTTTCATTTTTGAATTATATATACCTATCGCTAAGGCATGCATAATCTTTTTGTTCAAGTATATGTTAGAATGAACTGTCATTCTCGGAGATAAGAAAAGAATAGTTTTTTTATGAAAAAAAAAGGGTCGTGATCATGTAAGATGTTTAGCTTCCTACGTACATCTGGGGGTTTTTGAGAAGTTTTAATTTTTCTGAAAATGGTTTTTTGTAGAGGATCAGGCCCACGTAGTTCTGGGTAGAGGGAAATGAAGAGTTTTTTTATAATGTAAAGGAAAATGAGGAGAGTCGTAGCGCATTGAGAATTTGAACTAAGGGTAGAATTTTTTAAGACGGTCCAGGTTTACTGGACAAACCATCTCTTCTTCATCAAGGTCGGCGAGCATGGCGGCACCTCCTGATAAGATCTTCTTCATAATGTATGGATCGCTCCAATTGGGATTGAATTTTCTTCTGGGGTCCCAGATAGGCTCTACTATTTCTTTGAGGGATAAATCTCCCTTTAGGACACCGCGATCCTTGACTCTCTTATTGAACGATCGCGGTATATGAAAATGGTATACTTGTATGTGATATAGATCTTTCAATCTCCTTTTATCTAGGAGGGTCATCTCATCAAGACGGCTTTGGTGCCAGCCTTCTTCACTGACCTTTCTTTCAAATATGACGCATAACGAGGGTATTTCTAGCTCCACGGGTAGGAATGCTTCTAGGCTGTAGACCAGAGAGTAAGGGGTAGCCCTAGTAGAGGTTCGAATTGAGGTTTGGTGCCCCAAAGAGTGTATGGGATTCGGTATGACCAATCTCGACAGCTTTTGGTCATCTTACTAATGATGGCTTTGAGGTTCATGTTGGCTGCTTCGACATCACCATTGGCCTGAGGTCGATAGGGAGAGGATTTGTGTCTCTGAATCCCATATTCGTTGACCACTTTATGACTTCTGCCTCGAAATGTAGCTCGTTATCTGACACTAGCTCATGCGAGAGCCCACATTGGTAGATGATGTTCTTTTTGATGAATTTGGCCACTTTTTTGGCGTTCAGAACTGCGTATGACTCTACTTCAACCCAGTTGGTGAAGTAATCAATGGAAACTAGGATGAATTCGTGCCCGTTGGAAGCCTTTGGTGTAAACTTCCCTATGATGTCGATGCCGCAGGTGGAGAACAGTCAGGGAGAAGACGTGTTGTATAATTCTCACGGAGGGAGGTGTTAAAGGTTGGAAAACTGTTGGCATTTGAGGCATCTCCAGACATAGGTGGTGAAATCCTGGACCATGGTGGTCCAGTAGTAGCCTTATTGGATGATCTTCTTGGCAAGCATGTGATCGTTTATGTGGGATCCGTATTCCCCATTATGGATCTTCTGCATTATCTCTTCAATGTCAGCCCTTGCAATGCAGTGTAGATGGGTTCCATTGAAGTTTTTTTTTAATAATGCTTTGTGAAAGATGATGTATCGGGCGGCCAGTCTTTGAAGGGTTACTCGGTCTTTCTTGTTGGAACCTTCGGGATAGCTACCATGCTTGAGTAGGTGCCAAATATCATAATACCAGTAATTTACTAGCTTAGGATCTTCATTAGTGATGAGATCAATGTGGTAGTAGTGGGTTGGTTTATCTTTATTTTGATCTAGGAAGGGTGCATTGTTATTGCTTTGGGCATGTTGATCATGGAGGCTAAGGTAGCAAGGTCATCCTCTAGGTTATTATTTGCTCGAGGTAAGTAGTGTAAGTGTAATACCACGTACTTTTATGGATATTTATTTATGGGATTAATTAAATTAAATGTGAATTAATTGAGAATTAACCCGGATAAAATACTAACGATATGTGAGTTGGTATTTGATTATAACGTGGATATATGGAAGTATATGAATATTAAAAATATTAAAATTGTCGCGAGACTGAAATACGGTAATTTGGGAAATTTTGTTGGAACGCGCGTGACAGTCGCGTCAGGAGGGTAATTATTTAAATTAAAAAGTGAATTTTATTTTTATCAACCGTATGGTCATTTTGAGTGTGCCAACGTGTCCGGAAAGATCGAGATAGTCAGAAAACACTAGCCGGGAGTTTAGTTTGGGTCCCGGGGCATTTTTAAGCCAAACCGGCAACCCGAAAGGGTATTTTGGTAATTTTAAAAATTCAGGGATTAAGACCCACGATTTTTAGTGTTGATTTATTTATTTTTGGTTAGGCCATTAGGGCCATGATCAGCCAAAAACATAGAGGGGAGTTACGTGAGTTAGAGGAGAGGTTACAAAGAGTCCCCAAACCAAAAACCACCACCCACCACCACCAATTTGGACGGAATTGTGACAGGAATGGAGAGAGGACCAGCCCTTAAACAACAACAATGGATCAGAACATCAAATTTAAAGGCAAGTGGTTTATCTTGCAAAGATTCAAAGAATATATTTTACATGTTTCTATAGAATTAGAGATTTCTCATAAATAATGAAGATTAAATGGATTTGAATGGTTTAAATCATAATTTGGGTAGGACTTTCATGTAGGTTTATATTTGAGATGATAACAACTACGAATTTGTGATTAATGAGTATAGAATTTCGAAATTTGAAGGAATTATGGGATGTTCTTGAAGAAATAGGAAAAACTAGGTTTTATATGATTTTTGGGTAATTTGATCCATGAAAGTGATGTTATATGTTGATTTGATGAATCTAAAACGTGGGGAAAGAAGTAAACATGTTAGTAGGATAGTTAGTATATCCATTTGAGAGTTTTGGACGTTAGAATGATGATTAAGAAGAGTAAAAAGATGCAAACCCGTAACTGCTAAGGATTTCTGGGCTGATGCCTGCTTGATCGATCGATCGACTCAAGAATGTCGATCGATCGAAGGTTCAACCGATCGACCCCTTTTTATCGATCGATCGACCCCTGCTGTATTTTGGAAATAGTTTCTCTTTAAGGTTTAATGATTATTCCAAAGCCGATGTTGGTTATTAGGAAGATTAATATGATAGTGTGGGACTTAATTAAAGTCAGTAGGGCCTTAGTTGTTATCGGAGAACGCTATAACTTATGGGATTGATTGATATTACGTGTAAGGGTCTACCGAGTGAGGTACGGTTAGAAAACGTTCGAATTGGCATTACATTGAGAATTGAGGATGATGTAAGATGAGGGCAGTAACGGAGGGACTTTAAGTACTGAGAAAACATTTGAAATTAATAAGAAATCTAGTAACCTTTTGAGTTAGGTTTAAGTACCCAAATTGATACGACGAGAGAGTTATCAAACGGAATGTATATGATATGTAATACTCGGAGTAAATTTGACAAGTACGAGATTAACTAGATGAAATGTGCGAACATCTATATTGATGTATGATTACTTAGGTTGTGTGAATACCTAGTGTATGGATTTCTTATGTGTATAACATACCTATCATACTTGTTATCACGGGAGGTTTACGTTCGCTTAGGGCCATCTAATCCTTGTGTGCCCGGATTTAGATTGGTACCTTGAGGACATAGTTCAAAAGAATGACTTATTTGTGAGTTAATAAGTCAGTTGACTATGGAGCGTAGGTATGTACGTGACCCATGGATATGTTGAATTATGTTCGCCTCCATTTTTGTGTGTTGTGCTTATTCTAACAATTCCTGAGAGATTCAGAATTTGTAATCCTTATGTACGTGATGTACCGGGATGGATAGCAGAGTATGTGTGCATTGCATCTTAGCCTCGGGGTTCTTGTATTGTATATTTATGATGTGAATGATATACGGTTAAATGAACAGACTTGTCATGTTTAATTATGAGAATAATTTATAGTAACTCCTTGAGAAGATAAATAAGGGGATAACCTCCAGTAAATGATAATGCTAACAATTGAGAATATGAGTTTAAGTAAAGCTATCTATTCAAGTGATAATATTGGGAATTCATATTGTGAATATTTGTGATGGGTTCATTGTTGCTTAGTAGATGTGATTGACTAAGATATGCGAATGGGTTAAAAATGAGAATTTAACTAACAATTTAGATAAGTAAATTAACGAATGTGAACATGGGTTATAAATATTGCTTAATTTGGGGTTATGTGTAGATACTCTATGTTTGAATGCGAAGGCAGGAGTGGTATAAACTAGTTAGATAGTGGCATAACTAGGATGGGTTCAAGGCATACGTTAGACGTGCACAGTAGTGGAGAGGTAAGGAACTCATGTGAGAGTACGCAATTAACGTGTTTATAATATGTGATGTTTAATTGTAATTTAAATCACTTGTTGTTTTTAAAATACTCTCCACTTTTGGGCTCTGACCCGTTTGTTTTCAAATCTATTTTTTGTAAAAACCTTTTAGGTGCCCAACCATAAGGACACCATGCATAGAAATTCTATTCAGGTGACGAGCTGTAGCTGTTGTGGAAGTTACAGGGCCTTGATAGTAGATGCCTCCTCTTCTAGTATTGACTCCATATTCAGTTTCATCATTTGTAGGGCATGTCGCCCATTTCTTTTAGAGACATTTTATATTCGGTTATTCAGGTTGTGGATTGTAATTAATTCAGGATTCAGACTTGTTTTATTATTTCAGTTGTGGGATTGTTGTGAGGAGTATTTCCTCCAGACTCTTTAATTCTTGTTGATTACACTATTGGGACTTTATTGTGTATGGTGATGTTATTATTTTACATTTCATTTATCGCATGTTAATCAGATTTAATTTAAAATTTGACATCTTACTTTTTAAATACTAGGTGGTTAGTAATCATTAAATGTTTTCGACCGTGATGATATTAACTGAACCAACTTGGCATTTTGAATTAATCTAATAAAGGAGTACCTACCCGGTATTTAATTAGTCGGGGTGTCACAGTAAGGTCATATCTTGGAATTGGGAGGCTAGTTCTTCTAAGTGGGCTTGGAAGGGTTGGAGTTTCTCGTCTTTGACTTTCCATTTTTTGAGAACTTAACCGATGAGGAGGAAAGAATCCCCGTAGACATCTAGGCATTTAATACCTTTCTTGAAAGAAACTTTGAGGCCTACCATACACGCCTCGTATTCAGTCATGTTGCTGGTGCAGGGAAAATTCAATTTAATATCGATGGGAGTGTGGGATTCATCTAGGGTGATCAGAAGTATCCCAATGCCATATCCCCTTTTTTTGGTAGCACTGTCAAAGAACATTTGCCATCGAAGGTTATCTTGAGCAGCGCAGAGGATGTTTTCATCTGAAAATTCATAGATTCAACCATCAGCTTCTTCCATGGGGTAGTCAGCGAGGTATTCAGAGATGGTTCTTACTTTCATGGCATTTTGTGTGACGTACACGATATCAAATTCGTCTAGGAGCATCAACCATCGGGTCATTCGGCTGGATATGGATGATTTTTCAAGAAGGTACTTGATGGGGTCCATTTGGGATACAATTTTGATGGGGAAGGTGAGTATGTAGTGTCGTAACTTTTCAGTGACCCAGACAAATGCGACACATGCCTTTTGTAAAGCAGTGTAGTTAACTTCGTATCCGATTAATTTGCGACTAGCATAATAGATAGCTCTTTCTTTATGGGATTCTTCGAGGTATTGGGATAGAAAAGACCCAGTTGTAGTGTCGGTTATGGTTAGGTATAAGAGTAAGGGGAGACCAGGCTGTGGTGGAATGAGTATTGGAGGTTGGGCCAGATATTGTTTGATCCGGTCAAAAGATTCTTGGCAGGCCTAATTCCAAACCTTGATTGAATCATTTCGGAGGATTTTGAAAATAGGTTTAGTCGGCTGATGAACCGGTTGATGTATTACAACTTCCCAAGGAAACCACAGACTTCTTTCTCAACTTTTGTTTAATCGTCTTGTAATCTGGAAGAGTGGGGATCTCATGTTGAGCTATTTCAGGATCAATGTTGGGCATATCATTATAGGACCATGAAAAGAAATCTATGAATTCCTTCAGTAATTCTTCAAGTTTTACGCGCTTATACTCATCAAGGGTAGCCCCTATCCTAATCTCGCGCAATTGGTTACTGGAACCGAGGTTAAAAACAATAGTCTATTCTTCATTAACTCGATTGCGGTTATGTTGTTTGTTATTAACCTTATTTATATCAGTTAAGAATTGTTTATTTGAAAAATCATCACCATCAAAAGTTTGATTAGAATTTAAACAAGTAATGTAAGGTACAGCAAGATACTCAAAATCTTCATTTATTTCATTGATAGGAAAAAGAACATTGAGAACCTCATAAAAGGAGGTCTTGATTACATTAGAGCAAGGATAGATAACAGAAGAAAATATGCGATAAACATTGAGGTTAGGTGGGATTTCAATAGGTAGAACTGGCGCAGCATGCCAGTTGAGGAGATGTGTATCAGTAGGTTTAATCAGGTGGGATGGATCTAGTGATGTAGTGCTTGAATGAACCATGCAGAATGTCAGCCCTAGTGTCTGTAAGTTGAACGAATCCTCAGAGTCACTTTCATCAATCTCTTCGGTATCTTTGATGAGAGGTTTTACATGGTGTTGGGAACTTTTGTCCCATGGGTAGTTGTCTTGGAAAAAGATCCCCATTCTGGGCTTCATCTTCTTATATGTATGGTCATACCATGGTTCCGAAAAGACATAAAAGGGGAATTCTTGGCCCTCTTTAATGAATCCTCCATTCAAGGAATCCCCTGGGATAGTCTGAATGCAGTTGATCGAGGGGAAAAACCGAGCGTCCGTGTAATACTCTAGTCACTGTTATCGGCTTCCAACCTCAATACAAAAAAAAACTAAACTTGTAACTACACTTTTAAGGAGTATAGTGGTGAGTCTGGGTATCGAATCCACAGGGAATGGTTGATAGAATTTAATTGATTTATTACCTCTAAAGAAAAAATGAAAAAGATGATGATGGTTGAATAGGAAAAAAAAAGTAAATAAAGAAGTTAAATTAATTTAGATGAATGAGAAAGTAGGTTGGAATACAATCCCCCTAACCCTAGTAATTTACCGTATAGAAACCTAGAATTGTAAATTATAAATTTGAATGAATCCAGTCTTTATAGATCCTAAGCATTACATATATGAAGGATCTAGCCCTCATCATATGAAATCAAAGGTATATATAAAGCGGTGATAAATAATTTTACGCACATCGTATTCTTAAACATCCCAAGTACCTAGGGCAAGAGAGATTAAAAGATCTACAATGGTTGTAAAATTGTTTTGCCCGACTCTTTCAAATTTTTAATTTAAATTCTATTTTATACATAAGTAATTTACATTGGGATGGGTTCATGCATCCCAACCCTTAAAAACTTAGCTAGTCATGATTTTATTAAATGAAAATAAATTCATAACAATGCATGTAATTGTGGATCTAAGAAACATGGTAAAAACAAAAATTACAAAACAAGAAAAGATGATTAAATGAAAATAAAAATTGAGATTAACTAAGAGAATGGAATTTGATACTTGAATTGAATTGAAGAATTGATACTTGAAATCTGCACTAGATGAACTTGAATCCAGAATACTACTTGTTCTTCAGACATACAACTAGGGTTTTTCTAAGAATATGAAAAACTAAAAAGGATTTCTAAAAAATGACTTTCTCTCCCTAATATTTGAGTCCCCTTGAAATGAGGTAGGGCTTGGTCTTTTATAGCACCAAGTAGCACAAATTTGACAGCTAGAATTGCTTGTTGCGCAAGTTTTTACTGGCTAAGCACCTCTTAATCTTCATAATAAATGCCATGATTTCGCATGACCGGACCGGTCCATTATCGTGCAACTTCAAAACATCGTAACTTCTTCACCGTAGCTCGGATTGAGGTGCCGTTTTTTCCAGCGTTCTTATAATTTAGAGATCTTCAACTTTATAGTTCGCCCCACCTCCGGACTAAGGCTTCAAAATTACGAAAATGCCCTTCAACTCTCCATTTCTTGGTTTCTTTCACTGTTTTGCGTTCTCTTTCGCACTAACTTGCATGAAATACCTATAAAATACATGAGAAATACACAAAATAAGAAATACTTGCCAAAAGGGGTTAGTAGCATAAATACGAGACAAATTCAAGCTATATACATAAACGGGATCATAAAAATACCGAAATTAAGGGGATAAATGTGAAGAATTTGTGCCTAATCAGCAGTCTAATCTTATCTTTGGTTGAGACTGGAGGATCGTTTTGAGCTCTTGTTTTGATGGTTGATACCCCAAACCACAAGGAGGTAAAGTTTATTTCAGTACAATGGGCTCAATTATCACTTGTTGTCTTTGTCCTAGCCCCAGTTCGGGCATGAAGTGCATATTTCTGAACATCTGAATCACATTGACGTTTCCATGAGGGTCATATTCTGGACAAACCCTTTCTCTGAAATCGTCCCCTACCAGGAGTAGAAGTGGATCGACTCGTAATTCTGATAGTAGCATATTATTTAACCCGTGCTGTATCTCAAGGATTGGATTACTCGTACTTGCACCCTCGGCATTGTCGTCATCGCGCAAAATGGTGATGACTCGTCTGTTGGCGAAGAACTTCAATTTCTGATGGAGTGAGGAAGGCACACCCTTGATACTATGGAGCCAAGGTCGTCCAAGTAATAGGTTAAAACAAGTTGGGATATCAATAACTTGGAATTCAATGACAGAGTTTATAGGGCCAACCCCTATTACAAGTTTTATGGATCCCATCACTTCCCGATGGGTATTATCGTAGGCATGTACAGTAGCAGAGGTTGGAGTGAGGTCACATTCCTTCAGTCCTAAGCATTTAAAGGTTCTTAATGGGAAGACATTCAAGGAGGATCCATTATCGACAAGAGAGATTGGTACGATCTGCCCCATAACTTCGACGGAGATGTTGAGTACATGATTATGGTTTGGCCCAATTCTATGGATTTCTTCTTCAGAAAAGGGTAGAGGTCAGGGATCTGACTAAATTTATCGCTTCTTCTGGTGTGGTAGAAGGAGGAACTGTGGGTCCAGTGAGTAACCTTATCAAAGAATTTCTATGCAGCTGGGAAGACATGAAAAGCCCCCATAAAGTGATGTTAGCCTGAGTTTTCTTTAGTTGATCGAGGATCTTGCTCTACTAGAGGGTCATCTCTGGCATAGGAAGGTTTTAAACACCCTTACCTTTGTCAATGGATGGTGGTAGGCTTGGTTTCTGTTAATGCCTTCCTGGTCTAGTCATGTGATTTATTGAAGAAGGGAAGAACATGAACCTTGTTTCTTCATCAATCTCGGGTTATTCTGCCACCTTGTTTATTTTTCCTAGGAGTTCTTCAAATGATATCATCCCACACATGTCTACCACTGGTCCAGTCTTCTTTGAAGCTTTCTCTCCATTTGAATCTTCAAATTCTTCCCCCCATCCGGTGGTAAAAATTATGTCTTTCTATGTAAAGTCAATGTATTCCACTACTACAATGGCTTATTTGTACAGGTCCTCCCATTCTGCGGGGAGGTGTAAGGGTTAAGGGACCAGGTGCCCTTGTAACTTCAGAGTATCGAGTAACTCGGTCGTACTATAAATATTATTGGTTTTCCTGAATAATTCTGCCATGATATGGACAACGTCATCCAGGATGACTTCATCGGTTGGTACCACCCAATTTTCTGACTCTTGGGCCCATTTTTGAGCTTTCAAGAATAGCGTACTTTTGAACCTCTGGCAATCAATGATCATCTGGGGGGAAATTTCAGTCCAAACTCTAGGAGTTGGTTTAATACTTCTGATAATTCCATACTTCTATTTTCAGAACGGGTACGGACAGCGATCCATGCTCTGGTAAGGAGTGACAGTGCCTGATCAGAGAGGCTAGCAGGGTGTAGGAGGAAATATGGGCAAATTTGGAGAGGTTTGGGAGAGTATATGTGTGTGATTTGAGTTGAGGGATCAAATTTTGGGTTCTCTTCTAAAAAGATGGCATTGGCATGTTTTGGGAGTGGGTTGTGAGTAATGTTTGGCTTAGGATTGGATGGTGGGGTAATGGTACCCCTGTCAATTAGACCTTGGATTATATTTTGAATGTGAAAGCATTGGTCGGTGGTATGGCCAGCAGTTTGATGAAAGGCGCAATGACATCTACCTTGAAGTTTCTTGGAAGTGGGTTTGGCAATGGATGGGGGTCCAAGAGTTTGATGAGGTTTTGTATTAATAGGTCCTGAGAAACTTTGGAGAGAGGAGCATGGAGCTCGATGTATTCCTTTTGAACTGAGACAGGGAGGCTTTCTAGTGCCCATGAGGTGGTTGGTTGAGAGATGTTGTTGACGGTTGAGACTGTAGCATTAATATGTTTATCATATTTTCTCGGAGTGAACTGTCCAGAAACTTTCTTTAGTTCAACTTCTGTTCTAGCAAGACCTTCCTCGATTTCTAATGTTGCTTCTCTGAGAGATCAGAAGTTAGGATAGTATTGTCCTTCCATTATTTCTCGGACAAGGGGTAAGAAAATCTTCTTCACTATGTTGACTTGTTCTTCCTTGAATGGACGGCTGGTCATGGTGGCTTCTTTTTCCCTCCATCGGGCTATGAAGTTACTGACTGATTCCCCAGAGTTCTGTTTAAGTAGTTCCAAATCATTACGGGTGACCTCAAGCTCTCCGTTGTATTTGTAATGCGACATGAATTCTCGGGCTACATCCCCCTAGCTATGGATTCTAAATTCTTTGAGAGACAAAAACCATTGGAGGGCGTTATCCTTCAAAGTTTGTTGAAATAATTAGGCCATCACTTCTTCAGAAGACCCTAGGGGGGTCATAGAACGGTGATAACTGGGAAGATGAACAATCGGGGGTCCACTTCATCCCAATTTCTTGATATTTAGCATCTTGAACTTCTCGAGTAACCTCACTTTAGGATAAGGAGACATGTGGGTGTAGTCCATGTAATTTCCAAAGATTCTGACTTTGTCGAACTTCTTAGTTAGCATCTTGAGATCTTCTTTGACCTTGTTTAATTCTTCTTCTTTTGGATCCATGATCATAGACAAGTTAGCCCCAGGCTGGGCAAAGTTAGGCATAGGCAATTGGGCAGGCGACGGGCCATTAGCAGGAGGGGCACATGGAGCGTGATGATACTTTACGGGAACCCAAATAGGCTCGGGTGGACACATAGCACGAGGGAATAGGTCCTTAGGATCTTGAAGAATAAGAAACTGGTTTCGTTGCATCTCTAGTAACTCAGTCTGGAGGTTATCAATCTTGGACACGAGCTGAGCTAAGACCGCTGTCAGATCTGGCGACACAACTGGTACGTGATCTGTGTTCTGTGTGGAAAGAGGATGGATTCCGAACATGGAAGAGTTAGTAGGAGAACGGACGAAATTTCGGGGAATTTGACGGAAGATCGAAGTCAATAAGAAGACAGGCCAAGGGCATGCAATCGACCTGAGAAGGCGTAAAATGGGATTTATTTTTGAAAAAAGAAGAATTAAAATATTTTTGACATTTTTTTTCTTTTTGAGATTGAAAGACAAAATATTTTTGGATCTTTGATAAAGAAAGGAGAAATATTTTTGGATTTTTGATAAATAAAGGAGAAATGTTTTTGGATTTTTTTTGTTATAAAGAAAGAAGAAATGTTTTTGGATTTTTGATAAAGAAGGGAGGAATATTTTTGGGAGATGGGTCTCAGCATGATTATTATAATTACTATGTTCTCACTTGTGTTAAATTCTCATAAATGAAATGTCAGACGGAACCCGGGCTTGGAAAAGTAACATATGTAAAGTTATGGTTGGACTTGTAACCAGGCTCACGGGTAGGGTCCCATTTTAAAAATGCATGAAAATTTGGGCGGCCGACCGACCCAAAATTTTGGCAGAGTTTTGGGTCAAAACTGACAATCTAACATGTGTGTCCTAGGCTTGACACCTATATGTGGGTATGCAGTTGGTTGGGTGAATTGGAAAGGGTTCCCCCCTTTGGCGTGACTTCCACGATATACGTCTTGCTTTTAAGGGCAATCGGTACGTGTGGACAAGCCATTTGATATACCTGAGTGTATGTGAATTGCCTCGCTATATACCTCATGGGGATGGTAAGTGTGAGAGAGAATTCAATATACTCGGCGTGCATGAACGAGTTCCCTGTGATATACCTCCAGTCATGACTTCGGTCAAGAGCTATGATGCGGGGGAACCGTTCGATATACGTCAAAGTTACTTGGCCAATGGAAGGTGAGAGTCATATCGCTTAGGCTAACTGAGCCCTGCCAGACCAGCGCCCATCACGAAGTGACCCTCCAATTAGTGGAGAAAATTTGGTAAATCACAATGCTTTTTGGTGATGTCGTGTGAATCATGCATGATTCTCTTATTAGTATCTTATGATGAGAGTATATTTCTTGATCATGTCAAACAAGGAGCAAAGTCCAAGTACCAATAGTATACCAAGCATGGGTAAGTGATGCATACAACATGTGGAAATATGTGGTCCAACGTTCATGTGGTGCGAAGTGTACATGGAGAATCTTCTACAAGTGTGTGAATAGAAGCATAATATGAGGTACACATGAAAAAGGGAACATGCAAAGTCGGGGAGTATATAAGAAAATAGAACACCCATGTAAATAAAGTCTAGCCCTCTTAAACAAACATCCCCAGCGGAGTCGCCATTGTGGTCATCCTCGATCCTCGCGGAGAGAGAGAGAGAGAGACAAAGAAGAGGGGGGCTTCTCCATGGTGAGAGGATATTGGTCCCGCGCGTCCCTCTCAGAGCGCTTAGGCCGTCGTCGGCGATGTGTGAGGTGAAAAATTATTCGAGTAGACTTCGTAGGTTAAGTTACGGAATGGGAAGGTGTAAGGCACCCATTCCACCCTTGCGGTCTCTCATGGATTGTTCCTCTATTTCCCCGTGATATGTGAGCATGTATATATGTAGTGGAAATAGGAATCATCGACTTTTATAATGGAAGATATAAAGTGAGTTATCCATAGGAATGTTCCTAAAAGTAATATTAGAAAATAGGATTTACGCGATTATCTTAGTGTTGATCGTTATAATGGAACGATAATGCATATAGAATAATACTCCACTAAGAACAAATTTATGTATATGTAAATATATAGAATCTAAGAGAATTAAGAAAATAAATTCAAAAAATAGAAAATAAATAAAACAAAAAAGTAAGAAATAGGACTCGACTCTCGGGTTTTACCTCGAGACGCCTACGTAGTCTATAGAGGCATCAAAGTCCACATTGTTCGCATACAAAATGAGGGGTGGGATTTATCCCATAAATCCAAATGGGGACTTCTCTTATATGTGTGTGTGTGTAAAAAAAGTGTTTTAGTTGTGGGAAAAGTGTTAGAAAAGTGTGAAAATTCCCGTTTGGAATTTATGAGTAAACCCTCTTTTTCTTGTTCTTTTATTTTTCTTTTGGGAAATTAAG